>JARQOC010000001.1:387675200-388275200 GCA_033576535.1 Allobates femoralis | reverse complement strand
AAGCGCTGTAATAGAGCATTGTGTGAACAGCAATGCGTATTCCAGCGCTCATAAAGGGGCCTATGGAGGAATCCCGCGCCGCTCATTTGATCAGCCAGCGGCCAATGAGCGGCGCGGGATTCAAATCCCCCGTCACCATACAGTGCTTATCACCGAGCCACCATATACTGTCCTAACCACTGAGCCACCATACAGTGCTAACCACCGAGCCACCGTATACAGTGCTAACCAATGAGCCACCGTATACAGTGCTGACCACTGAGCCACTGTATACAGTGCTAACCACTGAGCCACCATATACAGTGCTAACCACTGAGCCACCATATACAGTGCTAACCTCTGAGCCACCATATACAGTGCTAACCACTGAGCCACCATATACAGTTCTAACCACTAAGACACCATATAATGTGCGATGACATAGAATGGGTATGTTGGAAAGCGCTAACTGTGTGACACATATGTCCACTGCTCCTGCTAGCACCACTAAGGATACAGAGATGTTCATTTCACCGCTCTCCCGATGCAATAGCATCGGGCCTATTTCTAGTAAATTTATATTCCATTTATGGCTTCATACTGACCTTACAATTTGAACGCTCACCTCTAGACAGGTAGTGAGGGGAAAGGGGCAGTCCAGTAGAGCTGACAGTATGACTAGAGCGGAAGAGATGATAGAAGGGCTTGCAATGTGACATAGCTATGCATCCACCAAAAGGTGTTGAGCCACTGTGATCTACACCAGCATTTTCTAATCCCGCAGGAAGTTAGACCAAGAGATCATCACTGAAAAACCTAAAGGCCGGGTTACATGCTGCGATGTCCCAGCAATCTGACCAACGATCGGGATCGCTGGGACATCGCTATATGATCGCTGGTGAGCTGTCACACAGGCAGACCCACCAGCGAGAACGCTGATAACCAGGGTAAACATCGGGTAACTAAGCATAGTGCTGCGCTTAGTTACCCGATGTTTACCTTGGTTACCATGTCCCAGCATGTACTGTGCGGCGCTGTCACACACCCCGATGCTGGCTGCCTAGCAGGAGACCAAAGATCGAAAAACAGCCCTGCCCAATCTGCAACGATCAGCGAGCTGATCGCTCATCGTTGCAGGATGTCACACGTAGCGACATCACTATGAGGTCGCTGCAACGTCACAAGTTGCAGCGACATCGTTAACGATCTCGACACGTGTAGACCGGCCTTAAGATATGATGGGGTTGAAATAAAAAACAAAGATGTTTTCTTACATCCTGTTACCCGTATTGTTTGTTTGCAGTTCAACATGAAAAATTTAGCAAAAGGTCCTCTTTAGTGATGAGTGAGTAGTAAGCTAATTGGTTTTGGATAGCTCTAACCAAATACTTTGAACTGTTTCAGTATTCATTACAAGTAACGAATCCAATGCAAGTCAATGGAGAAAACAGTTCGAAACGGATACTGAAACATTTAAAAAAATATATAAAAGGTGAAGTTATCCACGAGGGTGCAGGGAAAGGCATTCAAGCCCGAATGCAAAATTAATCTGTAATTATCCAGCACATTTTCTTGATTTTAAAACATTTTCTGTATTCAAATTCTCTTAAAAACATATTCAAAGATCAAGTGTAATTATAAAAAGTGGTCTTTTAGGAGCGCTGAAGAATACAGAAATTGGAGGAGTGTTAAATAACCTGTAAGAAAATAGAAGCGGAGCTGTGATTGGTTGCTATAGACAGCCTAATAAATCTCCAGCCAACAGTAAACCCTCCCCCCGGCCGGGCAGTATATGCTACCTCACACATACACATAATAGATAACTCATGTGACTGACATCTGCCTTAATTCCCTATATGGCACATGTGTTGCACATTGGCTGTTTTTAATCAAAATGTTTATGTTTGGAAATTAAAAATAGCACACGTATGAGGCGAGTTGTGTGAGGTGATTTGTGACATCTGTGTCTGTCTGTGTGGTGTGTGTGTCCATGTGGGGGTGTCTGTGTGGGGTGTGTGTGTCTCGGTGTTTGTTGTGTGTCCCTGTGGGGTGAGTGCATGTGTCCCTATAGGGTGTGTATGTGTGTGTGTCCTGTGGGGGGTGTCTGTGTGGGGTGTGGTGTGTTTCTCGGTGTTGTGTGTGTGTCCCTGTGGGGTGAGTGCATGTGTCCCTATAGGGTGTGTATGTGTGTGTGTCCCTGTGGGGGGGTGTCTGTGTGGGGTGTGCGTGTCTCTGTGTTGTGTGTCTCTTTGTGGCGTGTGTGTGTGTGTCCCTATAGGTTGTTTATGTTTGTGTCTCTGTGGGGGGCCCTGTGTGGTGTGTGTGTGTCTGTGTTGCGTGTGTCCCTGTGGGGGGTGGGGGTCTGTATGGTGTGTGTGTGTCTCTGTTGTGTGTGTCCCTTTGTGGTGTGTGTGTGTGTGTGTCGCTATAGGGTGTGTGTGTCCGTGGGGGGGGGGTTGTGTGTCTCTGTGTCTCTTTGTGGTGTATGTGTATTTGTGGGGGGGGGGGGGTCTGTGTGGTGTGTGTCTGTGTTAAGTGTGTCTCTTTGTGGTGTGTGTCCCTATAGGGTGTGCATGTGTGTGTGTCCCTGTGGGGGAGTGTCTGTGTGGGGTGTGTGTGTCTCTGTGTTGTGTGTGTGTGTCCCTGTGGGGTGAGTTTATGTGTCCCTATAGGGTGGCTGCTTGTGTGTGTCCCTGTGTGGGGGGGGGGGGGTCTGTGTGGTGTGTGTGTGTGTCTGTGGTGTGTGTGTCTCTTTGCGGTGTGTGTGTCCCTATAGGGTGTGTGTGTGTCCCTGTAAGGTGGGGGTTCTGTGTGGTGTGTGTCTGTGTTGTGTATTTCTCTTTGTGGGTGTGTGTGTGTCCCTGTGGGGTGAGTTCATGTGTCCCTATAGGGTGGCTGTGTGTGTGTGTCCCTGTGGGGGGGGGGGTCTGTGTGGTGTGTGTGTGTCCCTTTGTGGTGTGTGTGTTCCCTGTGGGGTGAGTGCATGTGTCGCTAGAGGGGGTGTGTGTGTCCCGTGGGGGGGGGGGGGTTGGGTTTGTCTCTGGTGTTGTGTGTGGTCTCCTTTGCGGGTGTGTGTGTTTATTTGGGTGCGTGGTGAGTTCCAATGTTGGGGCTGCACCTTAGCGACTATACACTTGCTGTTACTCTTTGTGTGCGGGTGGTGTGTATACATGTCCCGTGCGTGGTGAATATCCCATGTTGGGGCCCCACCTTAGTGACTATATGCTGGTATATGCTGTTAGTCTTTGGCGCTATCATTAAGCCCTGTCATTCACAGCTGTCAACTGGTAACTGTCACTATTTCCCCATTATGTAGATAGGGGAAAAATTGTTTGGTGAATTGGAATGCGCGGGGTTAAAATTTCGCCTCACAACATAGCCTACGATGCTGTCTGAGTACAGACGTGTGACTGTGCAAAATTTTGTGGCTGTAGTTTCGACGGTGTAGATGCCAATCCCGGATATACACATACATACATACATACACACATTCAGCTTTATATATTAGATATATATATATATATATATATATACATACACACACAAGACCATTGTAATTAGCGCTCAATCTCAATTGGTCAAACGTTCATTGGGAATACTTTAACCCTCACTCTACCACAGTCATATCTAACTCCACATATGCTTTCTAACAAAATATCCTTCTGAACGCTAATCATCCCATGACCTTATATACATTGGACCCATATATACACACACATACTCATGTATACTAATCAAATTTGACTCCTATCTACAAAAAAGGTGACTCTACCTATAAAATAATACATAAAACTCCTTATAAAAATGTGATAAAAATACATAGTGTATTTCCCATCACATAGGTAACCTCATAGGGTTCCCTTAAAAATCTCACCTCTGAAATCCTCAATTTATTCCAAATAAAATGTATTTTTAAAAAATTATTATTAAAATTAATTTAAAATTATAAAAAATATAAATTAAACTTTATAAATCATTATTTACCCTTTATATCAAAAAGATACAATTATATATACGTACAACAACCAAAGCATCTATTTCTATGTTGTTTCTTCGCTCCCTAAGGTAATCCATCATTATTTACCCTTTATATCAACTACATGATAGCAAATGTGGATACATAACATTGGACGCGTTACACAGGGCAACATATCCCTGACAAATGCCAATTTCCAACTATTTAGCTTTTGTTCTGTTTCTTCGCCACTGGCCAATGAATCCACTCTCTTTTGTATCACCTTTTATGATCAACTACATGATAGCCAACTGGGAACACTAACTTACGGACTTGCTGTTTAGCAACATTGTCCAGGGTCAAATTATGCCCTCGACTTAAGATGCCCAATTTCCAAATCCATTAGCTTTCTTTTCTAATTAATTGTGCCAATGAACCATTTCTTTGCACTGGATATGGTCAATAATGACCAAACACATTTTGCCGGATCTCTTTGATGTACAATACTGAAATGTCTGGACAAACTGTGCAATTGATATCCAGTCCCTAATTATAATCTATGTTTATTTAGCCGGCATGCATCTCTTGCACCGTGCGGCCTAGATATTGGAGTCCACACGTGTACTCCAGTAAATATATTACAAAGGATGTCTGACATGTCCCCTATGTTTAATCTGGAAAGTTTCCCCATGGTTCTGGAGGTAAGGTCTTTGCCCCTTTCTTTATGACCTCACAAATAGGCATCTCGGTGTTCTGTTATATAAAACTCCTCCAATTTCTGTATCCTTCAGCGTCCTAAAGACCTCTTTATAATTTCATGTGATATCCCTGGAGGAAGTATGGCAGGAGCAGCAGAAGGAGTAAGAAGTGGAGGAAAAAGCAGCTGAATCAAGTCCAGAGGACCTGCGGTTGTTGAGCGACCGAAGCAGCAGTGCAAGACCTGTAGTGACGTAGATCTGGTCACGTGACGGTCCCCGCCGGAAGGAACAGCAAAGCAGAGGCTGGAGCCGCCGGCAGTAGCAAAGGAGGAGGCAGGAGCTGCAGGTCGGAAACCGGTGCTGTGCGGGGGGCGCACAACACCTCCAGGTGAGCAGCTATTAGTGTCCATTTAGGCCACATTCCACACAGTGTCTTCTCATTGCGCCCTTGTTTTCATTTTCTGCATTTTCAAAGATCAAGACAGACAGGGATATATAATCCCACATGAGCATGAAACTTTTATGTGTTTCGATCCATGTATGGGTCTTAATCATAATGACTAAAACACAAAACTCCTGACTTGATATCCTGCTCAAGAGAGGAAATGACATTTGTGAATCAGCTGGTGAATAATTAATGTTAGAACACATGTCAATCAATAAGATGCACTACACGTATAGGAAACCACATCTTTTCAGACAGGGTTTTGGTCAAAACAAAAAGAATATAAACAAACACAAAAGAAAAAAGCATATGGAAATCAGAACTATTGAGCAGCATTTTAAATATTAACTCTATATTTCCAAAATGAAATTATCAAAAAAAAAAACTAATAAAAATAACTTGTATCTGTTTTCTAGGTCAAAGCTAAAGGTACCTTTACACGCGGCAACTTTTCTAGGAATTTCACTGGCAACTTACTGATTGCAGTGAAATCATGGATACATAGTTCTATCTTGTTGCTGTGTACAAATGGAACCATGTGTCCATGATTTCACTGCAGCCAGTAAGTTGCCAGTGAAATTCCTAGAAAAGTTGCCGCGTGTAAAGGTACCTCAAGGGAGCTCTAGTGTTTAAACGCAGAATCCAGCGTGTTTCTTTTTAACACATTTCATGCACTATGTCCCCGCCTCGGCGTCCCATGTTTTTTTTATTGAAATAATTTTTAAATGTGCTCCCATCTAATATATAAAGCTGAATGTGTGTATGTATGTGCGTGCGTGCGTGTGTGTATATATCCAGAATTGGCATCTACACCGTCGCAACTACAGCCACAAAATTTTGCACAGTCACACATCTGGACCCCGAGAGCGTCATAGGCTATGTTGTGAGGCGAAATTTTAACCCTGCGTGTTCCAGTTCACCTAACAATTTTGCCCCCATCTACATAATGGGGAAAAAGGGAATGGAAAAGTGTTGGAGGAAAATCGACAGCTGTCAGCTATAGCCACAAAGTTTTGCACAGTCACACGTCTGGACCCCGGGAGCGTCATAGGCTATGTTGTGAGCCGAAATTTTAACCCCGCACATTCCAATTCACCAAACAATTTTTCCCCTATCTACATAATGGGGAAACACACCACAAAGAGACACACACACACACACACCACACAGACCCCCCCACAGGGACACACACACATACACACCCTATAGGGACACATGCACTCACCCCACAGGGACACACACACACACCACACAGACCCCCCCCACAGGGACACACACACATACACACCCTATAGGGACACATGCACTCACCCCACAGGGACACACACACCACACAGACACAGATGTGCACAAATCACCTCCCACAACTCGCCTCATACGTGTGCTATCTTTAATTTCCAAACATAAACATCTGATTAAAAACAGCCAATGTGCAACACATGTGCCATATAGGGAATTAAGGCAGATGTCAGTCACATGAGCTGTCTATTATGTGTATGTGTGAGGTAATATATACTGCCCGGCCAGGGGGAAAGTTTACTGTTGGCTGGAGATTTATTAGGTTGCCTATAGCACCCAATCACAGCTCAGCTTCTATTTTCTTACAGGTCATTAATATGACATATTCAAATTCTATTTTGTTATAGCTAACAGCAGTGATTTATTAACCGGGCGTAGACGGGTACTACAGCTAGTATTTAATATATCTTCTCCAATGTGAGAAATGCAGACTTCAAAATGTTGGCTGCACCACCAGGACACTGCACAAGCGATTGTCAGAACATGTTTATAAGGCACAAAACCGCACAACGAGCAGTCTGTCTGTTGCCTCAAAGCATTTTCTGCATGTTCACTCCAGCAATTGTTCTACCATTATTCACCAGCTGATTCACTAATGTCATGTCCTCTCTTGAGCAGGATATCAAGTCAGGAGTTTAGTTTTTTAGTCATTATGATTAAGTCCCATACATGGGTCAAAACGTGTAAAAACGTCATACTCATGTGGGATTAGATATCTCTGTCTGTCTTGAGCTCTGAAAATGTTTTTAAGAGGATTTGAGTAAGGCGGCCGTCACACGTCTCGACATCGTGAGCGATATTGTTAGCGATCACGTGCACGCGCAATCGCTAACAATATCGTTCACATCGCTGGTGAGATGTCACACAGACAGACTCACCAGCGATGTGGAGCAGCGAGATCACTGGTAACTATGGTACACATCGGGTTACTAGGCGCCGCGCGGCGCTTAGTAACCCGACGTGTACCATAGTTACCATCTCCCAGCATAGGCTCTGCGCTGGGAGATCGTTCATCGTGGTGTCACACACCACGATGAAGCAGATTGTTACATCGTTCATCGCTAGATATGAGCTCCTGCTCTCATATCTGCGATGTCACGATCAAGTGATTTTACATTGTAAAATCGCTTGATCGCACGTAACGATGCCACAAACGATATCGCTTAAGCGATCAAAAAGCAGATCGCTTAAACGATATCGTTCAAGATATTGCAGTGTGTGACGGCCGCCTAAAGAAAACATTTTTTATAAATCAAGGAAATATCTACTATGTAATTGCCTAAGGTTCTCTGTCTGTCACGGAAATCGCGCGCCAGCGCTGATTGGTCGCCCGGCAGCCAATCAGCGACGCGGGATTCCTGTCACAGACAGACAGGCTTCACCGCTATTTGAAGTGAACAGCTGTTCACTTCAAATAGCCGGCGGGACAGCCAACATCACTGTCTGCATTCCCGCTGCACCCACCTCTGCTTCCAGCAGCCCAGTGCCCGCTCCTCTCTGCCCGCTCCCAGCTGTTCACAGCCCTCCTACCCGGTGCCCCCATATGTTGAAACTTGCTTAGAGGGCCTGTGGTGATGTCAGAATCATGGAATCATGGGCGGAGCCATGTCACATGACTCTGACATCACCTCAGGTCCTTAAGCTTCACGGACTGGGGGAGCAAACACAGCAGCAGCCGCCGCAGCCACAGCCAGGTACTGCAGCCTAATGACCCCAGACCACAGTCACCATACACTCAGTCCCACATACTACACACAGACACACACATATACACACACTCAGCCCACAGTCACACTCAGTCCTGCACTCAACACACAGACACACACTGTGCCCTGCACTCCCTCACACTCTGCCCTGCACTCATGTCACACTCTGCCCTGCACTCACGTCACACTCTGCCCTGCACTCACGTCACACTCTGCCCTGCACTCACCTTGCACTCACATCACACTGTCTCTCTCTAACGCAAATCCCGTGTCGCTGATTGGTTGCGGCTGTCCGGGCGCGACCAATCAGCGACGCGGGATTTCCGTTACAGCAAAACAGGCACAGCCCATCCAGTCTCCCGGCCCCCCTCCGTTTGGTCTCCCGCCCGCTGCTCACCCACTCCATGCTCCATCTGCCTACCGCTCACCCCGCCATTCTTCTTTTCGCAGCATAGACTTCAGAGATTCAAAGGCCATGGGGGTTGAGCTACCAAAGGGGGTGTTGTAATGACCGTGAATGAGGACACGCCCACCACATCAGGGCTATGCGCTTGGACACGCCTATTATGATGCCCCCTCTTAACTCTGTCCCCCCGAGGCCTTGGATCTATGCTGGAGGAAGAAAAAGAAGACATGCTGGGGTGAGAGGCGACTGGACAGAAGCCTGGAGCGGGTGAGAATTGAGGGGGGCCACCGCCGCACACCCACATATTCTAGAATACCCGATGCGTTAGAATTGGGTCACCATCTAGTGCTGGATAATTACAGATTAATAAAACCTTTCAAAGTATTTGGTTAGCATTTTAGTATTTGGTTCCAAACTCGTCATAAGCGAGTAGTCAGATATTCTAGTCCTTTGTAAAACATATTAGCATGGCTCAGTGGTTAGCACTGTATGCAAGGGGTTTGTGTGCTCTCCCCAAGTTTGTGTGGGTTTCCTCTGGGTTCTCCTGTTCCCTCCCAAACTCAAAAGACATATTTATAAAGAATATAAATTGTGAGCCCTGATGTATGTTAAGGGCTGTGAAATTGATGGCATTATATAAGTGAATAAACATTATATATTCAATATATAAAGCTGAATGTATGTGTGTGTACAGTGTTGGCCAAAAGTATTGACACCCCTGCA
The DNA here is from genome assembly GCA_033576535.1 of Allobates femoralis. Lineage (NCBI taxonomy): Eukaryota > Metazoa > Chordata > Amphibia > Anura > Aromobatidae > Allobates > Allobates femoralis. The sequence goes on along the minus strand of JARQOC010000001.1, from coordinate 388,265,989 downwards.
ATTCTGTCAGATAATACTCAGTTTCTTCCTGAAAATGATTGCAATCACAAATTGTTTGGTATTATTATCTTCATTTAATTTGTCTTCAATGAAAAAAAAACACAAAACGAATTGTCCTAAAGCCAAATTGGATATAATTCCACACCAAACATAAAATAGGGGGTGGTGCTTCTCTAATTTGTGTAATTAACAGCACCTGTAACTTACCTGTGGCACCTAACAGGTGTTGACAATAACTAAATCACACTTAGGGCCACTTTACACACACCAACTTATCTGTCCAACTTCTGACCAACTTGCTGGTTGCAGTGAAATCATGTACACATTGCTCCATTTTGTGACTGTGTACAATGGAACAATGTGTCCATGATTTCACTGCAACTAGCAAGTTGGTCAGAAGTTGGACAGATAAGTTGGTGTGTGTAATGTGGCCATTACAGCCAGTTGACATGGATTAAAGTTGACTCAACCTCTGTCCTGTGTCCTTGTGTACCACATTGAGCATGGGGAAAAGAAAGAAGACCAAAGAACTGTCTGAGGACTTGAGAAACCAAATTGTGAGGAAGCATGAGCAATCTCAAGGCCACAAGTCCATCTCGAAAGACCTGAATGTTCCTGTGTCTACCGTGCGCAGTAGAAGTATAGACTGGGCACACCAAAAAGAGAATTTTGTTTACGTACCGTAAATTCTTTTTTCTTTAATCATCAATGGGAGACCCAGACAATGGGGTTTAGGGCTCCGCCCTCCGGAGGTCACACTAGGTACTACAAGTTTGTAGACACCGCCTCCTCCGCATATAAACCCCCACCGTAGGAGAAATCCTCAGTTTAGTCTATAAGCTGCGAGGAGAAAATTAACCACACCCGAAACATCGGGAAGAATGCCGTGCCCAGACGGTTAAACAACCCGGAAAACACTGTCTCAACAGAGAACAGATTAAATGCAAACATGCAACGGAACAACTGGGTGGGTGCTGGGTCTCCCATTGATGATTAAAGAAAAAAGAATTTACGGTACGTAAACAAAATTCTCTTTTTTCTGGTCATCATAATGGGAGACCCAGACAATGGGGATGTCCTAAAGCAATACCCCAGGGCGGGAAGAGTTCCTCAACAAGACGGATAATACACGGACCCCCTTAAAGGTGGGCAACCGCCGCCTGGAGGACCCGCCTGCCCAAACTTGCATCCGCAGAGGCATGGGCATGCACCATATAGTGCTTTGAGAAAGTGTGCAGGCTGGACCAAGTGGCCGCCTGACACACCTGAAGAGCAGATGCTCGATGTCGCAAGGCCCATGAGGCACCAACAGCTCTTGTAGAGTGTGCCTTCAACCCCACCGGGAGAGGCAAGCCAGAAGACCGGTATGCCTCTTGAATGGGAGCCTTGATCCACCTGGCCAAGGTTGACTTCGAAGCCGCGGACCCCTTACAGCGACCCATCGTGAGGACAAATAAGGAATCCGAACTCCGAAAGGAGGCGGTCCTGGACACATAAATGCGTACAGCTCTCACGAGATCCAGAGTATGGAGGTCGCGCTCAACCTGATGAACGGGAAGCGGGGCAAAATGATGGGAGAACAATCTCCTGGTTTAGGTGGAAAGTGGAAACCACCTTCGGCAAGAATTCAGGCCGTGGACGCAACACCACCTTGTCTTGGTGAACCACCAAAAAAGGTGACTTGCACGAAAGTGCAGCCAATTCTGAGACCCTCCTCAGAGACGTAATCGCCACCAGAAAGACCACTTTCTGGGACAGACGAGAGAGAGAGATGTCTCTCAGAGGCTCAAACGGCGGTTTCTGCAGCGCCGCCAGGACCATGTTGAGGTCCCAAGGGTCCAGAGGTCGCCTGTAAGGCGGAACCACCCGAGACACCCCCTGCAGAAATTGACGGACCTTCGGGAGAAGCGCCAATCGCCTGTCAAACAGCACTGAAAGTGCCGATACTTGACCTTTCAGAGAGCCAAGGGATAATCCCAACTCCAAACCCGACTGTAGGAAAGCCAGCAATGTCGGGATGGACAAAGGCCACGGTGAGCGACCACCAGAGGAACACCAGGAGAAAAAGATTTTCCACGTTCTGTGGTATATCTTCCTGGAGACAGGTTTCCTTGCCCGGTTCATTGTGGCAACAACCGCAGGAGAGAAACCCCTGGATGTCAGCAGCCAGGCCTCAAGAGCCATGCAGTCAATCTGAGGGCCCTGGAATTGAGGTGGAAGAACGGGCCTTGCGCGAGTAGATCTGCGCGTTCTGGGAGAGCCCACCGGTGTCCGCCTGACAGTTGCCACAGGTCCGGGGTACCAGGACCTCCTGGGCCAATCTGGAGCCACCAGAATGGCTCTGTTGCATTCTGTCCTGATTTTCCACAGAACCCTGGGAATTAGAGCCAGAGGCGGGAACACATATGGCAGCTGGAAGCTGGACCAACTCAGGACCAGGGCATCCGCCCCCAGAGACTGAGGATCCCAAGACCGCGCCATGAATTGGGGTACCTGATGATTCAGCCGTGAGGCCATCAGATCCACGTCCGGAACGCCCCATCTCCCACAGATGTCCCGGAAGACTTCTGGATGCAGGGACCACTCTCCGGCGTCCATCCCCTGTCGGCTCAGGTAGTCGGCCTCCCAGTTCTCGACCCCTGGGATGTGTACTGCGGAGATCAGGCAGCCGTTTTCCTCCACCCATGCTAGAATGCGGTGGACTTCGGCGAGGGCCTGAGCGCTTCTGGTCCCTCCCTGATGATTTATGTAGGCGACGGCCGTCGCATTGTCGGACTGTACCCGAATGGGCCGTCCCGACAGGAAGGTCTGAAACGCTAGGAGCGCCAGAAAGACCGCCTTGATCTCCAGTACGTTGATCTGCAACGCCGACTCCGACTGAGTCCAGAGGCCTTGAGCCCTGTGGTGTAAGAACACCGCCCCCCAGCCCTTCAGACTGGCGTCGGTGGTCACCACTAACCATGACGGTTTTAGGAAGGATCGACCCCGTGACAGGTGATGTGGCTGGAGCCACCACTGCAGGGAGTCCCTGGTCGGTTGTGACAGCGTCACTCGCCGATTCAGAGAGATCGTCCTTTTGTCCCATCGGCGAAGAATCTCCAGCTGGAGAGGTCGGAGGCGAAACTGCGCGAAAGGCACCGCCTCTATCGCCGCTACCATGCGTCCCACCAGCTTCATCAATCCCCGTAGGGAAGATTGTGGTGACAGAAGAACCGTCTGTACTCCTGACTGGATCGCAAGCTGTTTGGCTTGAGGTAGGGACACCAGGGCTGAGTCTGTGTGGAAGTCCATGCCCAGATATGTCAATGACTGGGTCGGGACCAGGGTCGACTTTGGAATGTTGAGAAGCCACCCGAACTGTTCCAGAGACTTCATGGTCGCCTCCAGGCTCACCCGACAAAGGTCTTCCGATGGCGCCCTGACCAGCAGGTCGTCCAAATAGGGAATGACGGCGTGTCCTTGCACATGCAGGAGAGCCATCATGGAGGCCATCACCTTTGTGAACACTCGCGGTGCCGAGGCTAGCCCGAACGGCAGTGCCACAAATTGGAAGTGTTCTTCCCCCACTGCAAATCTCAGCCAGCGCTGATGAGCTGGTGCAATGGGCACGTGAAGGTAAGCGTCCCTGATATCGATGGACGCTAGGAAATCCCCCTGTGACACCGCCGCGATCACGGAGCGCAGGGATTCCATACGGAACTTCCGAACCAACACGTGACGGTTGAACAACTTTAGGTCCAGAACCGGACGGAAAGAGCCGTCCTTCTTTGGGACGATAAAGAGGTTGGAGTAAAAACCCCTGAACCTCTTCTCCCGTGGGCACTGGGACCACCACTCCGTCTCTGCGGAGACCCTCCAACACCAGGTGAAAAGCCTGAGCCTTGTCTGGGGATGGGACAGACCGATGGAATCGGTGTACCGGCTGTGACGTCAGCTCTATCCTGTAGCCTCTTGAGACTACGTCTCGGACCCACTGGTCTTGGACGTGGAGTAGCCACCTGTCCTGAAAGAGAGACAGGCGGCCCCCCACCTGTGGGGAGACAGGATGAAGGAGCGAGTCATGCCGAAGCGGGTTTGGGGGTGGCAGCTGCTGCCCCTGCCGGCTTCTTTTGGCGACCTTTGCCGCGCCACTGGGTAGAGGGCTTGCCCCCACGGTCCGTGCGAGTGGACGTTGCTGATGACTGCGAGCTGGGACGAAAGGACCACTGCTTTGGGTTCCTTTTCACGGTATTACCGTGGCTTAGGCTTATTCTGCGGTATCTTAGACTCAGCAGAATCCTTAATCAGCTTGTCCAGCTCGGTGCCAAAGAGCCTGTCACCAGAAAATGGAAGATTTTGCAAAATCTTCTTAGACGTGGCATCTGAGTCCCAAAGACGCAGCCACAACAACCTGCGGATCGCTATAGCATTGGCGGAAGCCACAGCCGAGCGAGTGGCAGTTTCCAAAGTTGCCGTCCTGGCGTAATCCGCGTAAGCCTTCGCCCTGTCGGTAAGCGCCAGGACCTCTGGGCTGGACCTAGCTAGGTCAGAGATACCATCCAAGCAGGAGGTAATCGCCTGTAGGGTCCAGACCGTGGCAAAATTAGGGGCAAATGAAGAGCCCACAGCCTCGTAGGATGACTTGGCGAGTTGCTCAACCTGTCTATCCGTAGCATCCTTCAATGAGGAGCTATCAGAGGCAGAAAATAAGGAACGTGCAGCAATCCTGGTCATGGAAGCATCCACCTTTGGGGACTGCGACCACTCCTGAAGCACCTCCTGAGGAAAGGGAAAGCGAAGGTCCTTGGCTTTACGGACATAACGCCGCCCAGGATGTAACCTGGGTGTTCTAATCACCCTTCCAAAATTAGTGTGGTCCATAAAGGCTCCACTTGGTCTAGCCTCCGGCCGCAGCCATTGATAGACCTCCTTGGGGTGCACAGTCACCTCCTCGGGAGGAGTGACCAGACGTAAAGTCTCATTGATGGAGGACACCAGATCCTCAACCCCATCTGGAGATTCAGAGACAGACCCAAGAGTAGAACCCCCATCATCTTCCTCACCATCAGAGGAACGCTCCTCCTCAGAGGGAGCCTGGAGCTCTGGAGAGGCCTCACGAGCTCGCTTAGGGGGTCTCACAGTAGAAGTAAGAGACACCCGGGGGTAACTAGAGGAGTAGCTGGGTTTTCCAGCCTCCTATGAAGTGCCTCCAGGGATTGCGACATGGAGGACATCTGGGCCAGCAGAGATTCATTTATCTTACTCTGCGTTTCCCATGTCCCTGGGATCAGCCGAGCCTCAGGGTACAGACCCGCAGATCCTGACTCTGCAGTAACTGTCTGGGTCTCTGGGCGCCCGCAATTATTGCAGGACCCCTCCACCAGTGAACCGTTGCATGTAGCGCAGGTAATGGTGTCATCTGCTGCCTTAGCAGCATGCTTCCTTACTGAGGACATCTCCACAGTAGGGGAATAAGCCAAGTTGTAAACAAACAAACCGGGGAACCCGGTGGCTTACCGACCGCTAGAAGCGGTAGGAGGAAGCGGTGTAATTGTGTGACCTCCGCGAGTTCCGGTCTCCCTGAGAGTGCAGACACACGCTGCAGCCAGATCCCAGCCGGGAAGTGAGGGAGAAGATGGCCGCCGACTGTGAAGACGTAGGCGTGGCCAGGAACACGCGGGAGAACACAAAAAACACGCCCATCAGTGAGTCATCACAAGAGCTGCTTCCTCCCCCTCCAGGCTGCCTCAGCAATGGAGGTGCCAGAGCCCGCAGCGCGGGAAAAGAGTGTGAAGTAATACACATACGCACACACAGACTGCCCGCACAAAACAAACAGCAGCAGCCTTCAGCTTCAGCCCCTGTGACACACAGGGCGGTCAGCCAGAGTGACCCCAGCACAGGGTACACTATCAGAACCGCGGACCCGAGGGTAACCGCGCGGTCTGAGTGCCATGCCACCAAAGTGACAGACACTACCCCCAGGCACACATGAGACCACAAGGGGCCTCAGTGCCGGTCCGGTCTGTAAGCACCTTTAGGGAGGCCTCGGACGGGGGTACAGCACCAGTCCGGAATGTAAGCACCATAATGGGAGGCCTCGGACTGGGCTGGCTCCGTCCGGTCTGTAAGCACCATTTAGGGAGGCCTCGGACGGAGCGGAGCTGTGCAAGGCTCCAGGCTCCCCCTATCCAGAGCCTCCACAGAGGGATGGAAAGGGGAAAGCACGACAGCGTACCGGGGAGAACAGCTAAGTGTCCAGGCTAAAAGCCCTCCGGTACCTCCACCAGCGTGTTCCACAAAGGGTGAGCGGGGAGACTGTCGAGGGTCCCGACCGGGACCAATTACCTTGTCTTCATACGCCATCACGTAAGCTGTGAGAATGCAGTGAAGTGCAAGCAAAGCGTGATCCTCCGAGCACACTAAGTTTAAAACTGAGGATTTCTCCTACGGTGGGGGTTTATATGCGGAGGAGGCGGTGTCTACAAACTTGTAGTACCTAGTGTGACCTCCGGAGGGCGGAGCCCTAAACCCCATTGTCTGGGTCTCCCATTATGATGACCAGAAAAAAAGGATAAATGCAAGTCCACAAGTAGATCAAGGTGCAAAAAATTTTTTTGTTACTTTATTAGGTCACACAGTACACAGACCAACGTTTCGGCCAGCAGGCCTTCATCAGGGTACTGCAGTAGTACTGGTGAAAAGTCAAGGGAATACCAAGACTGATATGTTAGAGGATGAATGCTCCAGAAGTCTTAAAGACATGCGGAATATAGAGGTAATGAAAAAAGGGAGGCACCAGACCAGTCAAGCAGCTGCAGACCGGTACTGATATCAACTGGGGGTAATCTCTTGGAAAGCCTAAAAGGGCTTGGGCACATCTAAACAAGAACTGAGGCAATGCTCAGAGGTATAAGGAACCTGGCAGAACGTTTTTCACAGCGTCTCCAGACTCTGTCACATGTGCTCAGTATGAACCTGCTCTCATCTGTCAAGAGCACGGGGTGCCAATGTCGAATCTGCCAATCTTAGTGTTCTCTAGCAAATGCCAATCGCCCTGCATGGTGTTGGGCTGTAAGCACAAGAGCCATAAGTGGACATCTTACACACCTCATGGAGTCTGTATCTGATAGTTTAAGTAGACACATGAATGACCTGCTGGAGGTCATTTTGCAAGGCTTTGACACTCCTCCTCCTTGCACAAAGGAGGTGTTAGTGGTCATCCAGCTGGGTTGCTGCTTTCCTATGGCCCCCCTTCACGTCTCCTGGTGTACTGGTCTGTCTCCTGGTATGTGCTCTATGCCCTGGAAACTGTGCTGACAGACCCAGCTAACCTTCTTGCCACAGCTCGAATTGATGTGCCATCTTAGTTGATCTGCACTACATGAGCAACTTCTGTAGACACCACCTCAAGCTATCTCTAGGGGTGAGAGCAATGAGAAGATGTAAAAGTGACCAAAACTACAGGCAAAAAGGATGAGAAGAGAGAAATGGTTTGTGGTCACCACTTGCAGAACTATTCCTTTATACGGGGTGTCTGGACTGGTTGATTTCAAAGAAGTGTGATTGACTTGAAGTTACATTGTGTTGTGTTCCGTTTATTTTTTTTAGCAGTATATATATTTGTATTATTATTCATCAGCCTTCAGCTTGATATCGAGCCACGGCAACTTGATGGATGAATGCACTACAGGAAGTTTGATTTCGCACGAGCCTAGAGAGGTTCACCAGGGTATTCTCCACCGTTATGTTGACAGTATTAAGCCATTGGGTTGCTGGTCTACCTCTTCACCTTGTACCTTCTATTCTTCCTACCATAATGTCCTCCTCTAGTGATTTTTCTCTTCCTATGAAGTTTCCAAAGTACGTAAAATTGTAGCTTGTTTGATCCTTGCTTCAGGTGACATGTGTGGCTTGATTTGTCTGTTCTTCTTGCCATCCATGGTATTGATAACATCCTCCTCCAGCTCCAAATTTTGAAGGCGTTGCTTCTTCTGTCTTGGTTCTTTATTGTCCATGTGTCACTTCCGTATGTTAATACAGAATAGCCCAGACTATGTACGAGCCGTGTCTTTATTGACAGCTAAATATTCCTTGATTTGAAGACCTTGCCAAGTGACTTTGTTCTGGATTTTATCATAGATTCTTCTATTGTCTTCCGGTGTCATTGTTGCATTTTGAGTGATTATTGATCTGAGTAGATTGAAGTTCTTTACAACTTCCAGTTTGTCGCCGTCCATCTTAAATGTGTCCCGGTTGTACTTGGCAGTATTCAAAATCTTTGTGTTGAGTAGCAGTTCCATTTTCGAGCTTTCCATCTTGACTCTCCGTAATAAATCCTTCATACCATATACTGTACGTTTGTTTCTATCAGTGACTTGTATCTTCTACATATCTTAGATTGTTGAAAATGTTTCCACCAATATTGATCTCTTCTTCTTTTTCAGCAAGTCCAGCCTTACTGAAAATAGCTTTGGCATATAAACGGAAGGGAAATGGTGACAGGATACTGCCTTATCTGACGCTTCGCTCTACTTTGAACCATACTGTATTCTGTTTGGACGTTGCTTCTTAGTCGACGTAAAGGTTAATATTATATACTAGCTGTACTACCCGGCTACGCCCGGGTTAATAAATAACTGATGTTAGCTATAACAAAATAGAATTTGAATGTCATATTAATGACCTGTAGGAAAATAGAAGCTGAGCTGTGATTGGTTGCTATAGGCAGCCTGATAAATCTCCAACCAACAGTAAACCCTCCCCCTGGCCGGGCAGTATATGTTATCTCACACATACACATAATAGACAGCTCATGTGACTGACATCTGCCTTAATTCCCTATATGGCACGTGTTGCAAATTGGCTGTTTTTAATCAGATGTTTATTTTTGGAAATTAAAGATAGCACACGTATGAGGCGAGTTGTGTGAGGCAATTTGTGCACATCTGTGTCTGTCTGTGTGGTGTGTGTGTCCCTGGGGTGTGTGTGCATGTATCCCTATAGGGTGAGTATGTGTGTCTGTCCCTGTGGGGGAGGGAGTCTGTGTGATGTGTGTGTCTCGGTGTTGTGTGTGTCCCTGTGGGGTGAGTGCATGTGTCCCTATAGGGTGTGCATGTGTGTGTTTAGTTGTTTGAGGTCTAGTATGGGTCTTACACTGCCTCCCTTTTTGGGAACCATGAGAACAGGTTGGAATAGAACCCGTGGAAGCGTTCGGCTAGAGGGACCGGCACAATTACTCCCGCTTGAAGAAGTGAACTGACCGCCTTGGAGAAGGCGCGAACTTTGGACTGCGATCTTCAAGGTACTGAAATAAGAATCGATTTGGGGGGAGGGAAATTAACTCTATTTTGTAACCGGACGACAACAGTTCCCTGATCCACCTGTCTCCTATAATAGGCAGCCAGACTTGACGAAAGTGGAAAAGTCGGCCGCCTACTGGCGGAGTGTCGTCCGGGGATAAGGAGTCATGAGGAAGAGAATTTGTGGTATTTGGATCCCTTAGACTTGGACGGGCCAGATTTTGACTGCCAGTTCTTGTTTGATCTTTGCGAAGACCTCGAACCGTCCCTGCGCGGCGAAACGACTAGGGGTCTGCGCTGGGCGAGAGACTGACCAGCCGGGCGAATTCTGAAGGAATGGAATCGTGCTTGGTTACGGCGGATGTAGGTGCGTTTCGGCTTTTGTTGAGGTAGGGAAGTACTCTTCCCCCCTGTTGCATTAGATATTAATTCATCCAACTCTTCTCCGAAAAGACGTCCGCTAAGATATGGAAGGTGTGTAAGCGACTTCTTAGAGACTGCATCAGCTTTCCATTCCCGTAGCCAGAGGGCAAGCCTGATTATGATGGCGTTTGATGCAGCCACTGCCTAACAATTTGCGGAATCCATAGCTGCACGTAGAATATAGTCCGCCACGACGGAAACTTGAACCGCCTGATCTGCTAGCTTAGAGTCAGTCGAACGGAGGCCCGTATGTAAGTTGGTCGCCAAGGCCATGATGGCCTTGGCTGCCCAGACTGAAGCGAATGCCGGTGTTAGGGAGGACCCTGCGGCCTCGAAAATTTATCGGGCCATGTGTTCCACCTGACGGTCCATTGCGTCCTTAATGGAGGAGCTATCTGGCAGGGAAAGAAGTATATGTGCAGCGAGCCTAGAGACTGGGGGGTCCACTATGGGCATATCTCCCCAGGTCTGTGTCACTCATGCAGAAAGGGGTAACGCCTTTCCAGTGCCTTACAATTGCCGAATCTTTTCTCCAGGTGATGAGCGATGATTTTTAAGAATCACCCTGAACTCAGGGTTATCAGAGAAATATTTAGGTGGCTTCTTAGCCCTCTGAAAAGCAATCGTGTGCTCTGAGGCATCTGGAGGTGTGTCAGATATATTCAACACCTGGTTGACGCACGTGATTACGTCCTCAACCAATGCATCGGTGTCTGGCTGGTTCAGATCTAAGGACCTGTGTGGATCCAGATCTGAGCTGGAGTCACAGAGGCCTTCGGACTCCTGCGTATCGCTGTGGTCTTCCCTGGTAGGGGATGACCTGGACCGCATGTGACTTTCCCTGGCAGGGGTCAACTCTGGTGACCTGGAGGAACGGCGACTCTCCCTGGGGGTGACCGTGAATTGTGAGAGGACACTGGAGAGCGTGACCATGGGGTCGCTTGTGTCCTGACTTAGAAGTGGATGGGTCTGGGTCAGTACAGTCCCGGTCTGAGCGTTCACCCTGCTGGGCAGTCGCCAGGGAAAGAGGGTGACTCTGCAGAGCTTGGAGCAATGTAGAGGACAACTTCTCTATGGATTGTGCCATAGATTGAGACATGGATTGGGACATGATTATAGCCCATTCCGCCATGGCAGGGGACATATCAGTGATGGCCGGGGTCACTGGGGGCTGAGGCATGGTACTCTGTGTGCAGTCCTGGCAGTGCGGAAACGTATAGCCGCTGGGCAGGGGGCTCCTGCAGGCTGTGCAGAAAGCATAGTAAGATGTGTGAGCCCTGGTCCTCTTGCTCTTTGAGCCCGGCATAATGGGAGAGGGTTCCTGTGCCTGTGTAGGGGTGCCCTGCTGAGAAGTAGCCCCAGCATAGGAGACAGAAAACCTCTGCTGGGAACTTGCCCCACCTCGATGTGTGTCCAGCGTCCCTTGTCCTGTGCCCCCCGGAGACTGTCCAGCTGAAGCAGCGCTGCCTGATTTCCACTAAGCTTGTAATGGCCACCGGAGGGGAGAGAGGGGGAGAGGAGGGGGGTGGAGCAGTGTGAAAAGAGTGCGATAATACAGGGGAGTGCGCTCTCTGTAATGCAGTCCACCCCTGCTATGATGCTGGCAGCGTCATCCTCGTCATCCGGGGGGGGCTGACCGGGGGGCGTAGGAAAGTGTGGCGGCCGCGGTGTAGGCTGAAGCCGTGGTCTAAATTAGAACCCTGTAGCCGAACAAGGCTCCAGGGCGGTGCGGAGTTCCGGGGGGGAGGGGGGTGGTCCAGGACTAATCTGGACCCTGCCGGACCCCCAGGCAGGTAGCGGTGACCCAGTGTGGGCTCCCACAGAGGACTCAGAGCACTGGGTCCTCTGAATCAACATTTGTGCAGCCTTAGTGCTGGCTGCTGCAGGGGCACAGGCAAGCTGTATCCCTGCTAGTGCTAGCTGTCCCTTGCTGGTCCCCCGGACCCCATCAGGATGTACACAGCAAAGCTGTGTGTCCTGGGTGTACTGCGGCGAGCACGCTGCCGCTGAAGTGTATGGAGTGGCTCAGCAGGGCTGAAGACTCCTGGGGTGCCTATAGCAGTCCGAGCTGCTGCACCTGATGGCTCTACCTGTGGTGTGTCAACCTAAATGAACCCCAAAGGGGTATTTAGAGAGGGATGCTGCTCCACCATCAGGGGCCTTGTCCGTCTCCGCGACCTCAACCCAGTGACTCCCAACAGTGGGGAAATGGGGAAGGAGGATTGTCGTTTTATCCTCAACCCAGCGCCCCCAACATTGGGGGCCGAGCAGGGAGAAGCATGTTAGGGGGAAAAAGTCGACCTCAACCAGGCGCCCCCAACAGTGGGGATCCAAGGAGGGACCATGCCGGGAGTCTCGTCAGAGACCCACTTTGCTTCTTGAAGTAAAAATTAAAAAAGGAAAAAAATTTTAAAAGCACTAAATGTTTTTGTGTGCCTTCTAATGACACTAAGCAAAAACTGGTTAGGCTGGGTTCATACTTGCATATGCAAGCGCAGCCAAACGCTTGCGCACTGCGTTCCTATGTTTAACATGGGAATGCATTTGCTTGCATTTGTGCTCGGATGTGCACAATTTGTGCACCCACAGAGTACACTCTGAACGCAGCATGTTTGCATTTTTTGTGCGGTCGCAGGTGCTTGTTTTATCTGCAGGCGTCCGCAAGGCCACAAAATGCATGGATCTCAATGGATCCGCAGTGTCCTCTGCATGACAGCGCAGGAGAACGCTGCGGATCTCATTGAAATCTCTCCTAGTGGCCACGGTGATCAGCGGCGGCCACCGGGAGATCAGCAAGAGCCGCACTGCTCTCCCACGTGTTAGCGCGGGAGATTTTAAGAAACAGTTGATCTGACAGCTGTTTAAATCTCCCGCGCCGACACCGAATAGGTGAGGTCAGCGCAGGAGATTTGAAACAGCGATCTGCTTAGATTTAAACAGCTGTCAGATCAGCTGTTTCTTCAAATCTCCCGCTCTGACACCAGTGGGAGAGCAGCTGTGTTCCTGGAGGAGGAGATTTCCACCACTGATCTCCTCCTCCCAGTCGCCCCCGAGACAGCTGATTGGCTGGCCGGGGTGCATACTAATGTGAACACATGCGGAGAATCTCCGCTGCGTTCACATCAGTATGGGCTGCGTTTGCACTGCATATGCGTCTGCATGCCGCGCATGCAGACGCATACGCAAATCTGAACCCAGCCTTAGGCCCTGTGTCTGTCCAGGGTGTATACTGCAGAGGAGGAGCCACTGTTAATCTTTTGCAGATTTTGCCTAGTGTCGCCTCCTAGTGGACTGCAGCATAACACACATGGTCCTGTGTCCCACAATGAGGCGAAGGAGAAAAACTAAATTGTATGGGTGACTCCAAACAAACGTTTCTACATTCAGAACCTGAAGTGGAAGAAAATCTCTCAACAGTATGAAGAAATAAACAGCAAAATGGATTTTTTTTTCAATTGAAATAAAAAGGAAGACACTAAAAGAAGGTTGGGTTTTTTTTAGCATACAAAACCGAACCAAAACCAGAACATGGCTCTGTCCCATCCATGAACACAGAGGAGAGTTGTGGAGAGGTTCCAGGAGGAAGGACTGCCCTATGACCCCACAATATGGCGATGCACACATAGGACATGCACATACGTACACTGGTCGCCATCTCTTCGTCCACTACCAGCCTCCCAAAGACATTCACCGCATGTGCAGGCCTATATCACACACTGGGCACGGTGGGCACACTCTCTATACAGCCCCTACCACTCACCTATACGCCGGTCACGTGCTACCCGGAACCAGGAAGCTCGCTCTCTGTAGCGGGCGGAAGTCGTTGTTGGCTGCACTCTGCTGTGTTCCCTCGTCTCTGTCCCGGGAGGCGGAACGCGCCGGCTGATAGCTGAGTATGGGACTGACAGACATGACAGGGCACATACTGTGTAGGAGCTGGTGGCACCCAGTGCCCATGGATGGCACCGGGTGTACCTGCACTGGACGCCTGCCTCTGCTGCAGCGCAGACATGATGTGGCCTCTGCTCCTGCTGTATACGGAGTGTGCTCCATACATTCTTATAGATCGGATCTGTACTGTATTAGTAATAGCGGACAATGAGGCTGACAGTGACGTGACCTATTGATGGTGGTCTCAGTAACTTCCTATTAAGAAGATCTTTATTTAATGAGCCCAACTGCCACTAAACAAGCCTTAAGCCATACAGTGGCCTGGGAATGGTTACATTCAGGTGTACTAAGGCTTTTTTCTCTTTTGCATGAGGTTACCTCACACCATGAAACCTCCAGGCACATGGCTGTCTCTCTAGGCCAGGGATCTGCTCTAGAACACCAGAAATCTCAGCACACCCTTTGGCCTGCGGTTTCACAGTAGATGTAGACCAGGGATAAGTAACCTTTGGTACTACAGATCCGGCATTCACTGTTGGGAGGTGTGGTATCACAACAGCTAGTGTGCCAATAGTAAATCAGACTTTGCTTAGCGTACCGTTACACGACGCAATTTCACTGACAATTTGCTGGTTGCAGTGAAATCATGGATACATTGTTCCATTTTGTTGCCGTGTACAAATATAACAATGTGTCCATGATTTCACTGCAACCAGCAAATTGCCAGTGAAATTGCATGCAATATTTCGTCGTGTAACGGAACCCTAAAGGTACCGTCACACGCCACAATCTCAGCTGAAGATATGAGGCGATCTAACGTGCGTGCTCACGTTTTTCATGGTCACCTCAGATCGCCAATAGCGGCATCGCACGCTGCAGTTTCGCCCTGAAGCTAAGGCGATGTGTCGCTCCGGAAATTGTCTCACCTATAGTGGAACCAATCTTGCTTCATTCCATCGCCGCTTCACATGCCACAATCTCAAAGGCAATGTAGGCTTACATGTTCTGCGCGGCGAGGAGATAGGCGTGCCACAGTGGTTTACACTGCGCCCCATACACGCTCATTGGACAACGCAACAGCATTACGATTGGTCAGCCTGCTCTGGAAGGCTGGCTAATACATGACGCCATTGTCTATTGGAGTTTGCACTGAGTTTGTGGACGGTTGTGTAGCTGAAGATGTGTGTGGTGCTTAACGGACAGCTCTTCAAATATGGCGCCCTGTCAACTGACAGCCAATGGGAACACAGTAGCCCACACCAATTATCTCAGACGGGGCGCTGACTTCAGCACGCTGAGGCACGCCTATGGGAAATCCTAGGCAACACTGATTCCATCATTATTGCCCTGACACACGCCACAACACGGAAATATCGCCTTAACAATTGCGGCTGATTACTGATCACTGTTCAGGAATCAGACGATGGCCGAGGGGCGATTTATCGCCGTGAAATTCCCCAATCACACGGCGCAACTGTGAGGCAATTTCACGGCAATTGCTCCGAGGCGACATATCGCCTTTATGATTTCCAGGCGAGATTGCGGCGTGTGATGGTACCTTTAGACATCTGTCACTTAGGCCCCATTTACACCTCATCAGTATTTGTTTACCAAAGCCAGTAGTGATCCTTAAAATACTTAAAGCCCCCGTCACACTAAGCGAGATCGCTGCTGAGTCACAAGTTTTGTAACACAAAAACAATCTTGCTATGTTTGACATGTAGCAGCGACCAGGCCCCTGCTGTGAGATCGCTGATCGTGTCGGAATGTCCTGGACCATTTTTTGAACGTCGGTCTCCCGCTTGCCAGCATGCATCGGTCTGTTTGACAGGGACAACGACCAACGACATCAATACTACAGGTCTGAGAGACAGGGTCCCAACGACCTCTGTATAATTCCATTTCGTTGCTGCGTCGCTGGTGAGATCTGACTTTGACATCTCACCAGCAACCACGAAGCGACGCACCAGCGATCCCTAACAGTTCGTATTGTAGTCGGGATCGCTGGAGCGTTGCCAAGAGTGACGGTACTCTTGGGTCATTCCATGTCAAGTGAACCAATGATTATTACCTGTATATTTTTAATTCTTTTGAGATTTTGTTATTTGATAATAGCATGTCAGACAATGCAAAATGTGAAGAGAAAAAAATTCTAAAAATTTTTATTTATTTTTAATTGATTTTCAAAGTTTGGAAAAAGTGTGTATTTCGGTGTTGTCTGCCTTAACATTTCTCCTTATAACTCAGGCTAGAAATAAGATAGAAAGACAAAATAAACACCATTCTACTCCGAACTGTACAGGCCTTCACTAGATATGTCACAAGAGTATCTTTATTAATGTTTTACCCATGCAGATGCAAAATTTTAAACCGCATTTCCAAAAAAAAGTATAATTTAAAAATTCCCAAAAATGCCCATGTGTCTGCTATGCTCTTAGGTGGCCGTCACACGCTTCAATATCGATAGCGATATTGTTAGCGATCACGTGCACGCGCGATCGCTAACAATATCGTTCACATCGCTGGTGAGCTGTCACACAGGCAGACTCACCAGCGATGTGGACCAGCGAGATCGCTGGTAACTATGGTACACATCGGGTTACTAGGCGCCGCGCGGCGCTTAGTAACCCGACGTTTACCATAGATACCATCTCCCAGCATAGGCTCTGCCGCTGGGAGATCGTTCATCGTGGTGTCAGACACCACGATGATGCAGATTGATCAAGCGTTTATCGCTTGATATGAGCTCCGGCTCACAAATCTGCGATCTAACGATCAAGCGATTTTACATTGTAAAATCGCTTGATTGTACGCATCGATGCACAAACGATATCGCTTAAGCGATCAAAAAGCAGATCGCTTAAGCGATATCGTGCATTAAATTGATGCTGTGTGACGGCCGCCTTAGCCACATCTGTACCAAAATTCAAGATGGGATTGTGATGGAATCATATTAAAGTATTTTACTATTAATAGCGTCAATGGGTCATTCCATATCAAGTGATCAAAATATGAATTTTTTTTTTACCTGACGTCTTTAGATTTATTTTTTTTCTATATGAAGTACTACTTTAGTTAATTACAAATTAAAATGTTTTGCATGTTTTTCTTCATCAGTTAATTTTTTACAGATTTTTAAAGTTTAAAAAAAAGTGTGAATTTTGGCCTGGTATACTCTTATGGCATATCTGGTGAAAGTCTGAACAGTTCTGAGTAGATTGGTGTTTAGTTTGTTTCTATATCTTATTTATAGCCCGAGATATGATAGAAAATGTAGCAGGGTGGATTGATTTAAATCACGCCGATTTAAATCATGATTTAAATCACGATTTAAATCAAAAGTTTTTTTCTTTTTTAAATCGGATCGATTTAAATCATGATTTTAATCATGATTTAAATCACTGATTTAAATCAAAAGGTTTTTTTTTAATATAAATCACGATTAAAATGAGAAGTGAGAGCAGTGTGCATGTGCGCCCATAGTTACACGGACGAAACTAGGGGCAACGATCTAATGCCAGGGTGAGGGGGGGACCCCAAAGTAAGTAAAAATCTTTTTTGTTTTACTATATGGCAATAGGTAGGTGTTTAAAAGCAGCATGTCTTAATTGTATAAACTATTAATAGCCTCCACATTTTGTTCATACTGCCCCTTTAATTCCACACTTCTAGCTTGGTTTCAGTTTTGGTTTAGTTTCTTTTTCCCTGCATTCAGTTGACATGCCCAAACTTGTTGGATAGTCAGCAGTACTTGGCTCAGGCTGTAGTAACATCAGCAGTGCTTGGCTCAGGCTGTAGTAACAATCAAACTTCCTAAGTGATCTGTGTGAGCCATGGCAGCAGGTCGTAAGAGAGACCCTATTTGGGTTCATTTTGTTGAGATGCCAGCAGCAGATCTTGGAAAGAAAGGTTTTGTGCACACAACAGTCCGAAACCGCTTAGGAACTGCTAAAGCAGGACAACTGGTTTTCCTATTAAAAGTCCTAAATAAACAGTAGGCTTAAAGGACTGATGTATTCACTGAAGATGTTTGCTTACTTCAAACGTTAGAGATAGGCTATTGTTAAAAAGTACTTACTCTCTGTAGTTCAATTCTGAGTGTTTAATAGTGCAAATAAAAATTATTAGGTTTCATAATCAACTGTTTTAATATTTTTATTTGTGTAAAACAATTAGATTTGCAAAAAGACAAAGTTTTGCTTATGTACAACTTGATTAAAAAATCTGATTTAAATCAAATGATTTAAATCAAAAAAATCTGATTTAAATCAAAAAAATCTGATTTTTTTGATTTTTTTAAAAAAATCAAGATTTTTATCCACCCTGAAATGTAGTCATACCAGGCCAAAATTCGTGCTTTTTTAAAACTTTAAAAATCTGGAAAAAAATTAAATACGGTAATTAAGAAAAAAATTCAAAACTTTTTATTTGTAATTAACTAAAGTTGTACTTCATATAGAAAAAAAAATCTAAAGACGTCAGGGGAAAAAAAATATTCATATTTGGATCATTTGATATGGAATGACCCCCTTACAATGTAATTGAAAGATTGACACCTGTTCTCTGTATTGGGGACAATCCTGGTTTTGGCAAATACTGATGAAACCACTGACATGTGAATGAGGCCATAAAGGGGAAGTCCGGGGAAAATGAAATAAAATGTGTGCAGTCCCTGCACTCCAATACTATAATGCACTCCTATACTATACTGCTGAGCTGTCTGTTACACTTTTACAATGTGTAGAATTAATATAAATCAGTTATTCAGTAACTGCTCCTTACCAGTCACCACTCCCATAGCGGACAGTGCTCATTGAACAGCTCTCGCTCTCAGAAAGCTTCAGCGTTGTCCTACACGTCTTCATTCAATAACATGGGCATGACATCCTAACAGGTCCAACACTAAGCTTGAGTCTGGAGATCTCTTACTGTACAGAGAGCAAGATGTGAGACCTGTGTCAATAGGAACTTGTGTGACATCACATCCATGTGATTGCAGGAGGAAGTGTTTGTTTTTGGAACACATATGCTGACAACGGTGGGAGGGGGAAGAGCTGCTCACTCAGGTATTACTTATTGTCCCCTATGGGAGGCTGGCTTCACATTAGCGTTTGTGTCTGCATGCTGATGGCATGCAGACACAAACGCAGTGTAAAGCAGGGCCATTTTGATGTGTCCGCAGCGGAGAATGTCCGCCTGCGGACAAATCACTGTGCAGCCCGGCAGCCAATCAGCGGTGTCCGGGGGCGGAGATCAGCGCCGGAGATCTCCTCCTCCCGGCTGCCGGTAAGCTCCGGGACATGTCGGCGGGGAGAAACAGCTGATTTGACAGCTGTTTGAATCTTCCCACGCCGACACTGAGAGGAGATGTCGGCGCGGGAAGATTCAAACAGCTGTCACACATCAGCTGTTTCTCCCTGCCGACATCGCTAGCAGATTATCGGCGGCGGGGAGGAAGAGATCAGCAGAGGCTGAGCTGATCTCCCGGTGGCCGTCGGTGAGCTCCTGTGACATCACCGCCAGCCACCGGGAGATTTTTCAATGGGTCCGCAGCGTTCTCCTGCGCTGTCAAGCGCAGAACACTGCGGACCCATTGAAGCCAATGCATTTTTTGTGCGCTTGGGGACGCTTGCTGATTTTCCAAGGTCCCCAAGCGCACAAAAAAAACCAATATGCTGCGTCCCGGGTGAGGACGCTGGACACCGGAAGGAGCAGATATCGTCCGCATCCGCACCCGAGTGCAGCAAACGCAGGCACCATGCGTTCCTATGTTAAACATAGGAACGCAGTGCGCATGCGTTTGACTGCGTATGGGAACGCAGCAATACGCTGCCTTCCCATACGCAAATGTGAAGGCAGCCGGAGTGATGACTGGTAAGCAGCAGCTAGTGATTAACGGATTTTAATAAATTAATATTAATTCTAAACATTATAGTATATGAGTGCATGGACAATACAATTTTTTTTTTCTTCCCAGAGTTCCCCTTTAAGACCAACACAAGACTGGAGCATATAAACCAGCACTACCTTGGACCATCAGGGATAACTCTAGGCGTTAGCTTCATTATATTCTATTATATACACACACATGGATGCATAACTTGTACCTGAAGATCCTGGCGTTGCAGTGCTTTCTAGTTTTGTGTTCTCGTTTTCTCCATTTTCTATAAGGCCCCTTTCAGACTGGCGTTTGCCAAGGGCCCCGCTTGCGGTAAGAGTGCGGCAGGTGCGGCCGCGAAAAGAAACGCGGTCAGCAGCATTTTCTCTCGCTGTCACAACTGCCGGAACCGCACCTGCCGCACTCTTACCGCAAGCCCCATAAACAATGCATGGGGCTTGCCGCAAGTGCGGTCGTTAGGCGGCAGATGCAGTAAAGCTGACGCATTTTGGCAGAAACGCCAATGTGAAAGGGCCCTAAAACTAATTTTGTGTTATTTAGTGGGAAAAAAAATGTCACCATTAAGTCACTATGGCGCTGTTTAGCATTAGCATTTTCTACCACAAAATATTTCCTTGGTGCAGCTCTAGTTATTCTGATGATAGCCTTCCTATTTTTTTTTGTTACATTGCAGGTCTGCCTTACCTCAGCCATGCTCTCTGTTTGGAATTTCTTAAAGCGTCATAAAAGAAAATTCATCATCTTTGGTGCATTTGCTGGAGGTAATTTTATTCATGTAAAAACTGTTTCCTGATCTTTATCCTCAGCCTGTCTCCCTCTGCGCTGTCAGTTTGAACATCTTGTGTAGCATTGTAACTAATGCATCTAGTTTAGTAATAATTAGTTTTTGTTTAGACCAATACAGACAAATGCCAAGTTCACATGACCGTAATTCAGTCCAAGGGCTGTCCATGAAAAAAACTGACATTGCATTGTTGCTCAATTAGGCAGATGAGCTTATATTTGCACACACAACACTTTTAGTGAAAAAAAATTGCAGTGTGCAATTCTCTTCTGTATTTCAGATATGAGACTCTACTATTTAGGTCTATTGATGCTAAAAAAATAGGATCCAATCAAAGAAAACATTTGTTTTTTTTACGGATAAATTGCAATTA
Organism: Allobates femoralis; assembly: GCA_033576535.1. NCBI lineage: Eukaryota > Metazoa > Chordata > Amphibia > Anura > Aromobatidae > Allobates > Allobates femoralis. The sequence continues at coordinate 388,245,338 of JARQOC010000001.1, read as the reverse complement.
TTAGGCCCCTGTCACATCAGCGTTTTTTTCAAATCGCGGCAGATGCGGTGAAAAAAACGCATCTGCCGCGATTACCGCATACCGGCTGCACTTGCGGAACGTTGCGGCAAGCCCCATACAATGTATAGGTGGGCTTGCGGCAAGTGCGGTTTTGGCACCTGCCGCAGGTGCGGCCGCGTAAAAAAAACGCGGTCAGCCGCGTTTTTTTCGCGGCCGCACCTGCCGCAAGTGCCGAAAACCGCACTTGCCGCACCCGCCGCAAGCCCGCCTATGCATTGTATGGGGCTTGCCGCAACCGTGCTGCAAGTGCAGCCGGTATGCGGTAATCGCGGCAGATGCGTTTTTTTCACCGCACCTGCCGCGATTTGAAAAAAACGCTGATGTGAAAGGGGCCTTATACAGAACTCTATTTGGTCTTGTAAATATTAATAGTCGCTCATCTTTAATAACAGATACAATACAGATGACAACTGAGATGAAAATCGCTGTTAAGATACTTTTTCATATGCTGTTGGGAACTTAGCCAGATCATGAGTGTGTAACCATAGCTGGTGTGCAAATAAATTGGGATCACCAATCTATAATATAATGGATGAACAGTGTCTGTACGAAGCCTGGATAACCACCAATGACAAGATGGCAAGAGGAAATGCCCCCCCCCCGCTACTGATTGGCTCCAGCCAAACTGAGCAATCATGGGAGATGATCCTTGGTGAGAGAGGTAAAGGAAGAAGAACCCCAAGATCACTGTGGTTGAACTCCACAGATGCAGTAGGAAGATAGTTAATTTATGGAACTTTCCCTATCACTGCAACCCTCAACCAGTCGGGCCTTTATGGCAGAGTTGCCCAACTGAAGCTTCTTCTCAGTGCAAGACATATGAAAGCCTGCACAGAGTTTGCAGAAAATCACATGAAGGACTCCCAGACTATGAGAAATAAGATTCTCTGGTCTGATGAGATGAAGATAGAACTATTTGGTGATAATTCTAAGCGGTATGTGTGGAGGAAACCAGGCACTGCTCATCACCTGCCCAATACAATCCCAACAGTGAAACATGGTGGTGGCAGCATCATGCTATGGGGGTGTTTTCAGCAGCAGGGACAGGACGACTGGTTGCATTTGAAGGAAACATGAATGCGGCTAAGCACAGAGATATCCTGGAGGAAAAACTCTTTCAGAGTGCTCTGGACCTCAGACTGGCCGAAGCTTCACCTTCCAACAAGACAATGACCCTAAGGACACAGCTAAAATAACAAAGGAGTGGCTTCAGAACCACTCTGTTAACATTCTTAACTGGCCCAGCCAAAACCCTGACCTAAACCCAATTGAGCATCTCTGGAGAGACCTGAAAATGGCTGTCCACCAACATTCACCATCCAACCTGATGGAACTGGAGAGGATGTGGAAGGAAGAATGGCAGAGGATCCCCAAATCCAGGTGTGAAAAACTAGTTGCATCATTCCTAAGAAGACTCATGGCTGTTCTAGCTCAAAAGGTGCTTCTACTCAATACTGAGCAAAGGGTCTGAATACTTATGACCATGGGATATTTCAGTTTTTCTTTTTAATACATTTGCACAAATATCTACATTTCTGTTTTTTTCATTCAAGATGGGGTGTAGAGTGTACATTAATGAGAAAAAAATGAACTTTTTTCAATTTTCCAAATGGCTGCAAAGAAAAAAGAGTGAAAAATGTAAAGGGATCTGAATACTTTCTGTATCCACTGTATACATGCACAACAGGCCAATAATCAGACGTGAATACAAAAGACCACATATAAAATATTCCAAACTGTGTGGGCACAAAGATGAAGGATGGGATGATGAACCCAGGAGAAATGCATACAGCACACCCAATAATGGATCCTAAAGAGTAAGCGGTAAATCCCTTCAAGAAAGAAGATGTTTTTAGAACATCCGCCTAACACAGCTAAAGTTGGTTTAAGGTCAGATAAACAAAATGATGAGGGGGTTGGTAGGAGAAAAGACCCCATGCATATCTATTAAGTGAGGCCACGCCCACAAATCGGGTTCTGGCCGGGAACATGTATATCACAAAATTTTGGTCTGTTCCCAGCTTAGTAACATGTGAATCCTCACAGTGCTCATTGTGGGCACTGGGATGATTGACAAGTCTGCAGTAATATAGAGTAACTGCAGAATTATCAGTTTAGACCGGACAACCCCTTTAAAGTGTAAATGTCATATCATTGAAGAAGAAAAAAAAAACAATACTGCATTGGTTGTCAATGATGGTTCACATAGCAGCTTAGAGAATTATTTTTTTATGTATATGACTTATTTTCATACATTTGTCTGTGGTGGTTTAAAAGCTGCATTTTCTGTCTGTGCGGGAGTGGCCATCAGCTTATCACACTGTGTGTGAGAGTAGGCTGATGGTGAGCTGTGTGGGGAGCCAGCAGACAAGGCGTTAATAGAGATTAATATTACACAAGGGGTTGTCCTTACAATGTATATCTTTTGATTGGCCAGAATGGGCCCCTCCTATACATAACAATTCATTCACCAAGCAAAGTAGGAGGTTTCAAGCCCTTTTGTAATAATTATATATATCAGAAGTCACGTATGCTATGTTTTTCAATATGAATTTATTAAAGTATTAAATACATTTAAAGTTCATTACAAAGCATATATAGGAGATATACATAATTTAGGTTTTTATTTATTTCATATGTGATCAAAATTAATGTGAGATTGTGACCATTAAAATTTTCCCTGGTGTAGGAAACATCCCTTCTATTTGGACTTGAGGTAGAGGACGGGAGTAATCGGTGCAGATTGTTTCCCTATATGTATACTATGCATGTAGTGTATCATATCAGGTATTGAAGACAACCGTGTGGTGTATGTGTCACCTCCAGGGGGAGAGAACTACGGAGCAATGCTGGGTGAAATCCTATGCAGAGATCCTGCAGCTCCTCTGCCCCTGGGGAATCACAACCCCAGCTAACCTCATAGTTTTGTACACATGCAATGTGTCTACATCAGGGGTGCAGATTTGATCCTCCTCCCACCTCCTCTAACACTTACCCATGTCCAAAGGGAGAATGAGTGTCCAGGTGCCCCCAGACGCGTTTTGCTATTGCTTTCTCAATGGGGTCCGTACTGTAAATGCCGGACGGCATCTGTTTATATTGACACTGTGCTCCTGCACGTGTATCCCATTTCCGCTCCGCCTCCACCACGCCGATCCGCGGCCAATCCCGAGGCTGGAGAGTCAGTGGCCACCTGATCTCATCCATCCTATCAGGGATGCCTGCAAGGTCGCTGGGGGGCGGGAGCGGAAGTTGTAACTAGGATTCCTCACCAATGGCATTGTACCCAGGGCGGAAGTGCCATTTCCACCATTTTGGATACTGGTGTCCCATAGGATCACCAAGATGACCTCATATGAGGGCGGAAATCAGCATTCCGCCATATTGGGTATGGGCACCTCACACAAATACCCTCAATTGACATTTATTAGAGGTAATAGGGAAAGATTAAGACCGAGGGGAAATGTATATAGATGTTTTAATCCTAAATTAGACCGGGTATTTCCCATTCACCCCATGTGATGTGTACCTCCGTTGTACATTCCCTCCCACGGTATTTTAGGGCTACACATTTACCTTGGACCTGCATCAGACTACCAACACCCATTTGTCCATGATTTCCATGGACCAACAGGAGTGGCAGAGCGCGCATCTCCCCCCACTTCTATACTCCGTTAATAGAGATTGCTGTGTGGAGCCAGATGACAGAACAGAGAAGCTTGTATAGAGGAGTTTACATCCTGACATTGCTCGGCTTTGTGCTGTAATCTGATACATTGTCTCCCCATAAGCTGCATGCACACAGTGTAGGCCACACCCCCCTCCATTATCTGATTACATGTCCGTATTCACTGGGAGGATGGCTCTGACACAGATTCAGCTTCACGCACAGTGCAATGGGACACCTTGTGGAAGGTTTATGAATGGTAACCACACAGAATTTTCTAATGAACTATATTACAAAGATTATTAAAATCAGTTACTTTACATTATTATTAAATAACAATTTAAATGGCTGTTATACCTTACGTGGAATCTTCTACATGGTGTGCAAGCAGATAAGGAGTGCTGATGCCATGAATTAGTCCACTTAGACAATTAAAAGTTTTAAAGCACCACCTTTTGACAATAGATGCACTTTTCATTGGTCAAGCTGCCTTATCTAGTACAAAAAACACCAAATCACATTTCAGGGATAGTTCTGCACACTTTTGATTCGTTCTAAAAAAAGACACATAACATAATTATGTTGGACCAATAATAATCACTGGAAACCCTCTGATTCTGTTTTCTTCAGTAATCCAATGGATTTCCTTTTGGACTTTAATTCCATTTGTCTATTCCTCTACATGGAAAAAAAACAAATGTTATTTATAATTGGAAATGTTAACTTAGACATGAGTCTTCACTTCGCCAGCAGCTCATTCTCCTAACGTCCACTGTTAATATACATGGTTTGATTGCTTCAGTATCCATGTATATTTCAGTGGGTGTGAAAGAGAACAGAAGTCAGCCGTAAGTTGTGAAATCCATCATGCTAGATTTCTCCCACATTGCATAAATCTGCTAACAATCACTGCCTACATATTATTGTGCTCAGGCTATGGTAGCAAGTCCCACAGGTCTAGTGTTCCAAATTCCAGCAATATAGTTCCCTATTATACTGTCAGTTCAGGTCATTTGGTCTATGATATACAATCATAATAGAGGCATAAAGTTGTGCTTATGATACATGTAAACTGGCCTTAATATATAAGAGCTAGAAATCATATCTCACCAGTGTACTGTCCGTAATAGAATAATTAAATTATTGTTTTTCCCTAGGAGTGTACATCTTTGGAAAATATGCTCAAAAGAAAATCCATGAAATTCAAGAAAGAGAAGCCGCTGAATACATTGCGCAAGCACGGAGACAGTATCATTTTGAGAGCAATCAGAGAACATGCAACATGACAGGTTAGTAATTTATTAGGGGACTTTGTCTTCTAAATAGGTGAAATATAAGTTCACTATGGCATTTATAAGCTCTTTACGTTAGATGCCTGGTAACATACTTTACCATGATCACATCATTACAACAATAAAACAGACAAGAAATGCTTAAAATATGCACAATGCAGAACTGCATATGTAGAGGTGTCAGATGCTACTTCCCTTTGGAAATGGATGTCTTAGAAGAGATGTCAGCATACAAGAAGCCTGCACATGGGTAGTCATAAAGGTTCTGCTGAAACCAGAAGCTCCACACTCGGCATAGTTGAATAGTTCAGGAAGATAGAGATTAAACCAATAGGACTTTATTATTGTGACTGTGTAATTCAGGGTCATCCCATCGTATGCAGTTCAGCATTGTAACATTTGCTTACCATAAATGGAATCTCTCGTATGTCAGCTAATTGGCAAACATTATCCTATTTTTTCTTGTTTACAGTATTATCAATGCTCCCTGCTTTGAGAGAGGCTTTAATGCAGCAGCTGAATTCAGAGTGTCTCACTAGTCTGCTAAAAAACAGGTATTTGTAATCACAATGATTTATGAGAAGCTTATACTCCGTATATATGTGAAGAATCATTAATGCACAGCTTTATAAATGTAGGGCTCTTGGCAACAATGCAGCCAGAGAATCACTTTTGGGAAAAACAAATGTAACTTTTATTTGTTCACGAGATACTTTTTTTTAATTTCATCAAAAGTAGTAATTGTGTATTGAAACAATTTATAATTTAAGTAGTTTTCTTATCTTTGAATGTTCTTGGCGATAGTCTGAAATCTCTGGCACTTCCTAATCTGAGGAATTTAGGTCCCTGATTAGCGAGTGAAGTGAAACTTTTAAGTGATCTGCCGGATCTATCATATGTGAGCATCACAAGTATATCAGTTAAGGTCACTGCTGGAAATATACAGGGGTTGGACAAAATAGTGTTAACACCTGGAATAATCAACAAAAGTTAGTTTAAGGGCCCTTTCACATCAGCGTTTTTCGTAATTCGCGGCAGATGCGGTGAAAAAAACGCATCTGCCGCGTTTGCCGCATAACCGTTCCACTTGCGGCGCGGTTGCGGTTTTTCCCATACAAAGTATAGGGGGACTTGCGGCAAGTGCGGTTTTGCACTTGCAGCAGGTGCGGCAGCGAAAAAAACCGCGGTCAGCCGCGGTTTTTTTCGCTGCCGCACCTGCCGCAAGTGCAAAACCGCACTTGCCGCATCTGCCGCAAGTCCCCCTATACTTTGTATGGGAAAAACCGCAACCGCGCCGCAAGTGGAACGGTTATGCGGCAAACGCGGCAGATGCGGTTTTTTCACCGCATCTGCCGCGAATTACGAAAAACGCTGATGTGAAAGGGCCCTAATATGGTGTAGGTCCACCTTTTGCGGCGATTACAGCCTCAATTCTCCGAGGTATGGATTCATACAAGGTGATATCATTGGCCCGGCGGATCTGCACGAAATAGCACCCCAGATCATCACAGAACCTCCGCCATGTTTTACAGTTGGGAGAAGGCAGTCTGGATGGAATGCTTCTTTTGGCTGTGTCCAAACGTACACTCGGCCGGACGAAAATAGGGTAAGCGATGATACGTCTGAGAATATCACATGTTTCCACTGCTCGAGGGACCAATTCTGGAGGTTTCTACACCACTCTAATCACTTGGAAACATCTGTCATTGAGAGCAGCGGTTTGTGTCCAGATTTGTGCAGCTCCTGACGAACAGTTTTCATGGAAACTGGGTTCTGTAGGTGTTCATTGAGCTCAGCAGTGATTTTCGGAGCCGTGGTCTTGCGATCCTCTCTCATAATTCGCTTTAGAGTCCGACGGTCTCTCTCAGTCAACCTCGACTTTTGCCTGGACATATGCTTTGCTGCGGATGTTTTTCCTTCTCTTTCAAACGCAGTCATTACTTTTTTTTTTTTTTTTAAACCAAAAATTTTTATTGATTGGATAAAGAGAGGAACATAGATAGCAACAAAAACAGTAACAGAGATCAAAAACATTATTAACAACATCCTCAAGAGAGGAAGAAATGTGGAAAGGGGAGGGCTGGGAAAATGGGGGGGGGGGAAGGGTTATAGAGAAGCAGTGTCATTAGTAGTAATGTCAAATCATATCGTCGCTTGCAGGAAAATGTTAACTAGTAACGTGCCCATTCTGAATTAAAGAAGCGGTCAGTTAGTAATAATAACCTCATTATACTGCGCGGATATCCACGGGTCCCACCAGTTAAGGACTTTCATTTTATGGGGGAGGTCGTGTGAGAGGACCAGCTCGTGTGTGAGATGTCGGTTTAATCGAAGAACCACGTCCTTCAGTGTGGGGAAGGAGGGGGATCTCCAGAGGGCAGCTATGGATTGACGGGCAGCGATTAGCATATTTGTCACCATTGGTCTGAGAAGAGCTGGAAGGGTATCCCAGTCATTCCCTAGGAGGTCTAGTGGAGCAGATAGAGAGAGTGTCAGGCCGGTCAATTCAGTCAGGAAGGAGTCTATCGAGGACCAGAAGGCTTTCACCTTCGGGCAGGTCCACCAGATATGGGCCTCAGAGCCCACCAGTCCACAATTCCGCCAGCAGAGAGGAGAAGGACCACGTCCTCCAAACCTGGCGATCCGTGCAGGGACCAGATACCAACCCATCAACAACTTCTTAGATTGTTCCAGGTGACTGACACACCGAGTATATTTTGACGCATGAGACGAGGCGGCGTGCCATTTCTCTAGAGACACAGAGAAAGCTAATCTGGACTCCCATTTAATCATAAAGGGGAGCTTATCCCTAGCGCGAGCTGCAGTCAAGGCTCTATATACAATAGACTCTCCACATCGGGAATGTCCGTCTTGTTTGAAAAAGGATTGAAGGTTGAGGTTAATTGAGGAGGGGTCCCACAGCGGAAGAGAGCAAGTAAGAAGGAAGTGGCGCACCCGCATGTAGGAGAAGAAAGCTGAGGTGGGGAGGGAATATTTAACTGCCAAGGTAGGAAAAAGGGCTGGGCGCCCATCACGCAGAAGATCCCACACTTAACAAGACACCCGCCTCCCTCCAACGCGCAAGCGAGATATCTACCATACAAGACTCTAAAGCTCGCAGAGAAAGATATCTAGTGAAGAAAGGCAAATGTATCCTTGCCAATTTGTGCCATACTGAGAGGACCGCCTGCATGGACCGCAGCGGCGTAGAGGGATCGGGAGGACTGTAGAAAAGACATCTCTAGTAGTATCCTAACAGAACCCAGAGGGAGTAGTGGGCCTCAATTTGAAGCCAATGCGAGGACGGGGAGGGGGACGCGGTCCACCATGATTTAGCCAAATCAATTGTTATTGCAGAGTAGTAGCAAAGAATGTCCGGCATGCCTAGGCCTCCCAACGGGGAAGGAAGAGTCAGGGCCGAGAGAGCCACCCGATGGGGTTTACCGCTCCATACGAATCTCCCCAGGACCGACTGAAACAAATTCAAGTAACGTCTGGGGAACAGAAGAAGGACGCACCAGAGAACATAAATAATTTTGAGGAGGAGCATCATCTTTACAAGATTAATCCTGGCAACCCAGGAAAGCTGAATCTTTGAATACTCCGAGGAGAGAGATTTCAGGGAAGAGAGCAAAGCCTCAGAATTAAGCCTAATTATGGAGGGGGTGGGTGCAATCCGGATACCTAGATACACGAATCCCTGGGGGACGACTAGAAAAGAAAATCGCGATGCCAAGGAGGACCAAGGAGAGAGGCGAAAGATTCACAGAGAGAAGATTTAGAGAGGTTAAGCTTATAAAAGGAAACTGCCGAAAAGTCCGTCAGGACAGAGATAACCGCTGGAATAGAAACGTCGGGGTTCGTGCAGGTGAGGAGAACGTCATCAGCATATACAGAAATCTTATGTTCGGTTTGACCAATAACTACAACCGAAATTTCTGGATGAGCGCGGATGGTGGCTGCTAGCGGTTCCATCGCAAGAGTGAAGATAAGGGAGAGAGGGGGCAGCCCTGTCTCGTCCCGTTAGAAATCCCAAGCGTGAAGGAGGAGAAACCTCCCGCCTTCACATATGAATTAGGGGAAGAGTATAGGGCCAAAATCCCCGACCTAATGTTGCCTTGAAGGCAAACTTGTCTAAGACGGCTGCCAAGTACCCCCAGTGCACTCGATCGAATGCTTTCTCAGCATCAAGAGATAGGAGGGCACTGGGGGTCCCTCTCTGCTCAAGAACCTCCAATAGATTCAGTCATTACTTTGGAGACAGTACCTCTTGACACGCCAAGCATTCGGGCACTTTCTGTTACACTAGCACTGCCATACGAGCACCAACAATTTGGCCTTTTTGAAAATCCGAAAGGTCTGCCATTGGTATCAGGTTCTTATCAATGGTCTTACAGTTCACAAAACAAACAGTTAATTTACATACACATATCACCTAACACAAATAATCAACTACAAAACATTAACATATGTCACAGTTTGCATGTTTATAACATGTTCGAAGATTATGATGCCAAAACGTTAGGTGTTTCCATTTTTTTTGTCCAACCCCTGTAGATTGTCAGTGATTGGTTACCAGAAATAATAGCCAAAGAACCCATGATCCTCAGTTACGGCACTTTGTAAGGGTTGGATATCAATCATGTATGGGAGCTCACCTGTTTTGTGCCATGTGCAAGGATTCGGCTCTTATTGGAGAGAACCATCACCTTGTACACACTTGTATATGTAAGGCTTACGTGCAGTGAGCCCTGCAGAACATTTTCAATGTCTCTTTGCTTAGGTTAATCAAGGGTCCCTGGTCAATATTACTTTGATGTGCTTTTTTTTCATATGTGTCTAGTTGTGATGAGTAGATGATCACAAGGTGTGCATATGGCACTTGTGTAATGTAATTTGGTGACATTTTAGATTTTGTGATGTATATTGTAACCTTAAAATTCATTTTGTGTCCTGTAGACCATCAAATAAGGTAGAAATATGGGAAGATCTGAAGATTATTAGTAAGTTAACTCTGATCCTACATTTGTTTAGTTTTCAGACTAAATTCTGTCATGCTTTTAATGAAATGGTTCATTCAGATAAATATGATGTGTAGTATGTGATGTATTCATTCCACCTTGATCCGCCATAAAGACATGATATGTAAGAAGGGCCAAGACAACACATGATCTGCTTTATTATCGAGCACAAAAATAGGTAACTTATTGAAAAATCTATCTGGTGGGGCCTCAAACCTTTCTTGCATTTCTTTCTGAAAGACACAAAGGGCCTGATTGTTGATGCCAGTTTTGATGAGCGGGTGTTTTGAAATGAGAGTCGTTTGCTTCATTAAGATGTATATACCTCTTAATGAATCAACCATGTCCTAAAAGTGATATACACCTGTGCACCTCGCCTCAAACCTTAATCAACTTATAGACAAGCATAAGGTATGTGGTGTAAGGTAAGTCACAAATCAGCATGAATTAGACAAGTGGGCATCACCCCCCTCCAGCTCCACCCATTTTGGCAGAGCTGGCCGAACATAAAATGAAAATGGCAAATGTCGCAACATGTGTTGCAGAAACATTATGCCACTTTTCAGTGTTTTACTCCATATTTGAAACACAAAAACTTTAATTATAGGTGACAAGGTCTGTTGTTTACACATTTATATGCTGACAATCCTTCATGAATGTAATGGCATGAATGCATTTACATCTTTATTACATTGTATTGCATAAAATACATAATTTAAAACCACATGTAAAGAAGAATATTCATCACGTAAAGCAGGGGTCAGTTTCATGGTAATGTATCGTAATCAAACTCATTAAAAAAATGTCATAAAGGTAAGCATATAGTAATAAACCTATGCAAGAATGGAAATATAATATGCTTTCTACCCAATTCACAATCACTTCTCAAAGTGGCAACAGAGGACAAGTGTGAGCAGAAATAAATACAAGCATCTCATATGAAAAGCAGTCATTATTCACTAATACTATGGACTATCAGAGGGGGACAATATTATCTACATTTCATATCAGGCAGATCATGTTTTGATAGATGTCTGGATAAAGTGATAATTCCTCAGAAGATGGCGACATTGTCCGGTCCTAGCATGCGATATGAGGAAACACTCTGGTCAGTAGCGTCCCCTCTCACTTCCGCCAGTCATGAGTGACATCACTCTACTCAGTATGAGGGCCTTTGTAGATACAAATAATCCAACATGTTTCAGAAAACAGATGATTCAGGAACTCTTTGTCTTTTTGAGACCAATCTGTTGACTTGCTTAAAAAAACATTTTTTATATTCATTTCTATGGCTACTTAGTGAATGGGACAGGCAGGCATGCTTTACTTGCAGTACTTCATCTGTAAATGCTCCATCTCTCCTAAGGCTTATACCACTTGTGACTTCATGCCTGCTATGTAAAAATTCTCCTAATCGAAGGAAGGAAGAAGCATGACCATAAGATAAGGTCCCTGTAGCCAAAGCTAGCATATTAAAAAGAAAGGGGGATCTGTCCGCTATACTTTCCAACCCCTTAATGCCCATTCCCATGTTGTGCTTTGACTGAATTCTCCACTGCAAATCTTCATGAAGAAAACTCATTGTATATCATTTACATGAGAGAAATGATAAGAAATCTCACTCCTGTATTGTGGAGCAAATCCGCAGAGTGAATAATGGTCGATATGAAATCTGCAGCATGTTCATTTATCCTGAGGATATAAGTGTATACATCGGCCTGTAAAATGCAGGCGATGTCATGGGTGACAAAGTCACACATTTGCAGCAACAAGATCTGCAGCAGTAGTTCCCAAATTTCACTGAGTTTATTTTGTTTCTGCAGCAGATATAGCAAGTGAGAGCATAAACATTGTGGTGGATTCATTAGAGGTTTTACCCTGAGTTCTGGAATAAATTGCATTCTGAAAAAATACAAAGCGGAGTTGCTTAAGTGTTGTGACTTGGCATTTGACGTCCGTTTCATCCAGCTATGCCAAAATTGGCAGGGACAGAGCAGAGGCTGAAAACCAAAGCTTATCTAATTTATTACGTGTTGTGGTGTACCTTATCCAGAAATATCACTTCTTAGTGGAGTAAGATACATAGCGAGGTGAACAGAGGCGCACACATATTATCAGATGTGCTGAATTCATTAAGAGGTGTGTGCCTCTAAAGTCAGGCGCCACGGACTACAGCATGCCCCTTCATCGTTACTGGCATGAACAACGCCTGGCATGATGAATCCATTATTATTTGTATCCACATTGACTTTACTGAGGAAAAACACTTAAAGAATTGCTTATAAAAGGGAAATAGTCTATAGAATAAATAAACATAATGCTGAAATAAAGGTAGTCATCCAGCAGCAATAAATGTATAAATGAGGTCTCTATAAACGGTAAACGAGAGTAATTATAGGAATAATCCTGGTTTTCATGGTGTACTTCTTGTCATTCACAGGTTTTACTAGAAGCATAGTGGCAGTGTACAGTACGTGCATGCTTGTTGTGCTCCTGAGAATTCAGCTAAATATTATTGGTGGATATATCTACCTAGATAATTCTTCTGCGGCAAAGAACGGCAATGTAGGTAAAAACTACATGCAGTCTATTTGATTAGATACAGGTGCATCTCAAGGAATTAGAATATCATCAAAAAGCTAATCTATTTCAGTAATTCAATACATAAAGTGAAACGCATATATTATGTAGTCATTACAGACAGAGAGATCTATTTCGTTCAATTTAAGTGTATTAAATTTTTTATAAGTAACAAAAAAAAAAGTGGTACATAACAGTGGTTATACATAATTTACCTCAGTAAGTGTATGTCGGACATATTACACTCGTTCAAGGGGAACATGTTTTTTTAGCTGAAAGTCCAGTTATTCATTTTCCTCTAGAGGTTGACTCTCAGATATTCCATTACAAATTCTGAAACAGCAAAACAAGAGTACGTACCCAATCGTGCACATGTGATCGGGCAATGTCACCTATGTACTCCATGTTTAGTTCACATGAAAGTATTGTGTGTCCATTTCTGTTCGTAAAAACAAACATTCAGAAGACTTGTCCATAACATATTTGCTAAAGCATATGTCATGTTCATTGTCCATCGAACAACCTTATAAGTAACTAAACTTCACTTATCGTATAAGACATTCACATTTTCATATAATTATGAACCTATCACATATAAAGAAAAGAAAGGTAAGAGGAAAAAGAAAGGAATGGGGAAAAGAAAGACTTAAGGGGACAAAGGGGTACTGTATTCCTATTATACAACATCTCTTAAGGTAGAACTCCCAAAGCCCTACAACTCCTGAGTGCATGTTCCTTAAGGGTTTTAGGGTCTTTCAGATGGTTCTAATCCAGATGTGTGGAAAGCGATCTATTTCAAGTGATTATTTCTGTTAAAGGGAACCTGTCACCTGGATCTAGCCCTCTCTGCTATCACTAGCTGTCCCTACACCTTCCTTGCTGTTCCCTAACCATCCCTCTCTGAGCTAAAGGGGCCCTATAACAATTTAGAAAAATGAATTCGAACTTGTATATGGTCCCCATGTAGGAGACTGGAAATGCGGGCTGGCTCCAAATCCCTTGGGTCCAAGCAGCCCCGCTGGGCATCATCCTTCTTGCTGCTTTGCCACCTTCATTTGGAATCTCCCGTCTCTCATCCAGTGTAATGCCCGGGCCGGACGTCATACCCGCTCGTGCATTATGGGCCTGATCACATGATCAGCCGGTGCATTATGGTCCTGACATGTGATCGGCCCGGTGCATTATGGGCCTGATCACGTGATCGTCCCACCTCCGCACATGCGCACTGCACTTATTGAAGCCAGGCCGATCACTTTGATCAGGCCCATAATGCACCAGGATGATTAGGTAAATGTAATATTGATTTATTAGTCAACATGTTTCAGGGTTCCCTTTTCTGAGATAATGACCTGTGGGTTTTCATTGGCTGTAAGCCATAATTATCAACATTAACATAAATAAACACTTGAAATATGACTCTATATAATACAGGTGCATCTCACTTTATGTATTGAATTACTGAAATAGATTAGCTTTTTGGTGATATTCTAATTCATTGAGATGCCCCTGTGTACATTTTCTTTGAAGTTGCTTGGGTTATTTTAATATTTGTTTGGTATACACAAAGCAAAAAGGAAATAAAACCTTCAGCCATCGGAGGTTGTACTACTATAGTTATCTGGGCATGTATGCCAATAACTAGTACTGTGGAGGCACTAAGGTCTATGTGAACACTGACTACATACATTGCATCTCTACTATCTAACCTAGAGGTCTGATGGATAAATACCGGCGCTAAGTAAAAAAATTGCAGTTGATAGGCAGCATTGTTTGCAGGATGTTTTCAGTGATACTTTTTTTTTTTTTAATAAGACTTTTATCACTTTTAATTTCATTATATGTGTTATTACAATATAAAGCTACATTTTTATTTTTTTACAGTATGTATTATTTCTGATCTAATATCCCACAATGCTCCTGTATTGTTGGATACTTGTAGTGCATGCTATTTTTAGTTTTTGGGTAGCAAATGTTTATTAATATTTTTTTGTCTGTACCAAGACATCCTTTGTTCCTCAAAATAGCAGATTCCAGTAAGAAAAATTATTTTCTTTACAATGTAAGCACCAATAAATATATTTTTCTCCTTCGCATCATTGGGGGACACAGGACCATGGGTGTATGCTTTTCTGCCACTAGGAGGCGACACTAAGTATAAATTAAAGTTAAGCCCTCCCTCCTGCAGCATACACCTGTACGTAGGCGTAGATCTTCAATAAGAGGGGCTGGTTCAAACCGCTGATCGGCCAATCACAAAACAGGCAGCTTAGCAGGGGCACAGCCTTCAATTATGCCTCAAAAACTATGCAAATTTTACAAACAAAGCAACTTACACACTACAGCTGCACAAAGATACAGCCCTCATGTAATAAACCTGAGGCTAATTCCTGCCTACCCCTCCGTGGAGACCCGGGGGTCAGTGGGTGCTCTCCTAAAGGCAGCTGGGCCAGTGGATAAGACAACCGGCCAGGGCTCATCCCCAAATTGAACGCCCGAGCTCCTTAACCGTGGGCGAAACACTACTCAGACAACACAGGGTGAGGGAATCACAATATTAAGGCTTTATTAGATCCCCAAACAGTCAATAGCATATAACACATAACCAGCAAAACACAAAATGTAACAGGCAACAGAGTCTCACCCTTCTGCTGGCTCACCAGGGATTAGTATATAGCACAGCAAAGTCTAGCCAGGTGACTGGATCATCCCAACCTGGGTTGCTTCCTTATGCAGTCTTTGTCATCACAGCCGAATCGATAATTCGATGCTGAAGTCCTTGTGGTTTTTTAATCCAGGTTCTGATCCCTTGGTCGCCACCAAAATGCCTAGGCCTGGGGTTATGGCCGTCCAATCGGACCCAAAGATCCTAGATTAGCTGCCTGTATCCAATCTAGTGCACCTCTAGCCAGGACCCTGGAGGTCACTAGACTGAATCAAAATCACCCTGGTTAATCAACAGGTCTCCTTATATACCCTCAGCCCTCATTGCAGGATATTGGGGACATCACAATTGGTGGAATAAAACTGTTAGTACACTGCAGTGCCATTGCTAACTAATCTGGTATACAATGGCAGATCCCAAACACTCCAAAGAGAAAAACAAAAGCAATGCAGGGAACAAGGCATCATGCACCAGTTGCCAGATGCCGCTTTTGCGCAAACATACATCCCAATTGTGCAAGGACTGTGAACCTGAATGCCCCACTGAGACTACCACTGACGCAGCTCCCAGTGCATCTATCATCCCGCCATGGGGTATGCCACTGTTGCAACAGCTAGACTCCATAGTCCAAATGTTGCAGTCCCGTCCTGAGCCTTACACAGCCAGTGACCACAAACGTCACCACTCCCACTCCAGCAGGGAACATTCTCTGCCTACTAGAAGTCATGCTAATACCAGCCCGTCCCAGGGACGATCTCCCAATGCGTCACCCCTAAGTGACAGGTCCCTCTCCCAACCGTTCTTCGAGGACATCAATTCACTACTCAAAACCGGGGTCATAAAACCAGTACCAGAAACCGAACAGTTCAAGGGTTACTACTCAAACCTGTTTGTCGTTCCGAAAAAATACGGTACAGTGCGTCCCATCCTGGACCTCAAGCTTCTAAACAAGTTTGTCAAGGTTCGACAGTTCAGAATGGAATCCCTCCGCTCAGTGATCGCGTCTCTACAAAAAGGAGAATTCCTAGCAACCGTCGACATACAGGATGCATATCTCCACATCCCCATTTTCCCTCCCCACCAAAAATATCTGTGGTTCGCAGTACAAAAATGCCACTTCCAATTTGTTGCCCTACCCTTCGGCTTGGCAACCCACCCAGAGTCTTCACAAAGGTCATGGCGGCCGTGATGACCATCCTCCACACGACCTGATAATCAAAGGCCCATCATTCCAAGCATGTTTCGACAGCATCCGAATAACAAGGGACACTCTCTCCCGAACAGGATGGCTCATAAACCTAGAAAAGTCATCTCCAATACCGGCTCAGACAATAAACTTCCTAGGAATGACCCTAGACACCGCAAGAGGGCTAGTCATACTCCCTCAGGACAAGGCCACGGCAATTCGCAATGGCGTGCACACTCTTCGAAGCCGCTCACCCAAGTCCATCCGCTTCGGCATTGGAATCCTAGGAAAGATGGTGGCCACAATGGAAGCAGTCCCCTTCGCCCAACTACACTTCCGACCCCTACAGCTCTCCCTCCTCTCGGCCTGGGACAAAAGGTCCCTTCAGCCTCGACCGCAAGCACTGCTTCCCGCCCAAGTCAAATAAGCACTCAAATGGTGAACACAGACATCAACTCTCACAAGGAAAACCCTTCCTCCCACTCCAGTGGCTGGTTGTAACCACAGATGCCAGCCTACTAGGCCCCAGGAGACACTCCTCCCAATCAACATCCTGGAGCTGCAAGCAATTCGCTTAGCACTCCAACACTTTCATCACCTCCTGGCCGGCCACCCCATCCGCATCTAATCAGACAACGCCAAGGTGGTGGCTTACATCAATCATCAGGGCGGCACACGCAGCAAATCGGCAATGCACGAAGTGAAACACATCCTACATTGGGCCGAAAACACCCAGTCAACCATATCAGTAGTCCACATCCCGGGGGTGGACAACTGGGCAGCGGACTTACTAAACCGGCAGGGAATGGCCTCAGGAGAATGGTCCCTACATCCGGAAGTCTTTTTACAAATCTGTCATCGCTGGGGAACACCCGACGTGGATCTCATGGCATCAAAATGAACGCAAAAGTCCCGGCCTATGTAGCCAGATCCAGGGACCTGCTTACCGTAGGAGTGGACATCCTGGTCCTCCCTTGGCGCCAATTCCAACTCCTGTACATCTTTCCCCCACTCCCACTAATCCCTCGAGTAATCAGAAAGATCAAGGCGGAAAGAGCTCAAGTGGTTCTCATCGTCCCAGACTGGCCACGCGAGCATGGTATGCAGAGCTCGTACAGCTCCTCGCCGACGCCCCCCGGCCACTTCCAAACCGACCAGATCTCCTATCCCAGGGCCTCTTCTACTACCAGAACTCAGGAGCCCTGTCTTTAACGGCGTGTCAATTGAATCCTGGAGCCTGACCCAAGCAGGGTTTACACCAGAGGTCATAACCACCATGGTCAATGCCCGAAAACCAACGTCCTCACGCATTTACCACCACACCTGGAAAACCTTTTTCCAGTGGTGCGAGGACCGTAACCCACTCCTCTTCTCCATCTCCACGATCCTAGAGTTCCTTCAGAATGGCCTTGACACTGGCCTAGCTCCGAACTCATCAAAGGCCAGATCTCAGCCTTAAGCGTCCCTTCTCCAATGCAGGATTGCGTCCAAATCACAAGTCAAAACATTCATCCAAGGAGTTTCCCACACACGGCCTCCCTACAGGACACCCGTGGCTGTCTGAGACCTAAACCTAGTCCTAGGCGCTCTCCAAGAGCCCCCTTCGAACCTCTGAAAGAAGTACCACTATCCCATCTCTCATGTAAAGTTGCCTTTTAGTTTCAATCATGTCAATCGGCGCAAGTTCGAGCTGGGTACCCTATCCTGTCGGCCCCCCAACCTATCCTTCCACAAGGATAAGGTAGCCCTCTGGCCTTCTCCATCCTTTTTGTCCATAGTGGTATCCCACTTCCACCTTAAAGAAGACATCGTCCTCCCGTCCTTCTGCCCAACTCCAGTACATCGCGTCGAAAAGCAGCTCCATACCCTAGACTTGGTAAGGGCCCTCAGACACTACACCTCACAAACAGCCCCATTCCGCAAAACAAACGCTGTTCGTCATCCCTGAGGGTCCTAGAAAAGGGATTGCTGCGTCTAAGTGCACATTGGCAAGATGGATCCACTACACAATTCAAGAGTCCTACCGCATCAAGGGAATGCCAATTCCAGAAGGAATCAAAGTGCACTCAACTTGATCAGTGGACGCCTCATAAGGCCATTCGCCATCAAGTCTCGGCAACCCAGGTCTGCAAGGCCACAACCTGGTCCAGCCTACATACCTTCACCAAACAATACAACATTCACACCCAGGCCTCTGCGGATGCAAGCCTAGGCAGAAAAATCTTGCAGGCAGCAGTCACACATCTCTAAGCAGCTGGTGCATGATGCTCGACCACTATTAAGATGATTCGCACCCAGGGACTGCTTTAGGACGTCCCATGGTCCTGTGTCCCCCAATGATGCAAAGAAGAAACAGGGATTTTTGTGTATTCGCCGTAAAATCCTTTTCTCCTAGCTCATCATTGGGGGATACAGCACCCACCCTCTAATTCCTCTATAGCTGCACAGTACATTGTCATACGTTAGTTGTACATAGCCTGTGCAGTATCTTACCTTACGCCATTTGTACCTTATTACTCTACGTACTCTCCTACTGCTTTAGTACTAAACTGAAGATCTACGCCTATGTACGGGTGTATACTGCAGGTAGGAGGGCTTAACTTTAATCTTTACTTAGTGTCGCCTCCTAGTGGCAGAAAAGCATACACTCGTGGTCTTGTGTCCCCCAATGATGAGCTAGGAGAAAAGGATTTTACGGTGAGTACACAAAAATCCCTGTTTTTCCTAAATTGTCCCTGTGAAAGCGTGTATTCTGTCTAATAAATTGTTACTCTCCTTTTTTTTCCAGGCACTGCAGGCATCTCCCGAGGTACAACAGCAATATTTGTCCAGTATTCAGCACCTCCTCGGAGATGGTAGGATTTCATTTTTTACTGTTGTTTGATTCAATATCAGAAATATCTGCGAGGGTGCAGTGTTAAGGAGACTCCATCTGTCATTTGTTCTCCTCAGGACTTACAGAGCTGATAACACTCGTGAAAAAGGCAGTCCAGAAGGTGCTTGGCAGGTAACATAAAGATTCATACAATTCCTTTTTTTTTTTTGGTTGCTAGTTTAAAGGATACCGTTATTGTCGTAACTTTTCAGGATAAACTTCTGCACAATTGTTGTGTCGTCTCCTTTTGCTTGTTTCCTGACTCTGCTTCACTCTCCTCTCCTCCTTCCCCTGTCTCAATAGAGCAGGAGTGGGGAACCTCAGGCCCCGGGGCCGCATGCGGCCCTTGATGACCTTTTCTGCAGCCCTTGGGCAGATTCCTGGGGACTGCAGTGCTCAGGCTGACAGACCCGTTTTGCCAACTGCCTGCCTGTGAAATCCAGCTCCTCAGTGATTTGTATCCCCCAGCCTCAGTGTCTTTAGTGAAGTATATGCTCCCTGCCTCTCCAGTGATGTCTATAGCCCTAGCAAACCTCGAAAAGCAGAGAAGCAACATGAGCAATATGACCTATTATCACAGCCATGCCAAAGAGAAGCAGCCCCAGCCACCACAGTATGGGTGAGTTTATTGTTTAACCAAATATAGTCCGGTAATGTTTTTTAAACCAGTAGGTTTTTATTGAACCATTTTCATATACAGTTAGGGCCAGAAATATTTGGACAGTGACACAATTTTCGCGAGTTGGGCTCTGCATGCCACCACATTGGATTTGAAATGAAACCTCTATAACAGAATTCAAGTGCAGATTGTAACGTTTAATTTGAAGGGTTGAACAAAAATATCTGATAGAAAATGTAGGAATTGTACACATTTCTTTACAAACACTCCACATTTTAGGAGGTCAAAAGTAATTGGACAAATAAACATAACCCAAACAAAATATTTTTATTTTCAATATTTTGTTGCGAATCCTTTGGAGGCAATCACTGCCTTAAGTCTGGAACCCATGGACATCACCAAACGCTGGGTTTTCTCCTTCTTAATGCTTTGCCAGGCCTTTACAGCCGCAGCCTTCAGGTCTTGCTTGTTTGTGGGTCTTTCCGTCTTAAGTCTGGATTTGAGCAAGTGAAATGCATGCTCAATTGGGTTAAGATCTGGTGATTGACTTGGCTATTGCAGAATGTTCCACTTTTTTGCACTCATGAACTCCTGGGTAGCTTTGGCTGTATGCTTGGGGTCATTGTCCATCTGTACTATGAAGCGCCGTCCAATCAACTTTGCAGCATTTGGCTGAATCTGCGCTGAAAGTATATCCGGTACACTTCAGAATTCATCCAGCTACTCTTGTCTGCTGTTATGTCATCAATAAACACAAGTGACCCAGTGCCATTGAAAGCCATGCATGCCCATGCCATCACATTGCCTCCACCATGTTTTACAGAGGATGTGGTGTGCCTTGGATCATGTGCCGTTCCCTTTCTTCTCCAAACTTTTTTCTTCCCATCATTCTGGTACAGGTTGATCTTTGTCTCATCTGTCCATAGAATACTTTTCCAGAACTGAGCTGGCTTCTTGAGGTGTTTTTCAGCAAATTTAACTCTGGCCTGTCTATTTTTGGAATTGATGAATGGTTTGCATCTAGATGTGAACACTTTGTATTTACTGTCATGGAGTCTTCTCTTTACTGTTGACTTAGAGACAGATACACCTACTTCACTGAGAGTGTTCTGGACTTCAGTTGATGTTGTGAACGGGTTCTTCTTCACCAAATAAAGTATGCGGCGATCATCCACCACTGTTGTCATCCGTGGACGCCCAGGCCTTTTAGAGTTCCCAAGCTCACCAGTCAATTCCTTTTTTCTCAGAATGTACCCAACTGTTGATTTTGCTACTCCAAGCATGTCTGCTATCTCTCTGATGGATTTTTTCTTTTTTTTCAGCCTCAGGATGTTCTGCTTCACCTCAATTGAGAGTTCCTTTGACCGCATGTTGTCTGGTCACAGCAACAGCTTCCAAATGCAAAACCACACACCTGGAATCCACCCCTGACCTTTTAACTACTTCATTGATTACAGGTTAACGAGGGAGACGCCTTTAGAGTTAATTGCAGCCCTTAGAGTCCATTGTCCAATTACTTTTGGTCCCTCAAAAAAGAGGAGGCTATGCATTACAGAGCTATGATTCCTAAACCCTTTCTCCGATTTGGATGTGGAAACTCTCATATTGCAGCTGGGAGTGTGCACTTTCAGCCCATATTATATATATAATTGTATTTCTGAACATGTTTTTGTAAACAGCTAAAATAACAAAACTTGTGTCACTGTCCAATAATTTCTGGCCCTAACTGTATATAAAAATACAGACATAGAAACAAGGACATAACGTCGACAAAATAATCAAACTCTCAGCAAACATACCAGGAAATGGGGAGCAAAAAGGGGAGGGAGGAGGGGTAAAGGGGGGATCAGCAGGCAGCCTATGTGTAAGAATTGTGCACCAAATTAAGCAAATCATCAATCAAGTTCAACATTGATATAAAAAACAAGAGGTAAGATGAGAACGGATCTTTTTGAAAGCATCGGCATATATATAAGGGACCGTAACTGTGTTGTAACGTGACGAGAGCCAAGGATCCCACCAGTTTAGGATTTTAGTATTCTGAGGCAAATCATGAGCAAGCATAAGCTCGTATGTACAGTGAAGGTTAAGGCGAGAAATAACCTCAGCAATGAGGGGAAGAGACGGGGACCTCCAGTGCGCAGCCAGCACTAGTCGCGCAGCAATCAAAACATTTGTAATTATAGGTTTTAGAGGCGAGGGAAAGGATTCCAGGTCTAGTCCCAGTAGAGCTAAAGGGGCCTCAAGACAAATGGGTAGACCAGTATGTGAGGTGAGAAGGGTCTCAACCTCCTCCCAGTACCCCCTAACGCTAGGGCAAGTCCACCATATATGCATCTCCGACCCGCGTTCAGAGCTTCCTCTCCAGCAAAGGGGGGAGGGAGCGGGATCCTAAGATCGAAACCTAGCCAGTCGTGTCGGGGTCAGGTACCAGTTATAGATGAGCTTTTTCGATTGTTCTAGGTGGGTGAGGCAACGTGAGAACTCTGCAGCGTGTGCCGAGGCCGTATGCCATCACTCCAAAGGCGCAGAAAATCCTAACCTGGACTCCCATCTGACCATGTACGGCAACTTAGTTACCGTTTTAAGAGATTGTATGGCACTATAGATTATGGATACACCTCTACTGCCATGGGCGGACGGTTTAAAAAACGCTTGTAACGGGAGGGAAATCTCCGAGAGATTGCATTCTGGGATGGAAACGGAGAGAGAAAGTGTTGCAGACGTAGGTAGGTAAAGAGAGTTGAGGGAGGGAGAGAAAGAGTGGATCGCAGGGTGTCAAACGGTAAAAGACGGCCTTGGGCTAGTAATTTAGTCAGTAAAATAGCGGGTGGCTCTCCCCATTGTGCAAAGATGTCCCCCATGAGTGTAGCCACGGCACGTAGAGTTACATATCTAAAGAGGAATGAGAGATGCGGTTTACTAAATTTAGACCATATTGTTAGAAGAGTGCGCATAGATTGTAAGGCAAGAGGTGGGGCACAAGGGCGCAATAGAGCCATCTCCAGCAAAAGTCTGGTACATCCCGCTGGAGCGTGATAAGCCTCAATTTGCTACCAGAGCGTGGGAGGGGACTCCGTCCACCAAACATTCGCTACATCCAAAGTTATGGCCAAGTAATATGTTGGTAGGTCTGGGACTCCAAAGCCTCCCTTATTAGACGGGAGGGTCAGAGTAGGCAGAGCCACGCGGTGCGGTTTATTGCTCCAGATAAAACGACCCAGGAGGGCTTGGAGTATATTTAGAGATTTCTTAGAAAATAGGAGAGGTATACAACGGAGGATGTATAAAATCTTGGGGAGCAACATCATTTTGATAGTTTGGATGCGCGCTACCCATGAGAGCTGATAGGATGCATATTCCGCAGTCAGGAAGCGCAGGGAGGAAATCAAAGAATCACAATTAGACTGTAAGAGCCGTCGTGTGTGGGTGATATGGATCCCCAGATACTTGAGTCCGGTAATTTTAAGTTGATCATTTTGTGCGGGCCCCGAAGAATGGTAGAAATTTCCAAATGGCTCCCGGCAGAAAAAGGTTCCCCACCCCTGCCATAGAGTATAATAACCTGACAACTCGCCTTGTTCATACTAAGTCTTTATCTAAAGCAATATGTACAAATGATATTAAACCCATTAAAACAATAACTTTATTTGTAAACTTAAACAAAAAACACACAGTAAGTGGATAAAAACTGAGTGCACAGGATAGAGTGAAGGAAGCGGACTATCCTTCGTATACGTCTCCCTCCTTACACCTGCCTGCCAGCGGTGGTCGGCAACCTAAAGTACGTAGTGGCGCCCCCACTCGTCGGCAGCTGACCCTATCAAACCCTAGCCTAGCCCTGGAAGTCAGGAGGTGGTGCTCCCCCCTAAGATAGTAGCCCCCCAGGTCTGAGGTACAGCTGGTTGACCGGTCAATTCCGTGTCTCAGTATTAAAACAGAGTATCACCACACATAGTTTAGCCAGCTCCCAACACTTGATAACAGGTTAGATACCTAACTGATCTATCATCATATACGCGGGGACGAGTACACCATCCATTTAGCTAAGTACCTTCATATACCTATATCTGTTATGCCATACATGAGTGGTCTTGTGCTATCATTGTGACCACTTTTGAGTAAGGTGAGGGACATGGTGTATATGATGATATATCAGTTAGGTGTCTAACCTGTTATCAAGTGTTGGGAGCTGGCTAAACTATGTGGGGTGATACTCTGTTTTAATACTGAGACACGGATTTGACCGGTCAACCAGCTGTACCTCAGACCTGGGGGGCTACTACCTGGGGGGAGCACCACCTCCTGACTTCCAGGGCTAGGCTAGGGTTTGATAGGGTCAGCCGCCGACGAGTGGGGGCGCCACTCCATACTTTAGGGTGCCGACCTCTGCTGGCAGGCAGGTGTAAGGAGGGAGACGTATACTAAGGATAGTCCACTTCCTTCACTCTATCCTGTGCACTCAGTTTTTATCCACGTACTGTGTGTTTTTTGTTTAAGTTTACAAATAAAGTTATCGTTTTAATGGGTTTAATATGATTTGCACCTTTAAAGGGAACCTGTCAGCTAGTTTATGCCTCCCCAGCTATCACTGTCTGTAGCTGTAGCTTCATAATACTATTCTAATCATCCCCGTCTGAGCTCATAGTGTAATGTGAAAGGTGAAAGAAAAGCATTTATACATTACATTTCCTTATGTAATGAGGCAGTCAGTCCCCAGCTTGGAGGATGGGGACTGTTTGGCAGGTTAATAGTTAACATTTCAGCCTTGTGCTAGAACATGTTGCGAGACCTGATGTGATGTCACAACCATGTGACTACAATAGGCAGAGCTAAGTTCTCATAGAACATAATACGTTTGCTGGCTTAGCTCCGCCCACTATGGTCACATGATTGTTACATCACACAGGTCCTTTAGCTATCCAAGTTAAAAGTGAGTTAACTATTATCCTGCCAGACAGTCTCCCTCCTCCATGGTGGGGACTGAAATGTAAGTGTATAAATGCTTTTCTTTCACCTTTCACATTACACTATGAGCTCAGATAGGGATGATTAGACTGGTATTATAAAGCTACAGGTGCAGACAGTGATAGCTGGGAGGGCATAAACCAGCTGACAGGTTCCCTTTAAGTGAAACTTACACTATCTATATTTTGAAATTGTTATTAAAGCAATATGTAGTTGATCTGTTTATTTTTCATTGCTTAGGAGCACTTTAAATCTAAGTTCCATGCCTCTGTCATATACATACCTTCTTGTGCCCATAATTTCTGACTATCTGGAAATCAGAGGTTATGTCATAAACCCTCAATGC
Source organism: Allobates femoralis (assembly GCA_033576535.1). NCBI lineage: Eukaryota > Metazoa > Chordata > Amphibia > Anura > Aromobatidae > Allobates > Allobates femoralis. The sequence goes on along the minus strand of JARQOC010000001.1, from coordinate 388,220,062 downwards.
ATCTCTATAGGTTCTCATAGAGATGTATTGAGTTGTGGCCTCCGCTGCTCTCCATGGAGTACTGGACCAATGCTAATAACAGATGAATATGCCCAAGAGTGTGTATAAGATAGGGGGCAGGGGATTGACATTTAAAGCCCCACCCAAGTGCTAAAATTAAAAAAAACAAAAAAAAAAAACGTTGGAGTGGTAGATTAAAGTGGATGACAATTTCAGGGGGTAGGGAATAGAAGATCTCATAAATGAGAAAAGAAGTCAAATTGTGTGATGACACATTGCAAAGTTTCCTTCAATGGCCTATAGTATTGATTTATGCAGACATTATTGAAACTAAACTTTCCATTTAAGCTTTAGTGTTCATACATGATGTCAAATCATAAAGGTTATATTAATAGATAATAGAAGCTACATTGTGTCTGTATTTTCATTGATGGGAAGCAGTCTCCCTCAAAAGATTATTTTATTGGGTTTAGGTCTGGCTACACCAATCCAGGACCTTAAAATGCTTCTTACGGAGATACCCCGATTCACATCGGACAGCCCCGGACCTGATGCTGCCGTGATGTGAACCCGGCCTTATATTATAGTTTTGAAGTGCAGTCTACTATTCATCTGAGGACTGTAGTCAGTTAAACCCAGTAAGGTGTTTTCTCTTTTGCCTCATTGGGGGATACAGACTGTGGGTGTTATGCTGCTGCCCACTAGGAGGCGACACTAAGCAAGGATCTGAAAAAGATTAAGTGGCTCCTCCTCTGCAGTATACACCCCCCTGGCAGGCACTACCTCACCAGTTTTTGCTTAGTGTCGTTAGGAGGCAGACATACCTTTTTTAATGCTTAAATTTCTCCTTCGCCTCATTGGGGGACACAGGACGATGGGTTGTAGCATTCTGCCACTAGGAGGCGACACTAAGTAATTAACAAAAAATGCACAGTGGCTCCTCCCTTGCAGTATATAACCCCCTGACTGGCACAGTCTAGCCAGTTTTTTGCTTAGTGTCTTAGGAGGCAAGACACTATTTGTTTTGTAGGTTTATTATTTTATCCTATTGTTGATCGTGCTCTCCGGGCCCTTCAGTTGGGGTTCTAGGTTGAAGCTCACGTTATCGGACCGCTGCACCGTCCCTTCACAGACTCCACAGTTGGGGCTCTATGTTATAGTGATGGCAGGCTCTTGCAGCATCCCTCCCCAGACCCCACAATTGGGACTCTGGGTTGTAGGAGGTATTCCCCCCTGGGCCACCAACAAGTCTTTTACTCCTGGCCGCGGCAGCTGCGATACAGCTGCGGAGAATGACTGGTCCGTCTATGTCTATGGAGGGGCTGAGGATGAAGAGCCATTCAGGTATGAGGCGGCGCTGCGTGTTCCCTCTGGCGTCCTGTGTCTGCGGCGTTTTTTTTTGGTGCTCTGCGCTGGACCCCTGCTGACAGGCGGCTGGCGCTATAAATTTAGTCCCCGGCTTCGGCCTAGCTCTGGAGGTCGCATCCTGCAATGAGGCAGCGTTGCCTTGGGGCCGCCCTGGCCATCTTTGCTGGCCAGTAGCATTAAGGGGAGGGCGGCTGTGCAAGGCAGTAATGGAGGGGGCGTGGCTTCGTTTTCCTTCTCTGCTCCGTTGTTTTGGTGCCTTTTCTCTGCCTAGGACTCCATTGCAGCAGCACAGGACGCCAGGGGGACACATGACGCATTTTTTCTTCTAGCCTCTCAGGTGACATAGCGGTTTTGCACCGCTGTAGCTCAAGGCTGCAGTGGCATATCAGCACTGCGGTTTCCTTCCTGTCATACTACCCCCTGCACTGTGTGTGTGTGTGTGTGTGTGTAGTCTGAGCGCAGCAGTGGAGAAAGGCTGCATGATGCCGAGCAATAAGGGCAAGAAGGCACCTAAGGCCTTCACTGTTTACTATTCTTTGGTTCATTCTTCCCTTGATGCAGCTAATTGCACTGCAGTAGCCGCCTCTAACTCTGTTGCCATACGCCGGGCTCTCTGGCTCCGGGAGTGGAAGGCGCATTCGGCCTCTAAAAAGTCCCTTACGGGCATGCCATATGTAGGGGATCGCTTATTCGGGGAAAATCTGGATAAGATGATCTCGGATGCCACGGGTGGTAAAAGCACCTCGCTTCCTCAACAGAAAGGGAGGCGTAGGTTCCCCAAGAGTCAGCAGACAAGATTCCGGTCCTTTCGGAACTCGTCTGGGTGGTCGGTTTCCCGTCCGTCTTCCCAGAATCGGTCGTCACGTACAGACAGGGGCTTCCACTCACCTAATAAGTCGGTTCTGCCTGGCAGTCCCGGAATAAACAACCTAAGTCCAAGGACTCGGGGTCTCAGAGGTCTCCCTCTTCATGACTCGTCACATCCGGAAGACACCTCTCAAGGGCGGCCGACTTTCCCGCTTTCGGCATGCCTGGCTCGCTGCTACAGACGATCAGTGGGTTCTGGAATTGGTGTCTTCCGGATACAACATAAGAGTTTCCTCTCGCCCTCCCAGAAGTTTTGTTCTTTCTCGCCCTCAAGAAAGCCGGAAAAGACGCATGCCTTCTCCCAGGCAGTCGAGTCTGTGAGGCGGGCAGGGTCATCGTGCCAGTGCCTCTGAACGAGCGAGGTTAAGGTTTCTATTCCAACCTGTTCCTCGTCCCCAAAAAGGATGGTTCCTACCGTCCCATTTTAGACTTGCAGCGACTGAACAGATTTGTAAGAGTCAGACGGTTCCAGATGGAGAGTCTCTGGTCTGTCATTGCATCCATGCAAGGAGGACAGTTCCTCACTATCATAGATATCAAGGATGCTTATCTGCACATTCCGAAATCTGTTCCTCATCAGAGATGCCTGCGGTTCGTGGTGGACGAGGATCATTATCAGTTTGTCGCCCTTCCCTTCGGTTTGGCGACTGCTCCGCGCGTGTTTACCAAAGTCATGGCCGCGGTCATGACCGTTCTGCACGGTCAGGGAGTGGTGGTCTTTCCTTATCTGGACGACCTCCTGATCAAGGGTCGGTCCTTCAGGGATTGCGAGGGCAGTGTCCACATCACAATAGACACTCTGCCTCAGCTGGGTTGGATTCTCAACCTGCCAAAGTCTTCTCCAGTTCCGAGTTGCAGACTCACGTTTCTGGGGATGGTTCTGGACACATCTCAGGGTCTGGTACTTCTTCCCCAGGACAAGGTTCAGTCTCTGAGAACTGCAGTTCGTGCTTTGCGGGGCTTGCATCCGCATTCCCTCTGGTTTGCGATGCAGGTTTTGGGGAAGATGGTGGCAGCCATGGAGGCGGTGCCTTTTGCGCAACTGCATCTCCGTCCCCTACAGCTGGATCTGTTATCAGCATGGAACCGCAGTCCTTTCACCCTCCATCACCTTTTTCGCCCATCGGTGGCAACGAGGAGATCTCTTCGGTGGTGGTTGCTCCCGTCATCTCTCTCGCGAGGGAGATCCTTCCTGCCGGTGAAGTGGACTGTTGTAACTACCGATGCCAGCCTCCTCGGCTGGGGGGGCGGTGTTCCGGACTCACACGGCTCAGGATCACTGGACTCAGCAGGAGTCCTCTCTACCCATCAATCTTCTGGAGATTCGGGCCATTTACTTGGCACTGCAGAGCTTCCAGAGTTTCTTGATAAGTTGTCATGTTCGCGTACAATCGGACAATGCCACGGTGGTGGCCTAGGTCAACCATCAGGGAGGGATGCGCAGCAGAGCAGCGATGCGGGAAGTGGAACCGATTCTGCAGTGGGCCGAATCCTCGGGTGTGGTGATGTCAGCAGTCCACATCCCAGGGTTCGAGAATTGGGCGGCGGATTATCTCAGCCGTCAGGGGAATGGTCTCTTCACCCGGATGTGTTCGAGCAGATCTGCCGGCGTTTCGGGACTCCAGATGTGGATCTCATGGCGTCACGGATGAATGCCCAGGTTCCGCACTTCTTTGCTCGGTCCCGCGATCCCAGAGCTCTGGGATCAGACGCCCTGGTTCAGGACTGGACGCAGTTTCGCCTTCATTACATTTTTCCGCCTCTGACCCTTCTTCCCAGAGTGGTCCAGAAGGTCAGAACGAAGAAAGTGGCGGTAATATTAATAGCCCCCAATTGGCCCAGGAGGTCGTGGTACGCCAATCTGGTTCAACTCGTCGCAGACTCTCATTGGCAGTTGCCCGTTCGACCGGATCTTCTGTGTCAAGGTCCGATTTGGCATCAGAATTCTGGGGCTCTGCGTTTGATGGGGTGGCCCTTGAGACCAGAATTCTGACCCAGGCAGGGTTCTCGGAAGACGTTGCACGCACTATGGCACGCGCGAGGAAGCCTGTTTCCGCCCGGATATATCATAGAACTTGGAAGACGTTCTTTGGTTGGTGTGAGTCAGCACGGGTTTCACCCTTGCTTTTTTCGCTCCCGGTGGTTCTGGGGTTCCTCCAATCGGGCTGGACAAGGGACTCTCGTTGAGTTCCCTTAAAGGGCAGATTTCTGGACTATCGGTACTTTTTCAGCGCCGATTGGCTTCAAAACCTCAGGTCCGTACCTTCTTACAGGGTGTGGCTCGGATAGTCCCACCATACAGGAGGTCTTTGGAGGCCTGGGATTTAAACCTGGTTCTGGAAACTCTCCAGAAGACCCCGTTCGAACCTCTCAAGGAGATTCCTTTGCGCCTTCTGTCTCACAAGGTGATTTTCCTGGTGGCGTTCACTTCTATTCGGAGAGTGTCCGAGTTGGCTGCGCTTTCTTGTAAGGTGCCGTTTCTTTCCTTCCACCAGGACAAGGTGGTGATGCGACCGGTACCGTCTTTCATTCCTAAGGTGGTGTCCTCCTTTCATTTAAATGAGGATATTGTCCTTCCTTCTTTTTGTCCGCTCCTGTGCATCGCTTTGAGAAAGCTTTGCACACTTTGGATTTGGTTTGTGCTCTCCGGATCTATGTGTCTCGGACAGCGTGTTTCAGGAAATCGGACACACTGTTTGTCCTTCCGGAGGGTCACCGTAAGGGAATGGCCGCGTCAAAGGCCACGCTTGCCAGATGGATTATACTGACCATTCAGGAAGCATACTCTTTGCACAACCTGTCAGTTCCTTCAGGTTTGCGTGCTCATTCCACTCGTGCGGTGGGTGCCTCCTGGGCTGTTAGGCACCAGGCTACGGCTGAGCAGGTGTGCAAAGCGGCCACTTGGTCCAGTCTGCACACCTTTACAAAGCACTGTCGAGTGCACACTCAGGCTTCGGCGGATGCGAGTCTGGGTAGACGCATCCTACAGGCAGCGGCTGCTAGCCTGTAGATTGTGTGTTTTTCAGTTGGGATGTTCTTGTTCCCACCCAGGGACTGCTTTAGGTCGTCCCATCGTCCTGTGTCCCCCAATGAGGCGAGGGAGAAAAGGAGAATTTTGTGTACTCACCGTAAATTCCTTTTCTCTTAGCCTCTAATTGGGGGACACAGCACCCTCCCTGGGCCTGTTGGGCCTTCTTGAGTTTTTTTCCTTGTTTGCCTTTTCGGCTTGTGTAGTTTTTACTCCTACTGCTTTTGCACAAAGCTGGCTAGACTGTGCCAGTCAGGGGTTATATACTGCAGGAAGGAGCCACTGTGCATTTTTTGTTATTTACTTAGTGTCGCCACCTAGTGGCAGAATGCTATAACCCATCGTCCTGTGTCCCGCAATTAGAGGATAAGAGAAAAGGAATTTACGGTGAATACACAAAATTCTCCTTTTTTTCTTGTTTTTAACATTTTTAATGATGTTACTCCAAGGACGGGTCTTTGGAGCTATAAAACCCTGGCATACTCCTTCCTCGGCTCCCCACAGTTGGGGTGCTGGGTCGAAGTTGAGACTCCCCAACATATGCCATACTCCTTCCTCGGCTCCCCACTGTTGGGGTGCTGGGTCGAAGTTGAGACTCCACAACATATGCCATACTCCTTCCTCGGCTCCCCACAGTTGGGGACTCGGGTCGAAGTTGAGACAGACCAAGACTGCCCCGCTTCCCCCCCAGACACCAAGGATGTAACTCTGGGTTGCAAGATTTGAACACCAGAAGACATGGGATCAACAGCCACCCTCCCCAAATCACCTCAGCTGGAAACTTGGGTTGAGAACCAGGTACAGGTCCCTCCACAGCACGGTCTGGTGCACAGCTACGCAAATCCCTCGGGCGCAGGGCCCCCCCAAGGCTGTTCAAGGCTGCTCCTGTTATAGGACCTAGCGAGATGAATTACAGAAAATCCTCCCAGCCCACCACCCTAATGGGATCCGGTGCGGCCTTTTCTCACTAAGGAGCCAGCATTTGGAGATCACAGCATCACCACCCTCTCCATTCAGGGGACTTGGGTTGAGGCCGTGCTACTTGTGCCTTTCAGAATCCTGCCATCTCAGGGTCTTTTGAATATGTAGCGATTTCCACTGCAGTACTATGGGCTTGTACCCCTGTACCTCCAGGCTGTGCCCTTACCACGGGCTCGCAAGGCAGCAGTGGTGCTTTTAGGCAGCGGAATCAGCTATGCAGGGCAGCGGCAGCGGGACCGGCGGGGTTTAAGGACTTCCGCGCTGGCCTCCTCACGTTTCTGTGGCCGCCATTTACTCGAGCCCCCGGCTCCGGCCTAACGTTGGTAGTTTCGCCCCTCCCCGCTTCTTGACCGCCCTTCCGCTGATGTCAGTGAGGCGAGACCACGTCCTGGCTGCATGACGAAGGGGGCGGGTTTTTCTTCTACTTCTCACTCCATCGTGAGATCTCCTGCGCGCTTTTTCTTGTAGCTGGCCCACGCTTTTAACTGGCCTGCCCTCCTTCTCCGTCTTTTCACACAGCGTTCGCCATGACAGCACCGCTGCACTGATAGAACTGCTAAAGTACAGATCACAACAGGGGGACACAGGATCATCCTCCAACAGGAGCAATCCTCCTCACAAGCAAGATGGAGCACTGCAGAGCAGGTTACATCTATGCTGGGCTCATAGAACAGAAGGCAATTTAAAACCTTTACTGTTTATTACACCTCTTGCATTGCTGCAGAGCGCCCTTAACGGGCGGTCGTACTGCCACTCTGTCAGGCTAGGGCCCCTAACACTATGCAGGAACCCGCTACTGATCCTCAGTAAACTGCATTCCAGCATTACTCTATGACAGTATATAGCAGAGCTGGTTCAGACCCTGCACCTCAGGCTGGCCTGAGCTGCAACAGGGCACTACGGAACAAGAGGGCACGCCAATGTAACTGGCGGCACAGTGGGATAATGCGTCAATGTAACTGAGGTTCAGCATACTGATGTTCCCATCTGCCAATAATTCTGAGCCGTCATTGACTATAGGTCGCGGGTTCGAGTCTAGGGGTGATCACCCTGCAGAATAACATTTAGAACCCTGAGACAGATCAACCATCAAACTGCTTCCCAGCATTCTCTCACAATCCTCACGCTTCCCATCTAGGGATAGCCAGCAGACCTTGCCATTATCCGATGGTTTTGGATCTGAGCGTGGATCCTGAAATACATGCATCCATGACTGGTACACACACAATGACAGGAACTTTCAAACCTCCCATAATTTAATCTCGGCCTGTCAATCCCGCTCCCAGTATATTAAACCTAAGAGGCCCATAGGTTCCCTTCCTCATGACTCATCATATCCGGAAGACATCTCCCAAATAGGCAGATACCCTGCGGTTCATCCAGTAGTTTAAAAAAAACGCAGATCCTTCCTGGATAAGAAATTCTGAATCTGCAAGGCGATAGAAGCTCACTATTCTGTTATTGCCTGCTTTATTTCGAGAACCCTGTTTATTTCTCTCTTTCGTCTCCCTGACGGCTCTTCAACAAAATCTGTGTTTGAGGTGACTGAATCGGTATTGTTACTTCCTTCACCTCAGTTGGAGTTGCTAAGGCAATAATATTTTGGCCCGGTAACCTATGTTAAGGCGTGCACATTCCAGTGAAAGGCAGACTCTGCCTCTAGGAACTCCCTCGCGAGCCTTCCTTAGCAGCTGTCTATTCGCCGAAAGATGGACAAACTAATTACTGATGCCAGCAGAGGAAGGAGCACTCCCGTCCCCAACACAGACTAATAGTCACTTTACACGAGAAACAGGATCTCCCGTAAACCTAAGATGCCCAGATCCCATAGGTTTTTTTCAGCCTCATGACTTGTCACTCCTGGAGATTTTCCTTCCAGGTAGGCGGCCGACCTTCCGGTTTTTCAATAAGTCGGGCCCCCACTTTTTCAGTAGACAATGGGTCATAGATTGATGTCCTCCGGGTACAATATCGAGTTCCTCCATTCAGTCCTTCCAGTTCATCTTTCCAGAGTCCCGCGTCAAGGTCTCGCACCCCCTTTTCTTTTTCTCGGACAGTCAATCGTTGCCACAATCGGGAGTCATTATCCCTGTTCATCGAGATGACCGTTTTCTCTAGGAGTTTGTTACTCAACCCTTTTTTAGTAGTTCCCAAAGATTGGGACTTCGTCCGACCTATTCCGGACTTTTAATATCTCAACAAGTTTGTCCGGGTTCATAACTTCGACATTGAGTCTCTGCGCTTCATCAACAATCCACAAGGTTTATTTCAGTCCATGCCGGCCCTTCGGACTCGCTACGGCTCCCAGAATATTCACTTAGGTCATGACGGCAGTAATGACCATTCCTCACTCACAAGAGTAGTTGTTCTTTCAGATCCGGACAATCTACTCGTCTTCAAGCTTGGACGTTATACTCGTCAAAGCACCTTCCTTCAAAGACTGCGAAGAGAGCATTCATACTTCATTGGACAACCCGGTTCGTCAAGGATGATTGACACATCTGTCCAACTCCTCTCCGGTTCCGAACCTAGCGCTCACATTCCTAGGGATGTTTTCAACACTTCCTGAAAGTACTTCTTCCTAAGGACAGGTCCCGTGCCCACTGTCACTGACTGCGGGTGTGCATCGTCCATCACCTTACTCTCTCTGCTTCAAGATGCGCGTTCTGGACAAGATAGTTGAACCAGTAGATGTGGTTGCCTTACCAAACTACATCTCATACTTCTTCATTTAGTCCTTCTCACGGCCTCAGTCAAGAGCCCTTCCAATGTAGACAGGGCGTTCAGTCTAATGGTAGCCACTCAAAGGTTTCTCAACCTAGTGGCTGCGCCCACCCTCCCTCTCAGGAGAGATCCTTCTTCCCAACTCGCTAGGAGGTACTGTTCGCCGATGCAGGCCTATCAGGTGGGAAAACGGTGTATCGTCACCACACTATTTAGGGCAAGCGGTGCCCTTGGAATCCACCCTCCCCATCAATCTCCTGGAGATCTTTTCATCGGTTGCTAGAAGGTTGTCATACCAACCGGATGCTGCTACTACAGTGGCACAGGTCACAGTGCCACTACAGTGGCACCAGGGAGGGGCCAGCATCACATGGAACCCATCCTCTACTGGGCCAATTCTCACGGTCTGATTTTCTGGCAGTTCATATTCCAGAGGTCGACAGGGCTAAACCTCTCCTCCCGCAATCCCTGGGAGCGACTACTCTAGTCCACTCGTAGATGCGGGTTCATCTTACTTACATCCTTCCCCCTCTTCCTCTCCTACCCAGAGTGGGGTGACAGATCAACTCAGAAGGCATTCCATTCATCCTAGTGGACCCGTATTGGGCCAGGCGTACCGCTATACTAACCTAACTCAGCTCGCCATCGTCATGCCCTGACTTCTTTCAGACCAAGGTTCAATTTACCACCAGAATCGAGACCCTGATCTTGACAGCGTGACCCTTGAGACCGGGGGGGTTTTGTTCCTTCAATATGGCAAAACCACGTCTAGAGCAAGAAAACTTGCTTCCGCTCACATTTATTACCGCACATGGCAGAGTTCTTTGCATGGTGCAATTTTTGGGTCCAACCACTTTGTTTCCTTTTTTCGTTGCCAGCATTTTAGATCCTTTATTCTGGTCTAGTCGACAGCCTCTATTTCGGCTCCCTCAAAGAGCAATTCCTTGCACTGTCGATACGGCTCTAGTGCCGCCTTGCGGCTCACACGCAAGCTAAGGGCGTTGTCCAGGGAGGTCCCACTTGGGCCCTCCTCACAATCCACTGTGGAAGACAAGGGACCTCAACCTGATCCTAGGACCCGCTGCAAACATCCACCCCTTCAACCCTTAAAGGTTTCCCCTCCACCTTCTGCCCAGAAGGTTGTGTTTTATGGTGACAATTCCCTTTATTCCTAGAATCTCTGGACTTGCAGCGCTCTCCTGCAGAGTACCTGCACTGGTGTCCCACCAGGATACGGTGTCACTTTTGCCAGCATCGTTGTCCTTCTAAAGGTGGTTTTATCATTCCACCTAAACAAATACATTCTTGACTATCCTTTTGCCTGGCACAAATGCATTGGGTGGTGCAAACTCTGCACAGACTGGATTTGATTCAAGCCCTTCGGATCTACAGGTACGGAACAGTACCCTTCAGGACGTCTGACTCTCCATTCATCCTTTCGGACAGACAGCGTAGGTGGCATGCCAGCATCCACGACCCCCTTGGCCAGATGGATTAGAGAGACTACGAAGAAAGCATGCTGGCATCCAAGGCCACTTTGGCCAGACTGCTCAGAACCACTATACAACAAAGGTATCAGTTGCGGTATTTGCCGATTCCTTCAGGCATAAGGGCACACTCCACTCGTACGGTCGAGGCCTCCTGGACCATGCAGCACCAGGCATATGCTCAACAGGTGTGCAAAGTAGACACCTAGCCCAACCTTCACTATTTCGTGAAGCATTACAGTGTTCATGTCCAAGCTTCGGCATTACAGTGTTCATATCCAAGCTTCGGCAGATGCAAAATTGGGTAGACGCATTCTGTGACAGTAGCTCACCTGTGAGGTGCATGTCTTATAAGGGTTTATTACATTATTCTCTTCTCTTCCGTCCCAGGGACTGCTTTAGGGCCTCCCACGGTCTGTGTCCCCCAATGAGGGAAGGAGAAAAGGAGATTTTTGTGTACTCACCATAAAATCCTTTTCTCTTAGCCTCTAATTGGGGGACACAGCACCCTCCCTATGGCCCGTATCAGGCTTTTGTGGCATTTTTCACGGTTCCTTGATTTACTATAAGGTTGCCTTTTTTTCTATAGGCTTACGTTTTTATTGGTTTACTGCTCCTACTGCTTCAATCGCGAAACGGGTGAGGCAATGTCTGCCAGGGGTGTATACTGCAGAGAAGGAGCCACTTAATCTTTTTCAGATCTTGCTTAGTATCGCCTCCTAGTGGACAGCAGCATAGCTCCCACGGTCTGTGTCCCCCAATTAGAGGCTAAGGCTGCCTTCACACTACAGATTTTTAAGTTCTGATGCTGTCCGATAAAAATCGGACAGCATCAGAACGATTTTTGCCCCCATGCAGTCCTATGGGCATCGGACCGAATCGGATGTGCCATCCGATTTGGTCCGATCCGATTCTGTCCGATTTTTTTATCGGTGCAAAAATCAGAGCATGCTCCGATTTTTGCACCGAAAATAAAATCGGACAAAATCGAATCGGACCAAATCGGATGGCATTTAGTGCACATCCGATTTGGTCCAATGTTTTTAGCATGGGACCCTATGGAGCAGGGTCCGAGGATACATCTGATGTGTCCTCGGACCCGATTTTACTGTACTGAGCATGCTCCGATTTTTGCACCGAAAATAAAATCGGACAAAATCGGATCGGACCAAATCGGATGGCATTTAGTGCACATCCGATTTGGTCCAATGTTTTTAGCATGGGACCCAATGGAGCAGGGTCCGAGGATACATCTGATGTGTCCTCGGACCCGATTTTACTGTACTGAGCATGCTCAGTACATGCTCAGTACAGTAAAAATGCTCCCTAAACATCTAATTTTACTTCCACAATGTATGTATATACATTGCGGAAGTAAAATTAAGTAAGGCAGGGGTTAAAAATAATAAACCATTTATGCTCACCTCTCCACGATCCACCCGGCGTCTCCAGCATCTCCTGCTTGTAGGACCTGCCGTGATGTCAGAGTCACATGACCAGTTACCTCGGTAACCGGTCACGTGACTTTGACATCACGAGAGGTCCTAGGATCAGAAGAAGATCGCTGGAAGCGCCGCTGGACTCGTGGATATGTGAGAATAACATTTTTTTTATTTTATATTCCGGAGGACAGGGGGAATGAGGGGGCCACACAGGGAGAAGAGGGGGGGACACGCAGGGGTGAAGATGGCTAAAAAGAGGGGGAAACAGAAGGGAGAAGAGGGGGGACACACAGGGTGATGATAGGGACACACAGGGGTGATGATAGGGACACACAGGGGTGATGATAGGGACACACAGGGGTGATGAGGGGGACACACAGGGGTGATGGGGGACACACACAGGGGAGAACAGCTGTGACAGCTCACAGCAACTGATCCTGCAGAATGTCGGATCGGATGCCTATTTGACATCCGACTGCAGGGATCAGTTTATATCCGATGCTGTCCGATATAAATCGGACAGCATCAGATTTAACAAAATCGTTATGTGAAAGTAGCCTAAGAGAAAAGGATTTTACGGCGAGTACACAAAAAATCTCCTTTTTTTTTTTTCCCCCTCCAAATGTTCCCAAAGGTACAAAATGAGCTAAAATGACAAACTCCATCAAAATCAATTGTAAAGTATACTATGGAAAACACTTAACATTTGTGACTGCTAATAATGGTGAAAATAAGTGTGTAATAATATGGAAATGCCATCCTCTCCTAAACAGAATCAGTTTGTAATCCTGTGTATTCTCTTACCAGTCTATCTCTAAAGCATTCTCTTTCACTTACTGAATTGGAGCAACATATTAAAGAAATTCGTAGGCTGGTGGAAGATTGTAACAAGACTTCACATTTGGAGGAGTCACAGAACAAGTCCCTGTTATGTGCTTTCATGATGCCAGATGAAGAGAACCCACTGACTTCTCAGGTAATTACTCCTTAGTCTTCTTGTGGCTTCATCAAGCTCCTAGAGATCCTAGCATAGGTGCTTTATGCTTGGACGTGTAGCTGTTTTATATGATGTCTCTCCACAGCAGGCACACAAGTAAGGTAAGTTCAATAGGAAAAGGGAATGGGAGTTGTCACTCCACCACTAATACTCACTGAGCTCCCAGGCTACCAGTGTGACAGCTGGCTCCATCCAAGACAATCAAAAAAAAGAAAAATCCTTTGCCACAATCGGTTCTTTAATCCTTTATTTGAATTTCATAAAAGCATCACAAAGGTGCCCTTAAAGGGGGTAACGCTATACGCGTTTCGGGGATAAGACCCCATAGTCCTTAGCCACAAGGGGTCTTATCCCCAAAACGCATATAGTGTTACCCCCTTCGGGGCACCTTTGTGATGCTTTTATGAAATTCAAATAAAGGATTAAAGAACTGACTGTGGCATTGGATTTTCCCTCTTTTTTACACAAGTAAGGTGTCGTTCATGCGGGCTACTTAGATCATATTATTTCAGGTAATGGTGGAAAGCAAAACCTAAACCTGGTCCTTTAACCCCTTTCCCACCCGACGATTTTTTGTTTTTCATTTTCGTGTTTTGCTTCCCTGCTACCAAGAGCCATAACTTTTTTATTTTTCCATCAATAAAGACATATAAGGGTTTGTTTTTTGCGGGATGAGTTGTACTTTCAGATGCAATCATTTATTTAACCATATAGTGTACAGGAAAATGGGAATAAAATTGCAAAAAAAAGTGCAATTACACGTTTGTTTTTTGGGTTTCTTAGTCGCCATGTTCACTATATGGTAAAACTGACTTGACGGAGTGATGCCTCAGGTCGGTAAGAGTTTGTAGATACCATACATGTATACTTTTACTGGTATCTAAGTGGTGAAAAAAAATTCAGAAGTTTGAAAAAAAAAAAAAAGAATTTGCACTTTTTGCGTCATGTTCTGCGACCCGTAGCGTCCTCATTTTTCGGGATCTGGGGCTTTGTAACGGCTTATTTATTGTGGCTTGAGCTGACATTTCTAATGATACCAATATCGGGTTTTGATTGCCCGTTATTGCATTTTATAGCAGTGTTGCGGCGACCAAAAAAAACATAATTTTGGTGTTTGGACCTTTTTTCCATTATGCAGTTTACAGCTCTCATGAATTGATTTTATATCTTGATAGATTGGGCATTTGTGAACACACGATATGTGTATTTTTTTAATACTTTTATTTTGAATAGGGGAAAAGGGGGGTGATTTGAACTTTTTTTTTTCTTTCGTATTTTTATAAACTTTACACATTCATTCTTTATTTTACACAGCCCCGTATGGTGCCACACTGCTGCAGAGTTTGATCGCTTGTGACAGATCCCGATGAGTTGCAGCACATTACCTGTCACAAATGCGCACTGTGAGTGGTTGGCAGCGCTTGCCAACCACTCACAGGAAGTAAACGCTGATAGCTTCCGGGGTCTCAGCAGGACCCTGGTCTATCGCGTGACAGCCGGAGATGTTGCGATATTATCGCGGGATTTCCTGTGCAGGCAGGGAACAACGTGATTCCCCCCGCCACGGTGGTTTTGGATCCCGGTGTCAGTGATTGACAGCGAGATCCAAGGCGTTAACAGCACCAATCGGATTCCGGATCTAATTTTCTAATTTTTAACGGTTTGGGAAATTATGATTAAAATTATTTGATGTGGCTATTTCTGAGACATGTGATTTGAGGTTCAGCTGAAGTCCATAGTAAACTGGGAACAACTGTGTAACATCACCCATACCTGTGTGAGTAACCATATAGCCTATCTCCTCAGTGAGCCGTGAGGCACTATGCTATATATATCACACCTATTCAGGTTCCAATTGGTCATTGTATTTTTCTATATTTTCCTATGTATTTCTCTAATTGTTTTGGGAAAGTTGATCTTGTGATGCTTTTTAAAAGCTCTTCAATAAAGATTGTGAATTTTTAGACATTCCTTGTCTCCGGGGAGACTTTTTGATTTGCACTATTGTTGGAATGGGTAGATTTAGAAGGAGTTATGATTACTTCATTACATGCTGCAATACTGTGGTATTGTTGTATATAGCACAAGTGATCAGACAATCCCATGTTTAAGTCCTCAATGGGGACTAACACAAACAGTGAAAAGTGAAAGAAAAAAGTATTTCTTCTGCGCTCCATTGGGAGACCCAGACATTGGGTTTATAGCTTCCGACCTCCGGAGGACACACAAGGCATTACACCTAAAAGTGTAACTCCTCCCCTACTGCCTATACACCCCCTCCCGGGAGAATCCCATCAGTTCTTTGCTTTGTGTTGAAGGAGGCACACTCTACACTCATGCTCTCTCACTGTTTAGTGTCGGATGGAAGCAAAGAGGATCTTTTGATCCCAGCATGTCTCCTTCCTCTTCCCCAGGGCGGAGGCGGTTGAGGTACCCCTGGGGTACAACGGGCTGGAGCCCTCATGCTGTGTCTCCTTCTCCATCCCTTAGGGGCTCTGGAGAAGTGGGATCCTTCTGGCCACCACATTTGGGCTCATCCACTCAGTCCACGGCTCCCCTGGTGTCTGCTGGCCTGGGTGAGGGATCTACAGGGACCGGACCCTGCACCACCAATGAGGTACTCTGTGGGGGTCCGTGCTGCTTCTGCAGCTGGTCTGTACAGCTGGGAAGGGAGCACTGCCTCCCCCGGCTGTCCGGGATCCTGGCCAGGCGCTGCTGCGGCTAGTCCGCGATTTTTTTTGTGTGCTCCGCGCTCGCCCCCTACTGACAGACGGCCGCGGAGCTAAATTTAGGCCCCGGCTTGTGGCCTACTGCCTCAGATGACGCGCCGGGGCTTCATGGGGCGGTGCCGCTCCTCGGGTGGTGCCCGCCCCTTTGGAGGACGGCCACAGGCAGGCCGCTCCTCGTTCTCCTAGGGAGAATGCTGTCTCGCAGCCTGGGGGCGTTTGTTAGTGGGGGAGAGGACCGGCCCTCTGGTTTCGCGCGCTGGTTGGGGACATTCCCTGGCCACGCCTCCTCTCTCAGCTCCGGCGGCCATCTTGCGGGCTTCTCTCCCTGCATCTTACCGGTAGCTGCAGGGTCAGTACGTCTCTGGAGGGCACTCAAGGTCCGGTAGGTCACCCCAGTCTCTGGTGGTGCTCTATTTTCCCCCTTGAATTCACATTACGCCCCACTTACCCTCCTCTGAGTCTCTCATTGAGGTCACTAAGGGGACACCATGTCTAGCTCCAGGAACAAAGCTCCCAGGGTGCAGACACGTTATCATGCTTGCACAGCATTTCAAGCCCAGCTGCCTGCTGGATCCTCTTTCCCTCATTGCTCGGCTTGTTCCCCGCATGAGGCTGATATTTCGCCGGATCCTGCAGTCCAAGTGACTGCCTTGGTGCTTGAGGCCCCCCCCCCCCCCCCGACTCTGGGTCTTTGGCGTCGGCGCCTGACCCGGTGGATCCAGCGGTGCCTCCGCCTTGGACGGCTGTTTTTGCTCAGTCCATTTCTGACTCTGTGTCTCAGTCTATGGCGGCTATGACCAGAGCCCTGCGGGAGTCCTTGTCAGGTGGATGGGAGGGTTCCTCTGGGGCCTCTGCCACACGTCGTAGGCGTCGTAGTGGTTCTTCCTCTACTAGAGGTTTGGACTCTTGCGACAATTCTGGACTCTCGGAACCGTCTCCGCGTCCTCCCAAGTGGCCACGTCGAGCGGTTTCCCCTGTGCCCTCGCAGGCGGGCTCCCAAGCTGGGGGCTCCCTGTTGGAAGGGGAGGAGGACTTAGACTCCGTCAGGGCCCCTGATGAGGACCTGGACGAAGGTTCTTTGGTGGACGACTTAGTGTCTTCTATCAATACGGTGCTGGATTTGACGGTTCCCGCTCCGCCGGTGGATTCCTCCGTTTCGGAGGAACTTTATCAGTTTCTCCCTCCAGCCAGGTCCAGAGGATCTTTCCTGGATCATTCTAACTTCCGCTCTACAGTTCAGACCCCTCGGGCCTGCCCTGACAAACGCTTCTCAAGGATCCCACGGACAGGCAGATTGAGCTTCTGCAGAAGTCCATTTCCGAGGTCACTGGTGCCTCTTTTGCCCCAGCCTTTGCGGCTGTGTGGGCCCTGCAAGCGGTTTCAGCTTGTCTTTCGGAGATCCCTAGGGTGGCTTCGGGAATCCCTGAGGTGGCGGTTCTGACGTCTCAGGCCGAGGCGTTTACAGACTGTGCTAGATCCGCAATCATGGAATCGGCTAGTCGATCTGCGGTAGCTTCGGCTAACTCGCTGGCAGTACGTCGGATGTTGTGGCTGCGTGACTGGAAGGCGGACGCTACGTCTAAAAAGTTCCTCCAGGGCCTCCCGTTTTCGGGAGATAGGCTATTTGGGGAACGTCTTGACGATCTCATCAAGGAGTCTACAGGGGGGAAATCCACCTCCTTGCCGCAATCTAAGGCGCAGAAGACCGGTCAGCGTCAGCTGCATGCTAGGTTTCGCTCCTTTCGTCCCTCCTCCAAGCCAGCCTCATCCTCCTCCTCCTCCTCCCGTCAGGACAAGGACCAGAGGTTCCATAGGTCCTGGAAGTCTAAGGCCCAGCAGAAGAAGCCCGCCGGTGCCTCAGCCGCCAAGCCTGCCTCCTCCTGAATCTTCGCCTCCCTCCGGTAGCGTCCAAGATCGGTGGCAGGCTCTCCCGCTTTGGAAGCATCTGGCAAAGTCGCATTCAGGACCGGTGGGTAGTGGACGTGGTCTCTCACGGCTACAGGATAGAACTGGAGTCGCGTCCTCCGACTCGGTTCTGCACCTCTTCGCCCCTCCGGCGAGGGCTGCGGCTTTTCAGCGAGCGCTGGACGCTCTGCTTCAGAGCGGAGTTGTGGTTCCGGTTCCGTCAGAGGAACGGTTTCGGGGGTTTTATTCGAACCTCTTCACGGTTCCGAAAAAGGACGGTTCAGTGCGACCGGTGTTGGACCCCAAGCTCCTCAACCGGTACGTGAGTCAGGCCCTTCAGGATGGAGTCCTTACGCTCGGTGATAGCGTCCCTGTCTCAGGGGGATTTCCTGGCTTCGGTGGACGTGAAGGATGCTTATCTCCACATCCCCATTGCTCCTGCTCACCAGCGATGGCTGCGATTCGCCGTGGGAGAGGAGCATTTACAGTTTGTGGCGTTGCCCTTCGGCCTCTCCTCGGCTCCGAGGATCTTCACCAAGGTGATGTCTGCGATGGTGGCAGTGCTGCATTTGCAGGGTCATGCGGTCACTCCGTATCTGGACGACCTCTTGATCAGAGCCTCGTCTGCGGAACAGTGTCAGATGAGTCTCTCTGCCACTTTGGACACTCTTCGGACCTTCGGTTGGATAGTCAACTCCCTGAAGTCGGTCTTCATCCCTACTCAGACGATCTTGTATCTGGGCATGGAGTTCCACACTGTCCCGTCTCTGGTGATTTTTCCCCTGGACAAGCAGTCCTCGATTGCGGAGGAAGTCCGGCTCCTTTTGCAGGCGGACTTGGTTCCCATCAGACGTCTCATGCACGTCCTAGGGAAGTTGGTGGCGACCATCGGGGCGGTCCCTTTTGCGCAGTTTCATCTGCGTCCCCTTCAGCTGCAGATACTGCGCTGCTGGGACAAGGATCCGTCCTCTCTAGATCGGTGCATTGCCCTTTCTTCTGCGACGAAGGAGTCTCTCCGATGGTGGCTGTTGCCCAGGTCGATGCCGAGGCAGGTCGTTCCTTCCCACCTCTTGGTTGGTGGTCACTACAGACGCCAGCATTTTGGGTTGGGGTGCGGTGTTCCTGCATCACAGGGCTCAGGGCACCTGGACGACGCAGGAATCATCCTTTACAGATCAACGTCCTGGAGATTCGAGCGGTCTACCTGGCTCTCCTGGCCTTCCAGAGGTTTCTGTCGGGGAATCCAATTCGGATCCAATCCGACAACGCGACTACTGTCGCCTACATAAACCGCCAGGGAGGCACTCGCAGCCGTCAAGCCTTTGCGGAGGTCCAACCCATACTTCGGTGGGTAGAAGACAACGACGCGTCCATCTCGGCTGTCCACATCCCCGGGGTGGACAATTGGGAGGCCGACTACTTAAGCCGGCAAGGAATGGATGAGGGAGAATGGGCTCTTCACCCAGAGGTGTTTCAGCTCATCTGCAGCACTTGGGGAACTCCTGACGTGGACCTGATGGCGTCCAAGCTGAATCGACAAGTTCCAGCCTTCGTGTCTCGCGCTCGAGACAGCCTGGCGGTAGGGACGGATGCACTGGTCCAGGATTGGTCCCGCTTTCGTCTTCCCTATGTCTTTCCCCCATTGGCCTTGCTACCCAGGGTCCTGCGGAAGCTCGGGGCGGAATGCAGGCGAGCTCTTCTCATCGCCCCGGACTGGCCCAGAAGGGCTTGGTATCCGGACCTGTTACGGCTTTCGGTGGGGGATCCATGGAGGCTCCCGGATCGGCCGGATCTCTTGTCTCAAGGTCCTTTCTTCTGCCACAATTCCTCGGCCCTGAGCCTGACTTTGTGGCACTTGAGATCTGGTTGTTGACGTCCCGTGGTTTTTCCACTTGCATCATTGCTACCATGAGACAGGCCAGGAAACCGGTTTCTGCAGGAATCTACCGCAAAGTATGGAAGATTTTCTTCTCATGGCGCCGTATCCACGGCAATTCTCCCTGGCCTTTCTCTCTGTCAACTCTTCTGGCCTTCCTCCAGTCGGGGCTGGATAAGGGTTTGGCGCTCAGTTCCATCAAGGGACAGATCTCGGCGCTGTCGGTTCTTTTTGATAAGTGTTTGGCTACACTTCCTCAGGTGAAGAGGTTTGTTCAGGGGGCGAGTCACATCATTCCTCCCTACAGACGTCCTTTGGACCCATGGGATCTTAACCTGGTCCTTGCGGCGTAGCAGAAGCCGCCTTTTGAACCTCTTGGGGAGGTTTCTCTTTCCAGGCTTTCACAGAAGGTTGCCTTTTTGGTTGCCATCACTTCTCTGCGGGGAGTTTCGGAGTTGGCTGCCTTGTCCTGTCAGTCTCCTTTTCTGGTGTTCCACCAGGATAAGGTGGTGCTTCGGCCTGTGGCGGAGTTCTTGCCTAAGGTGCTTTCCCCTTTCCACCTGAATCAGGACATTGTCCTGCCATCTTTTTGCCCGCATCCGGTTCACCAGTATGAGAAGTCTCTCCATACTTTGGATCTGGTCAGGGCTCTCAGGATTTACATTTCCCGAACGGCGTCATTTCGTCATTCGGATGCCCTGTTCGTTCTGACTATGGGTCAGAAGAGGGGTGAGCCAGCATCCAAGTCTTCTTTGGCTAGGTGGATCAAGACTCCTATTCGGAGGCTTATGTATCCTCTGGTTTGCCTGTACCTGCTGGTATTAAGGCTCATTCCACAAAGGCTGTGGGGGCCTCGTGGGCCTTGCGTCATCAAGCCTCAGCTCTTCAGGTGTGTCAGGCGGCCACATGGTCTAGCCTTCACACCTTTACTAAGCATTATCAAGTCCATGCTTTGGCATCGGCTGATGCCAATGTGGGCAGGATCCTTCAGGCAGCGGTTGCTCATTTATGATGGGCCTGCTTTTGAGTTTTTTTTCCTGCCCTGGGATAGCTCTTGAACATCCCAATGTCTGGGTCTCCCAATGGAGCGCAGAAGAAAAAGAGAATTTTGTTTACTTACCGTAAATTCTTTTTCTTATAGCTCCTATTGGGAGACCCAGCTCCCACCCTGTGCCTTTTTGGGGCTTTGTTCTCTGCTAGTGCCTGGTGTCGTTTCACCTCGCGTGTTGGCCCTGTTGGCCGTTTGTTATTTCCCAGTCCTGTTGGGCTGGGCGCGGGTGGTCTTTTCTCCTTCCTGCTTGTGCACCGAACTGATGGGATTCTCCCGGGAGGGGGTGTATAGGCAGTAGGGGAGGAGTTACACTTTTAGGTGTAATGCCTTGTGTGTCCTCTGGAGGTCGGAAGCTATACACCCAATGTCTGGGTCTCCCAATAGGAGCTATAAGAAAAAGAATTTACGGTAAGTAAACAAAATTCTCTTTTTAAAATATACCATATTTTCCGGATTACAAGACTCAGTCTCCCCACAAATTGGGGGGAAAATAGGGTGTGTTCTTACAATCCAGATATAGCTCATCGGGGGGTGGCATTGGAGAGGGTCACAGGAGGCAGGGTCGGCAATGCTGCGGACTCAAAGCTGGGAGGAGGGGATACTGCGGTGGTGTGATGTGGGCGCCATTGATATGCCGGTGGTGGATGCAATGTGCTTCTCTGAAAATAGCCACGGAGGTGGTGCATGCACAGATGGAAATCTTGGAGAGCTGAGATCTCTCTCTGCACACACTGCCTCTGAAGCAATGGACTTCAGGACAATGGCTGTAAAGGTGGTGCGTGCGCAGATAGAGATCTCCGCTCTCCGAAATCTCCACATCTGCACATGCGCCACCTCTACGGCCATTTTCCTGAAGTCCTTTGCGTCCAACCCTAGCATATTAATGGCATCTGCATCGTGACACCCCCTCTTCCAAGCCACAGGGCCGCAGCATCACTGACCCTGCCTCTTGTGACCTCGCTCCACTGCAGCCGCATTTTCCCTGGCGAGCTGTATACGGATTGGAAGACTGACACTAGCTAGCATTATAAGTCGGACCCCATTTAAGATAAAATATTTTTGTTTTCCTCTTCTAAATTTGGAGTGCTTTCTATAATCCAATGCATTTTAAAATCTGCAAAATACAGTGAGTTACATAACATAAATATATTAACAGAAACGTGGTCTTGCCACACTCTAAATTAAGAAAAATTACTAATATGTAAGCACAAAAAATTCAAAATCGCCAAAATTACATTTTTTTGTTCATCACACATGCTACAAAAAATATTGTAACAGGAGATCAAAACGTCATATCTATCACAAGTTGTTATCAATAAAAATCTTTTTTTGCCCCCCAAAAAATTAGCCTTCACCGTTCCATTGACCAAAAAGTTAAAATGTTAGTTCTCGATAAAAAAAAGTTGTGCAAAGAAAACTTTTTTGTTTTTTTGGTAAAAAGTGTACTTCTGCAGGATCCGTGTTTTTTTTTTTTTTTTTAAACAATGAAGTCTAGAGCACGAGTACAATTGCAATTTAGCCATGTGTTTCTTGCATTTGTAGTATAGTAGAAAGGCGTACACACTGAGGCTTATTTCAGTAGTGAGAGGTGACAACTGGGGGGTCTGGTAAACCCACAACGTAGAGTATAGAAAATGACAGTTGCACACTCTGTTTCTTTTTTGCAAAAAAAAGTGTTTCTTTATTTTTATAGCAACAGGGAACCAACGTTTCGGTCCAAATCTAGGACCTTGATCACGGTAGTTGCTGTAATTTACAGTTAGGGCCAGAAATATTTGGACAGTGACACAAGTTTTGTTATTTTAGCTGTTTCCAAAAACATGTTCAGAAATACAATTATATATATAATATGGGCTGAAAGTGCACACTCCCAGCTGCAATATGAGAGTTTCCACATCCAAATCAGAGAAAGGGTTTAGGAATCATAGCTCTGTAATGCATAGCCTCCTCTTTTTAAAGGGACCAAAAGTAATTGGACAATGGACTCTAAGGGCTGCAATTAACTCTGAAGGCGTCTCCCTCGTTAACCTGTAATCAATGAAGTAGTTAAAAGGTCAGGGGTGGATTTCAGGTGTGTGGTTTTGCATTTGGAAGCTGTTGCTGTGACCAGACAACATGCGGTCAAAGGAACTCTCAATTGAGGTGAAGCAGAACATCCTGAGGCTGAAAAAAAAGAAAAAATCCATCAGAGAGATAGCAGACATGCTTGGAGTAGCAAAATCAACAGTTGGGTACATTCTGAGAAAAAAGGAATTGACTGGTGAGCTTGGCAACTCTAAAAGGCCTGGGCGTCCACGGATGACAACAGTGGTGGATGATCGCCGCATACTTTATTTGGTGAAGAAGAACCCGTTCACAACATCAACTGAAGTCCAGAACACTCTCAGTGAAGTAGGTGTATCTGTCTCTAAGTCAACAGTAAAGAGAAGACTCCATGACAGTAAATACAAAGGGTTCACATCTAGATGCAAACCATTCATCAATTCCAAAAATAGACAGGCCAGAGTTAAATTTGCTGAAAAACACCTCAAGAAGTCAGCTCAGTTCTGGAAAAGTATTCTATGGACAGATGAGACAAAGATCAACCTGTACCAGAATGATGGGAAGAAAAAAGTTTGGAGAAGAAAGGGAACGGCACATGATCCAAGGCACACCACATCCTCTGTAAAACATGGTGGAGGCAACGTGATGGCATGGGCATGCATGGCTTTCAATGGCACTGGGTCACTTGTGTTTATTGATGACATAACAGCAGACAAGAGTAGCCGGATGAATTCTGAAGTGTACCGGGATATACTTTCAGCCCAGATTCAGCCAAATGCTGCAAAGTTGATTGGACGGCGCTTCATAGTACAGATGGACAATGACCCCAAGCATACAGCCAAAGCTACCCAGGAGTTCATGAGTGCAAAAAAGTGGAACATTCTGCAATGGCCAAGTCAATCACCAGATCTTAACCCAATTGAGCATGCATTTCACTTGCTCAAATCCAGACTTAAGACGGAAAGACCAACAAACAAGCAAGACCTGAAGGCTGCGGCTGTAAAGGCCTGGCAAAGCATTAAGAAGGAGGAAACCAAGCGTTTGGTGATGTCCATGGGTTCCAGACTTAAGGCAGTGATTGCCTCCAAAGGATTCGCAACAAAATATTGAAAATAAAAATATTTTGTTTGGGTTATGTTTATTTGTCCAATTACTTTTGACCTCCTAAAATGTGGAGTGTTTGTACAGAAATGTGTACAATTCCTACATTTTCTATCAGATATTTTTGTTCAACCCTTCAAATTAAACGTTACAATCTGCACTTGAATTCTGTTGTAGAGGTTTCATTTCAAATCCAATGTGGTGGCATGCAGAGCCCAACTCGCGAACATTGTGTCACTGTCCAAATATTTCTGGCCCTAACTGTATAAGAAAATACAAATCAATACATATTTACTGTGCTCAAAGAAAAAAATAGTATTTACATATGATACAATTCACAAAGACAAAACCCCAACAGGTATTAGGAAATACCTGTTCTATATTTCGTATATAGTACCAGTATATATATTTTTCTCATTATGTTGATTTATGTATAGTAGAGGGCTTGAAATTCAAGATGGAAGAAAAGAGGGGGTCGCTCCACATTGTTTTTAAGATTTAGAACAGAGTTTGCATAGATCGTGGTATCTATCCCTATCTAGATATGGAAAATGGTATCGTATATGGTAGGAAAGGCATCATATATGGAAAAGACATTATTTTAAAAAAGACATTTTTTTTTTTTTTTTTAAAAAGGTGGTCAAAACGGAAAGGATTCCTTTTGTTCATAACCACCATCCGACTATGCCAAAGGTATACAATATAATTAAAAAACATTGGACCCTGATGAAGAAGGCATACCCACACATTGATGTTTTTGAAAATCCACCCTTAATGTGCAAAATGAGACCACCGAACCTAAGGGACTCTTTGATTAGAGCAGATATCGGTAGCAAACAATCAGTAGCAAGACAAACTTTCTTGGACACACAGAGAAGAGGCACTTTCCCTTGCCTAAACTGTGTGGCATGTTCTAACGTAATAAAAGGAGATCATTTCACATACCCACAGACTGGCAAATCCTTTCCTATCAAAGGCTATTATACGTGCAACACAAACTACGTTGTATACCTAATCAAATGCCCGTGTGGCCTCCTATATATAGGTGAAACTATACAACATGTTAAGGACAGAATTGCAAGCCATAAGTAATCTATAAGATGTGGAAAAAATTGGCTACCTTTACCGAATCATTTCAACGAAGCCAAACATTCAGTATCTCAACTTAGATCCAAGGATCCAATGTAACGGATCTTTACAGGACATGTGAACTCAGCCTTATTTCTGTGCCAAATCTGCAAGGGAAACAGACAGGGCCACTTTACACACACCAACTTATCTCGCCAACTTCTGACCAACTTGCTGGTTGCAGTGAAATCATGGACACATTGTTACATTTGTACACAGCCACAAAATGGAGCAATGTGTCCATGATTTCACTGCAACCAGTAAGTTGGTCAGAAGTTGGACAGATAAGTTGGTGTGTGTAAAGTGGCCCTTAGACTTTGCTGGCATAAGGATTGTGACAAAACTGCACTCAAAAACGTATCAAAAATGCAACAACACACTGCACATGGCCAACGGGTTAGTAACCTCCTTGACGATGTCTTGAGATTTTGTCACATTGCAGTCGGATCTATGTTATCCAATGTCTGAGAGCATATTGGCGAGTGTCGGACGCTTTTTATTCATCCGGATAATGGACGAGAAAAAAAATCGCAACATGCTGCGACAGTATGCAATTCACGCGCGAGACTCGCCAATGCAAGTTTAAGGGTCCAACAAAATCACATACTTCACACGGACCATCCGAGAGGCATCCGTTTTTTTCATTGATACATTACAATGCTGCAGCTGACAACATTGTAAAATGTTCCTGTAAATGATTATACTGTAAATAGCTGCTGAGAAAAAAAAACGGATTACACAGGGACATCACTCCGATGTTGGATGCAAAACGGAGCAAAAAACAGATGTCACTCGTCCAGCTCTCCTGGATGAGTAACGGACTGTTTTTTTCACGCCGTTTTTTTCACGCCAGTGTGTTTCCACCCTAACATCTCGAAAAGGACCTATGCACAATATATCCTATGGGAATAAACATGCTAGAAATAGGAGGAAACCATTGTAGCTAAAAAGAGGTGAAGGGGCGCAATTAGTGACAAAAATAAAGCACTTAGAGAATTAAAGCAAGTAGGTAGAGATGAGGCATTATAGAAAATTAAACAAAATATGTAAAAATCATATCAAGGTAGCAAAGAATGAGACAGACTCATTGCCAAAGAAAGTAAAAAGAGAAAGAGCGCGTGTTCTCTCCCCCCCTGTGCGCGCACTCGCTCCCTCTCCCCCCTGTGCGCGCACTCGCACCCTCTCCCCCTGTGCGCGCACTCGCTCCCTCTCCCCCCTGTGTGCGCACTCGCTCCCTCTCCCCCCTGTGCACGCACTCGCTCCCTTCTCCCCCCTGTGCGCGCACTCGCTCCCTCTCCCCCCTGTGCGCACGCGCTCCCTCTTACCCCTCTGCGCACGCACTCCCCCTGCCCTCGCGCGCAGTCGCTCCCGACCATGTGCACATGCGCTCGCTCCCCCCATGCGCCCGAGCGCTCACTCCCCCTGTGCGCACGCGTGCTCTTTCCCTCCCCCCGCGCGCGCGCTCTTTTCATTTCAACGTTCATTTTATTCAAAGAATAGAAATATACAGAATAATAAACATGTACTTTTTTAGAGGGGGGGGGGGGGTACGGCAGTCCTTGGAGGTTTAATAAGGACATCACAAGCCGCATTTGCACATAGTAGATAATGCTCTACAAAGGCCCTCAGTTCAGAGTTGATTAGGCCTTATAGCCAGCGTTTATAGACCTGAGTTGCGACAGTAATCTCCATCACTTGAACTGAGACTAAGGTCATTGTAGCCTGTAAATATATGATAGGTTTCAGGAGTATGTATTACCTTATATAGATCAAACAGTAAATTTAACATTAAGAAGAAATAGTAGGAAGAGCAGTTGGAAGATAGAGAGGTAGAAAATATAGATTGGAAGACAAACTGGGTGGGTGGAAGGGTGTAGGCAGGGACTATAGAAAGAGGGAGAGCAGATTAAGAGGAGGACTGGCAATAAGTGGAGGTAGGAAAAAAGGGGGGTGGGGGTAGGCACCTTGGGAGGGAAACATGAAAGGATATCAAGAGGTAATTTGCATGTTGAAGAATTCTACATACGTGCGTGCTCTCCGCCTGCACACGCTCTCTCTCCCTCTTCGCACTTTCTCTCCCCTCTCTCCCACCTTCTCTCTTTCCCCTGTGTGTACCCTCTGTGTCCCCCTGCCCCCGTACACTTTTTCTTTCCCATCTTATCCACCCCCCGTGCTGTCTAATCGGCTTTTGGTGTAGGATTGACAGCGGTCAGTTCCTGCGCGTTCCATGTATGCGCAGGTGCAATTTTTCATTTGGCGTTGTGTTCACTGGGTTGCGGGTGATGTATGCATTGGGGGATTCCTGGCGCAGGTTTCAGGTGGCATCGGTTTCGGATGTCAGCAGCAGTGCTGGTAGTAGTGTGCAATGGACCAGTACCACTAGCGGGTGCAATATTTGCACACCCATCACTTGGATGTACAAATATGGCTGCCGCGTGCGCGTGATCCAGGGACCAGACAGAAATGAATGATGGATGGAACTTCGCGATTATATACGGTAAGTAGATAAAGTGATGCTGGACAGAATTGTATAATTTGACCAAGTAGGAATGTGAAAGGCTGGGGGTGAAGGGGTTAAAATATTATTACATTTAGTTATTTGCAAGTTAATATAATACATGTAAATGCCAAATATTTGTTGGAAGAAGAGAAGGAAATGTGAGGCAAGTTGAACAGGTTGCTAAGTTTTATGACATCTTGTCTAGACATGAATACCTTCTTCAACAGTTTGTGTGATTTTCTATGTGGGTTTCTGGAAGATGCAGACGTGGCGTCTAAGGTCATTCAGTAATTTGTCATAGTGGAGACACATTGCTAATAGCCACTCAGAAGTCAGAATGACCTTGTCTGGAACAGTTTCTGAGGATTTCAAAGACAAATAAGTTTATTGTATTTCATGGGTACGTAACAAGATATTTATTTCTTCCCTTGGTTTTTTTACATGACTGTTTTATTAATTAACCAGTAGTCAAAATTAGCAGAGCATGCATATTAAAGACTCTTGAGAAGGTTTAATTCTTGATATTGGTGGTTGAAGTACCAGATATCTGCTAGATGCGTTCACATACATACACAGCACCACTACATGCACCCACATACACACTCTGCACTCCTGCATGAGCACACACCTCTGCTGCACAATGTGTATATACTAGCACATTCTGAAGGTTCCTTCAGCTAGTCATTACTTGCAGCTTGAGTGATGTTCAGCGCCTGGTAGCTTTCTCTTCTGACCAATCTGACTGATCAGTCGGCTTGTAGGAGAGAGTTATTTCACTGCATATTTCTCTCAGTAACTAGCAAACTACTCCTTAAGCTTAGCAAGCTGCCTCATACTTTTTTTAGCAACATTTTTTTCTTGCCAATATAAGAATTAGAGAATTCCAAGGTGGGAGTCTAGTGTGGCACACTAGCTCTGCCCTAGTACAGCAAAGCAACAAACAGCATTACTGCACAGTGCATTACTGCTAGTGCGCAAATACAACTTGCTTCCAAAAATGCAGCAAAACCATACAGCTAGGTTCACTTAGGTAAGGTTTTGCTGCGTTTCTGGGGTCAGGTTTTGCCTTGGTTTTATGTAAGTGTGTGCTAATCTAATTCTGCGTTTTTGGTTTCCTTGGCTGTCCACACACATTGGTTTTTGTTCTCTGTAGAAAGTGTTCTCACCACAGGTTTTGCTACATTCTTGAAAGAATGAGCATGTCAGTTGTTTTCTTCATTTTAGCTATAGTTTCTTTGCCAAATCTGTAGCAAAAACGTAGCAAACAAATCCGCAGCAGAGAATTCAACAAACCTCCTTCCAATAAAACAGAAAAAAAAATCAACCCTAGGATTTGCTGCAGATTTGTTCGCACTAAAAACCAACGTGTCTGGACATAGCCTACCTGTGTGAACATAGCCCTAAAGCTATGTGCCTACTATGCGTTTTTGCAGCTTTTTTTTTTTTTGCTGAATTTCTGCACCAAAAACACAGCAGCCAAAACTTTGTAATGAAAGTCAATGTGATTTTTCAAAAGCTGTGCCCACATGTGCATTTTTGGGTGCTGTGTTTTTGTAGCAAAAATCGCCAGAGTACTTTTTTTTTATGCCCCTGCAATTAACTTGTCCATTTTTGAGCTGCATTTTCCCCATAGACTCCATTCTAACCCCCCCAAAAAAACATCACAAACGGAAGGGTATTCTCACAGTCCGTTTGTGGGGCGTTTTTCCTGCTATTTCCAAAACAAAAATGCTGCAATACTCACCGTCCCCAGCGATCCCCAGTGATTTTTCTTCCGTGCAGCAGCAGGAGCTGTGTTTATCTGCCACGACCTTTTTGCGCCATGTGACTCAGCCTTTCACATGGTGCACAGGATCTGGCAGATAGATAAAGACATCTCCCACTACTGCATGGAGGATGAATCACCGTGGATCGCTGTCGCTCGATGCGGAGGGTGAGAAAGTGTTTTTGTGTGTCTGTCAGTCCGTCTCTGTATGTCTCTATCTTTGGTTTGGTGTCACCTTAATTTGTGCTGCGTTTTTATGTGCACAAACACAATGTTTGTGTTGCTTTTGTTTATAGACAGCTGCATTTGTAGAGCTGACAAACACAGCCCAGAAAATACGCACAGTGGGCACTTAGCTTTACAGACCTTTTCCTGTAGACACACAAGGAGAGACTTGGCAGTCTTCCATGAAGAACCATGGGAAGCTCTGTAGTAAAATGTTTGTCTGTGTGAGGACTTTAAATCTCTATTGACATTCTGTACGTCTTGCCCCATTTCAAAATGGCATCCGCTGCTTCGCTCCTGATCATGTGATCCTCCCCTCTGCCTTTATAAGCCTCAGCCTACCGTCTAGCTATGTTCAAGTATTCAGTTTGAATCCCTGGCTTCCCGTGCTTTAGCAGTCTGTTCCACCTCCTGATCCACTCTGGCTTCTCCAACAATTACCTTTGGACTCCACCAAATCTCCCCTGTCTCCTTCTACTCTGCTTCCAGCTGCTTGTGCTTTGTCCCTCCTGACTGCTGCTGTCTTCACCTGGACCTGTGTCATGTACACTTTGTGTGCCTTGCAAGCACTTACTGAACTGTTGTTTGTTGTGCAGCTCTCTGGACATTGGGGCTCTTTTAAAGCTGCAGTAAATAGTGTTTGGAATTGTTTTTCTGTGGATTCCCTTTCCCAGGCCTCTGGGAA
The DNA here is from genome assembly GCA_033576535.1 of Allobates femoralis. Taxonomy (NCBI): domain Eukaryota; kingdom Metazoa; phylum Chordata; class Amphibia; order Anura; family Aromobatidae; genus Allobates; species Allobates femoralis. The sequence goes on along the minus strand of JARQOC010000001.1, from coordinate 388,190,160 downwards.
TGTATTATTTGTGAGAACTATTTCTTGAGACTTTCAGTAGCTGCCTGTTTAAAGAGGACCTGTCACCAAACCAGGCATGGTGATCTAATTACAGCACTGGATACAGCATATCTGCTGCATCCAGGCAAGGGGTCACCCAGCACTTGCGCAGCCCTGTACCCCGAGATAATACACTTAGAAAACTTACATGCTCCAGCCACTAAGGAGGTGGCTAGGGGCTGCAGCCAAGGGCAGATTCACACCCCCTGCATGGGTAATCTGCCCACCGCTGCCAATCATTCTCTCCCTCTTCAGCAGCATTTAAACAGAGTTTTTTTTTCTCTCCCAGAAGAGAATGATTGGCAGTGGTGGGCAGATTACACAGGCAGGGGGTGTAAATCTGCCCTTGGCTGCAGCCCCTAGCCACCTCCTTAGTGGCTGTAGCATGTAAGTTTTCTAACTGTATTATCTCGGGGTACAGGGCTGCTCAAGGGCTGGGGGACCCCTTGCCTGGATGCAGCAGACATGCTGTATCCAGTGCTGTAATTAGATCACCATGTGTGATTTGGTGACAGGTCCTCTTTAAGACCTTTCTCTAGCTGCACTTAACTTTATCCGCCCTTTGTGATTATTGTAGACTTGTTCACCTTTAATCTTTGCTTTCAGGTAATCACAGTTATCTGTGCTCCCATTTGCAAATCGATCCCTGAGTAATCCTACAGCAGACTACAGTTTCATAGGAGGGAACCAATGACTGATTCATACTTCCCATGGTTCACACAGCGTGAATCAGATAACAGGGTCTTTTTAGATTTGAAGTTTATTGTTTAATAGAGTGAATGTGCTATAGAATCACGTTTTTATGCTACATATATTCTCTGCATTTTGTTCCCTTTTTCTAATTTGTCATTTTATTATCTGTTATAAATGCTTGTGAAATATTACAATTTTCACTTTGGCTATTGTACTTCCTGTTCAGATCAGTAAATAGTGATGGCAGGTTACCATAAATGCAATTGCACAATAGCTGCAGAATTTAAAACCAAACCTGAAAGTTTTTCCAAAGCCCATTGCTTAGTGTGGGGTGCATGAAGTGGTGCTCCGGCTCTCTTTGCCCTATACCTGTTGCCATTGCACACTTAAACAGATTTTCCTTCTTGAGTTGCAGAGATGTAGTTGTGGTAAAAATATATATTTGGTTTTACTAGGCATGTGGACTAACAGAAAAGGATGTCACCACAATTCGTCTCCTGAATGAAACCAGAGACATGTTGGAGAGGTAAAATAATAAATGACTTGCCATAAAAAATAAACATAGGAGCTGTTTATTATTGCTTTCTCTAGAAATTGTAACTGTTAGCAATTTCTTCCCTTTGTATATTCTAAAGAGTGATGTGTCTGTAGAATGCAAACTAAATTATTTCAGTCAACCTATAGGCTCCTCCAAAAGGAAGAGAGACCCTGTAAAAGCACTACGGTATTTAAGCATGCATTGTCTTTACAAATGGCAGGGTCGGTAGCTCCTCTCAGATATGTCTAGATCATCTCATTTAGCCAAACATTAGCCTGTACTTCTAAAGGGGATGTCACACACGTCAATATCGCTGCTGCACGTGACGTTGCAGCGATATTGACGCGTGTGACATGCTGAATCAACCAGCGATAAATCGCTGGTTGATCATTGCCAGGTTCTCGGTCTGGACTGAAAACCTAGCGATGGTCGCCCGGTGTACACTCAGCATCGCTGCGTGTGACACCGGGAGACGCGATCAGCCAGCTCCCAGTGCCTCTCAGGAAGCGCTGGGAGCTGGTATCCAGGGTAAACTGCGGGTAACTAGGCAGCGCGCGCTGCCTAGATACCCTATGTATACCTTAGTTACCAGCCTTCTCTGTTCACCGGCTGGTATCTAAGGTACACAGCGGGTAACTACCCTAGTTACCCGCTGTGTACCTTAGATACCAGCTGGTGAGCGGAGAAGACTGGTAACTAAGGTATACATCGGGTATCTAGGCAGTGCGTGCTGCCTAGTTACCCGTAGTTTTACCCTGGATACCAGCCTGCAGACATCGTGGAAACGATATTTAAATCGTTTTCACGATGTCACAGGTATAATGATTGCTGGTGAGTCTGTCTGTGTGACAGCTCACCAGCGATCAGCCGTCAATGTTGCCAGCGATCAGATCGCTGGCGACATTGACATGTGTGACGGGGCCATTAGGGCTAACAATGCTGCCTTCCATTTGGAGAAGTCTTTAGAATAGCTGATCTGAACTACTTGCTAGGTCTCTTCTGTCAGTTACAACTATGTTCTCTTTATTTGCACTGGACATTGTTAAAAATAACAGAACTACTCAAAGTGTCATGGTTTATGAATCTAGCCTAACATTTTTACATTTATTTTATTTTGTATGATCTGTATTTTCAGTCAAGACTTCAGTACAGTTTTGAACTCATGTCTGAATCGAGGTTTTGGGAGACTTCTCGACAGCATTGCTGAGTTCTTTCGACCAACTGAGAAAGAATTAAATCAAAACAGTTCTGTGCATAGGTATGTTTTACTCTTGTGCCTTAAGTAATTGCAAAAACTTATACATATAGTTTGGTAAGTTAAATTGATAAATATTTAACCCCTTCATGACCTTAGACGTATCCACAAATCTTAGTTGGCAAGATGTTCCTGACCTAGAATGTATGAATACATCATGGTGATCAGCAGCTGTGCTCGCACAATTGCCACCAAGAGTTCAGCCTACATGACAGCCAAGCCCAGGCTCCCACAGCCAGGAGTGGTCCCTGTGCTGCCTCTCGCTGTTTAACCCCCTAAATACTGCCATCAACCGTGATCATAACCCAACTTACAGCAAAAGATAGTCATCATACTTTAATAAAACAATATTTAATCTTTATTGAATTAGAATTAAAACAAAGCTAAAAGATAGACTATGAAATGAATAGGCACAGCAGGAAACAATATATATCATAATAGAGGGCCAGGGCCATAGTGTGTGATATGCCGTATACAAAAGATGTAACATATGCCAATGACGCAATAATGTATAAATAATACCATCAGCTCAATGTTACGTGAAGTTCCAGAAGGAATAGTGGATAACAGAACATAGATTCAATTCAATAATAGCAAAAGGTAAGTTCCAATATAAGAACAGCACTTAGTGAAAAAGAACATCTGCTGATGTAGGCACATCTATGAATCAAAGAGAAGTGAAGAAAACTGCTTTACATGGCCATGATCCTGCTGGGCTAGCTCCAGTTTTTTATGGCTGCAATCAATAGCGATCACAGCATTTAGGAGGCTGGGAAGAGGGAGTGTAAACATGTAAATCTTTTGAAAAATTTGATTCAGACAAAATTCCCAAATGAAAATTCAGTGTAAAAAGACAGATTTAGTCACTTGGAACTTCTGTCTGGCCTGTGGTCTGTTGGTGTCCATCTTTACTTGTCTCTTTAAAGGGAACCTGTCAGGTGGTTAAAGCCCCGGTCTCACATAACGATGTGTCAGCGATGCCGACAACGATCAGCATCGTTGATGCATCGTTGACACATCGTTATCAGGTCGCTGGTGAGCTGTCACACTGACAGACTTCACCAGCGACCTCTGGGCAGCCAGATCGTTGGTACCCAGCGTCCGCTCGTTCCCTGCATCCTGGGAGCGGACGGACGCTGGTAACCATGGTAACAGCGGGTCTCTCCTGCACTTAGAGACCCGCTTGTTTACCATGGTTACCGACACCCGCCCGCTTCCGAGTTGCGGGGAGCGAGCGGGTGCATCCTCTCCTATCCTGTCCCTCACTATTCTCATCTCTCCCTGCTATTTCCCTGTTCCCTACTCTATCCCCTATCCTAAACCCTAATCCTATCCCTCTCCTTGTTCTAAATAAAGAAAATCCCCCCCCCCCGAGGCTCACCGGCATCAGAGGCTCCCATACCGGCTAATGGAGATCTCAGGGGTAAAGGACCTGTGATGAGGTCACAGTCATGTGACCGGCCTATACTATACAGTATACAGTATAGGTGGGTCACATGACTGTGACCTCATCACAGGTCCTTTACCCCTGAGATCTCCATTAGCTGGTATGGGAGCCTCTGATGCCGGTGAGCCTCGGGGGGGGGGGGGGATTTCTTTATTTAGAACAAGGAGAGGGATAGGATTAGGGTTTAGGATAGGGGATAGAGTAGGGAACAGGGAAATAGCAGGGAGAGATGAGAATAGTGAGGGACAGGATAGGAGAGGTCGGCACCCGCTCGCTCCCCGCAACTCGGAAGCGGGCGGGTGCCGGTAACCATGGTAAACAAGCGGGTCTCTAAGCCCGCTTGTCACCCTGGATGTCATGTTACAGCGCTGCTGTGCGGCGCTGTGACATGGCGGGGGATCCTGACAGGTCGCTGATCGCTGCCCCCGCCGGTCACACACACCGATGTGTGGTGACCAGCGGGGGGGCCAACGACCAAAAAATGGTCAGGATCCCTGTGCAACGACCAGCGACCTCACAGCAGGGGCCTGATCGCTGCTATCAGTCACACGCAACGATATCGGTAAGGATATCGTTCCTACGTCACAAATAGGACGATATCGTTACCAATATCGTTATGTGAGACCTTAGCTTTATGCCCCTCCAGTTATCACTATCTGTAGCTGCAGCTTCTTTGTACTATTCTTTTTTTTTTTTTTAACCATCTTTTTTTTACTTTTATTGTTTTTGAAAAGTAAAACATACAATTAAATGTGTTTACACACCATCAATAAAAGAAAACATCATACAACTAATATTTGCCATACAAGTAAAGATAGCTGTAATAATTAGGTATATTATATATCATTAAGTCTGTGTATGATCATATATTATAACACCTACCAATATAATCAAATTTCAAAAACTTTATAATACCCTTGTAACAATCGCACCCTACCAATACCCAACCCCTACCCTGTTCCACTTTGAATCTTTTGCAAGTGTTTCCCCAGGTAATCTACTCTCTAGATCCAGACCTTATATGATGAGAGTACCATATTTCACAGAAAACTAACAGTTTCCCTAGCGTAATTTGCCCAGCGTGCTTCCCAAATCTTCCATGGCATACCAATCGGTTTTTCTAAATGGGGACATAAATGCTGCTATTTCTGTCTCCGAAAAGTCTCTTTCGATGAAGACTCTCCACTTAGAAAAAAAATTTCTTTGAGAGTTGGATCGGTTTCCTTAGTGTCTCCATTGCTTCCAAGGATAAAACCTTTCTCAAAGTGTTTCGCAGTGCATCTATCCCTGGTAGAGTAGTATCTAGCCAATGACTTAAGAGTAATCTTTTAGCTACCATCGCAATGGTATGACAGAGAATATGGGGAGACCGCGGATTAGTCACATCTTTATAGTAGTGGAATAGCCACAGCATGGGGTTGAGTCTCCCTTCATTAACAAACATGCCTTCCGCCAAACCATCCACCCTCCCCCAGAATTGCTTCGTTATTCTACATGACCATAACCCATGCTCCAAGTCAGTCATTGATTCACCACATTTAGGGCAGGACGTCCATCTATTTTGGTTAGATGACGAAGGCGGTATGTTAAAACCTTGGATAGCACCGTGGATTATCCTATATTGTGTATCCCTCCATCTCTCATTAGTAATGACCTTCCTCACCAACTGCCAACCTTCCAGAATCTTTCCTTTCAATTCAGGATCATTAAAATGTCTCTTCCACCTGGAGAACAATTTCTGCGGCCCTCCAGGTCTAAGGATTGACTGTAACTTAGCGTATAAGGTAGAAATGGACGTGCTGTCACCTCCTCCCTGCGTCAGGTCTCTCCAGATTTCACACTCCAATTCCCCAGTAATGTCTCTCAAGTGTGTTAGAAGATGATGATGTATTTGTCTATATTGTAGGATATGGAAGTGTGGGAGTTTGAATTTAGTCAGAGTCTCCATCTCCGACAACCATCTCTTCTCCCCCAGATGCATACGGTCATTTAAATTCCTGACTCCCGCCTCCCTCCAACCCCTGAACAAAGCATTTTCTCATCCCAATGGGAAGGCTGGGCATGCCCATGGGTTAAGTCTTCCCGAAATCCTCCATGATAAACCCAATTTGTTCCGTATTTTTTTCCAGGTCATAGCCGTATCCCTAAATATCGCTGTGAGTTTGATATTTTGTGGCATTAGTGATAACGGCGTATATAACAGTGATGTCAGATCCCACGGTTTCGCAAATTCACTCTCCAGGGCTATATCAGAGAATCTACACGTACCCCCAACCCAATCCAGTACATTTCTCATAATAGACGCAAGGTTGTATCTCCTGGCGTCTGGTAGGTGGAGGCCTCCCCTATCTTTAGATTGTATCAGGGTAACAAAGGCAATTCTGGGCTTTTTGCCTCTCCAGAGGAATTTAGAGAAGACCGCATTTAATCTCTGAATATTTAAATGTTTCAGTAGCAGAGGGAGTGTCTGGAGTGGGTACAGCAGACTCAGAAAGCTAACCATTTTGATAAGGTGTCCACGGCCCATCAATGACAGAGGCAGTCCCTTCCATCTTCCCAATTCTTGTTCTATTTTTGTTAAGATAGGGGTGAAGTTAAGTCTATACATCAATCCCGCTGTTCTAGCCAGTTGAATCCCTAGATATTTAACACTATCCTGCATAACCCGTATACCACCCAGAGCTCCTGTATTTCGCGAGTTACAGTGTTTATGGACAAAGAAGATTTCGCATTTGTCCCTATTCAGGCGGAGGCCAGAATAAGTCCCCATCCGCTCAATAGCATCTAGGACGTTGGAGAGATCTCGTTCTGGGTTCCGCATGAAGAGTATGATGTCATCAGCAAAAAGGGAGAGTTTCACCTCCCTTTCTCTGATCCTCAGACCCTCAAACATATTCTGAGTATCCAAATACCGTGCCAACGGTTCCAAGACCAGGTTGAAGAGTAAGGGAGACAACGGGCATCCTGCCTCGTCCCCTTCTCTAGTCTGAAAGTATCGGATAAAAAGCCGGGAGTGCTAACACATGCTTTCGGGGTGCTGTAAAGAGAAGATAAATATTGGCGAAAGGGGCCGACCAACCCTATAGCATTCAGAACTAGATCCAGCCATGACCACCTAACATTATCGAATGCTTTTTCAGCGTCCAAGGTGATCATGGCTGGGTCCCCTCCCTTTCCTCCTCTCTCTCTTCCCATGACGTCCAAAAGGAGCATAGCCTTTCTAACATTCATAACAGTCGAGCGTCCCTTGACAAATCCTGCCTGGTTGGGATGAATTAGTCTAGGGAGAATGGTGGCAAGCCTATCGGCCATAATTTTGGAAAGTAGTTTTAAATCTTGGTTAACCAAAGAAATGGGTCTATAACTGGCTGGGTCTGTAGGTGGTTTTCCAGGTTTAGGGATTAACTTAATATGAGCCACGTTCATCCTATCAGGTATGGGGTTACCCTGCAGAATGGAGTTATATACATCTCTTAATATCAGGGAGATTTCTTCTCTAAGTGATTTGAAAAAAGCTCCATTAAAACCATCAGGTCCTGGTGCTTTGCAAGCAGGTAGCTGTCGTATGGCTAATTCTATGTCATCAACTGTAATGGGCGCATTTAAATATTGCTTCTCATCCTCCGTCAAACCTGGTAGTTCAATGTTTCTCAACCATTCCTCCCCCCCCCACACCCTCACTTCCTGACTCTTGGTATAAAGATGAATAGTATTTTCCCAGAACTCGATTGATGTCTTTTGGTCCAGTCCAGGTATTTCCATGTCTGTCTTTGATTGCCAATATAGGAGTGGCCGTATATCTCCCCTTACCTAATCGGGCAAGTAGACAGCCAGCCTTATCCCCAAATCTATGGAGTTCCAATTCTAACCTATTTCTATAGATATCCTTCCTCTTCCTTGCCCACCTATCGAAGTCCTCCTTCGCCGCCACCCAAAGGGCTTTATCTTCCCCTGTCATTGACTGCTTATAAATGGAATAGGCACCCCGCACCGTAGTGCTAGACTTCAAATATTGTTCCTTAATCTGTTTTTTCAGTCTCGCACTATATGCCATGACATTCCCCCTTAATACAGACTTAGCTGCCTCCCAAAACAGACCCGGTTCAGTGCGATGTCCCTCATTGTTAGATGCATAGTCCGCCCACCATTCCTTGAGCATAGTGATGAAGTTTTCATCTCGCGTCAGTGTGTCAGGAAATCTCCAGAGATAGTCCGAGCCCTTCTGATGCACATCTCTTGTTTCCAACACTACTGGGCTATGGTCCGAGACGACCATGCTCTCAATTGTAGATTCGACGGTCCTCTGGAATAACAGGGGCGAGGCAAGAAACATGTCGATTCTCGACCAAGACCTGGGGGTGGGAAAAATGGGTGAATTCCCTCTCCAGAGGGTGCATCACACGCCATATATCAGTCAGATTGCAATGATGAAATAAATTCTCAAGATAACTAATTTGGTTAGCACTAGTACTCTTTCCCCTCCCCACAACTTGAGAGGTCGAGTGGCGTCTATCCTCATTCTCCCGTACCACTCTATTAAAGTCTCCCCCCACCACGCGGAGATCGAGTTGGTCAGTCAGCAAACAATTCTGGAGTGACTGAAAAAATGGGTCTTGTGCAGTGTTAGGCGCATATACATCATATACACTGAAAGTGTCCTCCTCTATCTGCATAACAAGATGTACCAGTCTTCCCTCCAGAGTCTGTCTCGATTGAAAGGATTGAGTGCGCCAGGGTTTTCCGCACTAGTATTATGACTCCCGCCTTCCTCCCCACTGCCCCTGAACCATAAATCTCCCCCACCCAAAGTTTTTTAAGACAGAAAAAGTCTTCAGAGGCCAAATGGGTCTCCTGGAGCAATGCCACATCAGCATGGAGCCTATTGAGGTGTCGTAGGACCATCATGCGCTTTGACGGAGAGCGCAGGCCCTTCACATTCCAGGAGACCCACCTAACCATATCCCATCCTGCACGTGGGCGTATAAACACAAATATAACTGCTCAACAGGCATCGCAAACAGTAATAGGCACTGAACATCTCTTTGTTGTTAATAGGATCCGTAAGAGCACTCCTGTGGAAGGAAACACTTAATAGATACTTATACAGTATTCCCACTTTAACTCCCTCTAATTTGAACGATCCCTCCCCCAGCCCCCAACATCAGTGTTTGAAAGACTCCTCTTTTTTTCCTCCATGACATAGATTGCTTCCAGAACAGGCCGCCGGCGATCCGCCTTTTTTTTTTTTTTTCCCATGTTAATAACAGTAATAATAACATTATTCCACCTCCCCCCCCACATCATTACTTTATGACGCTCAATATTTCCTCCTGAATCACCGAACCCTCATGTCCGAACTGGAAGTTCGAAAAGTCATATTAATATCAAACCCCCCTTTCATCCCCCCAGCCAAACTCTTCCTCCAACCTCGCTATCTACCCCCAGTAGCCTTTTAGCTTTCCCACTCGCTATACATTTTCATAAACCAATTAGGATTTCTTGCTAACTAAAAAGGAAAAGTGTATTGATCATCCCACTTTTTTCTTGCTCCATTTGGCCACTAGCTGATGACGCTGGCGAGGGTTGTCAGCTTTTGAGTGTTGCTTTCTTGTAAATCGTCCGACCGCAGCCTATAATGTCTCCGAGTCCTGAGCATCCCTTGGTGTATTAGGTAAGTCTCAAGGCCCTCCTGTCTCCGATGATACCGTCGAAGCCTTAGGACTACTTGTTGCAGATTGGCTGTTGTCCGATCGAGTGGGGGATTTTTCCCCCTCCGTCACCACCAACATGGCTTCTTCCAGTTCAGTAAAGGAGATCATTGTACCTTCCCTTGAGCGGAATCTCAGGGTGGCAGGATAGGCCAGTTGAAACCGAACGTTGCGCCTATGAAGGATAGTGCAAACCTCGCTGAATGCACGACGTCTATTAGTAACTTCAATGGAGTAGTCTGCAAACACCAATACTTTGTGTCCTCTGATGGTGAGGGGTATCTTTTTAGCTTTATAGGCCCGCAGTATTTCTTCCTTATCTCTATGATTGAGTTATCTCGCTATTGCATGGCGTGGTTTGTTTGCCATCTTGTCCCCTCTAGCCTTAGAGGTTTCTGCACCTCGGGGAAGGGGGTCCTAGGGGGACCAATTCTATGGGTACGTTCAGTGGGGCATCTATGTAATAAGCCCAGAGTTTTCGGGAGGTCTACCTCAAAAATATCCACCAGCTGGGCAGGAGGGATGGTCTCAGGGAGGCCTATTATCTTCAGATTGTTCCTCCGCTCCCTATTCTCAATATCTTCCATTTTATTAAATGCATAAGCTGAACGCTGCTGCAGAGTCTGTAATTGTTGCTCCAACTCCTCCACCCTCCCTTCTGCCGCGCAATTCTGGTCTCAGCCTCCTGCAGCTGTACATCATGCTGGCACAACTTATTGTTAACTCTTGTGTTGTGGCTTCCACCAGCTCCGCCACTGCAGCTTTAAAGTCAGATGACAAGTGCACCACCATCTCCTTTGCTAGGAGTTTGTAGTCCATCTGTATGAGACCTCTCTGCTGAGCTCCCCTTCTGCTGTTGCCTCCTTCCCCACAGTCTCCCTCTAATGCAGCATTTCCCCTTTCTTGTACCTGGGGACCTTGTGTGTGTGCTGGGTCACACTCTCTCTCCTGATCACCCTGTACCTCCATCCTGTGCACAGATCTCTCCGGGATGATCACTTCCTTCCTGGTCTCCCTCACTCCGGGCCCGTTCCCGCCATCTTCCTCTGCCGCCATGAGGAGTGCGGCGCTCACTTCCGTCTCCCCTTGCTTAACACAGTATTATCGATGGTCGTCATCCCTCCCCGCTCCCTCCAAGATGTTTTCGGGCCGTCAGGTGTCACAGGGTCTGGGGATGGCGGCGGATCTTGCCAGCAGCACCCGGAGCCTCCTTAGATGCGGCCTGCCATGGAGGCGCCGGAAGCGGAAGTTTCTTAGTACTATTCTAATCATCCCTGTCTGAGCTCATAGTGTAATGTTAAAGGTGAAATAAAAGCATTTATACACTTACATTTCAGTCCCCACCATGGAGGAGGGGGACTGTCTGGCAGGATAATAGTTAACTCACTTTTAACTTGGATAGCTAAAGGACCTGTGTGATGTAACGATCATGTGACCATAGTGGGCGGAACTAAGCCAGCAAACGTATTATGTTCTATGAGAACTTAGCTCCGCCTATTGTAGTCACATGGTTGTGACATCACATCAGGTCTCCCAACATGTTCTAGCACAAGGCTGAAATGTTAACTATTAACCTGCCAAACAGTCCCCGTCCTCCAAGCTGGAGACTGACTGCCTCATTACATAAGGAAATGTAAGTGTATCAATGCTTTTTTTTTCATCTTTCACATTACACTCTGAGCTCAGACAGGGATGATTAGAATCTATTATATAATCACGAATGGGTTTTTTGCCCCTTCTGAGACCGCTCGCGCTGCGAGTCAGCGTGGTCATGTGGATACGCCCGAAGCATTGGCCGCGAAGCGGCCATTGCGAGTCAGAGACTCGCTCTTCTAGAATCCCGATGCATGTGCATCGGGCACCCAGCTAGTAGTATTATAAAGCCGCAGCTACAGACAGTGATAACTGGAGGGGCATAAACAGTGTGACAGGCTCCCTTTAAGCATGCATAAAAGTGCAACAACAGTTTTAATCACCTTTGAAAAGAAGGACACCCCCTGAACAGAGCTCAGTCTGAGTCCGGAATAATTCTATCTCTCTCCCCCCCCATCCTTCCCCGTCCTCCCCCAAAAATAAAGAACACCAGCAAAATCTGTGCTCCTGAATTCAAATGCCTCCTCCCTTCTAAGTCCCACAGTGCGCCTAAGGCCACAGTTAACATTCACATGTTTGTCAGGGTGGCTTCATTTATGGTGTGTGCATCTCCAGAAGCACGAGCTTGGCACAGTGTACTGGCTCTGCAAATGGAGTCTGCAAACTATTGTAGTAAAATCTGTGCTCCAAACAACAGATATGGCTCCCTTCTCTTCCAAACCATGTGATGTGGCCAAACAGTACCATATAGTCACGTGTGAGATATTGCCATGTTGAGGAGAAAATGTGTAATACATTATTGGGCCTTTTGTTTACCTTTTCCCCATGTGAAAATTGGAAATCTGGGGTAAAACAACATTTTATTGTTAAGATTAAAATATTTTTTTTTTTTCACTGCCCCACTGTATAAGATTTTGTGACACACTCATAGTGTCAATATGATCATCGCACCCCTAGATTAATTCATTGAAGGGTTTAGTTATAAAACAGGGTCACTTGTGGGGGATTTCTGCTTTTCTTGCTCCTCAGGGCCTTTGCCAATGTAACATGGCACCTGCCATGAGCCCAAGAATGGATCCATAAAAAACGCAGTGTCTGAATGCAAAATTGTGAAATGCACTGACATGGCTGGGACAGCCAACATCACTGCATTTCAGTGCATTTTCATTGCAATAGTGGATCTGCCAAAAATGCTACACTAACAGTGCAGTAATGCACAGTGTGAATGTAGCCTTGGGAAAATGGTTCTCTTATGAAGAAAGATTAGGCAACCCCTTTAGTACACAAAGAAATTTGTGGACTTATATAGGAAATAAACTATCCATTTTCACTTTGGTGTTAAACTTGCCGCTAACATATATATATTACAGTATTTCACAAACTGCAATAAATGATGGAGATAATAATGACTGGATTGCTAAATATGAAGCCAATATACATATAGCAAGAAAGCTGGTATCCGACCATATGGCATTGAGAATATACAGCAAGAATGCTGATATCAGACTATATAGCATACTGAATATTTTGGAACAATCAGGATTCAGAATGACTCATTCCCAGTACAGTTCCAGAGTTTATTTAATGTGTAAAATGTATTCATTGTGGCCCTGATTCATTTACAACTTTATGCCAGTTCTCTTAAAATTGCTTGCATTGTCATAAAAATGTAGGACTTTTGCTATTTTTATGACAGCTTTGTCCAGCACTGATGACTCTTTGAACAGTTGCAAAGCATTTCCAAGAGAAGTTAAAGGGAATCTGTCAGGTCAAAAATCCATATATGCAAAAGAAAAAACAAAGGTTGCGCCACGCTGCATTGGGGAATCTAGATTAAGCGATATTCAGGATTTTCACTCACCTTTACTAGTTGTGCCGTATCCGCACAACTAGATTGTGGATATGTGGTGAGTGAAGGTTTATATTCACTGATCTTCTGATCTTTGGTGTTCCCCTTCAACGTTTTTAATATAAGATTCCTGCCTTCTCCTTTGCTGGCTCGCATGAAGGATCATGTGCCGATTTTAAGGATGGATAAATGTAGCCAGGTCCTGCTCCGGAGCAGCTCACAACACCACGCTCCCCGAAGGGAGATTTTAGATAAGCCGATGAATAAATGTGGTATAATAATAGTAAGCGCTGAGAGCTAAAGCAGGATACACAATGCTCTTAAATATATTACCTTTGAGTTTTATTCATTCAACAATAATGGCAGGAGGGCTTTTATTTGTTGAATGAATAAAACTCAAAGGTAATATATTTAAGAGCATTGTGTATCCTGCTTTAGCTCTCAGCGCTTACTATTATTATACCACATTTATTCATCGAAAAATCCATATATAACTGCTATCATTTTCTAATTCCTTTCTCTAAGCATTCTCTATTGATGCATTTCTATTATTTGTATTCCCCTCCTATCCTCTGTAGACTTCAAATAAAGAGAATCGTATCATCTGTCACTCATAATGAATGATCCACTTAGTTCTCTGCTTTCCACTCCCCATAAGATGAATATTTATGTCACATATTCACATCACTGCACAGGACATCATTAGGGGGGCTGTATCCTCCTCTGCTCCTGTTTGCAGCTAAGCAGGGGGTCAGATAAAACACAGAAATATGTCACAGCACAGCAGGATATTTGTTTAGAGAAACAAATGGAGTAGATAACTTATCTAGATCAGGTAAGGCAGACCTGCAATAGCTCTCTCCCTCCATATCCTCAACAGAACAGAAGCTTCTAATGGAAATGAAACCTGACACTGCACTAAGAACAAAGGGAGGAGGGAGGAGAGCTGCTGAGAAGACGTGCATAATAAATGAACAGTTTAACACATCTGGATTAATTGTCTGTCAATATAATGGACAGGAGTAATGCAGCAGCTCCCTGCAGGTCTGAAGATGCTTATAATAAGGAAACTACAAAGGGTAGAATAATGATTTTATTTGTTTTTAAAAGGTCTGGCCAGGCACTATTCAAAGGTAATATTAGTATCATACTAAAAATTGACCTGACAGTGTCTCTTTAATGGCAAAGCATGCCCAGAAAATTCATCATAATTGACTGGACAAACCAATGCATGTGGTGTAAATTAAGGCAGAAACGAACTAGCTTACATTTCTTCTAGTGGTGTAAAATAGCCAAAAGATTTGCAAAATTCATAAAGATTCTCACACCTCTTGATGAGTTTGTTATATGCTATTGATGCACACGTCATCAAAAGTAGTAAAAGGCATCAATCTTGATGAATTGAGATCTGTTTTTACTATTTATTTAACAGTTGTATGTAAAATAAATCTTTTTAATTTTTACAGCCTCTCCAGCATTAACCTACCACTGGCCAAAATTATCCCTATAGTTAATGGACAGATCCACTCAATATGTAGTGAAATGCCCAGCCACTTTGTCCAGGTATGTACTACTCTTCATACTTGATACTATGTAGGTGAAATTGGTTAGCAGAAATCACCATTTATTATGGTGATTAGCTGGGTTCTATCCTTTAAAGCGCTAAAGGCCACGTTACACACACAGATATCTGTTCAGATATTGGTCACAGATCTCTGGTTGCAGTGAAATCATGGACACATTGTTCCATTTTGTGGCCGTGTACAAATGGAGCAATGTGTCCATGATTTCACTGCAACCAGAGATCTGTGACCAATATCTGAACAGATATCTGTGTGTGTAACGTGGCCTTAAGGCACTATGAACATTGACCCAATTTGGAATCTGTTTCTCTCCAAGCACAAAAACAGAACCAATAGGCCACAGATACATTTACTTACTCCAAGAATCATTGAGTGAGACCCTCTGAATGTAAAGTTATATACTAACCTGTGAACATTATTGTAGACAAGCTTTTTCACCCCATCCCTACATGGCTATTTTCCATTTACGTGTTTTTGTTTTTTCCTCTCCTTACAAGAGCCATAGCATTCATTTTTCCATCGACATAGCCCTGCAAGGGTTTGTTCTTTTTGTGAGACAAATTGTACTTTACAATGGTACATGTACTTTTTATTTTATCTGCTTATGTACTTGGAAAGTGGGAAAAATTCCCCCAAAAAAAAAGGCACAATTTCTCAATATTTTTTTAGTTTAATTTACAATAGTCACTATATGGTCAAAATTACCCAGCAATATGATTTTCCAAGTCAGTACAAACATGTAGATAGCAAATATGCTTAGTGTTTTTTTGCTTGTTTTTTAAGTGGTGGAAAAAATTGAAATTTGTACAAAAAAAGAAATTGCTCATGTCACAAATTTTAAGGCTGTTTCCACTTTTCAATCAGCAGAGCTGTGTGAGTGAGAGTTTGTTTCATGAGCACTTAGCAAACACATTTTATCGATGCAATTTTGTGGTATACATGATGATGTATACATGATGATGTTCTAATAGCCTCTTATGGCATTTTTTTGTATTGTTGATGTCTATTAGTATTATATTTTGATAAACTGGACTCTTTACAGACGAGCCGATATAAAATTTGTATATTTCTGTATCTGTTTGTTTAACTGGGAAAGGGATTTGAATATATGTATGTGAGTGCTGAAACCGGTGCTGGCGCACACACAAAATATGGTAAACAATGTTAACTCACCTCTCTGTAGCTGTTCTCAGCATCGCCATCTTCCTGCACTGTGCTGTGCCCTGTATATGATTATGTGACTGGTACAGCTACTGACGTCAACGTTGTGCAGTCAGTGACGTCATCACTGTGCCGGTCACATGATCCAATGCACGGGAGACAGGAAGATGCTGGGAGCAGCTACGGAGAAGTGAGTGAACGTTTATTGTATGTCTGACAGAGGGGGGCCATATGTCGTGAGAGGGGGCCTATTACCAGGATGGGGGACTATGTGCCAGGATGGGGGGCTATGTATCAGTAGGGGAGGGTCATGTCCCAGCATGGGGGGCTATGTGCCAGGAAGGGGGGCTATGTACCAGGATGCAGTTGCATGTGCCAGGATAGCGGGATATGTATCAGGATAAGGGGACATGTGCAGGATGGGGGTGCCATGTGCAGGATGGGGGGCCATATATACCATGAGAATGGAGGATCATATATACCCCCAGTGTATGCCCCAATCCTGTGATATAGTTGCATCCTGGTATATATGGCTCCAATTTGTGTGAAGGATTTTTCCTGGCCCAAAATAAGCCCTACCCAAATGCCCTAGCCCTAGAAAATAAGACGTGTCTTACTTTGGAAAAGCACGGTGTGTATATATACACATGCACGCACTCAAAATTAGAGAAGAACACACACTTTTATGAATGTTAAGGTCATTGCTTTGTCCTATGTGAAAATATCCTAACATGAGTAAAATAGCTGTATTTCATAAGTTGAATATGAATACAGCACAGAATAAAAATGTGACTGAGATAAATGGAAAAAAAACACTGATCAAAATTAGAGAACACTTTCAGATACCTGCAAGTTATTAGTGTTAATCTGACACCTGGTGCTAATGTCCTTAATTATTTGACAAACCTTATTTAACTGGCAGCCTAACTTTACATTTTGCACTCACTTTACAAAAATGGTGTGCCGTTCCAAAGTGACTGAAACCCTCTGGCAACAGGTTGTCCAGATGAAGTACAAAGAGCTCACCATGTCAGCAATAGCAACAGAGGTTGGTCGTTCCAAGTCTCTGATTTCTAGAAAACTGCATCTTTACAACATCACAAATTTTTTCAAGTACCCCAAGAAGTGTTGTCGCCTACGAAAGATAAATGCAAGAAAGGATATGCAGAGAATCTCCATGGTAATCATTTCAACACTGCCGCTGGAATAGCTCGCCAGTTCAGCACTGAACAGTGTAAATATCTGCCTCATCATACAGTGTCTCTGATTAAGAGCATTTGGACTGAAAGCCCACTCTGTAGTGACCAAACCTTTTATTAGCGCAGAGAATCAAAAGGTCAAATTCACCTTTGTTGAGGAGCATGTTGTGTGGACAAAGGAGAAGTGTTCAATCATTCATTTTAGTGATGAAAGCAAGTTTAATTTATTTGGGTCTGGTGGGAAACATGTTCGACAACAAACTGGGGAAAGACTTAACCCAAAGTGTGCAAAGAAGTCGGTGAAAGGTGGTGGAGGAAGTGTCATGGCTAGGGGAATATTTTCTGCTGCAGGGGTTGGACCTCTCACACAACTACATGGCAGAGTGAATGCAAGCGTGTATCAGAAACTTTGTCAATGACACGTGGTTCCTTACTTGCGTTCAGCACTCAATCAGTCTGCTATTTTCATGCAGGACAATGCCCCTGTCACACAGCAAAATGGGTAAAGCAGTTCCTTGAAACAGAAAAGATTGAAACAATGAAATGGCCAGCCCAGAGTCCTGTTCTAAACCCAATACAAAACCTCTGGAAAATCCTTGGTGACAAAGTTAAGGCCATGAAACCCACACCAGTCACAGAACTGTAGAAGAGACTGGAAGAACAGTGGACCAAAATCACACCAGAGCAGTGTGAGAGATTAGTGATGTCCTGTGGCTGCAGATGTGCTGAAGTCATTCATTGCAAAGGCCTGTACACTTCCTACTGATTGGTGACTGTTGTCACCTTCACAGGGTTTAATTTTATTCTTTCTCTTGATTACAGTCCTTTCTATTCTTTGATTAAGATCATCACATATTGTGTAAATTAAAGGTTTTAAGTTGATAAACTTTGGTTATTTTGAAAAGCACTGTTCTAGTGGCATGGTGTACCCCTTCCACAAAACCTTCAAAGGTTCATCAATGTATATTACATTCTGTCTAAAAAAGTTAAGTGATTATGCATTGTTCTCTAACTTTAAATACCAGTATGTATGTACACTACCGTTCAAAGTTTGGGGTCATTTAGAAATCCTGTTATTTTTTAAAGAAAATAAACATTTTTTTAATGAAGCTAACATTAAATGAACCCGAAATACACTCTGTACATTGTTACTGTGGCAAATGACTATTGTAGATGCAAACGTCTGGTTTTTAATGCAATATCTACAGTACTTAGGTGTCTAGAGGCCCATTTGCAACAATCACCTCTCCAGTGTTTTAATGCTACATTGTGTTTGCTAACTGTGTAAGAAGGCTGATGGATGTGTAGAAAACCCTTGCGCATGAATGTTAGCGCAGCTGAAAACGGTTTGGCTGATTGGAGAAGCTATAAAATGGACCTTCCTTTGAGCTAAGTGAGAATCTGGAGCACTGAACAAAGAGATTAGGGGGCACAGTCAAATGATCCACCAGACACATGCCAAAAACGAATCATGTATAGGAGAAGAAAAAAGAAGCATGTATACAAGACCGGGATCAGGGAAATAAAGGAAACTCCGATAGGAAATCCAAAAATTATATATCATTTATTGTACACCATATGAAAAAACAGAGACCAACAAACATTTAAAAACAATTAAAAAGGTGGAACAACCACCAGCAGAGACAAAAGTCTTGTGATATAAATCAGAACAAACCACACATAGAGTATAGTGGGCATATCAACCAATAAGCATAAGGGGATGATGGGAGACCCAGTTATGAATAGAAATCCAGTATTACTCAGTAAACCTTTTATCCATAGAAAGACACTGCATGAGGGAATCAAAATACAGAGCATGAATAAATACATCTGTCAGTATTCAAAACAGAGCGCACCTAGATAGTAGGGAAAAACCATAAGTGTATGGATCAAAGTAATGATCAATAAGGTCACAAACATGAAACACCAAGGCTTATCTAGCCAATAGCTACTATATAAGATGCAGCAATAATGCTCATATGGAGTTGGTCCCTAAAAATGAAAAAAGAGCAGTGTATGACTGTCAGAGATAAACGCATAAGCCAGCAAAACCTGGAATAAGAAGAGAAAAGAAAAAATGAATATATAGATTGTGCACCAATAGTCCTTTTATACACTAATCAGTGCAGCCACATCCTGAATATAGTTACCGGCATCCAATCTGGAGCACTACATTTGTTTGTTCTATGAAACTCTCAAAATGCCCAAAAAAGAGAACTTTCATGTGAAACTCGACAGTCTATTCTTGTTCTTAGAAATGAAGGCTATTCCATGCGAGATGTTGCCAAGAAACTGAAGATTTCCTACAACAGTCCTCAGAGTTGGGAAACATTGCCTGAGCAGCAGGAAGCAAGTGTTTTTCAAGGATAACCTTGTATGCAGCTTGATCATACGTCCTTCGCAAAGATTAAAGGGAACCTGACCCCCCCGCATCTTTGTACCTGTCCCTGCACCCCCTCTTATCATTTCTAACCATCCCTTTTGCAGAAAAAAATAGATTTTGTAAAGTAGAGAAGGTTATATTTACCTCGTCCTGTGTGAATTCTCTGTTTCTGATTTCTTGTAATTATGCACGCCCTCTCAGCTTGCTGCAGTGCTGAGAGCCTGGTCGCGTCATGAAAGGGGCAGGGCTACCGTTATGACATGATTTTAGCCCCGCCCCTTTCATGACGCGGCCAGGTTCTCAGCACTGCAGCAAGCTGAGAGGGGCGTGCATAATTACAAGGGAGCAGCAGACAGGCACGCCTTTTGAGACTTATTCAGAAACAGAACCCACACAGGACGAGGTAAATATAACCTCTTCTCTACTTTACAAAATCGATTTTTTTTCTGCAAAAGGAATGGCTAGAAGTGATAAGAGGGGGTGCAGGGAAAGGTATAAAGATGCGGGGGGGGTCAGTTTGTGGGGTCAGGTTCCCTTTAACCTGCTCAATTCCAGCCTTGCTGAAGTATCCCCAGATTATCACCAATCCTCCACCAAATTTCACAGTGGGTGCAAGATTGGCCGCATACACATCACATGACCGCGAGCAGCCAATAGGGTCGGTATTGCCCCTCTGACATCACGGCAGGTCCCTGGCAGAACACACATCGCCTGACCTCACCACTGGACACCGAGAAAAAGGCGTCGGACGGGTAAGTATTTAATTCTGTTTTATTTTTCATACATTTGGCTTTGTTTAATTTAGATTTTGCAGTGTATATTAATACACTGCGAAATCTAATGGGCGGTCACAGAGGGGAGAAGGAAGCAGGATTCTTCCTCCCCTCTGTGACATCACCTGCGCTTTCTGGAGTAAAGAAAGCGCAGTGTGTGAAAGCCCCTGCATATTTTGTTGCGCTTTTTTGCACGGCCGAAAATCGCGGCAAAAAGCGCAACAAAATACGCAAATGTGTGAACGTAGCCTTACAGTGGAGGAATATTCATTAGCCGCATCACCTCCCAACTGTCAGCACAGAGCAGTGAGTGGGGAGCAGCTAATAAATATTCATCCACTCTGGAGGAGGAATGGTTTCCCCAGCGCTGGATTCAGCAGTGCTGGGGAGATTGTGTGAATGCTCAGATGGGGAGAACAGGCAGATCTGAGATCCCTGCAGCATACCTCGGGATCACAGCGCTGAGTGCTCACATTACCTGCTGCTGTCAGACTATGATCTTGCAGTCGATCTATAGCAATTCTGTCCCATATAGAACAGGACCTGTGATGAGGTAATGAAGAGGGCAGCCTGAAGCATCACATCATAGCACTCCTTCTTCATTACATGTGATGCTCCAGCCCGCCCTCTTTATTACCTCATCACAGATCCTGTTCTATGGGACAGAATTGCTATAGATCGCTGCAAGATCACAGTGATAGCAGCAGTTAATGTAAGTGTAAAAGCCAAGAATGAATTATTAAGAATTACAAAGTATTGTAGAGTACAAGCACTCTACGACTCCTGTGGTGAACTATAACCCCCAGCATGCCAAAGGATCTGCAGGACATGCTGGGAGTTATAGTTTCCACTTGATATGAATTGCACCTATGAGATATTAAAGCAGCACTCCAGGGTTTTTTCTTCTGCACTGGAGTGGCACTTTAAATATAAGCCCCTCTCCCCTGGCATTTTTATACTGTACTTTACCGTTACTGCTTATTCCTGCAGTGCCATCTCCCCCTTTTACCACATTTTTTGTTTAAAATCTTTTTTTCCCTATTTTTTTACTTATAAAACCTGGGTGCATCTTATGGTCCAGTGTGTCTTCTAGTCCGAAAAACATAGTATACTAGATGGTGGCCCGATTCTAACGCATCGGGTATTCTAGAATATAGAAATAGAGATTGCTTGGGAGGAACTTTGAAGAAGGAGCGGCAGGGAAAGGACGGCGTGGCAGGGGGGAGGAGGGAGGACAGAGCAGCAGGGGGAGGAGGATGGAGGACAGAGGAGGTAGCGGCGGGGTGTGGGAGGATGTAGCAGCACAGGCAGGGGGAGAAAGGAGCGGCAGGGGGAAGGTGGACGGAGGACGAAGCGGCGTGGTGGGGGTGGACGGAGCACACAGGCAGGGGGACGGACGGATGATGGAGTGGCAGAGGGGAGAGGACAAAGGAAGGAGGAGGAAGCGTGTGGTGGGGGAGGATGGAGCGGCACAGGCAGGGGGAGGACGGAGCACGAAGTGGCAGGGGGAGGAGGGCAGAGGACAAAGCGGCGGGTGGGGGAGGATGGAGCAGCACAGGCAGGGGGAGGGCGGAGGGGCGGAGGACAAAGGAAGGAGGAGGAAGCGGTGGGTGGGGGAGGATGGAGTGGCACAGACAGGGGGAAGATGGAGCACAGAGCGGCGGGGGGGAGGAGGACGGAGGACGAAGCGGCGGGGTGGGGGAGGCCACAGCAGCACAGGCAGGGAGAGGACGGAGGATGGAGTGGCGGGGGGAAGAGGACAGAGGAGGAAGCGGTGGGGTGGGGGAGAATGGAGCG
The DNA here is from genome assembly GCA_033576535.1 of Allobates femoralis. Taxonomy (NCBI): domain Eukaryota; kingdom Metazoa; phylum Chordata; class Amphibia; order Anura; family Aromobatidae; genus Allobates; species Allobates femoralis. The sequence continues at coordinate 388,168,142 of JARQOC010000001.1, read as the reverse complement.
GCACAGGAAGGGGGAGGACGGAGCACAGAGCGGCGGGGGGAGGAGAACAAAGGACGAAGCGGTGGGGTGGGGGAGGATGGAGCAGCACAGGCAGGGGGAGGACAGAGCACAGAGCGGTGGGAGGAGAAGGACGGAGGACAAAGCGGTGGGGTGGGGGAGGATGGAGCAGCACAGGCAGGGGGAGAACGGAGGATGGAGTGGCGGAGGGGAGGAGGACAAAGGAAGGAGGAGGAAGCGGTGGGGTGGGGGAGGATGCAGTGGCACAAGCAGGGGGAGGATGAAGCGGCAGGGGGAGGCCGGAGCACAGAGCCGTGGGGGAGAGGAGGACGGTGGACAAAGTGGTGGGGTGGGGGAAGCCAGAGCAGCAGAGGCAGGGGGAGGATGGAGCACAAAGCGGCGGGGTGGGGCAGGCCGGAGCAGCAGAGGCAGCGGGAGGACAGAGGATGGAGTGTTGGAGGGGAGGCGGAAAAAGTAAGGAAGAGGAAGCGGTGGGGTGGGGAAGGACTGAGCGGCAGGGGGAGGATGGAGCACAGGGGCGGGGGGGTGGGGGAGGACGGAGCAGCAAAGGCAGATGGAGGATGGAGGGGAGGAGGACAAAGGAAGGAGGAGGAAGCGGTGGAGGAGGATGGAACGGCACAGGCAGGGGGAGGACAGAGCACAGAGTGGTGGGAGGAGGAGGATGGAGGACAAAGCGGCGGGGTGAGGGAGGATGGAGCACTGTACGGCAGCTCAGTGGTTAGCAGAGTATACAGGGGCTCAGTCGATAGCAGAGTATACGGTGGCTCAGTGGTTAGCACTGCGCGGTGGCTCAGTGGTTAGCACTGCGCGGTGGCTCAGTGGTTAGCACTGTGCGGTGGCTCAGTGGTTAGCACTGCGCGGTGGCTCAGTGGTTAGCACTGCGCGGTGGCTCAGTGTTAGCACTGCGCGGTGGCTCAGTGGTTAGCGCTGCGCGGTGTCTCAGTGGTTAGCAGTGAGTGCAGTGGGCAGAGTGGTCAGCGCAATGCAGTGGGCAGAGTGGTCAGAGCAGTGCGGTGGGCAGAGTGATCAGCGCAGTACGGTGGGCGGAGTGGTCAGCGCAGTGCGGTGGGCAAAGTGGTCAGCGGTGGGCAGAGTGGTCAGCGCAGTGCGATGGGCAGAGTGGTCAGCGGTGGGCAGTGTGGTCAGCGGTGGCACAGTGGTCAGCGCAGTGCGGTGGGCAGAGTAGTCAGCGGTGGGTAAAGTGGTCAGCGCAGAGTGGTCAGCTGTGGGCAAAGTGGTCAGCGCAGTGCGATGGGCAGAGTGGTCAGCGGTGGGCACAGTGGTCAGCGCAGTGCGGTGGGCAGAGTGGTCAGTGCAGTGTGGTGGGCAGAGTGGTCAGCGGTGGGTAAAGTGGTCAGCGCAGTGTGGTGGGCAGAGTGGTCAGCAGTGGGCAAAGTGGTCAGCGCAGTGCGGTGGGCAGAGTGGTCAGTGCAGTGTGGTGGGCAGAGTGGTCAGCGGTGGGTAAAGTGGTCAGCGCAGTGTGGTGGGCAGAGTGGTCAGCAGTGGGCAAAGTGGTCAGCGCAGTGCGGTGGGCAGAGTGGTCAGCGCAGTGCGGTGGGCAGAGTGGTCAGTGGTGGGCAGAGTGGTCAGCGCAGTGCAGTGGGCAGAGTGGTCAGCGCAGTGCAGTGGGCAGAGTGGTCAGCGCAGTGCGGTGGGCAGAGTGGTCAGTGGTGGGCAGAGTGGTCAGCGCAGTGCAGTGGGCAGAGTGGTCAGCGCAGTGCGGTGGGCAGAGTGGTCGGCGCAGTGCGGTGGGCAGAGTGGTCGGCGCAGTGCGGTGGGCAGAGTGGTCGGCGCAGTGCGGTGGGCAGAGTGATCGGTGCAGTGCGGTGGGCAGAGTGGTCAGTGGTGGGCAGAGTGGTCAGTGGTGGGCAGAGTGGTCGGCGCAGTGCAGTGGGCAGAGTGGTCGGCGCAGTGCGGTGGGCAGAGTGGTCGGCGCAGTGCGGTGGGCAGAGTGGTCGGCGCAGTGCGGTGGGCAGAGTGGTCGGTGCAGTGCGGTGGGCAGAGTGGTCAGCCGGATGTGTGAGTACGCGCCAGAGGTGGTCAGGAACACGCTTTCATTGAGCATCACTTCTTGATGTGTTCCACTGCGATTAGTAAGGATTTGGCGGTTTTGTGGACTAGAGGTACACACTGGAGGGCTCTAAAGTGAAGTAAGTCAGTGCCCTACCGGCTCTAGGATACTGAGAGCAATCATACCTTTACTTCAATGATTACATCTATGATTGCTGAGATAAGTTATAGAAGTTATTAGAAAATGTGCAGCAAGGGGCGCGGAATGTGCAGCACATTGGCATAAGAGGGGCTGGGTATCTTTGTATTACTGCCTTGTTTTCTCAGGTAGAAACCCTCCACCCTGCCTCTCTCTGTCCCTCCTTCCAATCTCTACACGTTCCATATACCCTCATATGCATTTGTACTACAGAAAGAGGCATAAGGTAAGGGAGACAGGGACCCGGTATACATGAGAACACCTTGAAGCAGGTTACCGGGCTTACATGCAATGGCAATGGAATAAACTAAGATTCTCATATTTCATATTATATCCTGAAGCAGTGTCTGTAGTGTTCATTTTCCTCTTCAAAATTTGCATTAGTTTCCTATATACCACACATATATCCTTTAGTCATTCTGTTTAGTGTGCAGCGGATCATTATTATATATTGTTATTTTCTAGCTAGCACCTAAACATGCAGGTGTGCCAGTCTTCATCATATTATTAATGTTACTCATCACTACTGACCACTCACTCACCACTACAGCTCTCCTTCCCGCTGCATCAGACCCACGCTACTCCCATCACCCGCTCATCATCTACAATGTATCCCCTCCTTTGCACTCTCACTCCCATCCTTCTCCACTTCCGGCTACCCCCGCTCATCCCTCCACCCAGCAACAAAGTACTTCTCTCACTCTCCATCCTACCTAACCACCTCACCCACTCCTCTGAACTGTTCCTTCACTTTCAAACCTCCATCTCCCATCACCTAGTCTCATAACCTCACCATCACCCACACCTCGCAACCTGACCAACCTTAGACCCATCCCCCCAGCCCCTGCTCCTCTAATCTCCCTGCCAGGCGCACTCTGCAACGCCCGCTCAGTCTGTAATAAACTCCCAGACATCCATGAACTCTTTATTTCTAATAAACTCTCATTCCTTGGCATCACAGAGACCTGGCTCACCCCCTGCGACACGGCCCCCCCTCTGCACTATCCTACGGCGGATTCAATCTTTCCCAGACTCCCCGCCCCTCTGACAAACACGACGGAGGTGTCGGCATACTCCTACCTGACACCTGCTCCTTCACCCCTATTCCATTACCCCCTCTGCTACTCTCCCATCTTTCGAAGCCCACTCTGTCTGCATCTTCTCCCCTGTAACCTCCATCTAGCCGTCATCTACCACCCCCTGGATCCATCCCCACCTTCCTTGACCATTTCACCACCTGGCTACTTCATATCCTCTCTACTGACATCCCCACCATCATTATGGGCGATTTCAATATCCCTATTGATGCTGCCCACCCAACCACCTCTCAACTTCTTTCCCTGACCTCCTCCTTCGGGCTCTCTCAATGGTCCTCCTTTGCCACCCACAAAGATTGTCCACACGCTGGATCTCATCTTTACCCGTCTATGCTCCCTTACTAACCTCACAAACTCAACCCTCCCCCTGTCTGACTACAATCTGCTGACCTTCTCCTCCCTCATCTCTCCTACTACACCACCTCCTCTCCGCAAACTTGATCATCCCCGCAGAAACCTAAAACACATTGATCTACACTCACTCTCAGAATCCCTTCTCCCTTTCGCCAACATAACATCTATACGTGACACAGACACTGCCACCCCCTCTACAACACCACATTAACCAAGACCCTCGACCTAGCCTCCCCCCTCACACACCACGCTCCACGCACTAACAGGCAACCCTGGCACATCACCCTCACTAAAGACCTGAGACGAGCATACAGGGTGGCCGAGAGGCGATGGAAAAAATCACGTTCCACTGAGCACTTTGCGCTGTTCAAACAGTCCCTCATCGCCTTCAAGACTGTACTTGCCACTGCCAAACAAACCTTCTTCTTATCCCTAATAACCTCCCTGTCCCGCAATCCCAAACAACTTTTCAAAACCTTCAATTCCTTACTCCGCCCACCTGCTCCCCCTCCCTCTCCCCTTATCTCTGCAGAAGACTTTGCCTCCTTCTTCAAAGAAAAGATTGACAGAATCAGAAACAGCTTTGATCCACTGTCCCCACAGCCTCTCCTTTCACCTATACTGCCCTCTCCTTCCATCAACTGTTTCCCCCCCATTACTGAAGACCAGCTGTCCTCCCTCCTGTCAAAATCACACCTCACCACCAGCGCCGACAACCCGCTCCCATCCCACCTCATTGCCAACATCAACTCCGTTATCATCCCAGCCCTAACTCATCTTTTCAACCTATCACTTACCACTGGCACCTTCCCGTCAGCCTTCAAACACGCCTTGATCACACCCATCCTCAAAAAACCCTCCCTCGACCCCACAACTGTCTCCAACTACTGCCCTATATCTCTCCTCCCTTTCGCCTCTAAACTCCTTGAACAGCATGTCCACTCTGAGCTGTCCTCTCACCTCTCCTCCTGCTCCCTCTTTGACCGCCTGCAATCTGACTTCCGACCCCTCCACTCCACTGAAACAGCCCTGACCAAAGTCACCAACGACCTACTGACTGCCAACAGCAATCACCACTACTCTGTTCTCCTCCTCCTCGACCTGTCCGCCACCTTCGACACTGTTGACCACTCCCTTCTACTTCACATCCTGGAATCTCTTGGCATCACGGACCTCGCCCTCTCTTGGATCTCCTCATACTTAACGGACCGACCTTCAGCGTCACCCGCTCCCACACATCCTCCCCGCCCTACCCTCTATCTGTAGGGGTCCCCCAGGGCTCGGTTCTTGGACCGTTACTGTTCTCAATCTACACTCTCGGCCTAGGGCAACTCATTGAGTCCCATGGCCTCCAGTACCACCTCTACGCCGACGACACCCAAATCTACCTGTCTGGTCCTGACATCGCCTCCCTTCTATCCAAAATTCCACACTGCCTGTCCGCCATCTCATCCTTCTTCTCAGCTCGCTTCCTTAAGCTGAACATGGACAAAACCGAGTTCATAGTCTTCCCCCAAGATGCTCCCCCTCACTACCTGACTTATCCATTGTCGTTAACGACTGCTCTCTCTCCCCAGTCCCCCACGCCAAGTGCCTCAGGGTTATCCTTGACTCTTCCCTCTCCTTCAAGCCCCACATCCAGGCCCTCGCCACCTCCTGCCGACTCCAGCTCAAAAACATCTATAGGATCCGCACTTTCCTTGACCACGACACTGCTAAAACCCTTATTCACGCTCTCATCATCTCCCGCCTCGACTACTGCAACCTCCTGCTCACCGGCCTCCCCAATACCTCCCTTGCACCTCTCCAATCTATCCTGAACTCCGCTGCCCGCCTAATCCATCTGTCCCCCCCGCTACTCCCCTGTCTCCCCCCTCTGCCAAGCCCTTCACTGGCTCTCTACTTCCCAGAAATCCCGGTTTAAAACATTAACCATGACATACCAAGCCATTCACAACCTGTCCCCTCCATACATCTCTGACATGGTCTCCCGATACCTACCCTCACGCAACCTGCGATCCTCCCAAGAGCTCCTCCTCTACTCCCCCCTCATTTCCTCTTCGCATAACCGCATACAGGATTTCTCCCGTGCTTCACCCATACTCTGGAACTCACTGCCCCAACACATCAGACATTCTCCTACCCTGGGAACCTTCAAAAGCAGCCTGAAGACCCACCTGTTCCGCCAAGCCTACCACCTGCAATAAGACCCGGTCCACCACACCGCCTCACGACCGACACCTCCCCCTCCTACTGTATCACCACCCGCTCCTCGTAGACTGTGAGCCCTCGCAGACAGGATTTCTCCCCTCTTGTATCTGTACAACCGAATTGTCCACATTTATTGTTACTTGTATTGTTACTATGTTACTTGTCCTAGTCTGCCCTTTCAGCATGTAAAGCGCCATGGAATATATTGGCGCTATATAATTAAATAATAATAATTTTACTTATTGAAAATAGGGCAGTAAAACAAAGAAACTCTGCCCCTCGTATGCTAATTGCTGCACACTCCATCCCTTGCTGCACACTTTCTAAGGAATTCTATACCATTTATGTCAGCAATCATAGATGTAATCATTGAAGTAAAGACTGTAAGCTCGTAGCCCGTAGAAGCGGACGTTATCCGCGAAACGGTGACCGTCGCTTCAACACTTCCCTCCCTGCACACTTGGATGTAATACATGTGGTTTAATAAAGTCAGTTTGCAACCAGGAAACACGAGTGTCGCCATCTTCTCTTTCCTATGGATTACAGTCTGTTCAGCTGGGGCTAAGCAACGCGTGCCTGGACACCATTCTGTTTAAGTGCCCGGTTTCACATCTTTATGACTACTTCTAGCATTGAAGTAAAGGTATAATTGCATTCAGTATCCCAGAGCCTGTAGGGCACTGACTTCACTTTATAGCCCTAAAACCTGCTGGTTGGTCCTCTAAAAATCATTGCACCAGTTTTAGCATGTTGAATGTTATACAGTTGAAGAAATATTTATTTGAGAGATCTGTAATTTTTATCGTAGGTTCACTTCAAGTGTAAGAGACAGAATCTAAGAAAAAAAAATCCAGAAAATCACTTTGTATGATTTTTAAATATTGTAATTGAATTCCATTTTATTGCAATTTATAAATTGCATTTTAAAAAGTATTGGATCACCTACCAGCCAGCAAGAATTCTGGCTCTCATAGACTTGTTATTTTTTTTCTTTAAGAAGCCTTCGTACGCTGCACTTATTACCTGTATTAATTGCACCTGTTTGAACTCATTACCTGTCTGAAAGACACCTGTCCACACATTCAATAACTTACACTTCAACCTCTCCACCATGATCTGATCTGATCAGCCGATGTGCATCTTAGGCGGCCGTCACACGCTAGCGATATAGATAACGATGTCATAAACGATATCGGATTTGCACATCGCCCGAACGATGTGTGAGATTGTTAATCACAACGCTACACCCACAGATATCGCTCAGACGATTCTCCGATGCAGCGATCCATCGGTCGTATGCGCGACGCACTTATCATCTGTGCACATCGTTCAACAAACCGTCACACAGAAACCTCTAAACGATGTGGGGGTAAATGTGGGCGTTGTTCCAGGCAAAATTGGAGCACATAGGCGTGCTACATGGTTTACAAGCCGCGCCCCTCAATACACCATTGGTGGCCAGTACTGCGTCCTCATTGGTCAGATCTCCTTGGAAACATGGCGGCCTCATCTTCATTCAATGTCCTGTGATGTGGCTCGCAATGTACATGTATAAACACGAAATAAATATGTATATATACCACAAAGAAAACGTGTATTTATTGAAAAAGATAGAAAGCGCTATCCCCCTTGAGCGGCGTGCCGAATCCGAACACTTATGCGTTGCAGAATGGTTATCGGTTGGCCGATCCGTTAAGGACTCACCCTGTAGCGAGCTGTGTGTGCGGCATGAGTGTTTTTGTTTAAAGCGCATGTGAAACGCATGTGTGTTTGCTGTGTGCTGGTGCTGATGTTTGATTGTAAGTGTTTTACAAAGCGCATGTATTGTCAAGCGCTATTGTGGGTTAAAAATGTATGACAATGCAAAGGAGGCAAAACGCCTCTCAACATTCATTGTTCCAGGTGCCCGAATGTTTGTGTCCTCCTCTACTGTGCTTTTTCCACACGTGTGTTGGGAGCACCATATATGTGGTCCAACATATGCGTGTGTGTATGTAATCCCGTTTCCTACAAAAACATTGTCGCAAATATCAAGTCCTGGAACAAAAAGCAGGGCCTTTTGGTTTATACATTTTTGATAAAAAACACACATTAAGCTGCCTCACCAACTTCACGGTAAGCCCTGGTCGAGACAGTCCTAACTCTGTCCCTACGTGCTAAAAATGTGACCACTGTCACAACGGCCTTTGGGGAGGTATGTGGGTCCTGGTTCCACCCGTCTCTCACAGGACCCATAAGCCCGGCCCTTCAACCAAAATTACAAACATAGTGCCAACATGCACCAAGAAGCCAAATCCTCAGGCTCATGTCACAGACAAGCGGTATGTCTGCAACACATAGCTCCCCTGAAATGGGCAAGGCCTGGCCCTCGTCAAAACATTAAATAAGGTTTCCCTAAATCTAGGTTTGGAAATCAAAACAACACCTCTTAAAAAAAAAAAAGGGGACACATGTCCTGGCTCAAACCCTGAGCTTCAGGACACATTGAAAATGTGTAATGGAAAATTCGGCATGGCACAGTGATAATTACGGCAGGTTGTGTTGCCAGCTCACAGCCCCTGGACCATTGAAGTACTGGCAGTACTGGTCCCTCATCTCCTGTGCCTCCTGGCGGCTGCTTCCACCCCTAATGGCTGTAGTCCTGCCATCTGTGGGGCATCAGCACACCAGCCCCCCAACACCACCTCACCATTGCTGGAGTCAATGCGGTCCTCATAGTTAGGTGGTGTGTAGGCCTGGCGAGCTCGGCGTCTAAGAAAATTATGGAGCACACAACAGGCCATAACAACAACGTCAATTGCTTCCAGTCTCATATTAATGGCCGTGTTGAAAATTCGGAAACGGCTAGACATAATGCCAAAGGCATTCTCCACCACTCGACGTGCCCGGGAAAGCCTATAATTGAAAATGCGTTGTTCGGCATTTAGGTGCCTCTGGGGGTATGGCTTCATCAAATTAGGATGTAGCGGAAAGGCCTCATCTGCCAGGAACACAAAGTTCATGTTTCCACAGGTGCGATTTGTGGGTGGTAAATTGAGACGTCCAGTCTTCAGTTTTTGGCCAAACGACGAATGGTCAAAAACCCCCCCATCAGACACCCTCCCATTTGTGCCCACTGACACCGACACAAATTCATAATTAGCGTTCACCACTGCCATCAAAACAATACTAAAATAGGATTTATAATTTTAAAAAAAAGACCCACTGTTGTGTGGTTGTGTGATCCTAATATGTTTCCCATCTATGGCAGCACCACAGTTTGGAAACTGCCACTTCTGGCTGAAGTCGGCGGCAGTGGCCAGCCATTCTTCAGGGTTTTGTGGCAAACGCAGGTAAGCAGGAGCAAGAGCGCGCAGTATAGCCTCACAGGTCTCCGGAATGAGTTGGCTAAGGAGGGGTCGCGAGATAGCAGACGAGTACTCCAAGTCCTGCATGGTGCGACCTGTGGCGAGAAACCGCAGTGTGGCGGCCAACCTCTCCTCCGCAGGCACTGCTGGACGCATAACTGTATCCTGACGAGTGCTGCCAACAACATTTGAAAGGTCTCATCTGACATCCTCAAAAAATTTTGAAAGTCACGAGGGAAGTCGTCCCGAAGTTGGTGCAGAAGGCGAATGTGTGAATGCTGATCGCGCTGCTGCAGCCACTCCCTGGCCCAGATGCGTCGTGGTCTCCTCCTGCGTCTCTCCACCCTCTCCTCTTCCACACGTGCTGCCTGCACCAGTAAAGCAGCCCCCACCACGGCACGTTGATCCGGATTCATGCTGTTTTGAAGCAAAATGAGGTTTACAACGGTGCCTACGCACAAAGGTGCTTGCCCTACAATGTGAACATTACAAAAGGGACTACAAAGGAGCATGACATTGGCAAAAAGTGTACAGGTGCACTACACATGTGCAAATTATGTACTAAAACCCAACAACACATACAGTATCAATGAAGGTGTTGAGGAATGCCACATGTTTATACACGCCAAAATGCCTTGCACCCCAAAATTGAAGACCCAACAAGCCCCTACACACACATGAAGATCACTACCAACATCACCTTTTCTACAGCATTAAAAGAAGGGAAATACCATAAAACATCAGAAACATGTAGGACCATATGTATGGAGAAACCAACACTACAGACACACAGTAATAACTCAGGTGCAGTGGTCGCTGAGTTGGGTGTCAATCCAATGTGAAGGCACACAAAAGCTGAACTTTTCCCAGATGAATTAAGTGCACCAACGTAATGCTTCATGCCTTGTATTTTACTATATGAAGAGATTTTACATAAAAAACAAGAACAAAAACATCACCTAAACAGCAGAGGGAGGTCAACAACACAAACCCCGTCATATCTCTTTGGACAACGCTCACATGCAGAATCTCAAAGTACATACCGCCACCAAGTCAGCAGCAAATACATAGTGAGGCTCCCGGAAACTCTACATATACGAGCCCCAGCCAATGACAAGGCGAGGCATCCTCCAAAAAGGCGTGTCTCCTCAGCGCTAACCCACATACCAACACGATGTTACGCCCTCCAAACAGGCGTGGTGAAACATTGTGCCACACAAAACGCAGAGGCTATGTTCCACGCCAGCCGTGGCTGAAACCGCAGGACCGCACCCAGCGTAGATGTTGCGTCCTGTGCCAGGCGTGGCAATTGCGATGCGTATGCATCTCGCACCTGTGATGCTCCAACAGCTGTTGGATCAATTCTGATAAATAGTGCATTGTGAACATGTGTTTTGGTCCTGCTCTTTTGTGTGTCCCTAGACACAAGTGCTTGAGAGCAGCCAGGCAGCTTCCAGCATCTTATTGATTTGTCAACTATATCCTGTGTACACACTGTCTGTGTTATAGCCAAGGTATGTTCACATTATTAGATGCCACAGACCCATCGACCCTTCAGGTTATTATATGGTACTCCAGGCACACATTTTGGATTGACACTGTCACAACAGCACACATCCCAGTGACTTGACCAACATTGTTGGTCTAAGCAACTGTGGTGTTGTGTTATTGAGCTGGTGCTTTTCACATTGCTCAGGCCAGGTGACTTATCATCCTGTGGATGTTCTTTTACACATGGTTTAAACCATGTGCCACTGTGATTTGCACTGATTTCCTTTATTATTGTTTTTGCAGATCCCCCGGCCCAATAGGGATTACATAACAGCGTTAATTGAGGCCTACCGAGAGCACCCATGTCTCTGGCAATCCCGGTGTGTGGCCTATAGAAACCGGGCCCTCCGCAATGCGGCGTACGAGAGTCTCCTGGAGGTCGCCCGCCCATTCATGCCAGGGCAACAACTGGATGTTGAGTACATCAAAAAAAAAATACAATATTTAAAAACTGTGTTCCTCAAAGAACACAAGAAGGTGGTGGAGTCACGTCGTTCGGGCATGGCTGAAGAGGAGGTACACACCCCAACCCTGTGGTACTACCAGCTGCTCCTCTTCACCCTGGACCAGCAGGAGCCACGGCGAGTGCTTGAGAGCGAGGACTTTGCCCACCCACAACCGGACAATGTTGTTGATGCCGTGGAGGGCGAAAATGTAAGTCCGTCACCTAGGGCAATACTAACACACTTCGCACAGCATACACATTATTGCAAACAATCAGATCCATGTTTCAAAGGTAGAGAACGCAACCATACACCCATTTGGCCTCCCATCTTGCTTTCAGCTTTTCCAACCACCTACAATTGGAGCTATCACTCCATTTGCACACAAGTAGTGAGTGTTGTGTTATTGTCACAAGCTGTAAGGCCATGTCACGATATTTTGCAGGAGATAAGGCACAATGTGGGTTACTGACATACCTGTAACTTGATCCTTAATGTCAAAATTATCAACAAAGGTGTACTGGCATGTTTGCTCATGTGTTTTTCCTTTCAACATGTAGGATCCGCTTGAAGGTCAGTCTTCAGGGTGTGTGTTGAAGTTCCCTGACCAGCCACCATCTCAGCCCAATGTCGAGTGTGCTTCAGCGCCCATCCGTCCCCCTATGCCCTTTTCACTGCCCGAGGCCGGGAACGCAATACACCACCGGCATCAGGAACTGACCTGGTGTCCCTGGCCAAGCAGGTCTTGACCCAGCAGGTCCGGGAGCCCCAATGCCCCTTTGCCGGCGTGGTGGCTCAGCGCCTCCCAACTTTTTCAACAGAGCAAAGGGAGCATGCTGAGAGAGTCATCCTGCTAGTGATGGACCAGGCCCGTTTGGGGAACCTGACGGCCGAATCAACCTTCCCTGCTCCCGTTCCCCAGCCACCAGCAAACCCACCCGCCTGGCAGTACCAGGGCCCTCCAAATTACCAACAAGGTCCTCCATTTGGCCCAGCCCAGCACATGACTCGGCGAGGGAGGGATGGATGGTATCCACCTCAGCGTCCCGACAACCGCTTCCACCAGGAAGGTGATGTTTTGGACCAGCCCCATTATGCCGATATCTAGTTTATATTTGTTGTTTTTTGTGTTCCCGGTTAAGTGGATGTTTTTGGTTCAAAGTAATTGGCCTATATCCAAACCGCATTTTTTTTTTTAATACCTTTGTGCAAGACTGCAAGTTTTTGTTATGTATATGAAATTGTTAGCCCGTCCCATTTAAGTGTCCCCATAACTGAACAGAGATTCTGACTTTTTTTTTATTAAAATATACTTTCAGTTCATTCAACTTTTAGATATGTTGTCCATGATTTTGGCATTGTGGTTACCATTTTAAAACACAAGGTGTCACGCTGACCATCTATAGTAGGCCACATGCTGGATCTCGCAGCACCTACATATGTAGAGATTAATTATACTTAAAGATTTTGTAGCCAGCAGTAGCCTTCACTACTTCTTGGTGTACCCACAAGGCCGCAGAGGTGTCCTTTACCATCATTGTATGTATTGCAGACATTTTGTAAACTTTTTGGGCCTGGAGGCACCAGCTGGGAGATCTGGACGCAGTGAATACACATTGTATTTACAAAACGGTGTTGACACCATCACCAACAATCATCACTTTACCTACAAACGGATGTGTGCCTGCTTGGTGCACATACGGCATGCTGACAATGTGCACCTTGTGTTACAAGATGTGTTATTGCGGGCTTCCTGGGGCTGAACGTGTTGAGGCCATGTTCTAGCCTTCAGGCTCTTAAAGTGTAACATAAACCTCCACAATCTTTAACATGTGTGCTTTACATAGAGGCAATGACAAAAAAAGTTTCATGTACACATTTTATTTATGGGTACAAAAGGTGTTTGACTGTAGGAAGAACCCCTACTCACTTGTGATGGTCCAAATGTTGGACACTATAAGAAAAGAGCCCAACGGGGTAGCACCAACACACTCCATCAGGTCCAAATGTTGGACACTATAAGAAAAGAGCCCAACGGGGTAGCCCCAACACACTCCATAAGGTCCAAATGTTGGACACTATAAGAAAAGAGCCCAACGGGGTAGCCCCAACACACTCCATAAGGTCCAAATGTTGGACACTATAAGAAAAGAGCCCAACGGGGTAGCCCCAACACACTCCATAAGGTCCAAATGTTGGACACTATAAGAAAAGAGCCCAACGGGGGCTTAAACTTTAAAAACAATGCCAAAATGGCAAAAAAAAGTTAAAATGGGTCCAACATGGATAACAGTATTTCAGGTCAAGATTTAACTGGCCACTGTCTATTTGTCACCAGGTTAAGGGAGGCCACCATGTCCTTGCTGTAGGGCATCCAGCATCTCCCGCAAACGGAGGACGTGCTCAATATGTCAGTTGATAGCCAACTGAAGCTGGATGGCAAAGTCTAAGTGCGCGTTAAGTACGTCATCTAAAGTGGGGACACCTGTATTGGGAAGATGACCACAGTTACCAAACAACAGTCATTGTTGATATTTACAACTCATAGCTAACAAGATGGTCGTTATCCTGATGATCGCCATCCTCCGAACTATCATGAGTTGATGGGACGCACTTAAGCTCCAGCCCGCAGCTCCTGCACGTTCGCCATCTGCACAAACATTATGTGTAAACATTAATGCACACTCTGAGACAAAAATAAGGGCAGATAGAGCCACATCACACATACAGATCTCACAACTTTTCTTTATAATTCATGTATTTTTCAAGTGAAATAATGGACACATTCTTCCATTTGGATAAAGCAACAAAATGAAGCAATGTATCCAGAATTGAACTTGAAACACACATTCGGAAAATATATCTGCAGCACATTATGTGTGTGTGTGATGTGCCCCATAAACACCACACTCAATACAGTATGCATGGTGTATGAACCACAATTAGAAACTTACCTCCATAGTCCTCCAACTGTGGGTCCCGATCATCCGCCGCCATCTCCTCCTCGACAGGCCCTGTTGGGGAGGGTACGGTGTTGGGCTCGGCTGCCCACATATCCTCCTCAGCTGGCCCTGTTGGGGAGGGCACACTGTCGGGCTCTGCCACCCACATCTCCTCCTCAACAGGCCCTGTTGGGGAGGGCACGGTGTTGGGCTCGGCCGCCCACATATCCTCCTCAGCTGGCCCTGTTGGGGAGGGCACACTGTCGGGCTCTGCCACCCACCTCTCCTCCTCGACAGGCTCTGTTGGGGAGGGCAGGGTGTTGGCCTCGGCCGCCCACATATCCTCCTCATCAGCCGTGTCCGGGGACATGGTGAAGCCTGGGCTAGCCACGGAGCTGGACAGTGTGGCAGGTGGGGGAACTGGGGGGCTTGGGCTCTGTGGCCACATGACATGGCCTAGTGGCAATAAGGGCCCTGGGCTTGAGGGTGCCCAATCATCCCAGCAGCCTGTTGTACAGCATCCTCGCCCTCCTGTGGGCATGGTGGTGAGGGCATGTCATCATCCTCCTCCATCCATGGCTGGGAGGAGTTGTTTGAAGACTCCTCGGTATCAGACTGGCCGGACCCCTCTTCGGTCTCCTCATGTGCCGCAGCAGCTGGCAGGTCGTCCTCATTATGTCCACCATGACTTGGGGGGAATGATGTCCCTGGCGCAGGAAGTGCCGGTGTGTTAGGTGGCCCTCCAGCTGGTGGCACATGCTGTGCCTCTTCCGAAGAAGAATCCTCAGTACCTGTATTGTGATAAACAATGATCAAGATTTTAGGATCACGTTTCTTAAGAATTGTTGCCTATCGTTTAAAATTAATGAGAAATTATGTGTTGGGATTGTGAGGTTGGGCCACAACGCCAAAGTGTAGGGGCTCCCTTGAAAATTTGGGTCACTCACACTTGCACATGCCTAACCACCGTTTGGCTGAGCCATGTGCAAGCCTCTGCATGCAGCGGACAGACGTAGCCTTTGTAATGATTGACACGGTGTCTGCAGATGCATGCAGACCGCCATGCACTCCCATTGGTCAACATTACAGGTTGCATTCCTGGTGTGGAGGGGAGTGTGTGATCTGTGGCCATGGGTACGTATGCACACAGATCAGTAATGGGGGCAAATGGGAGCACAGATGTGTGTGCAAGCATGTGCTGACACCATGAGCATCATGGATCGTGATTTTTTGCCCGTCTGCATGCACAGGCTTGCAGATGGGTCTGCAGAACGCTGTTGAGCCATATGCACCTGTGAAGGCGGTGTAAACGCAGATTATATGTTACCACATGGGCGGCTGCAGCCCGGGGACAACACTATCTGAATATGTTTGGAGACGGTGCTGTCTAGTGTGGTACATATACATGTGCAGATGTGTTGTGGGGTCCAACAGTTACTCACCACGCAGCCTGGCAATCCTGGCACGGATGTCCACAATGCGGCCTGGGCACTTGAATTTCAGATCCGCAATCTTGTGCTGGATCTGCTTGGGAGTCCTGTCGACACACAGCTGGCGGAGCAGGGCACATTGGATTTTGCGCACAGTGCTGCGGTTACGCAGCCTGGGGTGCCGGTGGTGATGGTGGTGATGGTGGCCCCAATAATCCAATCGATCGCAATGATCGATTAGGATCATGAGTTCCGCCATCCCCCACGTGGCAGCGCGCCCTGTTGCGGCCATGCCTGTGCTGCAATGTGCACGGGCGGAGCTAGCACCTAGCAGGCGGAATGAAACCGAAACCACAATCATGACGTCAGTACGGCCTCTTGCGTGGGCCAAACAAATTACAACGCGCCTTAAGCGCGGTGACACGGCAAGGAACACTTCTACGCCACCTACGGACCAACAACCAGTTGGCGTGGCGTAACAAAGACGTGTACAGCGTAACGGCAAATCGTTGGGAGTATGACCAGACTAGATTGGGCCCATACTAATGCATGAGTGTTTACAGTTTGCCGCCTTTGTGTGTGGCCGTAACAGCGCTTATGTGTATTGGTGCTGAAGTGACAGCTCAACCAACATGGCGCCCTGGCAAGTGAGAACCAATCGTAACGCTGGAGCTTCCGCCAATAATAGCAGAGGTTGGCCCAGCCAATCGTAACGCATGAGGGTTCACGAATCACAACTGAGGCGGCGTGACACAGGTGTATCCCCGGCACGCCTACGTGTTGGATTTCGCCATCGCTCAAATCACACCTTTCGTACGATATCGTTCAATTACACGTGTCGATTGTGCGTATCCACTTAGCCGACATCGCCATATGTGAGGTCCGGAGCTCAGATCTCGATCTTGCGATTTGATCCTTTATCGTTCGTCGTATCTTGCCGTCACACGCACAGACATCGTTTAGGCGATGTTTAATCTGGCGCGTTCAAGCGATATCTTTCAAGATATCGCAGCGTGTGACGGCCGCCTTACATGTGCAGGTGGATCAGAAATTCACCTGCGCCTGTTAACGAATTAAATCGCCCTGCCAGACTCTGACAGCGTAATCTAAATCATGCTGGCGAGGATTGCACCGTTTCTCGTCATCACCAGCGGAGCTGTGACATGATAATGGGGCGCCGATGGGTTGTCATGACAATGAGGGAGCGGATGATGACCTCTGTCGCGATCCTGATGAAGTTCCTGTATATTCCAGTTGAGCATCAATGTTCATAGGTGTAAAACGTGTAAAAAAAAAAAAAAAAGCAGCTTCAAATTGAATTCATGCCCAGGAAACTTTTCATATCTCAATGTATTGTTTACCAAGCCACTACTTATCATTTTTTCTTGTGATATGCAATATTCAAAAAATATTATAGGAGTCATGGATATACAGGTGCATCTTAATGAATGAGAATATCATCAAAAAGTTAATTTTTTTCAGTAATTCAATGAATAAAGTGAAATGCATATATGATAGTTATTACAATCAGTGTTCTATTTCAAGTTATTATTTATGTTAATGTTGATGGTCATAGGTCATTATCTCAGAAAATTAAAGTAAGGAGGATGAAGGGTTAAAAACTGCACTGCTGTATTCCACAAGATATCAAAGCATCAAAGGGTGAATATAATATCGATTTATTAGTCAACGAGTTCCAGGAATCCTTGAAACATGGCAATATGACATTGATTTGTGCTGAGGATGGGGCCAGGAAGCTCTGAAACCGCATTAACTAATAAATCAATATTATATTCATCTTTTGATGAATATGAATATGTAGAATAAGGATATATTATATACAAAACAGAAAAAAACTGCACACCTCTGACACAGACATAATGTGAACTGGTGCCAGCAAGGACACTGGGTCAAACTAGAAAAAAATTCTCTGCAGCACACAGCTACTACCAATGTGCAAACATGTTAAGAAGTGGTATATATTTGAGGAAAAAATTTAAAAACTTACGTTTTTTTTCAAAAAACTCAATCTTATTTTTTTTATTTTCTTGGGGTTCTTGGTACACACATTGGCCAATGTCCGTTTGCTCATCAGCCACGACAAGGCAACCCCAGGTCTGATGAGTCCTAACGCTGACATCCCTGTCCTCCTTTTCCTCCCTATCCCACTCTCAAGTGGGTGGACACCATCTCAACCTAAGGTCTAAGGTAATGACTCTATATAATATATGCATTTCACTTCATGTATTGAATTACTGAAATAAATTCACTTTTTGATGATCTAAATCATTGACATGCACCTGTAAGTGCACATATGGTTTCTTCCCCAAGTAGAAATCATTGTCAAAATGAATGCACTTTAAACGTCATTCATCATGGTTAATCAACAAATTGCTCCTTAATTGTTGAGAGACATTGCTCTAGAGTATGTTAGATACTATTTTTTATTCATGCCAGTGTTCTTAGGAAACATTTTTTGTGAACTCACACGCTCTTGGATGAAAATCTAAACCAATGTGAATTCTGAAGGTGAACGACAAGTTCATGGGGGATTTAACATCTGCAGTCCATGATTCATATATGAGGTTTCTGAATACGTGGTTTAGCTGGCTTGAATTTCAACACACGGAAATATACAAACAGTGCCGAAATACGGGAGAGTGTTGACATGCTAAGTTTGGCGATAGTTATGCCGCTTCGTTGTGGAATTTCCCTCTCCCCCTCACCTCTGTTTCTCCCCATCTCCTCCTCTTTTTTTCTTCTCTTAACTACCATCTGTTTTCTGTTCTTCTGTAACAGAAAAAGGTGAATTTATATCTATATTGTATCATTCAACAATTTGGTTATTGTTTCTTTACTAAATAACATAAATAAAGAATTAAAAAAAAAACAAAAAAACTGTAAACCAACCATGAATGATCTTTGAATGCATTACTGTTCGCATGGCACAGGACTCTGTCTGGAGATAAAGTGAGCACTACACAATCAATAGATATCTGAATCCGCTTCATCAGAAAAAATAATTTTAGCCCAGTCCTCTGCAGTCCTTCTGTGTACTTTCTTTGTTATTTTCTCTGATAAAGCTCCCTTCACACTTTTGGGACACCTGGAAGAATGATTGACTAGAGTATAAAGTATCATGTAATGCATGTGTGTTTGTGATGGCATGACCTGAAAACTCCTTCTGTCAGTCAGGACCTGCAGCATCTGTTTAGCTATAGTGATGTGCAGGTCCTGGATGCTTTGGTCTTCACCTGCAGCGATCAGACTTATAATTATCAGACAGGAGGAGAGAGAACTGTGCTGCTGACTATTTCTCTCAGTGTAGTATGCTGTGTCATCACTCTTAATCATAATAGAGGAGGTCTAGAGGAAGCTTTCTATGATGATTTTTTTTGCTTTTGCATGACATAGTCCAAAAAACATATGGCAATTAGTCTTCCTATATACGGTAAAAAAAAAAAGTCAAGTATTTCATGTTCAAATGTGATAAACATTTCTATGGAGTCTAAAAATGGTAAGTTCTTAATGTCTTGTCTTTTAAATGTCTTATTTTTATTTTACTAATGTTTCGTTACAATTTACTTTGCCATTTTAATCATTATTTCATAGGATCTCCTACTCATGGAACAAGTTAAGGACTTTGCTGCCAATGTGTATGAAGCATTTAGCACTCCCCAGCAACTTGAGAAGTAATGGTCCATCATGGTGTTTCTGGAGAACCGAGTGGGACATTAATGTTTACAGCATGTATACGACATTCCTTTTCAATTGAAGAATGGTGTCTCCTTGCGGAACCGATAAATGGAGGATGTATGGTGTGAATGCTGTAACATGAAGAACTGCCTAGAATCAGTTTCAGTCACAACAGCATTAAGCATATGCTTTATTCTCACCAGGATGTCATTTACAGCAAACCTATGGGAGACAATGAAATGTATCTTTACATAATGGTATATGAGATCTATTTATTAATTTGCATTTTGGTACAAATGATGCATTAACTTTATAGTCCAAACTAAATGAATGTGGCATGAATTGCTTACAGAGTGCTTTATAATATGAACAGGCCTTATCGACCCATAGATCTCGAACCAGCATTTTCCTTAATTGGAACCAATTTTAATTTCATAGTTAAAATGCTTGTGTGACAAATTTATTTTTGGTCCATATTTCATTTACTGGTAGAGAGAGAACTACTGACTTTAGGTGGCAATTACTGTACTGACATGGCAGCTTTTCAGTGTTTTGTGTTGTCATAATTTATTCATCTTTTATTCATCCAATGAAATTCAGGCATTTTTCTATAAAGGACTGAAGAGATTTATTCTTTAAATAGCATTGGCTTCAACCTTAAGTTACTCACTGAAGTATAAAAACAATCATGTACAGTAGAATTGTTAAAAGCTCTGCCAAGGACTTAGGTTGGCTTCACACCACGGTTTTTGTCTGTCCGGGTTGATCCTGTTTTTTGCAGGATCCCCCGGACAGAACCTGATAGGAGAGGATGTGTTGAAAGTGTGGTCAAATTTGGTCCGGGATCCTGGTTTGTTTTTTTTCAGGATTTGTTTTCTTCTGCTGTCCATGGTCCTGAAGTCTGCCTGTGTCTGCTCTGCTGCTGTCCAAGGTGCTGAATTCACAGCCTGTGCATGAAATACTGCTGTCTATGGTGCTGACGTTAGAACGCCATGATTTCTGAGCATGCTCTGTTCAAAAAATCAGATCCGGGAAATGATCCGATTTTTCTCACGGATCCGGCACCATGGACTTCCATTATACGGGGTATCTTTAAAATCACAATTTTTATTATCAAGCTTAAAACCAAATAGCTTAATGACATCAATAATAATTTTTTACAAAATAGAGACAACGAAGAATGGTATGAGTATAGAAAAATAAATTACAGGATCTTTTACCAAGAGAACAGTGCCTCACAGCATGCTGAAGGGGCCGGAGAGCAACACTCCCAAATCTGCAGTGTAGTTACACCACTTTATATGTAATGAGATTGCTACCAATATCTCACAAGTATTAGACATATGATATAATCCACACTGTGAGAGCATATAGCCTTCAATTCTATCTCAAACGCCCAGATTATCTGCACTTACACTATTTCCAATCTGGAATTTACAGGCACACCTGTGCCAACTCAGACCTCAATCCTACACCTTAATATACATTCAAATTAGGTATATCAACAAACAAGGTGCCTAAAATTGGTCCCTTGTTGAAGTAAGACAACCCATATTGTAGTTAGGGAGGTTTATAAGTTCAGCTCGCACATTAGTACACATGTACCATTGAAGAAACAGGGCAAGTAATCTAGAATCACAAAGTAGTGTAATACCTACATTAGTGCAGTGTAGAGAGTGCTCATCCGTAGCCCCTATGGCCCCTACGCGTTACGGTCGGAACGACCTTCCTCAGGGGGATAGATTGTACCAGGTGCCAGCCACAACCTATTACTGCAGCCTTTTATACCGGTGTCTGACAGCGTAATGGCGATTGCACTCCGTAGAAAGCGTTCCTCACACTCCTCCCCCTGCCTGGTGCTGTGAATCACGTGACAGCCCTCCTCACATGATCGCGCGCGCCTCCGGTCTATGGATCGCAAGCTTCAGAAGCGTCTCCATGACGCCGCATCCGCCCGCGAGCCTGGTGACAGGAAGCGTGCATGTATAGAGGGCGCACATGATCAAAGCTGCTCAGAGGAGGAGTGGGAGGTGCCGGAACGAGCTGAAATTACAAGCACAGAGAAGATCGGAGGGGGAAGAAGAGCTCACAAATAGAAGTGTAATTAAAGGCACAACATATAAATAAAGTAGAGGTAAATACCATAAAGTGCATATGCAAATATATAAAGTAAAAGACAATTACTGTCACCTAAATAACATTATAACCTGAGTACATCAATTAAAGTGACAAAGTGCATTATATATATAAAATACGCAAACGAACAGATGTATATTATATTTGGTGTATTAAAGAGATCAATGTAATTAATAAACAATATGCATAATGTGCAAAAAGGTGCAAATAAACACGAGTAGATTGCCATAGAAACAAAATCTTCTATTTCTTCTCAGTCCACACTTCCATCTTCATAGATATCCAGAATCAAGTAAATATGATCCATTATTTGATGAGTAATAAATAGATAAATACACTACAAACAGAATAAAAAGAGTTGGTTAAAATCAATTAAAAAACAAAACATACGGATCTAAACTCAAGACTCAGTCCATAGTGAGCAACATAGAGAACAAATAGAGCCATCAACAACTTTAAATTTACAAGAATGCGCTAAAACCAAAATTCTCGTTCAGGCCGTAAGGGACTATGCTGTTTAGTCTATAAATCCACTTATCCTCAACCTGCCGAGAATCCTACTCAAATTACCACCCCGGTGGGCCAAGGGATACTTTGTCAATTCCCACTACCTTAAGGAGACTTGAATTACTTTTATGCCTCTGGTAGAAATGTCAGGAATCGTTTTTAAAGTGTGCTGGATTCTCTGTGAGTGTTGCTCTCCGGCCCTTCAGCATGCTGTGGGGCACTGTTCTCTTGGTAAAAGATACTGTAATTTATTTTTCTATACTCATACCATTCTTCGTTGTCTCTATTTGTAAAAAATTATTATTGAGTGTCATTAAGCTATTTGGTTTTAAGCTTGATAATAAAAATTGTGATTTTAAAGAATACCCTTGATTCCTTCTGGAATGTGTTGATTCGATCAGGTTTGTTGTTAAAACCAGGAGTGTCTCCAAAACTCAGAACAGGTGTCAATCTTTCAATTTACTTTTTGCCTGCAAGATCCTCTCCTGATTCCTCTCTGGTTTTGGCACACAAACCTGATCGAACCTGATCAGGAAAAAACTGCAGTGTGAAACCAGCCTTAGGCCCCTTTCACATCAGCGTTTTTGTCCGTATCCGGCCAATCAGACAACAAATAACGCATGAGCCGCATTGTGCGCATAACAGCCGCACTTGCAGTACATTGCGGCAAGCTCCATGCATTGTCTATGGGGCTTGCGGCAAGTGCGGTATGGTGCATGTGCGATCCGGAACTTGCAGCAGTTGCAGCCGCATATAAAAACGCGGTCAGCCACGTTTTTTTTTTTTGCGTGGCCGCAAGTTCCGGATCGCGGCAATACCACACTTGGCGCAAACCCCATACACAATGCATGCGGCTTGCCACAAGTGCGTCTGCTATGCAGCAGATGCATTTTTTTGTCCGGATCGGCCGGATTCAGACAAAAACGCTAGTGTGAATGGCCCCTAACATGTTGATGACCAATCCCACCAACTGCTTGCAGGTCCCATGGCAGCTGTTCGTGCTTAAGTAACATATTATCCGGACCCCACCACTCTGATAACAGCATAGTGACTGTTCTTGAATACTGTAGCTCAGCTGCTATTGAAGTGTATGACAATCCCTTTAACTCTGTATCCATCAAGTTTATAACATGGTAGGCTTGCCATAATAATAAAAATAGCATTTATAACGAATATGTAAATGTAGCAGATCTGAATGTGTCTCTAAGCTATTTCTTTTCTTAAGAAAATTAAATAAATGTAATAGGTTTACCTGCAAAATCGCATACCGTTTACACTGACAAATCCTGCTCGATTTGGGTCCCTCATTTTCATATTTCACTTTTCTCCAAAAGTATAACATTTAAAATGAATTATTTATTGAAGTAAAACTCTGCTTTTCTTGACTGCATTGATAAAAAAGCTAAAAAAAAATTCTCATGCAGCAGATGTCCCACATTACCACGATTTTGTAGGGTATTTATTGCAAACGTGGTTTTTCCAGATCAAATAAATGTATGTAATGTTTCACTTCTAATATTGGCATGGTGAAAAAGAGGCATTAAAAGCTGCATCAATTGATTTTTTTTTTAATGCTGCAGTCAAAGTCTCATGGAAATGTCCCCCTTTAAAATACAGCAGAGTTCTTTAAAGAAGAGTTCCAGTCTATTTTTTAATGATATTATATACAATTAATTTACTAGTCTATGCCAAGCAGCTAACTTCTGTGCTCGGTGTATTTTAGGCTAATTAGTTGGCCTTGTATATTAAAACTGTTCTTGCTTACCAAGACAAACAATCAGAGATTAGTTAGGTCATGAACTGAGTCAATACTTGCTACCTGTGGTATAATATTGATACATTTTTGCTAAGTTGATAATGATTGGTTATGCCTGAGTATAGCTGCTTATTTTTGATGCTACTTTCACACTCCGCATTCGTGCTGTGGCTTTTAATTGCAGCAGTGCTGTATAATCACAATAGAGTAATGCTCTATGGAAACCACAATCACGGTTTGCAAGGTGTCGCTGCTGTATTGCAGCTTAATAAAATTTAATTGGGTCGCATTGCAACCCCAAGATTACTGCTTCAAGCTAGTCATAAAAAAATCTAATGAGGTTGGACTTCTTGCAACTTTGATTTCGGCAGCAGTTCTTTCGAGCAGCAGTGTGATTGCATTTCCTTATATTGCGCTTGGATTGTAGGAGCGGCACTGAGTGAACTTGTGTCCTGGACAAAGTTACTTTGTAGGCCCAGCATAATCTTGCAGGGAAACAACTGTTTCACCTGCAGGATTAGATTTTGCAGTTGCACACAGAGCTGCTGCAGTTAAAAACTGCAGCATGACCATTGCATGTGAACTCAAGCTGATTTCACACTGCAGTTTTTTCCCTGATCAGGTTCAATCAGGTTTAGGTGCCAAAACCAGGAGAGGAACTTGCAGAGAAAAACTATAATTGAAAGATTGACACCTGTTCTGAGTTTTGGAGACACTCCTGGTTTTGGCACACAAACCTGATCGAACCTGATCAGGTAAAAACTGCAGCGTGAAACCAGCCTAAGGCCCCTTTCACAACAGTGTTTTGCGCTGATCGCGGCAGTTGCTGTGAAAAAAACGCAACTGCCGCGATTACCGCATAACGGCTACACTTGTGACAAGCCCCATACAATGTCTATGGGGCTTGCGGCAGGTGCGGTATCGGCACTTGCGGCCGGTGCGGGCGCGGAAAAAACACGGCATACCGCATTTTTTTGTGGCGCGCCTGCCGCAAGTGCCGACACCGCACTTACCGCACCTGCCGCACACTTACCGCAAGCCCCATAGACATAGCGGCCGTTATGCGGTAATCGCGGCAGTTGCCTAAGGCTGCTTTCACATCAGCGGTTTTCACTGATCGCGACAGTTGCGGTGAAAAAAACGCAACTGCCGCGATTACCGCATAACGACCGCACTTGCGGTTCACTTGCGGCAAGCCCCATACAATGTCTATGGGGCTTGCGGCAAGTGCGATTTAGGCACTTGCAGCAGGTGCGGCTGCGAAAAAACTCCGGCATACCGCGTTTTTTTCGCTGCCGCAAGTGCCGAAACCGCACTTACCGTACCTGCCGCACACTTACCGCAAGCCCCATAGACATTGGGGCTTGCCGCAAGTGAACCGCAAGTGCGGCCGTTATGCGGTAATCGCGGCAGTTGCGGTTTTTTCACCGCAACTGCCGCGATCAGCGAAAACCGCTGATGTGAAAGCAGCCTAAGCAGTTTCTGGTGGTGTGACGTTCATTGTCGTTTACAGTATGTGATGTGCAGCAATTCTTCAACCATACTAGTGTTATACTGATATAAAGGATTTAGTTTAATTTTGCTCATTTCAGTGCAGTAATTATAATAGATATTTTAATGTATATTCTTTATTAGGATGTTCATCATAAGCACTTTGCCTACTGAAAGTCTCTTTAATTATTTTTTTTTTTTAATGGAGGATGGCAAGTAAAAAATGTCTACAGTTGAATAAATAACATTTTTGTAATTTGATATCTTAGCTTATATTATTTAAGAAAATTTATTGTGAATGATTTAATTATTTTGGTACATAGTTTATAATTACCTTGTCAAAGTGTAAAGAGCTTGTCCACTACCTGTGTTTGCCCCTATTAAAATAACAACACCTACACTCGCCTCTGGTGCTGTAGCTGTTCCACTGGTATCAGCACTCAGTCTGTCAGAACCCACATGACATTATTACATAAATGAATATGGTGAATCTGCACTAAAGCAACATTATTCTAAGGTTATAATGCAGAAAAAATACTTTAATTAAGATATGTAGCATATTCATATAAAATCGCGTATACATGGTAGAAAACGTAATGTCATAATGAGCAAGTTTTATGCTCTATATAAAAGTAATGCCCTGGCCGATGGCTAGCACTAAGCGATAAAACATACAATGTATGAGTCTTGAATAGAAAAACAAAATGAATAAAATAGTTTTTTTTGGTCCACTTCTTTTAGGATAGTAGTTGTCTTTAGTACAAAATTGCACATAGGTTGGTGCTACATGGTATCAAGTCAAATGAGGTATATTAATATATTTTCACTATGTCCATATTATCCGAGGTAAAATATTAAAAATAGGAGGAGAAGGCATTGTAAAAATGGCTTAAAATTTGCCTCAGCAACAAAATGTAATCGCTTTCAGGCTTTTGTTGGCATCAAACAGTTTATTTGCAAACTAGTTGTAAAAAAAAATCCTCAATTAAACCAAATCACCAGGATGGAAGATATTCAGTTAGTCACTATGGCTACAGATAATAAGGGGTGTGACGCAGCAGGTATTTTGCTGCAAAAATTAATAATTGTACTCAGAACATCAGATTAAATTCCTCAAATTATGTATTATATTTATTTAAAATGATGCTATAATAATAAATGATGATAATTTTAATGCACAATTTGTTAAGGCTAAGATGAACTTCTATGTCCAGCAATGGGGCACTGCCATGTGGAACAGCTTTGTCCTGAGTTATGCAAATCTGTACGTGGGTAGATGGGAACATAAGCACATCTACCATATTCATTGGCTCAGCTTCAGGAGAACCTGGTCCTCTGACAGGGGTTCATTGATGATAACATATCAGAGCACAGACTAAATAAATATGATAACAGAATTCCTAAATGATATTAATAAAAATAATTTTTAGCTGCAATTTACATTAGATTTTAGTATTGAGTAAATACAGGGTGGACCATTTATATGGATGCACCTAGATAAAATGGGAATGTTGGTGATATCAACTTTCTGTTTATAGCACATTAGTATATGGGAGGGGGAAAACTTTTCTAGATAGGTAGTGACCATGGCGGCCATTTTGAAGTTAGCCATTTTGGATCCAACTTTATTTTCAATGGCAAGAGGGTCATGTGACATCAAACGTTTTGAGAATTTCATAAGAAAAACAATGGTGTGCTTGGTTTTAACGTAACTTTATTCTTTCATGAGTTATTAACAAGTTTATGACCACTTATAAAATGTGTTCAAAGTGCTGCCCATTATGTTGGATTGTCAATGCAACCCTCTTCTCCCACTCTTGACACACTGATAGCACACCGCAGAAGAAATGCTAGCACAGGCTTTCAGTATCCATTGTTTCAGATGCTGCACATCTCGTATTTTCACAGCATAGACAATTGCCTTCAGATGAGTGATGAGGCAAACGTTTTTGTGAATGGTGAAGTTAACAAACAAAACTACCGCTATTGGTCTGACACTAACCCACAGTGGATAGATCCCTCCAAGACTGTTGGAACACAAAAATTGATGGTATGGTGTGGTATATACAATCTTTGTTGTTTAAAATTCATTAAAATTTACACTTAAA
Source organism: Allobates femoralis (assembly GCA_033576535.1). Lineage (NCBI taxonomy): Eukaryota > Metazoa > Chordata > Amphibia > Anura > Aromobatidae > Allobates > Allobates femoralis. The sequence continues at coordinate 388,140,846 of JARQOC010000001.1, read as the reverse complement.
CATTCAGGTACCAAGAATAGACTATTGCAATATTATTATTAAGGGTAGCACACATAACCATTGGAGTGTGTACATACACACACCTACTACCCATCATCTATATTTATGTATACAATGTTACACCATCATACTTTGGATATCACTCCACCTACCCTGAGGAAGCAAGAAGAACTTTGGAAACGTACGTAGGGGCTAGAGAGAAAGGCCACAGCTGGACTTCATTCACTATAACACCAGTAACTGCAGTAAAGGTATAGCGTTATAACAAGTGATTCTTTATGGGCCACCTATGAATAACATCTAATCACAGTATAAAGAGGGAGGTAGGTGGAGTGATACCCTAAGTAAGATGGTGTAATATATAAATGAATATAGGTGATGACTTGAATCATAAACGAAATAGAAGAGGTATATAAAGTGCAGACCTGTTTACGTACACAGTCCAATGGTTATGTGTGCCTACCCTTAATAATATTGCAATAGTCTATTCTTGGTACCTGAATATTTAAATGTAAATTCTAATGAATTTTAAACAAGATTGTATTTTTTGAGCCTAAAAAAAGTGTGGTGCAATTTCACTTTACACCTGTAGTGCTACTGGTGGAAGCTACTATAGGTGTGGAAAAGATATAGGTTTAATAACACGTATATGTTTTGTTTTCCATCAACAGCACCCAAGCAGTTTGGAAAATGAGTGGTTTCCTAAAACATTTCTACAATTTCCAGCCAGTATTCTGTTGTAGGATGAATTTGTGGTGTAAAACTTCCCACAAAGCCGAGCAGGTGTCTTTTACAATAGATGATAGAAATTCCAAGTCGGAACTAAAAGTGCAAAGATGAAGTGTTTCTCCCGTAGCGAGGAACCTGACCAAACACTAAAACAAAATATTACTACACAATCCTAGGTCTGGGACCTTGCTCTCAACCTTATGGAGAGAGCGAAGTAGGTGAGGAGATTGTAAGCCACTTCCCTCCTCTCACATATATGCATATATGCAAATTTGCACTTCACTAAGGGAATTAGAAGTACAACTCCCGTGCCACATTTAAGCAGCTTTCCTCAAAGTCATAATCGCTTTCCTACAAACTTTTAATATAACTAAGGGATTTGTGCCAGATCAGAACCCCAAACTACAGACGGCGCGTTTCGGGTACCTGCCCCTCATCAGTGTAGTGTGTGGGATATTCTGATCTGGCTGAGTGTGTGGGCTAAGACAAGGTCTGGGAACTTGCTCTCAACCTTATGGAGAGAGCGAAGTAGTGAGGAGATTGTAAGCCACTTCCCTCCTCTCAGATATATGCATATATGCAAATTTGCACTTCACTAAGGAAGTTGAGAAACTCCCGGCCACATTTAAGCAGCTTCCTCAAAGTCATAATCGCTTTCCTACAAGCTTTTAATATAACTAAGGGATTTGTGCCAGATCAGAACCCCAAACACTGACGCTGCGTTTCGGGTACCTGCCCCTCATCATGTAGTGTGTGGGATATTCTGATCTGGCTGAGTGATGTGGCTAAGACAAGGTCTGGGAACTTGCTCTCAACCTTATGGAGAGAGCGAAGTAGGTGAGGAGATTGTAAGCCACTTCCCTCCTCTCAGATATATGCATATATGCAAATTTGCACTTCACTAAGGAATTGAGAAACTCCCGTCCACATTTAAGCAGCTTCCTCAAAGTCATAATCGCTTTCCTACAAGCTTTTAATATAACTAAGGGATTTGTGCCAGATCAGAACCCCAAACTACAGACGCTGCTTTCGGGTACCTGCCCTCATCAGTGTAGTGTGTGGGAGATTCTGATCTGGCACACTAAAACTACACTACACTACACTGATGAGGGGCAGGTACCCCGAAACGCAGCGTCTGTAGTTTTGGGGTTCTGATCTGGCACAAATCCCTATAGTATATTAAAAGCTTGTAGGAAAGCGATTATGACTTTGAGAAGCTGCTTAATGTGGCACGGGAGTTTCTCAACTTCCTTAGTGAAGTGCAAATTTGCATATATGCATATATCTGAGAGGAGGGAAGTGGCTTACAATCTCCTCACCTACTTCGCTCTCTCCATAAGGTTAGAGCAAGTTCCCAGACCTTGTCTAGCCCACCCACTCAGCCAGATCAGAATATCCCACACACTACACTGATGAGGGCAGGTACCCCGAAACGCAGCGTCGTAATTTGGGTTCTGATCTGGCACAAATCCCTTAGTTTATTAAAAGCTTGTAGAAAGCGATTATGACTTTGAGGAAGACTGCTTAAATTTTGGCACGGAAGTTTCTCAACTTCCTTAGTGAAGTGCAAATTTGCATATATCATACACAATCCTAATAATTCTAGCATTTATTATCAAGATGTGATACTGTGAAATTGTACTTACCTTTGTGTTAACATGAACGCTCCTCAGCACAAATAGTTCTGCAGAAATAAGTGTCCTGTTTTGTAATTAATCCTCGAATATGTGCAACCAAGTCAAACTTTCCACAATCATCCGCAATGGTTTATAAACATCTCGTGATGTTTCCGTACCTCCAGGTATAAAGTAGAAAATACACCAGGTTTCATTCTCCGCAAACTAATTGCTGACATCTCGGTGCCAATCATCTTCTTCTGCACTCATTTTGATAAACTACATCTATGAAACATGCAAGATTAAAAGCCAATTTCACTTGATAGTTGAATTGCTGAGCTTAGAGACATTTTGCTGCTTGATTCCAGGGAAAATGAGGTCTGGAGCCACTAGAACACACACCTATATATGTAATCGTATTTTTCGCTTTATGAGACGCACCTGATTATAAGATGCATCCCCAAATATGGTGAAGGAAAAGAGAAAAAAATATATTTTTTAATGTTAAATGGGGTCCGTCTTATACTGCCAGTGTCCGTCTAAGGCTGGTATCACACTGTCCGTATGATATACAACTAAGTTGGACGTGTCACACATGATTAACTTGGAATGGCCTCCCCTGTCAGGACAGGAGTGTGGAGCTGCTTTGAAACACAAACAGCTGACGCCCCCATCCAGAGATGGGGAGGCCATTCCAGTTTAATCATCCATGATACGTCTGACTAAAGGTACCCGTTACATGCTTCAATGTTGAAACGATATCACTAACGATCTCGTGGGCGCGCGGTCGTTAGGACATCGTTTAGAGATCATCGATGAGATTTCACACACCTAGATATCGTGCACGTCTCACCAACGATCCAGCGAGCGAGGTATCATTCGCACAACCCAGCAAACGATACTTATGTATGTAGTATACACTGATATGTATGGCGAAGTCGTGAATGACATCGTTATCGCGGTGTCACACAGAACAGTGCAGCAGGTTGGCTGGTCGTGGATCATCTGATTTGAGAACATGTTCTCAAATCTGCGATCAACGATCCAACAATTTATCGTAATTGAATCTCGGTGTTACACGCAACGACGTCTTAACGATGTCGTTTCAACTACTCCAAACCCCTGACGTTTGAGCGATATTGTTCACGATATCTTACCGTGTAACTTGCCTGTCGTATGTCTGTATGTGAATGCTGATATGTGTGATGATGCTCCGCCTCCAGCCCTGCCAGCTTCAGATCTACACTGTGTTCCAAATTATTATGCAAATGTTCTTTTTCTCTGATTTTTCTAAATGGTTGGTGCAAATGACAGTCAGTGTAATAAAAGTCATTACCCGTTAGATTATATACATCAAATTTTATTGAAGAAATCTCCCTATGATAACAGTATAATTTTCAAAATTAAAAAAACTCTAAAAGACTGTTCCAAATTATTACGCACAGTAGAGTTTTTAAACATTTGATATGTTTGAAAGAATTGAAAATGCTAATTTGTTGAATTTGCAGCATTAACAGGTCACATTCACTGAAATAAAAAGCTATTTAAATCCAAAACATCCTAACAGGCCAAGTTACATGTTAACATAGGAACCTTACTTTGATATCACCTTCACAATTCTAGCATCCATTGATATTGTGAGTTTCTGGAGAGTTTCTGCTTGTGTTTCTTTGGATGATGTCAGAATACCCTCACAGAGCTGCTGTTTTGATGTGAACTGCCTCCCACCCTCATAGATCTTTTGCTTGATTATACTCCTAAGGTTCTCTATAGGATTGAGGTCAGGGGAAGATGGTGGCCACACCATGAGTTTATCTCCTTTTATGCCCATAGCAGCCAATGGCACAGAGGTATTCTTTGTAGCATGAGATGGTACATTCACATGCATGAGGATGATTTTGCTCCTAAAGGCACGTTTTTGCTTTTTGTACCATGGAAGAAAGTTCTCAGTTGGAAACTCTATATACGTTGCAGAGGTCATTTTCACACCTTCAGGAACCTTAGAGGGGCCTATCAGCTGTTTCCCAATGATTCCAGCCCAAAACATGACTCCTCCACCTCCTTGCTGACGTCACAGCCTTTGTGGGATATGATGGCATCCACCAACCATCCACTACCCTGTTCATCTGAACCATCCAGGGTTGCTCGGCACTCACCAGTAAACAAGACTGTTTGAAAATTAGTCTTCATGTATATCTGGACCCACTGCAACTGTTTCTGCTTGTGAGCACTGTTTAGGGGTGGCCGAATAGTAGGTTTATGCACCACAGCAAGCCTTTGAAAGATCCTACACCTTGAAGTTCGAGGGACTCCAGAGGCACCAGCAGCTTCAAATATCTGTTTGTTGGTTTGTAAGGCCTTTTTAGCAGCTGCTCTCTTAATCTGATGAACTTGCCTGGCAGAAACCTTCCTCATTCTGCCTTTAGCTGCACGAACACATCTGTGCTCAGAATCAGCCACAAATCTCTTCACAATATGATGATCACACTTAAGTTTTCGTGCAATATCAAATGTTTTCATCCTTTGTCCAAGGCATTGCACTATTTGTTGCTTTTCGGCAGCAGAGACATCTTTTTTCTTTCCCATGTTACTTGAAAACTGTGGCCTGCGTAATATTGTGAACACCCAGTTTTCCTTTTATTGGGCTCACCTGCCAAACTATTTGTAACAGATATCTGAGATTTTCTTCAGGGTTCTTTGGATCATTGAAATCAAAGGTTTGGTACCGTGTTAGCCAGTTGAGAAAATGTTGATTGCTCTCAGTGTGAGAAACAAGATACAAATCTTGTAGTTGTGATACCTTTTAATGGCTAACAAAAATAAAATAAATGATGTTAAAAGGCGAGCTTTCGAGACGACTCAGGTCTCTTCATCAGGCATGGTATGACAAGATATTGAATGAAACTCGAAATATATGCATGCACAACTAAAATGATTGGACATGTGACTAAATAAACATTACAAAGCCTGGACATTTGGCAAAATAAACAAATCAGCCTTGGAGAGGATCTTCAAACAGGCAGGCCCAGTGGTAATAAAGTCTTCAGGACACTAAATTATAAGAAAACTTGGTGTCTAAGATTTCCATGTCTTTGAACAACATTTTTTAGACGTGATAATGAGCCATAAAACCATCAGCGATGTTCAGTCCATTCTGTATTCAATTGAAACTTCTAATTAGCTTGGATTCACAGACTCTTCGATGTTTTTGAGATTTGAAATTACCTCTCAAAATTAAAACCTTCATATTATCAATGTTATGTCCCTGGCCAGAAAAATGCTCCGCTACTGGAAAATTGATTTTTTCGTGTGTAATTGTGTGACGATGAGACCTCATCCTTGCTCTTAGACGCTGCCCAGTCTCAACAACATAGAAAGAATCTACTGGGTAAATGGTGCACATAATTAAATATACAACATTGGAAGAGGAGCATGTGAAAGTCCCAGGAATCTTATAATCCTGCTGTGTGTTGGGGATCTGTATCCTGTCTCTGGTCTCTATGTGAGCACAGGTCTTGCAGCTCTTCTCATTGCATGGATAAGTTCCTTTTGGTGTATCCGAGGGCATCAAACTTCGGACCATGATGTTTCTTAAATTGGGAGGCTGCCTGTAGCACAGCAAGGGAGGGTCTTTGAATATTATTTTAAGTCGGTCATCCTTGTGTAGGATGTGATGAAGTTTCCTGGCAGTTTTCCTTAGTAACTCAAGCTGTGGGTTGTAGGTCACCACCAGGGGAACACATTGGTTCTCTTCTTTTCTCTGTATTGGAGTGCTTGACTTCTAGGGATCCTTATGGCTTTAATGATCTGATCCTCAATGGAGGTGGGGTGGTAGCCCTGGTTTAAAAATGTCTTTTTTAGCTGGTTTAAGTGTTCATCCCTTGCAACTGGGTTGGAGCAAATACGGTTATATCTGAGGGCCTGGCTGTAGACAATGGATTTTTTTATGTGTTTTGGGTGGAAACTCCCAAGATGTCATCAATGAAACGGAAGTACCCAAGGGTTTGATGGGGCAGGAGGCTAAAAAGACATTTTCCAGTTTAGCCATGAAGAGATTGGCATACTGGGGGGCCATTTTGCTTCCCATGGCAGTTCCGGTGCATTGTAAATACAGTTCTTCACCAAAAGAGAAAATGTGGGTGAGGATAAATCTGGTGAGCTTGAGGGAGCTCTGAGGGAGTTGAGAAGACTCATCAAATGTTTAGGTACAGATTCCACAAACCTTCTGGACTTAATTCCTGAGGATCCCAGGATGGGAGTATTCTATATGCTTCCCAAGATTCATAAACCAGGTAAACCAGGGAGACCTACAGGGCTGTGGAGTCGGAGTCGTGGTCAGAGTTTTTTGGTCGGAGTCGGTAGAAATGTACCGACTCCAGCTTTAAAAAAGTGTATTAATATTTCATAATTGAACTGTCATATGAATTTTATACATGTTACTCAAATATATATGTTCTATCAAACTATGAACAACAGTGATAAACAGTTCTGCTGGAGATAGAGACATTCTTCTTTGTGTGTCACTGTTCTCCACTGCCTTCTAATCTTATACTTGAGTTAACCTCATGCTGCCCCAACCCCCTACTTACAATGTATGAAACTGAAAGTGAAAATGTTTTGCAAATTCTTAGTAGTAAAGCTCCTCCTCGTCTAGACTAGATTATACTAGGTGTTCATCTCCAAGCATCTCACACAGCTGCCTGCTACTCAGAAGAGGAAGACTGTAAGAAGTATTGTCCTTTCAACAAACTTTGCATCAGTTATCTGTGAGACATGAGGAATAATAACAGTATTACTGACCACTATATCAGTTGTACGACCTGGCAATAATTTTGTGCAATTGATTTTAGGAAAAACAATTGTCATTTGGATTGTGATGCAGAATTAAAAACCTGAGATGTCAAAGAGGCATCACATTAAATCAGCTGTATTTGAACATTTCACCATCACTCAAGATGGAAAACATTATGTCTGTCAGTGTATGACAAATGATCCAGAAGAAAACAATCTGTCAATGCCAAGATCAGTGCATATTCAGGCAAAGATAAAAATGCTCCTACCAGAGCTTCTAATCTAAAGAGCATTTACAGCGCTTTCATCCAGAAGTACTGAAAGCAGTGGAAGAGAAAGACTGCATCCAAATCAAGGAACCAGTGCCCAGCTCTTCCAGCCAAACAAAGGAGCAGAAAACTTTGCAGCCATCAGTTGCAAGATATTTTGTCAGTGACAAAGTTACTGTGACAATGACAGTAGATACATTTAAAAAACAGATCATAGAGCTTGTTGTAAAGGATAGTGTGCCTATTTCATTATTTTCACGACCAGCTTTTATGTGTCTGAATGGGGAAATGGCCGCAAGCTTGGTGTTTCTCTGGAGAGAGAGAGTATTAGAAAATTAGTAATCGAAGAAGCTTTTAAACAAAAGGAATAACTTAAAAAAACTCTCAAGGGACGCTTTGTGTTTCTTAAAATGGATGCCTGCACATCACGTACCATCAATGTCCGATTTGTTTGTACAAAAATGAAATAGTTACCAAGAATTGGCAGTAAAAGACACCAAAGCTCATCACACCAGTGAGTTTCTCCAGGTCTTGGTGGAAAAGGTTCTGCAAGACTATGAACTTAAAAAGAGCAAGTTCTTTCTGTCGTAACTGACAATGCTTCAAATATGATAAGTACTATTAAGCTAATGAATGAGTGTAATGATGGTGACCAGCAGCTAGAAGAACATTCTGGGTCCACAGACACAGAAATGTTTGAAATAGAGGAACACAGTATTGTAACTGAGGAGCAAACTGAAGTTGCTTCAGATGATCAGCAACATGATAGTTTAACAAGATCCTTTGAAACTGTGTCAATACGTTCTTTCATTCATCACATGCGCTGTGTTGTGCATACGTTACAGCTGGCTATAAGAGACAGTCTGCAAGAAGGACATGCTGCTGCACTGATTGGAAAGGTGAGAAAATTGGCTACTGTTGCCAGAACCCCTAAAGTTGCTCAATTTTGAAGAGACGTGCTGGAAAAGGGGCAATTATTGATCAAGCCACACGATGGGGCAGTACTTACTTAATGATTCAGCGCTTGGTTGAACTGAAAACCTTTCTTGTAGACATGGCTAACCCTCAACTGACGCTAAATGAAAGTCAGTGGAATCAGGGGACTGAGCTGGAAAAATTGCTAGAGCACCCATTTACAGTGACTAAAAAATTACAAGCAGAGGACTTAACTCCAGGTATTTTCTTAAAGGAGTGAAGAACCTGATGTTTCGCCTGTCCCAAAGAGAGGGTTAATTGCAAGTGGCATTGCTACATCAATGAAACGGAGAGAGGAGCTACTATTAGAAATAACATTCTTTTGGCAGCTGTTTATGTAGACCCAATGCATCGGATTCTTCTAGATGATCAACAGCTAAGTAAAGGAAAAGAAGCTCTGTTTGAAATAGCAGTGAGGATGAAAGGGATGCAGAACAGTCAGGAGGAACAAGAAGAATTTGGTCGTCCTGCCACATCTTCACCCTCATCATCAACTGATGAAGAATTTAATTTCGAAAAGTATTTGGATCACAAGGACCGTGCAAAGCGTTCCCGCATAGAAGAGTCATCCCAATCAAAGAACACAGCCAGTACATTTCAGCAGAATTTTTCATGTGTACTAAAAGAAATTGAGAAATTTGACCGTTCATCAAAAATAACAGTGCAACAAGCGATTCCTCTGTATCCTGACATTGTCAGAGATGTTGCCCGAGTGGTTACTGCTTTGCCACCAATCCAAGTTAGTGTAGAGAGGTTGTTCTCTGCTCTCAAAGTAATTAGATCAGATTTGAGGGCATCCATGAAGGAGGATCTGACAGAGGCAATACTTTTTCTGAGGACAAATTTATAGATTACTTCTTATTAACTGCATAACCGTGTTTATTGCATATTTATTTACAGTTTGGAAAAGTTTATAAAAGTTATTTGCTATATTCTAATTGTATTCTAATAAATATAGTTTTTGCTCTAAGTGGTCTGATTACTTGTATGATGGTGAGAAACTGAATAAGCACGATGGTAATATTTTACAACAGTAAATTTATTGTTACGAAGTGGCCATTTATGAAGAAGCCGGAGTCTGAGTCTGAGCCTGATAAAATCCAGGAGTCGGAGTCGCAACTGTGGCTTACCGACTCCACAGCCCTGGAGACCCATCATCTCAGGGGTGGGAACACTCACTGAATCTCTGGGTGGGTGGAAAATGTCCTTAAACCGCTGGTAAGGAGGACAGACAGCTATATACAGGACACAACAGACCTTCTAAATAAGCTCTCTACAATAGGTCCCCTCCCCAGAGTACCATCTTAGCCATCATGGAGGTGGAGTCCTTATATTCTAACATCCCACACGAAGATGGACTTACTGCCTGCCGACTGTTTCTTGAAGCCAATGGGATCCCTTCAGAATCAGTTCTAAAGCTCACCAGATTTATCCTCACCCACAACATTTTCTGTTTGGTGAAGAACTGTATTTACAACGCACCGGAACTGCCATGGGAAGCAAAATGGCCCCTCAGTATGCCAACCTCTTCATCGCTAAACTGGAAAATGACTTTTAGCCTCCTGCCCCATCAAACCCTTGGCGTACTTCCGTTTCATTGATGACATCTTAATAATCTGGACTGGAACTGAACATGAACTTCTAAAATTCCATGACAAGTTCAACCAATTTCATCCCAGCGTAAACCTGACACTGGACCACTCAAATACAGAAATCAACTTTCTGGATACCACCTTAAAAATTCTAAATGGTTCATTCCAGACATCAGTATATCGGAAACTGATTGACCGTCCCACATACCTTAGATGGGACAGTTTCCACCCGAAACACATAAAAAAATCCATTGTCTACAGCCAGGCCCTCAGATATAACCGTATTTGCTCCAACCCAGTGGAAAGGGATGAACACTTAAACCAGCTAAAAAATACATTTTTAAACCAGGGCTACCACCCCACCTCCATTGAGGATCAGATCATTAAAGCCACAAGGATCCCTAGAAGTCAAGCACTCCAATACAGAGAAAAAGAAGAGAACCAACGTGTTCCCCTGGTGGTGACCTACAACCCACAGCTTGAGGTACTAAAGAAAACTGCCAGGAAACTTCATCACATCCTACACAAGGATGACCGACTTAAAATAATATTCAAAGACCCTCCCTTGCTGTGCTACAGGCAGCCTCCCAATTTAACACTAGAACTCCCAGAGAGGGGTCATTTGACATTTCTACCTTTGAAACCCAGAGAAGGGTCAAATGACCTAAAGGATTTTATCTACATCTTATCTTATCTCTAATTACTGTCTTTTGTTCTGTTATTAAGGCCATTACTGTCACACCACAGGAGGTTGTTTGCTGTTTTCCATCTAGTTTAAGTAGTTCTATTCAGTCTATTGTATTTGATAATATAAAGACTATACATATTGTATTTAGTTTAGTTTTATTTGAGCAAAAAAGCACTGAAACAATGAATCATTTTTTATATATTTTAAATAAAGAATTAGAAATTTTAGAGCAAGGTACAGCTGTAAGTAATGACCAGAAGCATTTGTGTCTAAAGGTACCGTTACACGTCATGATCTCGTCGACGATATAGTAAATGTCACGTGATCACATCTTTCTTGCAATCTGTTTCACATCGTCCAAGAGGCGTCACACGCAACTATCTTGTTAACTATGTAAATTTTGGCACCGCGCCAGCCTCATCGCAAACATTTGCAGAACGATTTTTCATAATGGCACGAATAGGAGAATTTAGACCAACATCGTTCATCTCGGCGTTACACTGAACGATGCTGCACATCTTCTGACACATAATTGGACGAGGATCGTCAGATTTGAGATCCTGACCTCAAATCTGCGATCAGCGATCCAACGATGTGTTCGTCCGATATCTTCACGTTACACGCAACTATGTGAAAACCACATCGCATGAACGACGTGATCACGTGACGTTTTCAAACATATCGTCAACGAGATCATAACGTGCCTTTAGGCCTCAAGCACACTAGCGAAAAAAAAAAAAAACGCAGCATGTTCAGTCTTGTGCGAATTTTGCGCGAAAAAATTTGCACAAGAGGACTGAAATTTTAGTGTGAAAAATATACAAAAGAGCAACTGTTATTTTTTCCATGCTTTTTATTTTTTGTTTAAAAGCCAATAAGATTTTTTTTCCCTGAAGGGTTATTTCACACCAACATCAAACAAATAGTCACATTTTCAAGATGAGCAGTGTATTAGCGGCATGGCAAACAACTGTGATAAGACAGTGAACAAGAAAAGAATATCATCAAATTATACAACAGGGAGGGATTTTGGGGGAGGAGAAGTGGGAAGAGGGGAGGGGGGGGGAAGGGTAAAGACAAATACACAAGATGAGCAGTGTATAAAGCGGCATGGCAAACAAATGTGATAAGACAGTGAACAAGAAAACAATATCATCAAATTATACAACAGGGAGGGATGTTGGGGAGAGAAGTGGGAGGGGGAAAGGTAAAGACAAATACATGGGGGTAGGGAGTAAAAGAGCAAGCATCAAAGGATGCTTTTTATTTTTAATATAAAAATGATAAAAAAAATACAAGGAATAAAACAATTCCACACATATTTACAATAGGCTGCAGTGGGGGGCTGTGTGTGTGTGAGAGTGGCATGTCCTTGTGTGACTAGCATTTCAGCACTCACTCAGCAGTCTGCCTGCACTGTCTGAACATACCTGGCACTGCCTGGGTATGTCCCTGGTACATTTGCCACACGTGTATTTGTAGCAGTCAACACATCTCTCAGTTGCACAATTGTTCGTGCATCGATGGTTGACCTGACACTTCGCTCTTTTGCCAGGGCTGGGTGTGTAAGGTTGTTGCCGAAGGAGTTTCTCCTTGCGTGCCTTCTTTTCAGTCACATGAGAGCCACCTAACTCTTTTGCAAGCTTAACCAGGAAGTCACCCGTCTCTCCTGCACCCCAGTGCATGCCTGATAAAGAACATGAGCACTGAGTGCTGCCATGTCAATCATGTTGAAGAACACGGCGATTGGCCATCGCCGTGTTCCTGCACGCACGCTCTACTCCCACACCATTTGATCCATTACATCCACACCGCACTTTGTGTGGTTGTATTGTGTGACCGTGTTTGGCTTCCTTTTGTTGGTATCCTCAGTCTCAACTACGCTGTGCATGCTGCTGAGAATGTAGACTGCCTTCTTTCATTTGGGTGCATACACTGTCAGTGTGGCACCAGTGGTTGAAAACACCTGAGTGGTGAATTCAGTACGGTCCATCTGTCTAGCGGATTGAGGAATTTCCCGGCGACTCTTGTTGACTGTGCCGAGGATAGTGGTTTTCCGGCTAAGCAGTCGTTGTGCAAGTGACAACGATGTAAAGAAATTGTCCGTGGTTACAGTTCTGCCCTTGTCCATGAATGGTTCCATCAGCCTCATCACTACAGTTTCGGACAGTCTCTCCCCGCTGGGACGACTGGGGTCCTTGCCAAGATATGGGAAGACATTACAGATGTACTTTGATTTCAAGTCGCAAGCCACCCAAAACTTGATGCCAAACTTGTCTGGTTTTGTTGCAATGTAGTGCAGAAAACAGCAGCGAGTCTTTGACGGGAAAAGCTGTTCATCAATAGTGATGTGTTGACCAGGGTTGTAGGATGCGATGCAGTTAGTGACAAACGATCTCCACACATCGGAGATTGCAGCAAACTTATCGGTCTCCACTTGCTCACTGCGTGTGAACAAGTCATCAAAGCGTAGGTGTTGCATGATGTCTTGGAAGCGGTTTCGGGTCATAGTTGCAATGATCCTTGGGTTTCCCAGGTTTGCTGACCAGCTGTCACATAGTGATGGAACTTTGGTCACCCCCCGCAAGATAATGACTGAAATAAATGCCATTAGTTCCGTGAGACCCATGAACCAATCCACCTGCTCCGTGTGACGTGCATGTTGAGTAGTCCATTCTTGAATGCTACGAAGCATGTCAAGAGTGATAAAACAGAGGAAGCTCTGAAGGCGACTCCGGACACTTCGTCTGGCCTTAGCATTTGGCTCTCCATCTGTAGGGTACGGTTCTATTGCTGTGAAATGGAGACATTTCCCCACTTGTACTTCATGCCACACTGTGCCATCTTTTGCGGTCTCTGTCGGCTCACTCGCCAACCGAGCTCTCTTTTTTGGTAGAGGCGGAGTCTCCTCATCTGCAAGATAAATAATTTCAAATTAACATTTTGTTTTAGTTCTAAATAAAAAAGATAGTCAGGAAATAAAAATAGGTAATTCACACTGCCTTTTTTGGCATCCTGTTCTGTCCGTTTTTGAAATGAGCAGAACAGGATCCCTTTTGGCCCCCATGCACCGTGGGTGATGTCCGTGTGCTATCCGTGAATCCACAGATAGCACTGTCCGCTGTCACCACATACTCACCTCCATCCAGCGCCGCTGCTCCTCTCACGGATCGCTCTTGGGCTCAGCGAAGTGAATATTCATAAGCCTAATGAGAGGCACCGGAGTGAGAGGAACTGTCAGCGCTGGACTGAGGTGAATATGAAATTCTTTATTTTTAGGCTTTTCACTTTCCTCCGTGGTCCGTGCACACGGAAGTCACACGGATGACATCTGTGTGCATGGACGTTTTCAGCAAAAAGCGGTCTGTGCTTCCGCAAAACAACGGACATGTCTCTGTGTTCTGTGTGGAGCAGACAGACACGCATGTGCTCCACACAGAGACACAGTTTGTGTGGAATGGGGCCAATTGGGAACATGTGTCCCGTATGTCCGTGCCTATAGCATGTGTCAGCACAGACCCCACATGTGCCGGAGGCATAGATGTGTGAATCAGCCCTAAGGGTACCTTTACACGCGGCTACATTTCTAGGGTGGCTACAGGTAACTTACTGGTTGCAGTGAAATCATGGAGAGATTATTCCATTTGTACACAGCAACAAGATAGAACCTTGTCTCCATGATTTCACTGCAACCAGTAAGTTACCTGTAGCCACCCTAGAAATGTAGCCGCGTGTAAAGGTACCCTAAGAGGGAGAACCGGGGATGAGACAGCCAGAGAAGACAGATAAGACAGGGAAGACACAGAAAACAGAGAGACACAGGGAAGAGACAGAAAAAGAGATCCACAGACGAAAAGACATTAACCCAGCACCACACTGACCCCGTAACACACCGACCCTGCACCGCAGCGTACTGCCCACACATCACACCTGCCCTGCACCGACCCTTATCTGCACCAACCCCTGCAAAACACAGGATCCAAATGAACAGGCAAAAAAGGGAGTGTGAAGCCAGCCTAACCTGAAGACAGCTCAGAGTCCGAATCCGGTTGAAGGACTATGTCTTCTCCATCTGAGTCAGAAGGGTTTGTGTTGCTTAGAATCAGTTCCAATGCCTCTTCAATGGTGTGCCTTCTCTCCATTTTCTTTCCTGTGAACAAAATAGGTTTCTCCCCCACAGCACATAAAGCTGCATGCAAATTTGCTAATGCAATGCAGCTGGGGGGGGGGCAGACACTCAGGCCAGTTTCACACATCCGTGCCTCTGGCATGTGTGCGGTCCGTGCCGACACATGCCTGAGGCACGGACATACGGGGACACATGTTCCCCTGTGGACCCATGCAGACGTCCATGATTCCGCATGGACCGTGTCTCCGTGTGGAGCACGTGTGTCCGTGTGCTCCACACTGCGACAAGTCCGTTTTTCTTCAGAGCCACGGACCACATTTACGTCCAAACGTCCTGCACACGGATGTTCACACTGTGACATCCGTGTGCACGGACTACGGACAAAAGGAAAATGCTTCAAAATAAAGAATTTTATACTCCCCTCGTTCCAGCGGTGTCTGCTCCTCTCTCTTCCGATGCCGCTCATTAGGGCTCATGAATATTCACTTCACTGAGCCCTAGAGCGGCCCGGAAGTGAGCGGAGCAGCGGCGCTGGAGGGAGGTGAGTATGAGGTGACAGGCTGTCTGTGTGCTATCCGTAGATCCACGGATAGCACGCGGACAGCACACCATCGTGTCACACGTCCATGACACATGGGACTATGCGCCGCCCCCAAACAGTAACACGGACGTGTGAAACTGGCCTCAGGAGCAGCTCACATTCTTTGGGTAGGGACTGACTTCAGTTCCTGAACAGTTTTCCTGATCAGTGTCCATCCAGTTTGTGTGCCAAAACCAGGAGTGACTCCAAAACCCAGAACAGGTGTCAATCTTTCAAGATGTCCGTGCCTACGGCATGTGTCAGCACAGACCCCACATGTGCCGGAGGCACAGATGTGTGAATCGGCCCTAATGGGGCCGTCACACGGGGAGATGATTCCCGGCGATGTGCGGGCGATCACATGCGCGTGCACATCGCCGGGGCATCGCTGGTGACATGACATACGCGGTCATGTCGCTGGCGAACGTCTGTGAAGGATCGCCTCAGAACCAGCATGTAGTTTAGAGGCGATTCCTGGGCGAGGCAGGGAGCTATACTTTCTATAGCTCCTGTCACCTGAGACATCGCTATTGCTGCATCACACATGCATCCCAGGCTAGTTGGGAAATCTCTGAACTGAGAAACACTGAATCATCACCGAACGATCGCCCTGTTACACATTGCGACGCTCAGGCGATGTTGCAGTATTTCTTTATTGTTTATTCCATAAAAACAGGCGGTTATGCAGGGTTAGTGGAGGGAGAATGGAGGTCAAAACGGCCCGTTGTTGCGACCCCTATCCTCCCTCCACCACCCCTGCATAACTGTCTGTTTTTATGGAATAAACAATAAAGAAATACTGCTGAAACCTGCCCGGTGAGTTGCTGCCATTCTCTGGATGACTGTATCTTCTCTGCACCAACCCTTGCAAAACACGGGAAGCAAACGAACAGGCAAAGAAAGGCACTGTGACCAGGATCCCCCACACTCAGGAATAGCTTGCATTCTTCTGTTTACACATTCTTATCTTAGATAATCCCCCCTACAGATTCCTCAGGCAAGAGAACATTTACAAATGAAAGGATGCTAATCGAGGTGTCAATATGGACTGAGGGTGATTTGACCCTCTCTCAGGACTTCAGGGGGATCTTGAAATTCCCGGACTTCTAGTGTTAAGAAACATCATGGTCCGAAGTTTGATGACCTCGGATACACCAAAAGGAACTTATCCATGCAATGTGAAGAGCTGCAAGACCTGTGCTCACATAGAGACCAGAGACAGGATACAGATCCCCAACACACAGCAGGATTATAAGATTCCAGGGACTTTCACGTGCTCCTCTTCCAATGTTGTATATTTAATTATGTGCACCATTTGCCCTGTAGGTTCTTTCTATGTTGGTGAGACTGGGCAGCATCTAAGAGCAAGGATGAGGTCTCATCGTCACACAATTACACACGAAAAAAATCAATTTTCCAGTAGCGGAGCATTTTTCTGGCCAGGGACATAACATTGATAATATGAAGGTTTTAATTTTGAGAGGTAATTTCAAATCCCAAAAACATCGAAGAGTCTGTGAATCCAAGCTAATTAGAAGTTTCAATTGAATACAGAATGGACTGAACATCGTTGATGGTTTTATGGCTCATTACCACATCTAAACAATGTTGTTCAAAGACATGGAAATCTTAGACACCAAGTTTTCTTATAATTTAGTGTCCTAAAGACTTTATTACCACTGGGCCTGCCTGTTTGAAGATCCTCTCCAAGACTGATTTGTTTATTTTGCCAAATGTCCAGGCTTTGTAATGTTTATTTAGTCAAATGTCCAATCATTTTAGTTGTGCATGCATATATTTTGAGTTTCATTCAATATCTTGTCATACCATGCCTGATGAAGAGACCTGAGTCGTCTCGAAAGCTCGCCTTATAACACCTTTTAATGGCTAACAAAAATAAAATAAATGATATCACAACTACAAGATTTGTATCTTGTTTCTCGCACTGAGAGCAATCAACAAAGAACCCTGAGACACAATACCATCAATGGATTTCATTGAAAAAAATAAAACCCTATGACACTTAAAACCAATTTGCATAATAATTTGGAGCACAGTGTAGTGCAGTGTGAATGAAGATCAGCCACTTCCTGGTTCTCAGCCCTGGGACACAGGGCTCAGCAAACAGAGCAGACGTACCTTGGAATGCGCAAACAAAGCAGACGTACCTTGGAATGCTGACACAAAGTGCCGATCTCTGCCCCAGTGCTGCTACACCCCGCTTCTCCATTACTTTAATAGCCCAGGCACAATCTCCCCAGCAGCTGCAGTAAACTGGGGAGAAACCACATGTGCCGACTATTAGAGTAAAGAAGTGCTCCAATGCCCAGCTCTGTGTGCTGTCTTCAGTACGCAGGGAACAAGTGAAGTGAATATTCATGTCGGTAATGAGTGGGGACACGTGATGCTCCTGCCGCCTGATGCTTCAGCAGGGACCATTCCCTGCCACTTCTAACCCCACTTCACCGCTGTCTCCCTCTCCCAAGCAACCCAAGATGCTAGAATGTTATATTCCGATTATAAGACGCAACCCCCACTTTCCTCCAAAATTTGGAGGAAAAAAAGTGCGTCTTATAAAAGGAAAAATACGGTGTATATGTATAGCATGTGGGCAGGCAGCACAATGACAGATACAAAACAGAAAACACCGGATGCAACCATACGTATGCGGTCAGGTTTTCGTCCGGATCTAATGGTCTGATCCAAAAGAAAGCCTGACCGGATGCATGTGGTTGCCTCCGGTATTTTTACAAAACCAGACATGATAATCTGGTTTTCAGAGAAAAACCTGATTAGAAAAAAAACTCCAAACCCATGATGTAGCAACTATGTTGTTAACGATGTCGTGCCATGTAACGGGGCCTTTAGGAATTCAATTGTTGAAACATTTATGTTCAAAAAGGCAGAAGAGCCTGTCGTGCATGAGAACTGGTATTTGGGACCTCCTCGCCCCATCCCCTCTCTGTTGTGGGGTCCCTCAAGTTTCTGTCCTGGGGCCCCTCCTTTTTTCAATCTATACCCTTGCTCTGGGACAATTCATAAAGTCTTATGGCTTCCAGTATCACGTGTACGCTAATGACACTCAGATCTACCTCTCTGACCCGGACATCACTTCTCTCCTGTCCAGAATCCCAGAGTGTCTATCATCCATATCCTTCTTCTCCTCTCACTTCCTAACACTCAATGTAGACAAAACTGAACTGATTATGTTTCCTCCATCTCTCACACCTTCCTTACCAGACCTATCTATCACAATAAATGACATCACACTTTGCCCTGTACCTGAAGTCCGCTGCCTTGGAGTAACCCTTGACTCTGCCTTGTCCTTCAAACCACACATCCAAGTCCTTGCCACCTCCAACTCAAAAATATTTCCAGAATCCATCCCTTCCTCAACCCTCAATCTACTAAACTACTAGTGCATGCCCTCATCATCTCCCATCTCGACTACTGCAACTGCCTCCTCTGTGGCCTCCTGTTAACACCCTTGCACCTCTCCAATCTGTCCTAAACTCTGCTGCCCAACTAATCCACCTCCTCGCTATTCTTCCACTTTTCCCCTCTGCAAAATCCCTCCACTGGCTCCCAATTCCCCAGCGTATCCAATTCAAACTACTAACATTGACTTGCAAGCCGTCCACAATGTGTTCTCCCCCCCATATATCTCTGAACTAATCTCCCGATATCCAACTCGTAATCTTCGATCCTCCCAAGACCTCCTTCTTTCTGCCACACTTGTGTTTTCCTCATCTAACCACCTGCAAGACTTTGCCAGAGCATTCCCCATTCTCTGAAATTCTGCACCCCAAAACGTCCGACTGTCCTCCACACTCGGAACATTCAAGCAGAACCTGAAAACCCATCTCATCAGAACAGCCTACAACCTGCAATGACCCAAATGCCACCTCACGACCACTGGTCCTGGTGCTCTACCACCATCGGACCCGGGGTTCCACCACCACCACCACCAGAGAAGACCCAATCTACTGTCTCTCTCCCCATTGCCCTGTAGAATGTAAGCCCGCAAGGGCAGGGTCCTCTCTCCTCTGTATCGGTCTGCCACTGTTAGTTTATTCATTGTATTTTTAACTTGTTTGTATGTATCCCTTTCTTATGTACAGCACCATGGAATCGATGGTGCTCTATAAATAAATAATAATTTGTTACCTAATATATATATATATGTATATATATATATATATATATATATATATATATTTGTGCAAGTTCTTTGGACGTTTACTGTACTGACTCTTAAAGCGTAACCGCCATTTAAATATTCTATTATAATTCTCACCTAGTGACGTCTGTCATCCACTTCCATCTGTATAGGGCCGAATCCCACAATCCACTGCGCCGTCTCAGAAGTTGCGCCATATTAGCACACCCAAGTAATGGGTATGCTAATATGGCGCCAACCTGCAACTGACACCAGGAAGCCACCGCATCCGCACCGTCCGCAGACACCCCCGTCGCACATATCAACCTGATGGGGCCTGTAGTGATCACATGACTATGACATCACTAAAGGTCCTGTAACACCGAGGAGCAGCCAGGCACTCAGCCCGCACTCACACTCTTCAGCCCCCATTCATCTCCCTCAGCCTGCAATCACACTCCTCAGCCCGCAGTCACCTCATACTCACCCTGCACTCAGTCCCCACTGACAACTTCTGCATTTTCCTCATCCCCCGCCTTACACCCCTGCACCTGACAGCCCCCACCTTACAACCCTGCACCTGACAGCCCCCGCCTTACACCCCTGCACCTGATAGCCCCATACACAAGTGCACACTCACTATAATAAAGTTAAATTTTTTCTACACGCACACAGCACACAAAATGTCCCGCCCGTCCCGCTTATCACGGTCAGAAAGGGCGTACTCAGCAGAGGAGGCATATTCCATTGTTGCCTCTGAAGCTGATAGTGAGGGAGAGGACACCACGTTCCTCTATTCCTCCTCCAGTGACACCGACTCGCCACCAAGAAGACGTCGGAGGACAAGAAATCGTCCGGAGCCCGGGGAAGAAGAGCCGGAGGCCGAGGAAGAGGAGCCAGAGGCCATGCAGGAAGACCCACAGCCAACTGTGAGTAACCCCCAACCTGGTGCTAGTCACGCCCAACCTAGCACTAGTGCCCCCGTGTGGACCCCGTCCCTGAAAACTACATGGATTCCTGATTTCCTTCCCCAATCAGGAATCCAGTTTGAAAAAGTCTATTTCCCTGAGGTTTGCCGTCTCAAAGTCTATTTCTCTGAGGCCATTGTGAGTCTCATGGTGGAGCAGACCAACATCTACGCCCAACAATTTTTGGCCGAAAACCCAAATTCATCATTTTCTACTTGGAGTCATGTAGACTCAGTAGAAATGTTGAAATATTGGGGACTGGTACTTCACATGGGAATTGTGAAGAAACCAGAAATCCGCCAATACTGGAGTAAAGATATTTTAGATCAAACTCCAGTGTTCAGCATGGTGATGACCCGAAAACGATTTGAGGTCATTCACAAATTTTTACATTTCAGGGACAATGCGAACAGCCTTCCCGGCGATGACCCGAATTTTGACAGGCTGTTCAAAATTCGGCCAGTCATCAAACACTTCAGCAACAAGTTTGCTGAAGTGTATGTTCCCCAAAGGGATATTTGTGTGGATGAATCCCTCATCCACTTCAAAGGGATGCTTCAATTCCGACAATACCTGCCCAGTAAGAGGGCGAGGTACGGAATAAAACTCTACAAGCTGTGCGAGAGTACCTCAGGGTACACTCTCAGCTTTAGAGTTTATGAAGGGAAGGATTCGAGGATCCAGCCCCTAGAATGTCCACATGCTCTGGGGGTAAGTGGGAAAATAGTGTGGGATTTGGTCCACCCACTGCTTGATAAAGGTTATCATCTGTACGTTGATAACTTTTATACAAGCATCCCACTTTTTCAATCCCTCTCCGCCAGAGGCACCGCACCATGAGGTACTGTGCGCAGAAACAAGAGGGGTCTCCCTATGCCGCTAATTGGGCAGCCTCTCCCAAGAGGTGAGAGCCGAGCCCAATGTAGCGGCAATATGGTTGTGGTCAAATTCAAAGACAAAAGAAACGTCTTTTTCTTGACCACAATCCATGGTCCCGGCACCACGGCAACCACCACTAGGTACCCCAGCACAGGTCCACAAACCGGACTGTGCCCTGGGGTAAAACAAGTACATGGGGGGGGGAGTTGATCTTTCTGAGTCCTCCAGTGCCATGTGGAAGGCCAAGGTGTGGTACAAAAAATTGTCCGTGCACATCGTTCAAATGGCACTGTATAACGCATACGTGCTATCACAATGTGCAGACCAGACCACCAACACCTTCCTTCAGTTTCAGGAGGCGGTGATAAGGGCCCTGATGTTTGGAGGTGAAGAAGAAGCGAGCCCCAGCACTCCTGAAACTCAAGGTTCCCGTATGGTACCAGGACAAAATTTTCCCGGTGAGGTGCCGCAAACAGCTGAGACAGCAAGATCACTAAAAAGGTGCCTGTTACAAAAGGGGGATAAGAAGGGACTCCCGTTTCCAATGTGAAACCTGTCCTGACAAACCTGGACTGTGCATGAAAGACTGCTTCAAAGTCTATCACACGTCCATGGACTGAACACATTCTGACATTCCCTACAGAAGCCACACACTCCAGCCTGATGCGCACACACACCAACCTGACATACAATACACCACACACATCAACCTGACGTACACTACACCACACACATCAACTTGATGTACACTACGTCAGGTTGATGTGTGGTACGGTGTGTGGTACGGTGTAGTGTACGCCGGGTTGGTATATGTGGTGTATTGTACGTCAATTTGGTGTGTGGTGTATTGTGTTGTCTGGTTGGTGTGTGTGGTGTACACTACACACACACTACACAACACCACACATCAACCTGACGTAGTGTACATCATGTTGGTGTGTGTGTATGTCAGGTTGGTGTGTGTGGTGTGTACGTCAGGTTGGTGTGTGGTATAGTATTCATCAGGTTGGTATATGTTGTGTATAATAAACCACATGTACACTACACCACACACACACCATCCTGACGTAGTGTTTGTCAAGTTAAAGTGTTTGTGGTGTAGTATACATCACACACACCAACCTGACATATACTACATACTCTCCATATGCGACATGGTGCCCGTTAACAATTGGAATTGTTAGCGGACACCATGTCGCGTATGGAGAGCACCTGTGTGCCTCAACATTGGAGCTCCCCCACAAGTGACCCCATTTTGGAAACTAGACCCCCGAAGGAACGTATCTAGATGCATAGTGAGCACTTTGAACCCCAAGGTGCTTCACAAATTGATCCATAAAAATGAAAAAGTACTTTTTCTTCCACAAAAATCTTATTTTTTCATTTTACAGATGAATTTGTGATGCACCCGGGGTTCAAAGTGCTTACTATGCATCTAGATAAGTTCCTTGGGGGGTCTAGTTTCCAAAATGGGGTCACTTGTGGGGGAGCTCCAATGTTTATGCGCACAAGGGCTCTCCAAACGTAGTGTCCGCTAACAATTTGAATGGAAAATTAGCTCAAATTGTTAGCCGACACCATGTCGCATTTGGACAGCTCCTGTGCGCCTAAACATTGGAGCTCCCCCACAAGTGACCCCATTTTGGAAACTAGACCCCCCAAGGAACTTATCTAGATGGGTGGTGAACAGTTTGAACCCCCAGGTGATTCACAAACGAATCCGTAAATCCCTCATCCACTTCAAAGGGATGCTTCAATTCCGACAATACCTGCCCAGTAAGAGGGCGATGTACGGAATAAAACTCTCCAGCCCCCAGAATGTCCACCTGCTCTGGGGGTAAGTGGGAAAAGTGTGTGGGATTTGGTCCAACCACTGCTTGATAAAGGTTACCATCTGTACATTGTTTTGTTTTTTTTAAATCAGATAGTTTTTATTCAAGTTTAAACATTATAACAAATAATGCAATACATTCCAAAATTCCCATCCCAACCCCCTCCCAGCCCCCCTCCCGGTCCAGTAATACATTCATTTTGAGCAGATATAAAGTTTATATACAAACATAGCATTTATCACAATGTACCCGTTGTACCAACATAACAAATCCCGGAGCCCGGGTATCGCAGGTCAATCCCTGGAGTGGCTAACTAACTGATGACACGTCTTGAAGATTTAGCCATCTCGCCCATATTATGTAGAATATATTCGGTCTTTCCCGTTTGATGTGAGTTTTTCTCTGCTAACAATCAAATTAAGTTTTTGTATATATTCTCTACGCGTGGGGACCGCGTCTGAGCTCCAGTGAAGTGCTATCAGTTTCCTAGCTATGTAAAGCATTCTGGCAACTGCAATTTGTAGATAATCATTACCTCCAACCTCCTCCACGTATCTGAGCACACAGATGCACGGATCCCTGGGGATATCCTGTTCCGTTGCCCTATGTATTATATTAAGGACAACAATCCAAAACACTTGAATGCAAGGGCATAACCAGAACATATGGAGAATATCAGCGCCATCTAGTGTGCACTTGGGGCAGCACGAAGTCTGTCTCAAGCCTCGATCAAATAACTATTTGGACGGCCCAGCTCACTAAGGCTGGCTTCACATTTGCGTATGGGAAGGCAGCGTTTTGCTGCGTTCCCATACGCAGTCAAACGCATGCGCACTGCGTTCCTATGTTTAACATAGGAACGCATGGTACCTGCGTTTGCTGCGTTCGGGTGCGGATGCGGACGATATCTGCTCCTTCCGGTGTCCAGCATCCGCACCCGGGACGCAGCATGTTGGGTTTTTTTGTGCGTTTGGGGACCTTGGACAATCAGCAAGCGTCCCCAAGCGTACAAAAAAAGCATTGTCTTCAATGGGTCTGCAGTGTCCTCTGCATGACACAGCAGGAGAACGCTGCGGACCCATTGAAAAATCTCCCGGTGGCCGCCGGTGATGTCACAGAAGCTCACCGACGGCCACCGGGAGATCAGCTGACCCTCTGCTGTCCTCCTTCTCCCCGCCGCTTGTAATCTCATAGCGATGTCGGCGGGGAGAACATCTGATGTGACAGCTGTTTGAATCTTCCCGCGCCGACATCTCCTCACAGTGTCGGCGCGGGAAGATTCAAACAGCTTTCAGATCAGCTGTTCTCCCCGCCGACAGTCCCGGAGCTTACCGGCGGCCGGGGGGCGGAGATCTCCGGCGCTGATCTCCGCCCCCGGCCCGCCCCCGGACAGCGCCGATTGGCTGCCGGGCTCCATAGTGATGTGTCCGCAGGCGGACATTATCCGCTGCGGACACATCATAAGGACACTGCTTCTGACAGCGTTTGTGTCTGCATGCCATCAGCATGCAGACACAAACGCTAATGTGAAGCCAGCCTAAGCGATAACCGAGGGATCATGTTCATTATTGACTCCCAATGTTCTGCCATAATACCCTCTATTTGTTGTTCCCACTTCTCCAATGCCTTTATCGGGTGTCCTGACAGACTTGTTGACAGGAGACCCCCATACACAAAGGAGATGAGTCCTCTCGTAGAGATTTGCATGCCTATCATAGTAACAATAGCATCCTGTTGTATGGCAATGTTTTGTATTCGAGCCTGTGCCGCGTATGAATGTCGCAACTGCAAATACTGTTAGAATGAGGAGTGTGGAAGCGAAAATTCGCCTCGCAAGACTTCAAATGTTTTAAAGACTCCCTCATCCACCAGCTGTGAAAGCCACCAGATGCCCACACGACGCCAGTGCGCAAACCCCTTCAGTGCCTGTAATTGTGGCAGATGAGGGTTGTCCCAAATAGGAGCATATCTTGTAAAGCCTACAATTACTCTCAGACTTTTCATCTTATTCCATACTCTAACCATGAGCATTACCGTGGGGATCCTGGATGCCCATGGCCTCAAGCTTCCGGACTCCAGCTTGGACAGTAGAGGTCCCCGACCCCCCAAAAACTGGAGGATGCCGCGACCTCCCCCCTGTCCCCCGACTGAGTATTCCGCTCCCCCCGCCAGATGTTGACATTGAGAGGATAGAAAATATAACCAAGCGTTGGGCAGCGCCAGTCCCCCTTCCTCCTTATTCCGCTGCAGATGTTCCAACTTTATCCTAGCGCTCTTTTTCCCCCAGACAAGTTCCCTAAATAATGCATTTATTTTGAAAAATCTATTCTGTGGAAGCCAGATTGGGGAATTGTGAAGGACGTACAGGAGCTGAGGCATATTTACCATCTTCAACAAGTTTACCCCCCCCACTACCGACAGGTGTAATTTAGCCCAGGCTTTAATCTTTTGTTTGAATCTCACGCCGCTGATGGTTAGGATTAAACGCTCATAGTCTGAGATGGTACCAGACACAGTGACACCCAAGTAAACTAGCTACGACCGGCACATGAGGTATTTCAATCACAGTCGGGTCTAATGGCGTAATTGCAGATTTTTCCCAGTTTATAGTCAGTCCTGAAATAGCACCAAATTGTGTAAGTAGCGACATGGCACTGCGCAAAGATTTGTCCGGGTCAGCTAAAAACAGAAGAAGATCGACCGCATAAAGGGTCACGTTCTCCTCCAACAGTCCGTACTTGAACCCCACAATGTCCGTATCTCGTCTTATCCTCAAAGCCAAGGGCTCTATAGCCAATGAAAAAAGCAGTGGGGAAAGCGGACAGCCCTGCCTCGTACCCCTGTGGAGAGGAAAATAGTCAGACAGCGATCCGTTTGCCTGTATTCTCGCCTACGGCTGCGAGTACAAGAGCCTGATCCAGCTAATGAAGCCGGGGCCAAACCCCATGCACTCCAGCGTAGCAAAAAGATAAGACCACTCCACACTGTCGAACGCCTTTGCGGCATCTAGAGACAGGACTACCCGCCTCCCCACATTGTCCGCCCCCACCTGCATATTTAAATATAAACGTTGAATATTTACAGCCGTTGACTTACGAGGCATAAAACCCGTCTGGTACTAGTGTGAATAGCCAGTACCTTTGCCAACAGTTTAACATCGGTTGACAGGAGCGAGATCGGCCTGTATGACGCTGGGGAGGCAGGGTCTTTATCCTTTTTCGGTAGGACAATGATAATGGCCTCCCGCATAGATGGCGGAAGGGTCCCCAGTCGGAGACTATCATTGAGCGTGTCCAAGAGCACAGGGAGCAGCACTGCCCTATACTCTTTATAGACCTCCACAGGTAGACCATCCGTCCTGCCGTTCGTCATAGTACCCAGAGCCTCCTCCAACTCGTCCAGGCCCAGAGGTTCGTCTAGTAAGGCCCTGTCTACGTCAGTAAGTCACACAAGTCTAGCAGCCCCCAGGAAGTCTGTAATTTCTACCGCAGACCCCCTAGGGTGTGAGGAATACAGGTCAGTATAAAATGTCTCTAGAATGTTAAGTATTCCCGGCGTGTCAGTAGCAAGCGATCCGTCCTCACGTCGAAGCCCCACTATAAAGGACGGTCCTCTCTATGCCGACGTTATAACCGAGAGCAGATGTCCCACACACTCCGTACTTTCATAATATTGGGTCGATTGAAACATACGCTTTTGTGCCGCCATATCTAAAGTAATTTTGTGCACACGCGACTGAGCTTCCTTAAGTCTCGTCTGCGCAGCAGGGGTGAACTGTGTCGAAAGATTCAGCTCCGCTGCCTCCAAGTCTCGTAATAAAAGCTCAGAGCTAGCTCTAGAGTTGGACTTAACCATAGATATTTCACGTATATACATGCCACGCAGGTACGCCTTCAGAGATTCCCAAACTACTAGATTCGAAGCCGAGTTCACATTTACAGAGAGGAATTCCTGCAACTCGGAGGTGAAAGTACTGGCCCTATCTACCAGCTGTAGCCAGAATGGATTTAAGTGCCACAACGGCCTGCTCCCCAACGCATTTGCTTCCCCTTTGATCTTAATGAACAATGGTGAATGGTCCGACACTGTTCTCTGTAGATACATAATGGACACGACTTTTCCTAGCATAAGACCATCCCCCAGGGCCAAATCTATGCGAGACAAGGAGGAAAATGTAGAGGAAAAGCATGAGTACTGATACACTCCCGGGTTACGACATCTCCACAAATCGGTCAATGCCAACTCCTGCACAAGCGTTCCAAAGGGCGTGCGGTTGCCCCCAGGTCTCATAGGCGCATGATTACCTCTATCCCAATGTGCATCAAGAATATTATTAAAATCTCCCACCAATACGCACGGGATCCCTTGGAAGTCTCTGAAATAGTCAGTATTTGACATATAGATTTACTGCTATATGGCGGGGGGATATAGAGAGCCACCAAGACCAGCGGGACAGTGAACAACATACAATGTAAGATCACAAACCGCCCCTCCTCATCTTCCACCACCCGCTTAAATACAAATTGGGCACCTTGTCTAATTAGGATACTAACACCCCTGGAATATTGCGAATATGTGGAGTGATAACCCGCCTGTATCCACCGTTTATCCAGAAAGCCTAGCGTTTCACGTGTGAGGTGTGTTTCCTGCAGGCATATCACAGGCTGGTTTATGGTCTGTAATAAAGGAGAATATCGCCTGCCTCTTGACTAGAGACTTTAACCCCCTGACCTTCCAGCTAAAACCCCCAAAGTCTCCCATGGTAGGCGCTTAAAAGAAGTAACATCAATAAATTTCCGCTCCCAACAATATATAGCTTGACATACATATTCGTATCAAAGGCCCGAACACCCCTCCCCCTCCCTCCTCCCCCCTGAACAACATGCCCCAACATAGTATCCTAAAGTGTCAATTCACCCCGATAGAGGCTAATGCCAAGCCCCAAGCCCGAGGCAAGTTAGACACTGGACGCCTTACTTCCCATCACGCCACCCCCATGTGCCAGGATACCACCCCACAGCACGTTATGTTTGCCCGCGCATTTGTTGAAAACTATGCATCAAAGAACCCGCAGCATTCAACCACAGTCCTCTCCTTCCGCCCTTAGACGCTGCTTATAAATGTCCAGCCACTCAGCAGCCTCTGCAGCCTCCAAGAAGAAGTGAGCTTTATTCCCAGCTTCCACCCTCAGTTTGGTGGGAAAGATCATGGAGTATTTGACCCCGAGATCTCTCAGTCGTCTTTTAACATCTGTAAACTTGGCTCTCATTTTCTGCACTTTCGGAGAGAAGTCCGGGTAAAGGATACCCTCGATCCCTCAATGGTCAGACCAGGATGGTCCCTGGAGAACCTAAGGATAATGTCTCTGTCCTTGTAATGAAGGATTTTAGCCAGGATAGGTCGTGGTAGATTGCCGAAGGGAAGAGGACGGACCGGAACCCTGTGGGCGCGCTCCACTGCGTATAAGTGAGTCAGATTGACCGTGCCAACTGCTCCTTTAATCCAATCCTCAACATAGGCAGTAGGGTTTTTGCCCTCACATCTTTCAGGCACACCAACAATGCGCACATTATTGCGCCTGGACCTGTTCTCTAAGTCATCTGTGTTGTCCCATATTGCAGCAATGTCTTTCCTGGTTTCTATATGGTGTTGCACAGACTTAGTAACTTTGTCCTCCAGAGTGCCAACTCTCCTTTCCAGCTGCCCAGTCCTATCCTTGACTGTATGCAGATCATGTTTGACTGTTTGCATGGACTCTTGCAAGAATCCTAGCTGTGCGAGTACATTCGTTATAGCAGACCCACATTGCAGCACAGCCATCAACACATCTTTTATTGTGGGTTCAGCAGGGACTAGCAGATGCAGTGCTGTTAGCTGCTTTCTGTTTTGTTCCACCATCTCTCCCCAGCTAGCCAGGGGCTCCTGTGTCTCCTGCCCCCAGCACTGTTCATATCCTCCTCCCCCTCCTCACTGATTCCTGACTCCGTACCTTCTCCTCTGGCACCTAGGTGACCTTTTATATCTTGCTGCATTCCTCTTTCAATCTCCTCCACTCCAGCAAATCTCCGCAGCGGGTCTCCACATCCCTGTTTCTGGCTGCACTGTCTGCTGCCTCCTCCTCCAACACACGCGCTGAGGCTGCTGCGCCATTTTGGGAGCCCAGGGTCAGCTCCCCCGCCGTCTTCTTAAGGCCTTTCTTAGGCATCCTGCCAGGTAAGGGTGCTAATGTTGGCTCCCAGTCGTGGCCACGGGTCTCAGGCAGCTATTCCGATATAATACCAGCCGCGCTGTGGGGAATAGCGACGGTAATTATCCCGGTAGAGCGTGCGTCCTATCTACATGCCGCTTGGCCACGCCCCCCACCATCTGTACATTGTTAACTTTTATACAAGCATCCCACTTTTTAATCCCTCTCTGCCAGAGGCACTGCAGAATGCGGTACTGTGCGCAGAAACAAGAGGGGTCTCCCTATGCCGCTAATTGGGCAGCCTCTCCCAAGAGGTGAGAGCTTAGCCCAATATAGCGGCAACATGGTTGTGGTCGAATTCAAAGACAAAAGGGACGTCTTTTTCTTGACCACAATCCATGGTCCCGGCACCACGGCAACCACCACTAGAGGTACCCCAGCACAGGTCCACAAACCGGACGTACACTACGTCAGGTTGATGTGTGGTGTTGTGTAGTGTATGTCAGGTTGGTGTGTGTGTGTGGTGTGTACATCAGGTTGGTGTGTGTGTAGTATTTATCAGGTTGGTATGTGTTGTATATAATAAACCACACGTACACTACACCACACACACACCATCCTGACGTAGTGTTTGTCAGGTTAATGTGTTTGTGGTGTAGTATACTACACCACACACACCAACCTGACATTTACTACATACTCTCCATATGCGACATGGTGGCCGCTAACAATTTGAGCTCATTTTCCATTCAATTTGTTAGCGGACACCATGTCGCGTTTGGAGAGCCCCTGTGTGCCTAAACATTGGAGCTCCCCCACAAGTGACCCCATTTTGGAAACTAGACCCCCAAGGAACTTATCTAGATGGGTGGTGAGCACTTTGAACCCCCCCAGGTGCTTCACAAATGAATCCGTAAAAATGAAAAAAGAGAATTTTTGTGGAAAAAAAAAAAGTACTTTTTCATTTTTACGGATGAATTTGTGAAGCACTTGGGGGTTCAAAGTGCTCACTATTCATGTAGATAAGCTCCTTGGGGGGTCTAGTTTCCAAAATGGGGTCACTTGTGGGGGAGTTCCAATGTTTAGGCACACAGGGGCTCTCCAAACGCGACATGGTGTCCGCTAACAAATTGAATGGAAAATGAGCTCAAATTGTTAGCTGACACCATGTCGCATTTGGACAGCCCCTGTGCGCCTAAACATTGGAGCTCCCCCACAAGTGACCCCATTTTGTAAACTAGACCCCACAAGGAACTTATCTACATGCATAGTGAGCACTTTGAACCCCAGGTGCTTCACAAATTCATCGTAAAAATGAAAAAGTACTTTTTTTTCACCAAAAATTTTCTTTTAGCCTAAATTATTTTCATTTTCACATGGACAATAGGATAAAATGCATCCTAAAATTTGTTGGGCAATTTCTCCTGAGTCCACCGATACCTCATATGTGGTAATAAAACACTGTTTGGGCGCACGACAGGGATCAGAAGTGAAGAAGCGCCATTTCACTTTTTGAATGGAAAATTGGCTCCAAAAGTTAAATTGCGCTCCTTCCATTCTGAGCCCTGTCATGCACCCAAACAGTGGTTTATGACCACATATGAGGTATCGGTGTACTCAGGAGAAATTGCCCAACAAATTTTAGGATCCATTTTATTCTGTTGGCCATGTGAAAATGGAAGAATTGAGGCTAAAAGAACATTTTTGTTGGAAAAATTAAAATGTCCTTTTTTTTCTTTCCTCGTTGCTTTAGTTCCTGTGAAGCACCTGAAGGGTTAAAAATCTTCTTGAATGTAGTTTTGAGTAGATTGAGTGGTGTAGTTTTTGGAATAGTGTCACTGTTTTCTGTCATGCACACCCCTCAAAGGGACTTCAAATGTGATGTGGTCACTAAAAAAATGGTTTTGTAAATATTGCTGGAAAAATGAGAAATTGCTGATGAACTTTGAACCCTTATAATTTTCTACCCAAAAAATTTATTTTTTCCAAAATTGTGCTGATGTAAGGTAGATGTAAATGTTATTCATTAACTATTTTGTGTCACATAACTCTCTAGTTTAACAATAAAAATTCAAAATATGAAAATTGCGAAATTTTTGAACATTTTTGCCAAATTTTCAATTTTTTCACAAATTAACGCAAAAATTATCGACCTAAATTTATTACTAACATGAAGCCCAATATGTCACGAAAAAACAATCTCAGAATCGCTAGGATCCGTTGAAGCGTTCTAGAGTTATACCCTCATAAATGGACACTGGTCAGAATTGCAAAAAATGGCAAGGTCAGGAAAGCCAAAATAGGCTGGGTCATGAAGGGGTTAATACAGCTCTATATTATAACTTATACCTAGACAGAGTGAACAAAGGCGCAATAGGGTCTTAACTTCAATTTAAATTGGCAAAAATGGTGGCGTTACTGCTCACCTTGTTCAGTTGTGATACCCACAATTGGTGTAAGTGCCTGTACAGCTGCTGCTGGACCCACATTTCCACGGTGCAATAGTGTAGATCAGACTTCAGAAAGGACGGTGTGTCACGGTCCATGCTGCTGCATCCAAAAACAAGAGGTCCACGTAGTGATATGCAACAATGTTTATTATCTCACTCGACGCGTTTCGGAGCTGTCCCTGCTCCTTCTTAAGGAATACACCATATTCAACATGGTGAACATAGTGCATTCCTGAGGAAGGAGCAGGGACAGCTCCGAAACGCGTCGAGTGAGATAATAAACACTGTTGCATACGTGGACCTCTTTTTGGAGGCAGCAGCGCGGACAGTGACACACTGTCCTTTCTTTTGTCATAAATGGTTTTTATTGAAAAAGAAAGAATTGAACAATTTTACAAAATGATATAGACAAACTATCAGTCAAATCGCCAGAAAGTGATCATTAAACAAGATACACAAGTGCAGGTGAAAACAAAGATCACTCCGCATGGGGTCAGCTTCTGCACTTTAACATTCACCTGTTTTTCTTTATTAGACTGAGTTAGGGGGAAAATGGGGAAAGGAAGAGGGGGAAAAGGAGAAGGGAAAGAAGGACCAGAGGAAGGAGGACATAGGAACCCAAGAGGTAAGAAGATTAGAAGGGAATCAAGAAAGCAAGGAAGAGGAGATGAGACGCACGAGTGGGAATGTAGGGGCCAGAAAGATGGCAAAGGGGGCAGAGACCGGAAAGGTCGGCGAGCAGCAGACCGGGCCAAGGTCCCCTAAAATAGGGACCCTCAGTCAGGAGGGGGAATAGCCAGAGGGTGAGAGGCCCACTGCGCCCATGCCTCCCTGGTGTAACGTCTCGGAGCAAGCTCTCTTGCTAGCCAGTACTCATAGGCAAAAATCAAGTTTAGTTTGGCTGTGAGGTCACTCATAGTTGGGGGGTAGGCGGACTTCCACTGGGCCGCAATACAACCCCTAGCTGCAATGAGGATAAAGGATATTAGATGGCAAGTCACCGGAGGAAGAACCTCCAGACCAATATGGAGAACAGCAAGCTGGGGTGTGAGTGGAATCCATGTATCCACCAATGAGTGTATGAGTGAGTCCACAGTCGTCCAAAATTGAGCCACTCTCGGGCACCCCCACCACATATGAGCTAGTGTTCCCCTGCCTCCACAATTGCGCCAACAGAGGAGGGAGAGTGAACTATCCATTCTCCGCTAAGCGAGAAGGAGGGAGGTACCACCTCAGGTGGACCTTTTTCAGTTGCTCCGAGTGGTTAACACATCTCGTCACTCGGTTCACGCATCTAACAGCACCCTCCCATTCATCCAGATCCGCCTTGAAGTCTAGTTCTGATTCCCACTTAGAGCGACAAGGAAAAGCTGAAGGGGCGAACACCTCTAGAAGGCCCGTGTAGAGTAGCGAAAGACCCTTACGGACCTGCGGGCCTGCAAGAAGGAAGGAGCGCAAGGGGGGCACCCCCAGACCCGGGGAGGCCCGGTTACTCCCCCTGGATCCCAAAAAATTGGAAATCTGATAAAGCTGGAAGAACGAGCGTTTCACCTGAGGGAACCTCTCCCCAAACTCAGCAAATGACATAAGTCTGCCACCCACCATTATGTCGGACAGATGAGCCAAGCCATTAGCCAACCATTCCGTGGTCTGCAATGAGGGGATGTGTAGTGAGATTGCACTCAGGTGAATCGATGAGGACGGAAGCCTAGTCCACCCATCCAGAGCCTTCCTCCACGTCAGGATCAAGGCTCTGATCGAGGAGAGGCTATGTGAAGACGGTGTAGGGCCCAAGGCCTCCACCATAAGTAGGTGACGTAATGACCGACCCCCGACCTGATCCGTCTCGATCC
Organism: Allobates femoralis; assembly: GCA_033576535.1. Lineage (NCBI taxonomy): Eukaryota > Metazoa > Chordata > Amphibia > Anura > Aromobatidae > Allobates > Allobates femoralis. The sequence goes on along the minus strand of JARQOC010000001.1, from coordinate 388,107,149 downwards.
TCCACCATCCCATATCCGATCTCCCTCGCCCACCACAACTTAGTTACTTCTAACAGTGCAGCCCGATGATATGAGGCCAAGTCAGGGACACCCATGCCCCCCCTCCCCACTCCCATATACATGACACGCTTGGCCACTCGTGACCGCTTGGAAGCCCAAATGTAGCTATTCGTGGCAGACTGTAGTTGAGCCAAGGCCCTGGAAGGGAAGGTCAGGGGAACACAACGGAAGAGGTATAGTATCCTTGGGAGCCACATCATCTTAAAAGCATGTACTTTCACTATCCAGGACAGAGGAGGGGCTCCCGGTGCCGACGTCTCCTTTCGTAATGCCTTCAGCAGGGGGTCCAAGTTGCGCCTGACTATAGATGCCAGGGGACAAATATGGTATGCCCTCCGGGGCCCACCTAAAAGGGAGGACTCGGGAGAGGTAGGCAATGTCAGGCTCCGGAACCCCAACAGGATAGACCAACGACTTCGTGGCGTTTAATTTGTAGTACGAGATAGTCGTAAATTTCTCAAGGAGCTCCAAAACTCTAGGAAGGGAGGATAGAGGTTGGGAACACATTACCACAATGTCGTCAGCATAGAGGCCGACGGTATGAGTACCGCTCCAACCCTGATGCCGCTTATCCCAGGGTCAGCCCGGAAGGCAGCAGCCAAAGGCTCCACAGAAAGGGCATAGATCAGGGGGGACAGGGGACACCCCTGTCTAGTCCCATTGGATATCTGGAATGGCTCAGAGAGAAAACCAGAGGAGAAGACCCTGGCGGAGGGGTTGGAATAGAGGCTGAGAATTGAGGTGAGAATGGGATCAGTGAACCCAAACTTCCCCAAAACCTCCTCAAGATAACCCCAGTGCACCCTGTCAAACGCCTTTTCAGCGTCAAGGGACAGGCCGTGGGGTGACCTCTTCTCTCCACCAGGTCCACTAGGTTAATCAACCATCTGGTCGCATCTCTGGCCTGCCTGTGGGCTACAAATCCAACCTGGTCCGGGCCGACCAGCTTGGGAACCACGTCATGAAGGCGCATGGCCAGGAGTTTTGAGAATATTTTTAGGTCCGTATTTAACAGAGAAATTGGCCGATAGTTCTCCGGACGTTCCGGGTCTTTCCCCTGTTTGTGGATAGTCGTCACTGTCGCCTCCAGGGCCTCCGCGGGAATGGAGCCCCACTCCGCCACTCATTAAAAAGCCGCAACAAAAATGGAGCTAGGACAGTCCGAAAGGTCTTATAATAGTCGTTTATAAAGCCGACTGGGCCAGGGGCCAAGGCGGACTTCAAAGATCCGATCACTTTCAGGACTTCCCCCACCAAAAATGGACGGTTAAGGGACTCCAGATCCTCGAGTGACAAAGTTGGGAGGCCCACGCCCGCAAGATAAGCCCTGATCGCCGGGCGAGATGGCTGAGGGGTATCCTGATCTTCTTTTAGGTTGTAGAGTTTAGCGCAATAGTGGGAAAACACCTCAACGGTACGTCGAGGGTCTCTCACCAATTCGCCTTCCAGATCTCTCATAGATGTGATCATAGAAGCAATCGACCTTTTTTTCAACCTCCTGGCCAGGAGCTTACCCGCCCTATCTCCCATAGCATAGTAATCCATCTTGAGCCTCCGGAGCCCCCCCTCATACTGCCTCAGCATCAAAGCTCGTAGCTGGGTACGTACTGACGTTATTTGGGAGGAGAACGTCGGTGAGGGCTTCAATTTATTAGTCGCCTCCAAGGTCTGGAGTTGGGAAATCAACTCGTTCCATCGTGCCTTCCTGAGTCTCTTACGTTTAGAGGATCTCTGGAGAAGTAACCCCCTCAGGACCGCCTTGTGTGCTGCCCACAATGTTCCATCTGTCACTTCCCTGTTATCATTAGAGGCAAAAAAGGAGGTGATGTCCCCTTCAATTTCGGAGACCGTGTGTTGGTCTAGCAGGAGGTCCGGAGACAACCTCCATCTCCTAGGGGTTCCCCCCCGCAGCCGAGAGCCACCTCCAGAGATACAGGTGCATGGTCGGACCAGGTAATAGTACCAATCTCTGCCTTAATGCAGTCCGCCAGGGAAGGGTCGTCCACCAGGAAAAAATCTATCCTGGAGTACGACCCATGGGGACCAGAGTGGAATGTATAGTCCCGTTCTCCCGCGTGTAAGTAGCGCCAAATGTCATGGAGGCGAAACTCCCGGCAAACGGAGGCAAGACCCCCCCTCCCACGACTCCCCAACGAGACAGAGTCCAAGTGGGGTTCCATCACACCATTGAAATCACCGCATAGAATCACACGGCCTACCGCTTCCTCCTGGATTTTGCCCAAGAAAGAACACAAGAACTTAGTTTGACCCGAGTTGGGGGCATACAAGGTCGAGAAAGTGTAAGAAAGCCCTCCCAGTTCGCATATAACCAAGAGGAATCTACCTGCTGGGTCTGCTACAACCTTCCTTAGAGAGAACTGGACCGAGGAGCTCACCATCAAACAAACACCCGCTTTCTTGTTTAACGCGTTAGAGAAAAAAAGGTTGGGATATCTGGGGTGGTGTAGCCTATAGTTGTCCCCCGCTAATAGGTGTGTCTCCTGAATGCATACAACATCTGCTCGCTGTCTCTGGATTTCCCTCCAAAGGAAGCTCCTCTTCACTGGCGAGTTAAGACCCCTCACGTTCAATGAAAGGATCTTAAAACTCATGATTCACATAGGGGGCCCGACCGTCCCAGCCCCACCCAGTCAAAAACGCAGGGGAAGGAGGAGAGAGGAGAGAGGAAGGGAAGGAAAAACAAGTGCGGGAAGAAATAGGAAGACAAGATAGTAGAGAAAGAAAGGGAGGGAGAGGAAGAGTAGAGAAAAGCGGGAGATTACACAGAGGCAATAAACAAGAATGTAAACCAAGAGCATCTCAGATTTCTGAGAAAAAAAAGGGGGTATGGACACCAGTCAAAAACTATTCCGTAGCTTCCCCAGACCTCACCAAGGTGACGACAGGGCAGGGGTGGTTCGGTGTCCAAAAAGGCTCAAGCCCTTAAGAATGAGCCCCTAGGAGCCAAGTTGGCCTAAATAATAAACAAGTATTCTGGCTCTGGCAGTTCACCACGGGCGTTGCCGCAGGAGTCAGTGGTCCCGTATACCAGGGGGAGAGCAGGTATTTCGCGATTCCGAGAATTATTCGGAGACGCACCAGCGTCGTCAATCAATCCCCAGGATAACATCGCCGCTTTCAGTCTGCAAGGAGATGAGAAAATATGCCGGGAACCTTTGTATCGAAAGGAAACCTGCACGGGCGTTCCCCACGCATACAAGATTTGCTTCTGACGCAGTACCGCACAATATGGGGCAAAGTCTCGACGTCTCGCCAGAGTCCCCGGTGAGAGATCAGGATAGAGCGACAGTCTTTGAAAGGGTCCTCAGTGATCGGGCGACGTCGCAGCGATTGTAGAAGAACATCTCTCATCCTAGTACCGTTAGTGACACCAAAACGTCTCTTGGGAGATCTTTACTGATCTTTGGGGATCTCGGGAGTCGGTAAGCCTTTTCCACAGATAGAGTCGCAGGGTTCTCATCAGGGAGGATAAGGGACAGGAAGGGGGCTACAAGCTGAATTAAATCTTCCTCCTCTCCGCCCTCAGCCACGCCCCGCACCTTCAGATTGCCCCATCTCCGTTTATCATCGAGGGCCCAGATCGCAGCTTGCATGGCCCTCATGTCCACCACCACCTCTTGATAGTCATCGGCTAAGGCGTTGTGAGCCGTCACGAACTCCGCCATTTTCTTTCTGTGTGCGATGGCATTTCTCAAGCGCCGCAATGTCTGCCCGCATCTCCCCCACAATACCTCTGACATCCTCCTGGATGGACAGGCGTAGGGAGTCCAGCATAGATCTCAGATGCCCTTGGGTGATCAGGGCAGAGTCACAGTCTTCCTCCCTTGGAGATTTGCCGCCAGAGCTTCTGAGAGAGCGTGCAGGGGAGGCAGAGTGAAGAGAGGCAGGCGCCATCTTAGGATCCTCAGAGCGGAGCCGGTCAGCGGGGAAAAAGTCTGAGACGCTGTGAAAAACCCCGACCCCGAGGCGTACCCTTCGGCATCTCAGGGGATGTTAGGGATCTTTAGGTCTCTCCTTGTGCTTTTTGCCGTTTGTGGGAGCCGTGGGAGCCCGAGGAGAAGGTGCCTAAGCCAGAGCTCCTAGATCATGCGTCCTCCATGTATGGTGTCAGGACACGCCCCCAGAAAGTCCATACTTTGATGACTATTTTCCGTGTCTGGTTGTGGTGTTGATTAACCTCTTCCTGCTCTGCACCAACTAATTCTGACAAGGCTGGGGGGAGGACCTTCAGTGGGAGCAGGGGGCACAAGAAAGGCAATATGGTGTCAGACAGTGTAAGCTTGGGAGCGTATGTACTCCACTCTGTGTTAAGGACCCCCGTTGATTCTGTGTTCCTGGGTCACCCCCAACCACCAGGGAGACACTACCTCCTGCAGACAGTAGGGAAGGTAATGAGAACCATAAGATTGACGTGTCTCAGATCGCCTCTGTCCAAATATCAGGAGTAGAGGGGAGGGGGCCTTGCACCATAAAACACAGTTAGTCACTCAGCACAGCAGGAACACTCTCCCTTCGCCTCTCTCCAGACTGTATTAACTCTCTCTGTCTCCCAAGTCCACTTCAAGCAGGGAACTAGCTGAGCTCCCAGATCCTCAGACCCCAGGGGCCACAAGAGACTTCTACCAGTGGTGGGGGAGTAACGTAGCAGTTATGATTTGACACCTGCCTCTGCTTTCCCCCTGTGCCTCGCGGCCAGGGTTGTGAGATTGAGCCGCAGTGCTCCCTCCTCTCTTTGACCCCTGCACCTCACCTCGAGCTGATGGATGTGGCCAGCACGTCGCACTCCCAGTCCGGTGCCTCTGGAAGTGTTGGCTGCAGGAGTTGCAGGGGACTCTCCCTTAATGGCGGCCGGTCCTGTGCTCCCTCTTCTCCACAGTCCTCCAGCTCTCTCTCCTTGCTGTCCGGGGCAGCGCGCGCCGCCAGCGCAGATCCCAGCTGCGGAGCAGCTGCAGGTAAATCCAGCTCCTTGCGGCTTGTGCGGGCACTAGGCAGAGCTCTGTGCTGTAGTTGAAGAGGGGGATGAGAGGGGGATCCTCCGTCAGGCCACGAGGTGTCTCTTCAGCAGGAACCAGGACCAAGTCTGGGTTCAAAAGGGACCCTGGTTTGTGTGGAGTAGATGGGCACCTTTAAGCTATGTGTGGATGCTCTCAGGAGCAGGATGGCGCCAGATTGTGGGCAAAGAGTGGGAGCACTACTAAAGGATGCGTCCTCCCTATGCGGCGGCCATCTTGGAATTTCCACACCATCCTTTCTGAAGCCTGTATTATAAACTTGTTATGGAAGACTTAGACAACAAAGGCTATATGAGAAACTCCCAGACAACTCTAGGAAAAACCATCAAAAAGAATTATCCAGTTTACTGAATAAAGGTGTCTGCATGGGAGTGCTGAACAAAAAGATGTCTTGAGTATAATATCCTATTATTCCCATATACCACTCTCTCCCAAAGATCCATTAGAATGTTTTTACACCTCCATGCCACCCTATTGTAGCTGGCATTGGATCTTTGGGACAGAGGTTGGGAGCTTGGGTGGACAAACAGTTAAATCCTCTCTGTGTAATCTGCCTGGATTTATCAAAAATAGCAAAACTAAGGGCGTGTCCTTGCACCAGCTATGCAGGACCTTGATACTGGAGCTCCGGCATTAGCACCCATTATAAGGCGATTCCTAACAATCTCAGCCTCCCCAGCAAGGCACAGACGGAAGCATTAGCTGCAGCACGCTGGGAGGATCATCAGGATGCCGAGACAGTCGCTCAGGAGCAAGGAGCAACCACCTAAGGTGACAGAGTCTGGAGCCAGAGTCGACCCGGGAGAAGAAGTCTAAGATGGCGCCGGCTGAATCCCTCACAGCGCGCTCGTCCTGCTCTTCCCGCACCTCTAACAGCCCAAGGTCGGGAGGAGACGAACTAGATGATAACAGCCCCGGTCACGGGGGCTGTCTGAGGGGCCTGCTTGATACTCTGCGCAAATCCTTGCAGGCAGACATAAGAGACTTATAGGAGAGCTGAGGGAGGATATGGCCGCCATGGGGGAACGCACTCAGCACCTCGAAACTAAAATGGCGGAGTTTGCTACAGCTCATAATGGGCTTGCTGATAGCTATCAAGGAGTGGAACAGGATATCAAAACCCTAAGAGCAGTAACATGGGATCTAGAGGATAAACTAAGAAAAAACAATCTGAAACTTAGAGGCATCCCAGAAACAGAGGGAGAGGAGGACATAAAAGGAATAGTACATGCATTTCCCTCTGTTCAACACTGCCAGACATGCCTGTCACTGAGCTATTACCAGAAAAAGCATACAGGCTCCCAAGACCCCCTAACATCAGGCAGGATTTGCCCAGAGACGTTTTGGTGTGTCTTCTCTCCCCCAAACCTAGAGACATGGTCCTACAGAAACTGAGACAGCAACCCCTAATATCTGGAGACTACAAGGGATGGCAAGCCTACCCAGATCTCTGCCAAGGTACACTAGCAAGACGCAAGGACTTTGCACCCCATTGTAAAATCCTTCGGGACAGAGGCATACAGTATTCTTGGGGCTCACCAGTAAATGTATCCTTTAGATATAAAGGCAAAAGACATGTCTTCACGTCTCCTTCTAAACTCAAGATGGCTCTCGGTGTCTGGAACTTACAGCGAACCCCTGCTTCTCCTTCTGGTGCCTCTGGGAAACAGAAGGGAAACTCTGGAAGCCCCTCCAACCTTAAAGAGGCTGAGAACTGACCATTAACTACTGTTATGGGACTTGCTGATGCCGGTTAAGTTATTCCCCAGCCTAGATTTCTGGTTATTTAGGCTGCGGGGTTGTGAGCAGAGAGTCACTTATCCACCAAGGTGACCCTCTCCCGCCTCAGCTGGAGTCGGGAGAGTCTGAAGGCTCACAATTGATCCCCCCCCACTTTCCTGATCCCCTCTTGCTTTGTAGAAGGAGATTGGCTAATACTTTTACTTTATATAGTTTGTGTATTTATGTGATTGTTGTTCTGCAATCTATATTTCTACTTTTTTATCTGTTATTTTTATTTTTCTCTTTTTACCTCTCCCCTCTCTTTCTCCCTCCCTCATCTCTCTTTCTCCCCCCTCAGTCTCCAACTTTTCACCTATTACTGCAATTTTGAAGAACTCTACCTTGACAAAAGCGGTGTACATTTACGTTTTGCACGGATTGAATAGGTTGAGCATCGCTATCTAGCAAAAATGAGTATTACACTGATATCATTCAATGTTAACGGCCTTAACGCCCCATGTAAAAGAGCAATACTCTGGCAACACCTGAAAAAGGCTCAAAGTGATGTAGTGTTTTTGCAGGAGACTCACCTGTTGGAGAAGGACCATCCCAGATTGGCCTCAGCTTTATATCCAACTCAATTCTTAGCCGGGGGAGCCTCTAAAAAATCTGGGGTGGCTATTCTGATCCACAGGTTGGTCTCATTCAAATTGATTGAAGAAGTGTCTGACCCGGCGGGCAGATATGTGATTGTGCTATGTCTCCTTAATGACAAACTGTACGCACTTGCCTCTATCTATGGGCCGAACACAGGCCAGGTGCGATACATGAGGTCTTTTTTATCTAAAGTCGTCTCCGTGGCTCGAGGTAGTAAGATTATAGCCGGAGACTTTAATATACCAATAAATAAACACTTGGACTGCTCAAGATCATCCCTCTACCGGTCGGAGCTGGGCCCTATAATCTCTGCGCATCATCTCCATGATGTGTGGAGATATATGCACCCTGATGAAAGGGACTATACTTTTTATTCACATCACCACAGATCACAAAGCAGACTCGACTACTTCCTGAATGATGACACACTCTGCCGAGGAGCCTAGATGTGAGCATAGGGTCCATCACGTGGTCGGATCATGCTCCAGTCTCACTCAGGATAGCCGACTCTACTGCACTTCGCCCACCAACTAGCTGGAAAATGAATGCATACCATCTGACCTCCCCCTCTAGTGTGAGCAACTCTCTGAGGCCATTAAACTTTATTTTAAAGAAAACTCCACGGCTGATGTGCTCCCGGACACCTTGTGGTTTGCCCATAAGGCGGTCCTCAGGGGCCTGCTCATTAAGATAGCGGCTATAGCCAAAAGAAAATATGACAAGACTCTACTCACATTACTGGAAAAAATAAAAAACTGGAGGCCCTTCAGAGAGGCTCGCGGCTGGCTGTGCAACCCCCCGACTTACTGGCGGCCAGGCGGAGCTTCGCACTCTGCTCCTTGTCCGAAGCAGAACATCAACTCAAAAAGTCCGGGGCGAGGTTTTACGGCATGGGAGACAGGGCCGGAACGCTATTAGCCAGGAGAATAAAAAAAGAGAACTACAGAACAAAAATTTCCTATATACGTAGAGGAGATGGTACTACGGTACGCAATCCTATGGGAATAGCAAACGAATTCAGGTCCTACTACCACTCCTTGTATAACTTACAGATCGACTCGGTTCCACAGCCTTCGCCTAATTCTATTAAAGCCTTCTTGGATCGGGCTAAGCTTCCTGCCCTCTCCGAGGAACAACTTAGGTCGCTTAATGCGCCCTTTACTGAAAGGGAGGTTCAGGGGGTTATTGCTTCTGCAAAAAAACGAACTGCACCAGGACCTGACGGGTTTTCATTTCAGTACTACTCTTGCTTTTCGCAGCTTTTAACTAGACCCTTATTAGACCTCTTTAACTATTGGCGTGGAGTGGGAAGCAGGGGGGAGAGGTTGGAGGCAATTATAGCCACTCTTCTCAAGCCGGGCAAAACACCTGACTCCCCGGGCAACTTTCGCCTTATTAAATTGCGATGTAAAATTATATGCTAAACTCCTTGCTAATAGACTAGGAGAAGTACTACCTTCCCTGGTAGGACTGGAGCAAGTGGGATTTGTCCCGGGGAGGCAGGCTAGTGATGGTACGAGGAGGTTGGTGGACTTGATGGAGATCATGGAGAGGAGAGGGGCTCCTGGTGCATTCCTGTCCCTTGATGCCGAAAAAGCATTTGACAGGGTGCACTGGGCTACCTGCAGGAAGTTCTCCAAAGATTTGGAATAGTAGGTGACTTCCAAAGGGCCATCATGGCGCTCTACTCCTCTCCATGCACTTCAGTTAAGGCCTCGGGATTCATGTCCTCTGTATTTACCATTTTCAACGGAACCAGGCAGGGTTGCCCCCTCTCCCCGCTGATTTTCGCCTTGGTGATGGAACCCTTGGCTGCGGTGGTGAGGGCGGACTCTGAAATTCGGGGGGTGGAAGTGGGGTCTGTGGAGCATAAGATCGGGCTCTATGCGGACGACGTGGTCTTCATGTCCTCGCAGCTCCCTTCCACGATCCCGAAAATCTTGGTAGTCTTGGAGGATTTCTCCTGTGCATCCTACTACAAATTGAACATGTCCAAATCTTCTTTCTACACCATTAATATTGCAAAATCTGAACAGGAAGTTATCAGGGGGCAGTTCTCATTCGCCTGGGCAGAGGAGGGTTTTACTTACTTAGGTTTGCACATGACTAGGCTGAACAGAATTGTCCGCCATAACTGTGAGTCATTGCTCAAACAAATCCGAAAGGAATTGGAGGGTCACTCTGGCCTTCTCCTATCGTGAATGGCCAGGATCCAAATTGTTAAAATGACCTACCTCCCTAAGATATTATACCTACTGAGGTGTCTCCCCCTCTTTATCCCGGGTAAATTCCTGCGAGCGTTCCAATCGTTATTGGATCGATTTATATGGCAAGGGAAGCCGCACCGAATAGCAACTAAGGTCCTTACCTTACACGCCACAATGGGAGGGTTGGGAGTCCTGGACATTCACTCCTACTATAAAGCAGTACACTTCGAGGCAGCTAGGAGTTGGTGGGATCAGGAACAGACCGCTCTATGGCTCCAAATTGAAACCTTTTTTGCTCCCAAACAATCCACTAGACTATTACTGGAAAAAAATTTGTTGAAATATTCCCCGGTTTCGGGAGACTTGTCTTCTATGAGAATCCTGCTGAGGATATGGTCCCGAGAGGGCAGAGAGCTACTCTCCTTCCTACATAGATATATCACACTTGATGCAGTTGAACATTCAATTGGGCTCATATCACTTCGAAATTGGAAATTGAAGGGAATCCAATTTTTCAACCAAATTATGGAGGAGGGTGGCTTAAGATCTTTCTCTGCTTTGGTGGACAACTTTGCTATCCTCAAAAATGATTTTTTCAAATACCGTATATACTCGTGTATAAGCCGACCCGTGTATAAGCCGACCCCCCTACTTTTGCCCCCAAAACCTGGGAAAATCTATTGACTCGCGTATAAGCCGAGGGTGGACTCCAGCACAGGTATACAACCCCCAGCAGTGAGGTATACAGCAGCCTCCCCAGTGGTAGTATACAGCAGCCTCCCCAGTGGTAGTATACAGCAGCAGCCCCAGTGGTAGTATACAGCAGCCCCAGAGGTATATGCAGCCCCAGAGGTGTATACAGCAGCCCCAATATACAGCAGACCCAGTGGTATTGCAGCCCCAGTGGTATTGCAGCCCCTATATACAGCAGCCCCAGTGGTATTGCAGCCCCTATATACAGCAGCCCCAGTGGTATTGCAGCCCCAGTGGTGTATACAGCAGCCCCTATATACAGCAGCCCCAGTGGTATTGCAGCCCCTATATACAGCAGCCCCAGTGGTATTGCAGCCCCAGTGGTATTGCAGCCCCTATATACAGCAGCCCCAGTGGTATTGCAGCCCCAGTAATGCAGGGCCCCTATATACAGCAACCCCAGTGGTATTGCAGCCCCAGTGGTATTGCAGCCCCTATATACAGCAGCCCCAGTGGTATTGCAGCCCCAGTGGTATTGCAGCCCCTATATACAGCAGCCCCAGTGGTATTGCAGCCCCAGTGGTGTATACAGCAGCCCCTATATACAGCAGCCCCAGTGGTATTGCAGCCCCAGTGGTGTATACAGCAGCCCCTATATACAGCAGCCCCAGTGGTATTGCAGCCCCAGTGGTACTGCAGCCCCTATATACAGCAGCCCCAGTGGTATTGCAGCCCCTATATACAGCAGCCCCAGTGGTATTGCAGCCCCTATATACAGCAGCCCCAGTGGTATTGCAGCCCCAGTAATGCAGGGCCCCTATATACAGCAGCCCCAGTGGTATTGCAGCCCCAGTAATGCAGGGCCCCTATATACAGCAGCCCCAGTGGTATTGCAGCCCCAGTAATGCAGGGCCCCTATATACAGCAGCCCCAGTGGTAGTATACAGGCAGCCCCAGTAATGCAGGGCCCCCCCCTCATGCTCCGGTCTCCTGTAAAGCAAATTATACTTATCAGTGCCCGCTGCCGTCCGCGCCCGCATCTGCCGACATCCCGATCCTCCGTCTTCATGCATCTTCTTCCTGTTTCCTGTGCGCGTCGCCGGTAATGACGTCATTGCCTGCGACGCGCACAGAAGCAGGAAGAAGATGAATGAAGATGGAGGATCGCATGTCGGCAGCGGCGGGCGCGGACGGCAGCGGGCACTGATAAGTATAACTTGCTTTACAGGTGACCGGAGCATGAGGGGGGGGGCCCTGCATTACTGGGGATGCGGGGGCTGCTGTATACCGCTGTATACAGCAGCCCCCGCACTGACTCGCGTATAAGCCGAGGGGGGTACTTTTCAGCCCAATTTTTGGGCTGAAAAACTCGGCTTATACGCGAGTATATACGGTATCTACAATTGCGACATTTTCTGGCCTCTGTCTCCCTGCCTGTCTCGTCCCAGGAGTTTTTTAACGGCTCTCTGCAGGCGTTCTTTAAGTCGAGGGGCGCGAGCTCCGGCGGTGTCTCCATTATCTACAAAGCGCTTCAGAACCAACATACCAGACAGAAGCTCACATATATGACTAAGTGGGAGAGGGATCTGGGGTTTGTTGCCCCTTTGGAGGCCTGGCAGAAGGCGGCCACTCACGTGTCTCCTTACTCGTCATGCATAAATCACATGGAGCAGGCAAAGAAGCTCCAGCTACGCTGGTACTGGACCCCGGACCAAATAGCTCAATTTGGTAACAGGGACTCTCCTACATCTCACCAGTGTTGGCGGGGTTGCTCCACATTGGGGTCTCCTGCTCACATTTGGTGGGATTGCCCCATTATAAAACCTTTCTGGGGTGAGGTGGAGGACATACTTGGTCTACTTACGGGGCTCCCATTGGCGTTGGAGTCCCCGGTTGCTCTTTTGGGCCTGGGTCTTGACTCTATCCCTAAAATACTGCGCCCTATAGTCACTAATATATTGGTAGCGGCGAGATTGTGCCTGGCATCCAAATGGAAGTCCCCAAACCCCCCATCTAAGGCAGAACTGATTAACCGCATAAATCTGCACTTCCAGCACGAGTCTCTTTTAGCTCATGACCTCCCCACGAGAAACAAAATTATGAACTGGTGGGATCCCTGGGTACAGTCAGTCTTTAATGTTATAGAAATCAATAGGTGAATAAGCTGAATGTGGTATGGTTGTGACTCATAACATATTCCTGAGGTGGGATGACATAACTCACTACTGTTAAACATTCTTAATTCATATGGCCTGAAATTTTATTTGTGAAGGCTCTTTATGTTTCATTATCCCCCCCCCATACTCCCCCCCCCCCTTTTTTTATTCCTCCTCCCTCTTCATTTTTCATTATTGTGCATTGTATATGATAATTTTCTTTATTTCTCAGGCTCGACTTCTATTTTTAATGGTAGAGCCTTGTTATGTTCAGTTGGTGAATTGCATATTTGTTGTAATCATCTTTAATATACTTCAATAAAAATATAATGGTTAAAAAAAAAAAAAAAAAATAGCAAAACTGTGGTGAATTCCTTTGTGGATTTCAAATGGGATGCAGATTTTTACTGGCCGAGTTGTGATGTGATTGGGCTTTTTCCTTCTATCCCCCACCACATGGCGATGAGCTGTCTTGCCTATGCTCTGTAGAAGTACAGTGCCTATATCCCCCCCCCCACACACACACACACAGTACTTCATTCTGATGGTGGTGGACTTCCTATTAAGTCACAATTTCTTCTACTATTGACAAAAAAAATTTCCACCAGAAGTGGGGCGTAAGTGTGGGGGCCAAATTCTCACTCACCCTGGCCAATTTAGTTATGGGTGTGTAGGAAGAAAAATGCATCTTCCACGCCAGCATTGTCTGGTATGCCAGATACATTGATGATACCTTGCTGGTGCGGAGGGGGTCCAGAGAAAAGGTGGGAGATTTTGTGAGGTATATGAATAATAACAATTATAACCTTCGATTCACCCATTTTTGTAATCAAAGGAAGATTAATTTTTTATACATCACCCTAACCTGCTGTGCGATTAGCAGAAAGGTCGGGGTGAGTCCATATAGAAAGCCCACCGCCACCAACTCTATTTTGAATGCAAGGTCCAGTCACCCCAAAGGTGGTGAAAAACATCCCATTGCGAGAACTTTTATGAACTAAGGTGAGTCTCACAAAGTTAAGGAAAGGCTCCGAATTCATGGCTATTCCAAAGAGATTTTAGAATGGGCGGATTGTATTGTGAAACATATTGATAGAGCAGATCTGTTAAAGGAATCAAATAAAGTGGATCACAATAATTCCAAAGCAATCACTTTTTCTACATACTTCAGTCAGCAATATAACAACATTTTGGGGATTAAAAAATACTTCCCAATTCTGAACCGTGACCCTAAACTGACTCATATTCTTAGGGATAATCCAGTACGTTTTGTAGCAAAAAAAGCGCCTACTTTGGGCTGTATTCTATCTCCTAGCCTTTTCCAGACTCCCTCTAGTGACAATAGAACATGGCTGAGCCTCAAAGGTTTTTTTAAATGTGGTCACACGAGATGCACAGCTTGCAGCCATGTTCATAAGACTAAAGAGAAGTATATCAGCTGCACACTAACACTATGAAATGTGAAGTAGCTACTTCACATTTCATAGTGTTACTGTGTGTGCATCAGATGTCTCTTTTGACTTGATATTTTTTCTAGCTAGCATCTTTCACACAGGAGGTGTGTCCAGTCATCTTTTAATGTTAATGTTCATAAAACTGACAGCTTTGTTTCCTGCAGCAGTGGATGTAAATATCCCATCAAAACATTCATAAATTGTTGCACTGCAAATGTAATCTATTTAATTGAGTGCTCTCTTTGTAAGGAGCAATATCTTGGATGCACGACAGGAGAACTGAAAAGACGCATCTGCAGGCATACCGTATATACTCGTGTATAAGCAGAGTTTTTCAGCCCAAAAATTGGGCTGAAAAGTCCCCCCCTCGGCTTATACACGGGTCAATACGGTATACAGCAGCCCCAGTGGTGTATAGCAGCCCCAGTAGTATATAGCAGCCGCAGTGGTATATAGCAGCCCCAGTGGTATACAGCAGCCCCAGTGGCCCCCAAATGCTGGCACTCACCCCCCCTCTGTTGTAAGGCCCCCCCCCCCGCTGCTTAACTTACCATCCCCTGTCTTCTGCACCGCCGGTCTTCTGCGCTCCGTCCTCCATGCTCCCGTCCGGCTGCATCCGGGATCCCCGGCCGTTGCAGTTACGATGACGTCATCGTGCGACGGCTGGGGTCCCCGGATGCAGCCGGACGGGAGCATGGAGGACGGAGCACAGAAGACCTGCGGTGCAGAAGACCGGGGATGGTAAGTTAAGCAGCGGGGGGGCCTTACAACAGAGGGGGGGCAAGTGCCAGCATTTGGGGGCCACTGGGGCTGCTGTATACCACTGGGGCTGCAATATACCACTGCGGCTGCTATATACTACTGGGGCTGCTATACACCACTGGGGCTGCTGTATACCACTGGGGCTCCTATATAGCACTGGGGCTGCTGTATACCACACCACTGGGGCTGCTGTATACCACTGGGGCTGCTGTATACCACTGGGGCTGCTGTATACCACACCACTGGGGCTGCTGTATACCACACCACGGGGGCTGCTGTATACCACTGGGGCTGCTATATACCACTGGGGCTGCTGTATACCACACCACTGGGGCTGCTGTATACCACTGGGGCTGCTGTATATACTGCTGGGGCCTGTATATACCACTGGGGAGGCTGCTGTATACTACCACTGGGGAGGCCTGTATACCACACTGCTGGGGGCTGTATACCTGTGCTGGGGTCCACCCTCGGCTTATACACGAGTCAATAGGTTTTCCCAGGTTTTGGGGGCAAAAGTAGGGGGTCGGCTTATACATGAGTATATACGGTATATCTGACTCAAGTAATCCCACTGCAGTAGGATTACATAATTTTTCATCCTGTTACGGAGGGGATACTTTCTCACTGGTTTTCTCAGGCATAGAAAAGGTTTTTAACCCTTTCAGATGAGGAGATAAAAAAACACAGGCTACTGAATTAGGGAAACATATTGAATATTTACACTGGGAACTAGAACACCCCTAGGCTTGAATACTAGTCAAGATTTAATTGTCCAATACTAACTTACATCTCCTGAAAGTAACAACTGTATGTTCTGTGCATATTCCATTGTTTTAAATCACTTTTAATTCACTTCTTTGCATATACCGTGTTATTTTGTTTATTTGTTTTTTTCCTTTATTTGCACAGTCTTTTTGTAGTATTATTGTGTCTGTTCTCATTAGAAGGTATCTAAAATTTTAACATGTATTTAATGTGCATTAATTAGTGGGAGTATTCTTAGTACTTCCACTATGTGCCACCTGTAAACCAAGACTAAGACCTCGAGTCGAAACATGTCGGTTTGGCACACTGGTTGCCCAAATGTAAAGCTCTTTACTCTCATATAATAAAGCAAAGATTTGGAGTGCATCTGCAGCGCTGGATCATTCCAAATGTTTTCCTATTTGAAGCAGACGTATGTTCATTCTCAGTTAGATCTGTGTTCACTACATAACCATGTAAGGGAGGGGGTGTGGCCTACACATGATTGCAGCTCATAAGGTGACAATGTCTCACATCACCTCAGGTTACAGCACAGTGCTAAACTCTGTCAGGTTCAATGTAAACTCCTCTGCACAAGCTCTGTCATTTGGCTCCTTCTCTGCTCAGTCATGATGTCGGTTGACCCTTCTCTGCTGCCACCATCACACTGCTAACCCTTGTCTGGTGTTTGCTCGATACAGCTCATGGGACCCTTCTCTGCTGGCACTCTGGATACTGTGCCCTCCACTTTCATGACCCAATAGCTTATATACACAGAGAGACTTTCTAATAACCTTGCACACTAACACACTGATATAAATGTCTGTCTGTGTAGCTGCATTACCATGGGAACGGCTGTACACCTCCTCCTGATCTCAGGAGCGGTGACTGAACAGAGCAGATGCAGGCTTCTGAGTGAGATCAATGTACTATGGGAGGTGAGGGACTTCGTGGAAATACACTCACAGTGTTGGCAGACGCTGGTCATGTCCACACAGCCCAAAAATGCAGTTTTTAAAAGCGCACATAAAAAAAACGAGAAAAGTCATATGGCAAAAAAGCATAATCTTAGCTGCTACCGTGTTTCTCCGATAGTAAGACACCCCCGATAGTAAGACGTAGTGGGGATTTTAGGGGGGGTCGGCTAATGTAAGACGTACCCCGAAAGTAAGACGTAGTAAACTGTACGTTGGGAAAATATAAGCCATAGTACCGGTACCTTTTGCTGCATTAACAGCGGGATGCGGCCGGTTAGAGCGGGATGTGGACGGTTAGA
Organism: Allobates femoralis; assembly: GCA_033576535.1. NCBI lineage: Eukaryota > Metazoa > Chordata > Amphibia > Anura > Aromobatidae > Allobates > Allobates femoralis. The sequence goes on along the minus strand of JARQOC010000001.1, from coordinate 388,090,382 downwards.
GCGGGATTCGGCCGGTTAGAGCAGGATGCGGCCGGTTAGAGCGGGATGCGGATGGATCTGGAGCGGAACGAGTGGACGGATGTGGAGGCCGTGGGAGCAGCGGTAATGTTGTCCGTGGTCCATCAGGACCACGGACAACATACAAAAACGTGCAGCCTCAGTGCCCTCATGTGCAGCCGCTGGTGGTATGGGGTTAACTGTGTGTGCCCGGCCTGACGTCACCGCTGCCCCGCTGATTGGCCCAGTGCCTCCTCTGTGTACCCCGGCCGGCCTGAAGTTTCTGCGGCCCCTCTGATTGGCCCAGCGGCTCCTGCATGAGGAAGAAGAAGCCACACCTCTACCCAGCACCGCAGAGGAATCGATTCGATCGCCATTACGGTACCAAGTAAAAAATTCACAAAATGCACCATGTAAAGTTTCCTTAACTTGCGGTACACTTGCGGCGCAATCGCGGCAAATCCCCATACGGTACATTGCATGGGGACTTGCTGCGATTGCTGTGGGATACTGTATGGGGCTGTTACCCTATGGGAGGCTGTGTGGGATACTGTATGGGGCTGCAACCCTATGGGAGGCTGTGTGGGATACTGTATGGGGCTGTAACCCTATGGGAGACTGTGATACGGAACCATAAGCAATGCTAATGGTTTATGGTTAAAACAAAAATCGACATTTTTTTTTCCAATATAAGACATACCCCGAAAGTAAGACATAGTGGGACTTTTGGAGGTAAAAAGAATGTAAGACACTGTCTTGCTTTCGGGGAAACTCGGTATGATACCCATCATTAAAAACCAGTGCAGTATTGTGGTTTCTTTTTTTCCAATGAAATGACTTTTACACTTTAAGCCTTTGCGAAGATCTTGCTGGTCCTTACTCCAGTAAGCATCTACAGCTGCACAGGTTGTGAAATAAATATAGAAAATGTCAATTTTAAGTATAATGATTGTCAGTATATTACAAATAAGTGTGTTGTTTTTTTTTTTTTTTATTATTTTAGCACAAGTAAACATTTCAGTGAAATAAAAACTAACAACTTGCTATGCTTCAGTAATATTTGGAAATAAATTTATTAATCTGACTTGTACAATAGTACGTTAAACCATTACAGAAATCCATGCTTTCTCTGGTGTCTAGGTGTTTCAACAGCTTCATTCAGGTTTGTGATCTTCAGTACCCAGCCCCATTGTACTGCCATTTGTGAAGGACTGAGTGCTGGCAGAGATACAATCATTCCTTTCTCTGCTAGTAGCGACCACGTTAGTTTCCCTTCATATCCAACAAGCTGAACCTGAAAAAAATAATAGTATTTTCATCTTATAATTCTAATACTATCATTGTAAGGCAGAGGTCAAATGGTATTAGTGCAAAAGTAAACAAAAAGAAATAAACTAAATAGGATTTTTATATTAAAGATATATTCACGTCATAACTGTGAAACCAATGAGAACCAAAACACTAACTCCCACAAAGGAATTCTCACATCCCCTTTTGTATAGAGTTGCAGTTAGAAGTGCTGGCGCTACATTTGTGGTCTATGGAACTGACAAAGTGGAGCTCTCTCTGTCAGCCCCATAGTTAAATGGAGCTGTAGCACACATGCTGCTCTAGTAAAATTGAAGGAATGAGACTCCCAGTTTTGAACATTGTTTGAGGTCTTATAACTGGAACCCACACTAACTTAGTGAATAGGAAACAACAAACCCAGACTACCCCTTTAAATAACAGTTCTTATATTTTGTTTTTCCACTGCACTACCTGTGACATATCATTTGAGAGGGGTCTCAAACAAGATGTCACAGGAGGCTGGGGCTACACTTCCTCTCCTCAGTTGTCATTGCCCGCCATTGAACAGGACGTCATCAGGGATGTGGAACCCAGTTAATCACTAGTTTCTTGCATGTGCATATGTGAGTGCTGCACTGGCACGTTGCTCCCATCTCCACTGCCTTTGCATCTGAAAGAAGAAGCATTCAGGGGCCAGAGATACAAGCAGTAAGTAATACCAGCTCTGCCCCACAACTTCTAGCACCACCCTCAAATAATCATCAAAAGGCGGGACTGCTGTCACTCACTGCTTCTAGCACCGCCTTTAAGGAATAGTCATCAGGGGTGGCAATAGTACTGGCTGATCTGATCAGCCAACATTTGCAGCTAAAAGCTGCGGATGAATAAGAGATAATGAAGGCGGAGAGGGGGGCAATTCTTAAGTCTTTACTTGATTTAAAATGCTACATCGGCCCATACATCAACCCATACATCTGCCCAACGTGTGTGTGTGGCCCAGGTCCAAATTTCGCATCAGGGCCTTTTCAAACTCTAGTTACACCACTGAAATTTGCCCCCCGTGAAATAAAAAATATTTAAAAAATACAAATATTTGGTATTGCTGTATTCAGAAGTGCCCGAACTATCAAAATATAAAATCAATTAATTTGATTGTAAGATGTGAAATGGAAAAAAAAAAAAAAAAAAAAGGCAAAAAGTCAAGATGAGGGTTTTTTGGTCACTGAAACATTGAAATAAAATGCAATAACAGGCAATCAAAACATTGCGTCTACTCAAAGATGGTATAATTAAAAATGCCAGCTCAAAACACAAAATAAGCTATGACAATTCCAGATCCTGAAAAGTCCTGAGAATGCAACGGATCTCGAAAAATGGCGCCAAAAACACAGGGTTTTTTCTCTCTGTACCAACTTCTGAATTTTTTTTTCATTATTTAGATAAAAGCAAAGTATACAAATTTTTTACCTACATACTTGGCCTTCAGAAGCAAGCCCCATTGCCTAGATGAGGGGGAAGACCAGTCTCCATTCCCACACAGCTGAAGAGCCCTGTGCGGGAGCTGCCAAGCAGAACATTACAAGGTACTTGGTGGCCCCCAAAAACTCAGGCAGGCACACCACGCTTCCAGCAATGGTGGCTGCTGGAGACGTGCCTGGGGGGGTGCTCAGCAAGGATCCGGTCTCCTCCCTCCGCTTTGGGATCAGCACCGGAGTGACGCACTCCCGGGAAGCAGACAGATGACCCAGGTTGGGAGAGACCTGGGATGGATCGCGAGGTGGATCGGCGGAGGCAGGAGACGCGGAGGAGAGGGGTGAGAGGTGAGCGCCATTCCCCCCCTTCCTCGACAGCTTTAACAACAGCAAGTGCTCCTTCCCCACAAACCCTGACAAGTGAGCACCGTACCCCCTAAAGGTCCACTCTTGCTTGATGTCTGCAGCAGTCAGGATGGTGGGTACGGAGGAGGCGGCGGATGGCCCCGCAACACATGATCAGTGCCCCTCTAATGATGCTTTAACCCCTCAGGGGGCATTTCTACGGCCCAGACCTCAGACACCTGCAGGGCTAGTGGGACTTTGTTTCCCCCCTCCCCTGTCCTCGGTATGGACATAGATGAGCTTTGCTCCCTGCTGGGCACCATTCTCACTAAGACAGATATGGAAGGATAATGATCAAGAGTGACAGGAGGAAATCGGGGCACCAAAGCCAGCGGCTTGCCGGGCGGATAATATATGGGGCGACCAGGTGGCAACGGGAGGTGCCTGTCCTAAGCACAACAGTCCAGTAATCAATCGTTAAAGAAGAGACGGCACTCAGCCGGTTTGAGATCGGTGATTTATTCAGGGAATAACATTCCGTGCAGGGAGGGAGAGGAGAGCAGCTGACGACGGCACCGTTTCGCGCCTAGGCGCTTCTACGGGTCATAGGCTAATGGAGGTGTAGCTCACTTCCTAAATAGGCGGAGCCCACAACACACGCTGACGTCACCATTAGCAAAATTAATACAACGGGGGAATTTTAAAATCAACATTCCATATCACACACCATCTATATAAACAAGAAGGATTGTTAAACATATAAAACATGAAATCATATAAGCATTAGATTATCAGCAGTATATATCAGGCCAAAATTGGTCGAGAAAGATTCTGTCATATATGATGACTCTATACGGAGGAGGAGGCGCAAAACCGGCAATCGGCGCGTGAATAGCCAAAAAATGAAAGGCAAGCGGATTCAAGTACAGTCTTCAAGTTATTCTTAAAGTACATATACGTACAAATATGTAGAAACTTAACAACATACCAGTGGACAAAGAAGATAGCTAAGTCGCTGACAAGAATCAGCAACTCAGCTGAATCTCGCAGGTAAACTATGTCGCTTACTACCGCTGTAACCAATTTCCGTTGCCGCCTCCTTACTCCGCATAGGGACAGCCACATCAAAAAAAGAACACATGCAACAAGCAACTGTATACCGATTATTGCAAAGCTATACAATACCCGCTAGACAAGACACGGACCTATGGTTAATAACAGTAAAAAGGGAGAAGAGGAAAGAGAAGTTAACTTAACTACCACCCCTAACCTGCGCGACTGTACGTCATGTTCAATGATAGTTTACAATAGCGACACAGTTAAATACCTACACAATGAGGAAAACAGGAAGAAAGGGGGGACCTGTATCTTATTATATGTCAATTATTAAGAAGTTAACAACTCAGGATCAAGAATTCATGAGTAAAATTTAGTTAGACCTATGGGTAGCAGCAGAGACTCAAAGAAACACAGCCATGTCAACTTTATCATTGAGACCCGCTGCTCCCATAGCATTAGAATTCAAGATCCAATTAGTCTCCACTTGCAACAGTTTTTTATGCAGATTACCTCCTTTTGTGGAGGAATAAATCTTTTCAATGCCTGCAAACCAGAATGCCAGAAGCATCCGTTTGGACCACGAACTCGCTTTGGAAGTCAGGAGTCACAAGCACCGGTTGAGAACAGAGGGCCCGCTTTAGGTTGCGGAAGGCTTCCTCCGCTGCCGGGGTCCATCGGACCATGACAGAGTCGTTCCCTTTTGTAAGATCCGTCAGGGGAACAGCGATGGCTGCAAAATTGGGAATGAACCGTCGATAATAGCCAGCAATCCCCAAAAAAGCCCTCACCTGCTTCTTATTGATTGGGTGCGGCCAGTTCTGGATGGCCTGTATCTAAATACCGGGCTTCTTCCAGCCCGATATGACATTTTTTTGGGTTGGCCGTTAGCCCTGCCTCCCGCAGGTCCTCGATCACAGCCTGTACTTTCCTGAGGTGGGTTTCCCACTCCGGGCTGTATATGACAATGTCGTCCAAATAGGCCGAAGCATACTGCCTATGTGGCCTCAGGATTTGGTCCATTACTCTCTGAAATGTCGCAGGTGCCCCATGCAGCCCAAACGGCATATGCACATATTGGTACAAACCGTCCGGTGTAGAAAACGCAGTTTTCTCTTTGGCTGCCTCCGTCAGGGGTATCTGCCAATACCCCTTCGTCAAGTCTAAGGTCGTGATATACCGGGCCTTTCCCAGCCGGTCTATCAGTTCGTCAACCCGTGGCATAGGGTAGGCATCGAACTTAGAGACTGCATTCAGCTTCCTAAAATCGTTGCAGAATCGAATGGTGCCGTCGGGTTTAGGGATTAACACAATCGGGCTCGACCAGGCACTATGCGATTCCTCAATCACCCCTAACTCCAACATCGACGCCACTTCTCGGGAGACGGCGTCACGCCGAGCTTCGGGGATTCGGTAGGGTTTCACCTGTACGGTGACGCCGGGCTCTGTTACAATATCGTGTTTGATGAGCGTGGTCTGCCCAGGTTTCTCGGAAAAAAACTTTTGGTTGTTTACGAGAAACCGCTTGACGTCTGTCTTCTGCCGCTGTGACAGAGTCTCCGCGATCTGGACTTCCGGTATGGTCCGCGTGCGGATCGGAAGGGCCAGACCCGCGGATAGAGCCGGACGGTCCTTCCAGGGTTTTATCAGATTCACATGATAAATCTGCTCCGGTTTCCTTTTACCCGCCTGATGCACTTTATAGTTTACCTCACCTACCCGTTCCATGATTTCAAAGGGGCCTTGCCACCTTGCCAGGAACTTGCTTTCCACGGTGGGGACCAGGATTAACACCCTATCCCCCGGGGCAAAGGTGCGAACCTTGGCTCCCCTGTCATAGGTCCTTTTCTGGGCCCCTTGAGCCTGCATCATGTGCTCTTTCACAATGGGCATAACGGCCGCAATACGGTCCTGCATTTGGGTTACATGGTCTATCACACTTTTGAAGGGGGTAACCTGTCCCTCCCAGGTTTCTTTCGCGACGTCCAACAGACCCCGGGACGTCGGGAATACAGAAGCTCGAAAGGAGAGAACCCGGTGGAAGACTGGGGTACCTCCCGGATGGCAAAAAGCAAATACGGGAGTAGGTAGTCCCAGTTCGTCCCATCTTTCTCTATCACCCTTCGGAGCATCTGTTTCAAGGTTTTGTTGAACCTCTCAACGAGCCCGTCTGTTTGGGGGTGATACACAGAGGTGCGTAACGGTGTTATCCGTAACAGCCGGCAGAGCTCTTTCATTACCCTCGACATAAAAGGGGTCCCCTGGTCTGTGAGTATCTGTTTCGGGATACCAACCCGGCTAAACACATGGACCAGCTCCTTGGCAATGGTCTTGGTGGCCGTGCTACGCAAAGGGATGGCCTCGGGGTAACGAGTGGCATAGTCCAAGATGACCAGGATGTGCTGGTGTCCACGTGCAGACCTGGGGAGGGGCCCAACCAAATCCATCCCAATCCTCTCAAACGGGATCTCAATGATAGGTAGGGGTACCAAGGGGCTACATAGATGAGGCCTGGGCGCCGAGATTTGGCATTCCGGACATGACTCGCAATACATGCGAATATCGTGATGCATGCCGGGCCAAACAAAACAATGCAATATCCGTTCAGTGGTTTTTTGGACCCCCAGGTGACCCCCCATCACGTGTGTGTGTGCCAGGTCCAGCACTTTTCGCCTGTAGGATTGCGGCACGACCAATCGTTGTACCGTGTCGTCCCCCTTTTTCTCTATCTGATAGAGAAAGTCGTTCTCCAGGGCCATGTGAGGGTAAGCCAGCCTAGTATCAGCCTCCACCTGTACCCCGTTTATCATCTTTACATTTTTCCTAGCCTGCAACAGGGTTGGATCCCTTAGTTGCTCGCTTTGGAAGTCATCTTTTAGGACTTCCAAATCCAGCAAAGCGGAAGTTGGAAGACTGTCCACCCCCGCTCCGGCCCTGGGTTCCTCGGAATTGCCAGCCATGACCGAAAACGGGAACTGCAGGACATCTTCCAGGGATCCCCCCCAGCTTCCTCCTGGGGATCATCCTCCAGGGGCTCCGGCCCCCCTTGAGGCATCGGAATTGGGTCACCGGGGCCTCCAGCCCGGGTTACCAACTGGTTTTCCCACAACTGCCAGAAGTGGGGAAAATCTCTTCCTAGGATAACATCATGCTGTAAGGCTGGGACTTGTCCCACCTTATGGTGCACAGTCCCATAAAGAGTAGTAATGCAGGAGATGGTCGCGAGGTACGAGCATGTGTCTCCATGCACACACGTCACCGAAAATTTATCTGACGGACCAGTCGGGACTGACACCAGACTGGCCCTGATTAGAGTTACCACACTCCCTGAGTCCAACAGCGCCACAACATTCTTGCCATCAACAGTCAGGTCACACAGGTGTTTTTCGATATCGCCTGAACCAGCAGCAGCACACACTACCCTAGCAACCATAGACACACGTTTTCCAAAGTCCGTGACCTCGCACTGCATGGGTTCAGTGGTTAACGGACAGTTCGCAGCAATGTGACCCGCTTCCTGGCAGCGAAAACACCTTACGGGCCCCTTGCTTTGTCCATAGTTCGGCCCCTTCGGCCTCACGACCCCATAAGCTCCGTTCTCCTCCGCCACTGGTTTAGAATACCGTCCCCCTCCCCTAGTCCCGGATACAGTCTTACCCGACCCCCGGGGAGAGGGGGAAGAGGGAGGAGGTGCCGCATCATCCAGGAGACCTTCCGCCACAGAATAACGTTCCACGAGATCCACCAGTTGATCGGCGGTCGTAGGATTTCCATGACTTACCCACTTCCTCAGGGCTGGCGGGAGAGCTCTCAGGTATTTGTCCAGGACAACCCTTTGGATTATCTCTGGCGCCGACAGCACCTCGGGTTGTAGCCATTTTTTTGTCAGGTGAACCAGGTCGAACATCTGGGACCGTGGAGGCTTATCGGGATGATAAGTCCATTGATGCACTCTCTGTGCTCGTACCGCCGTCATCACTCCCAGCCGGGCCAGGATCTCCGCTTTTAGTCTATCAAAATCTTGCGCGGCCTCTGGCTCCAGGTCGAAGTACGCCTTTTGGGCCTCCCCGGCCAGAAACGGAGCAAGCAAGCCAGCCCACCGTGCCTTCGGCCACTTCTCCGCTCGGCTGTCCGCTCGAACATAGTCAGGTAGGCTTCCACGTCATCGTCCGCAGTCAGTTTCTGCCAGTACCGACTCACATGAATCACCCTCTGCTCAGCTTCCGGATTCAGCTCCGGTGCGGTTGCCAGGCGCTGCGCCACCTCCTGCAGCAATTGGCGGTCTCTGGTTGTCGTTTCCACCAGTTCCCTCAGCTGTGCTGACATTAGGCGGTTAGTTTCTTGCTGCACCGCTGTGGATTGCACCAGCGCTTTCACCACGTCATCCATTTTGACACTAACGTGTTCCTCACATGGGGCACCAAATGTGACAACACGCCTGTGGTTCGCCTTTGCTGGGATCAAAGGGCACGTTGATTTGGTGTCATTTAGTCCAAACACAGCAATGTGGATGCAACTGGCACTGGGCCAGGTTTATTGTGGTGAAAGCCAACAAAAGAAAACAAAACAGCAAAACCAAAATCCTCGCCTGTCCGGCTCTAACTAAACAGAATGTACCCTCACTACAGGCTGAAGGGCTTCTCCCTTCAGCCTAAACATATAACCAAACAGCAATGGCTTCACTCACGTGCTTCTCCTCACACAGACAGGCTGTCTGTGCTCCCAGGCAGAGAGAGAGCCCCGCCCGTCTCCCAGACTCCTTTTACAGACCCAAACCGCCTCCCCTTACTTCATTAGCAGCCAGGTGATACAACCCAGGTTAGGTTGCATAGGACAGATACCTGGGTGAGATATACCTGCCCTCCTCCACTAACCCCACCTGAGTCTCACAGTATTCTGATGATTCTTGTTCCTCCGTTTATGGTTTATTTTATCTCAGTTTTAGTCCATAATACGAGCATTATGCCATTACTTAGTGGAGTAAGTAGTTGAAAGGGGGGAGGGGGGAAATACAAAGAAAGAAAAATTTGTATTACGGGCAAGGGCCCCCATTGATTTCAAATGCTGCAGAGGTTTAGTTATTTAGAAGTGTTTTGGTCCAGTCACTCCCCACTATAGGGTGTGTTTCTGACACTGTCTCGAAGAGCTTTCTCTGCCTACCTAATTAGTCCATAGGCTTAGTGGCCTTGCGACTAATCGGAAGAGATCAGCCTTCTTCGTCTGGTCCTTCTGACTCTCATTCTCATCTAGCTCACTTTCCTCGACCTTTACTTCCTTTCCCTTATTCCTTATGCTCTCCCTCACTCCCCCTCTTGGGATGCTCCTAATCTTTCCATCTTCTAACCGTCTCTCCTCTCTACTCTTTCCCCTTCCAAATACCACTCCTGATACCTGATACTCATGGCGACCTTGAACTTATGCTCATTAAAACATCAGAGAATGCTATACCCCTGAGAAAAGATCCCAGGTACTTTTCCATATGCATAAAAAACGCATCCATATTCTCCTCCTACAGGAAATGCACTTTAAGTCGGACCGAGTATCTAATCAAATCTCATACATAGATACTATAACCGGTGGTTCCACAGTACCAACCCGGAGTCGAAGTCAAAGAGGGTCGGTACTGTGCTACACAAGTCGTTACAAGCCCGAGTAACTAACTCTAAATTGGATCCGAATGGTAGGTTCCTGTTTATAAAGATTAAAATGGCAAACAAAATATTCACAACTGCCAACTTTTATCTCCCAAATCAGGACCAAGCACGTGTCTGTAGAACTTATCTAAATCATCTTTCCACTTTTGCTGAGGGTTCTGTGATAGTTGGAGGGGAATTTAACTTTGCATTAGACCACAGCATGGACTCATCTTGAGGTAGGTCTTTCGTCCCTGCCTCCCACCTGGTGAACCTGAGAGCTAAATGTCGAGACTGTTTGACGCCTTGAGGTTGACACACCCAAAGACTCGTGACTACATTTTCTATTCTGCGATACATGATTCATATAGCACAATAGATTTCTTTTTAGTTAGTTACAGATTATTGTCCTTTAGCCCGGTGACGCAGATTGACCCTATGGTCTGGTCAGACCATGCCCCAATTACATTAGCCCTGACTGTTACAGATTTTTCTTCAAGTGAGTGGACGTGGTCTCTAAATCCGGGGCCTCTTAAAAACCCAACTTGTCAACTAATGGTTCGGACAGCAATTGCAGATTTTTTGGAGTTTCACAGGGATGACTCTACTGCCCTGCCATACCAATGGGAGGATTTGAAGAAAGTCATTAGGGGGGTGCTCATCCAGCAGGGGGCGAGGATCAAGAGGGACAGAATGTCTAACATCAATGGATTGATGGTTACAATCCAGAGCTTGGAATCTAAACACAAACAAACTCACAACCCCCAGGTTTTAGCGGACCTGTTAAAAGCAGACCTAGGCTCCTTGTTGGATATGGCATCACCAGGCAACAGGACTGTTCCGAAAATATTTATTTAAGTTCTCTAATAAACCGGGCAGGGCTTTGGTGAGATTTCTTCACTCTCGTATCCCCACATCACAACATTCGTAACCCGTTGGAGATTGTGAAGTCCTTTAGGGACTACTATGACTCTCTCTACAATCTTAGGGGGCCACTCACAGACATGCCCATGATGGATTATCAGACTATGGTCGATGAGTATGTAAACAACACCCCGTTACCCCCCCCCTTCCTCAGAGCAGCCGCTCTAGAGAGTTCATTTTCAGAACAAGAGATCTTATGAACCATCAAATCTCTAGCTAATGGTTAGAGTCCTGGCCCTGACAGATTTTCGGCTAACTTCTATAAACTATTTGCACCTAACCTGATGCCGTTCATGATGAAACTCTTTAACTCCATCTCTGAGCGCTGTCCCTTTGCCCCGCAGACCTTTGCAGCCATGTTCACTGTCATCCCCAAACCTGATAAGGACTCCTTGTTATGCTCAAATTACCAACTCATCTCTGTAATTAACGTTGATATAAAGCTCTTCGCTAAAACAATAGCTAATAGGTTAAGCCCTTTGCTCCCCAGCTCAATCCATTGCAATCAATATGGATTTGTGCAACGCAGAGAAGCTAGAGACAATACTGTCAAAACTTTACTTCCCACTTCTCATATGCGTAAGCAGAAGGCACCAGCTTGCCTGCCATTAATAGAAGCCGAGAAGGCATTTGATCGCATTGGCTGGAGATTTCTTCATTCATCCTCGACGCAGCTGGGGTGGGGGTAGGTATGCTGGGGAAGATCCTTTCACTTTACCAGGGTCCCACGGCTCACCTCAGAATCAATAGCACACACTCAGCCCCACTGAAAACATCTAATGGTACGAGGCAGGGGTGTCCGCCTTCCCCTCTGCTATACATTTATTGCCATGGCGCATCTAGAGATTGCGCTGAGAAATTCACCGGACATTGAGGGACAGCAGAGTGTTCAGAACTAGGGATGAGCGAGTATACTTGTCACTACTCGGTACCCGCAGAATATCTCGGTACTCGGAGTCCGAGCACCGAGTACCGCCAAGATGCTCGGACTCCTCGCAAATAATTATCGATCTGACACTAATACACAGCTCCCTTCAGTGCACACAGTGAGCTGCCACCTTACAGAGAGCAGATTGATTGTTAGGGTCCCTCTGGGGGCCACAGAAAGGTGTTGTATGTTGCGACGATTTGAAAAATCCCACCCTCCCGCCCTTTCCCAGAAACACTCGTTTTATAGCCTGGAAGTCTGTGGGCGGAGCCTGTCACTAATTGACTTACTCGTGTACTCGGCCTGAGCACCGAGCCCAATATATCTTGGCATGCTTGGCCGAGCTTCGAGCATCCGAGCTTTTTAGTACTCACTCATCTCTAGTCAGAACCATTTTAAGCTCTCCCTTTATGTGTATGATTTATTGATTTATGTGACTAACCCTGCAATTGCCTTTCCGGTGCTTATGCATGAGTTCCAGTTATTTGGTGATGTGTCAAATTTCAAAGTAAATTATTCAAAGATGGAGGCCCTTAACATTTCCTTGCCAGACGAGTTGGTGGATTGACTCCAGACCTCCTTCCCTTTTAAATGGGAATGTAAGGCACTAAAATATTTGTGAGTCCTGATCCCTAGGGAGTCTGAAGACCTTTTCTCCCTTAACTACACTCCGCTTCTACATACAATTATGGGTGACGTAAAGAGGCGCAATAGAGCTCAACTTTCCAGGTTTGGCTGAATTAGTATTATTAAAATGGATATTCTACCCAGTTTCCTGTATTTTATCAAACTATCCCGCCCGATAGCTATTCCCGACCATTTTTTTTAACCCCTTACAATCTGCCATTAATAGCATTTCTGGGAACAAGCAAACCGCAAATTAGATTCTTGATCCTTGCCAGACCAAAGTCAAGGGGGGGCACGGGACTACCCAATTTTGAATATTATCAATCCGTCCTTTTATCCAAAATTGTGGACTGGAGATTTAATGAATCCCATAATCAATGGGTGACAGTGGAGAGGCTTCTTTCCCCTTGCTCTCTCTATTGTTTACCTTAGCTCCAAGCCCCTCATATACCCCCATATTCTGAATTCCCTCCACTAACGCAGGCCTTCTTGGGGTTTTGGGACAAACAGTGTGACAAATTGAAGCTGGTTAGTAGACTGAGCTCCCTTTTTAATAATCCGGACTTCACTCCTTCTAATGAAGAGAAATTCGTTCTTATGTGGAAGGGCTAGTGAACGGGTTAATTAGGACATGTGGTCGACGGACTCTCTAGGTTCTCCACGGTGGGGTCTCTGCGGGAATCTAGTGGTGGGGATCCTTTGTCTTGGCTAGAATTTTCACAGCTGGAAAATGTCTGGAATGTCTTTCAGCCCTCACCCAATTTGAGTCTCTGCTGCATCTGACTGCAAGCCCCTCACATACAGTCTCATTACTCTATAATTTAATATCAGAGACCCTGATGTCTGATACTCCTCGATTCATTGAGGCGTGGGAGAAAGACTTGCAGACCACTTTTTCTGAATCAGACCACCTAAAAAATTTATCCTCACTCATAAGATGTCTGTTTCCTGTGGTTCACAGGAGAAAAATTACAAAATATTAACCCAATGGTACAGATGTCCTTCTCTTTTGCATAAAATTTCTCCTGGGGTCCCTAGCGTCTGCTGGAGGTGTGGTGAGGAAGCCAGTACAATGCTTCACATTTGGTGGTCCTGTCGTCTCCTACGCCCATTCTGGTCAGAATTTTCAAGATCTTTTACTCAATGTAAGGTATATATTTCACTCCAGTTTCCACAGGTCGCCTTCTCTCGTTGATCCCTGATTTTCTGTCCGTGGTCAAGAAGGGCCTTTTCAGGTTTTGCTTTATTGTGGCCAGGATAATTATCCCCAGGCACTGGAGATCCACGAAGGTGCCCTTGGTCAGAAAATGGGTTGTTGAGATGGACAGACAGGTAGGAAAAACATGGGAACACATAGTTTATATGAAACTCCTTCCAAGGAAAATCCTCGACTGCATCTCTGGTTGCAGTGGGCCACCCTGGCCAACAGTACTTGTGAAAAGATTGTGTGGACGAGGATGGTGTCCAGAAACCCCCTCCCTTCCTTCCCCTATCTTGCCCCTTCTCCCCTTCTTTCCCTTGTCTCTCTTCTTTTTTTCTTCTATCCTTCATCCCTTTTTATAAGTAGTAATACTTAGCTAAGGCCTTATACTCCCCCCTTCTGGAAAATTTTGTGTCTCAAACGTGATTGAATGGGAGTAAAAGTTTATACCTATTCGACCATGTCCCTCCCCGGAACTTTATTGATTATATGACAATTGTTTCTTAATTGGGGAGAAGACAAAAATATTATTCTGCTTAAAATTTGTTTACTAATGTGCTCTGTTTTGATTAAAACTAATAAAAACATTTTCTAAAAAAAAAAAAAATTATGAAATTGCACTTTCACCACACTTGGAATTTTTTTCCGTTTTTAGTACACCACATGGTAAAATAAATTACCGTATATACTCGTGGTGTATAAGCTGAGTTTTTCAGCACAAAAAATGTACTGAAAAGTCCCGCCCTCGGCTTATACTACGAGTCATATACTCGGTATACAGACCCCCCTCCCCCCATCAGTGGTGTATACAGGGTCCCCCCCCCTTCCTTGCTGCCAGCCACCTGTAAAGGAATAGATCATTATATTTATCCCTGTCCTGTCGCCGCCGCCGCTCTCTGACACCGCGCGCTCCTCCGGTTCATCCGGCTTCTTCCTGCTGTGACCGGCGGGCGAGGCAATGACGTCATTGTCTGTGCGCCGGAGGAGGAAGCAGGAAGAAGCCGTGACAGGACCAGGGACAGGACAGGATAAGTATAATGATCTATTACTTTACAGGTGGCTGGCAGCAAGGGGGGGGGGCCCTGTATACACCACTGGGCCCTGTATACACCACTGGGCCTGTTACACCCTGGGTCGCATACACCACTGGGGTGCTACCACTGGGCCTGATACACCACTGGGGAGGCTGCTGTATACTACTGGGGCTGATGTATATACTGCTGGGGCCTGTATATACCACTGGGGAGGCTGCTGTATACCACTGGGGCTGCTGTATATATTGCTGGGGCCTGTATATACCACTGGGGAGGCTGCTGTATACTACCACTGGGGAGGCTGCTGTATACTACCACTGGGGAGGCCTGTATACTACCACTGGGGAGGCCTGTATAACACCACACTGCTGGGGGCTGTATACCTGTGCTGGGGTCCACCCTCAGCTTATACACGAGTCAATAGGTTTTCCCAGGTTTTGGGGGCAAAAGTAGGGGGTCGGCTTATACACGGGTCGGCTTATACAGAGTATATACGGTATGTCATTCATTAAGTCCCTCTTTAAAGGGAACCTGTCACCTACCTAAAGCCTCCTAGGCTATCACTACCTGTCCCTGCACCTTCCTATTACCACGCTAACTATCCCTCTCTGTCCTAAATGTGACCTGTGACTGAGTTAGAAAACTTTTTAATACTCATTCATTAGTATGATAATGAACCGGGGGGCTACCGTTGCATCCCTGGTGCGGGCGAGAGTGTGTGATTTGTGCACAGGCATCCGCCTGCGCACAGATCACATATGGGAGTGAATGGGTGCGCATGGTCATGCGCTGTCAAGCGCAGCACTGTGCACTCCCATTATAAAGATAGGGGCTGGCAGTGCTGCGCTCACATTGCGGATCCTCCCAGACGCTGCGGAGGTCCGCAATGTGAAGGCAGCTAACATTGGGCTGACTGGAATCGAGAAAACTTGCATTTCAGTCGCCGACTTTCATGCCAGTGTGTCTGTACCCTTATTGTCCCTGTTGATCACTATAATGATATAATGATTGATGTGCATGTGCTGTAAAGATTTCTATTTCTGCATAGATTGCATTACTGATTTCTACAGCAACCAGCATGCACGCGCTGAGTACAACTTCCGGTATTGGTCCTGAAAAACTTACACACTGGTACACTAGTTTTATTAATTACAGATTATATTATATAATTAATATATATATATATTATATATATACACAACATACAGTCATGCCAAAAGTATTGACACCCTGCAATTCTGTCAGATAATACTCAGTTTCTTCCTGAAAATGATTGCAATCACAAATTCTTTGGTATTATTATCTTCATTTAATTTGTCTTGAATGAAAAAAACACAAAAAGATTTGTCTTCAAGCCAAATTGGATATAATTCCACACCAAACATAAAAAAGGGGGTGGACAAAAGTATTGACACCCTTAGAAAAATCATGTGATGCTTCTCTAATTTGTGTAATTAACAGCACCTGTAACTTACCTGTGGCAATAACAATCACACTTGCAGCCAGTTGACATGGATTAAAGCTGACTCAACCTCTGTCCTGTGTCCTTGTGTGTACCACATTGAGCATGGAGAACAGAAAGAAGACCAAAGAACTGTCTGAGGACTTGAGAAACCAAATTGTGAGGAAGCATGAGCGATCTCAAGGCTACAAGTCCATCTCCAAAGACCTGAATGTTCCTGTGTCTACCGTGCGCAGTGTAATCAAGAAGTTTAAAGCCCATGGCACTGTGGCTAACTTCCCTAGATGTGGACGGAAAAGAAAAATTGACGAGAGATTTCAACCCAAGATTGTGCGGATGGTGGATAAAGAACCTCGACTAACATCCAAACAAAGTTCAAGCTGCCCTGCAGTCCGTGGGTACAACAGTGTCAACCCGTACTATCCGTCGGCGTCCGAATGAAAAGGGACTGTATAGTAGGAGACCGAGAAAGACCCCACTTCTTACCCCGAGACATAAATAAGCCAGGCTGGAGTTTGCCAAAACTTACCTGAGAAAGCCTAAAATGTTTTGGAATAATGTTCTCTCTTTTTGGAAAAGGCATCAACATAGAGTTTACAGGAGAAAAAAAGAGGCATTCAAAGAAAAGAACACGGTCCCCACAGTCAAAGATGGCGGAGGTTCCCTGATGTTTTGGGGTTGCTTTGCTGCCTCTGTCGCTGGACTGCTTGACCGTGTGCATGGCATTATGAAGTCTGAAGACTACCAACAAATTTTGCAGCATAATGTAGGGCCCAGTGTGAGAAAGCTGGGTCTCCCTTAGAGGTCATGGGTCTTCCAGCAGGACAATGACCCAAAACACACTTCAAAAAGCACTAGAAAATGGTTTAAGAGAAAGCACTGGAGACTTCTAAGGTGGCCAGCAATGAGTCCAGACCTGAATCCCATAGAAAACCTGTGGAGAGATCTAAAAATGGCAGTTTGGCAAACTGCTCAGTCCCTGATATTTGAAGGGTGCCTTCTCCAAAGAAGAATGGTCTAAAATTCCAGCAGAGCATTGTAAGAAACTCATTGATGGTTACCGGAAGCGGTTGATAGCAGTTATTTTGGCTAAAGGTTGTGCAACCAAGTATTAGGCTGAGGGTGCCAATACTTTTGTCCGGCCCATTTTTGGAGTTTTGTGTGAAATGATCAATGTTTTGCTTTTTGCTTCATTCTCTTTTGTGTTTTTTCATTGAAGACAAATTAAATGAAGATAATAATACCAAAGAATTTGTGATTGCAATCATTTTCAGGAAGAAACTAGTATTATCTGACAGAATTGCAGGGGTGTCAATACTTTTGGCCAACACTGTATATATATATGTATATGGTTGGCATTTGCATCTTCTAGCAATCACTAAGACCTGGATTCAGCTATCGGACACTACTACCACTGCTGCTTCATTTTTTTTTTTCATGCTCCCAGACCTGAGAACAGACCAGGTGGAGGTGTTGGTCTACTCCTTTCAATAAATTGTTCTTTTCAGGTTATCCCAACTGTCCCCCTCACTTAGCTTCCCTTCTTTTGAGGTACACACGCTACAGGCCTTTCTCCCTGCGAGTGGCAGTGGTGTATCGCCCTCCAGGCCCCCCACGTCAATTCCTTGATCACTTTGCCACATGGCTTCCACACTTTCTATTCTGTGACCTTCCCACTCTCATCATTTAGAATGATGATGCGCCCCACCTGGCACCTTCCTCAACGCCGAAACGCTTGGAGGAAGGAGAATAAAAGAATGGAAATCTGTTTGATGAAACTCTGACTCATTTGTGAGTTTTTCTTGAGCTTGGAGCAGCGCGGACCGTGACACACCTTCATTCCCATTATCATTCTGGATATCACCACTGGTAAGTGGTTGGTGCAGGTCCTGCAGCAGCTTGGAGTATTATACGCCTTCAAACCAGTTGTGGGGATCACAACTGTATCAGGTGAGTGGTTTCACAGCACCACCTTTACATCCTGTAGTGTCACTAGTGATAGGGCACTATTGCGCCTCTTGTCCCCCACCCTTTTATATTTTTACACTCATCATTTGGGACTTAACGTCCCAATTGACAATCCCATCTCTTCATCTGCTTCTCAGTTTTTAACTCTAACCTCCTCTCTCAGCCTTTTACAACTTACTAACTCTGCCCCACATGAAGATGGGTACTCTGGACCTGATCTTCTCCCGGCTCTGTTCAGTGCATGATTTTACCAATTCCCCTCTTCCTGGTCTGTGACCACAATCTTCTTTCATTCTCAGTCAAGAATTCACAATCCATCAAGGACATCCCTAACTCCTTTCACTTATAGGAATATACGTGCCATTAACATCCAGAATCTGACAAAGACATTTACAGTCTTCATTGGCCGCTATCTCCTCCTCTCTTGTCCTGACTCTGCCCAAATACTTTATTAAATTTTGAGCAAAGTGCCCTGGATGAAGCTGCACCTATTACACTAAAAACAACTCGGCACTGACAGTGGCAACCCTGGCAATTGCTGCAAACATGGTATCTCCAGTGGTGCTCCAGGTGTGCAGAAGTTTATGCTGAAAACATACACCACTGCCCTTCACCTCTCCAAACAAGCTTACTACAACACCCTTATCACATCACTAGCCAACAATCCTAAAAATTATTTGACACTTTCCACTCCCTCCTAAGTCCAAGAGTACAGGCCCCAACCACCAGCCTCACAGCTGACGATCTGGCCAACTATTTTAAAGACAAAATTGACCGCACACGATGGAAAATTTCCTCACAGCCTCAGAACATCATGCATTGTCCTCTCTCCTGCACTTCATCCAACTCACTTTCGGTCTTTGATCCAGTCACAGAGGAAGAAGTCACCGGCTCCTTGCATCTTCTCAACCTACTGCCTTCACCAGCAACCCTATTCCCTCACATCTCCTTCAATCCCTTTCCCCAGCTGTCATATCTCACCTAATTAAAATACTTAATCTTTCCCTCTCATTTGGTGCTTTCCCCTCCTCCTTCAAACATGCCAGCATTCACCCATTATTAAGAAAAACATCCCTCGACCAGAACCCTGCTGCTAACTAGTGACCTGCCTCTAATCTCCCCTTCATGTCTAAACTCCTAGAACGTTTGGTCCACTCCTGTCTGATCCGCTATCCCTCTGACAACTCTCTTCTCAACCCTCTACAATCCGGTTTCTGCACCTCACACTCTACTGAAACTAACTAAAGTCTCTAATGATCTAACAGCTAATTCTAATGGTCACTACTTCCTACTGATCCTCCTGGATCTCTCCGCTGCATTTGATACTGTGGATCACCAGCTACTTCTCTCTATGCTCCACTCTATTGGGCTCAAGGACACCGCTCTCTCCTGGTTCTCCTCCTACTTCTCTGACCGCTCCTTCACTGTATCTTTCACGGGCTCCTCTTCTTCTCCTCTTCCCCTCATGGTTGGGGTTCCTCAGGGTTCAGTCCTATGTCCTCTTTCTTCTTTTTATACACTGCCCCTATTGGACAAACCATCAACAGATTTGGTTTTCAGTACCATCTCTATGCCGACACCCAGTTATACACTTCTTATCCTGACATCTCCCCTACGTTACCACAAAATACCAGTGATTGTCTCTCTGCTGTCTCTAACATCATGTCTTCTCTCTACCTTAAACTGAATTTGTCAAAAACTGAACTTCTCGTGTTTCCTCCATCTACTAATCTTCCGAAACCTAATATTGCCATTTCTGTATGTGGTTCTACCATTACTCCTCAGCAGCACGCCCGCTGTCTTATGGTTATATTTGGCTCAGATCTCTCCTTACTCCCCACATCCAGTCACTCAATCGCTCATGTCACCTACACCTCAAAAAAATCTCTAGAATTCGACCTTTTCTTACTGTTGACTCTGCAAAAACTCTAATTGTCGCCCTTATTCATTCTCGTCTGGATTTTGCAATTCTCTACTAATTGGTTTCCCTCTTATTAAACTCTCTCCTCTCCAATCTATCCTAAATGCAGCAGCCAGGATTATCTTCCTCTCCAAGTGCTTCACCGATGCCTCTATCCTGTGCCAATCATGCACTGGCTGCCCATCAGCTACAGAGTACAATATAAAATTATCACTCTGACCCACAAAGCCCTCCACAGTTCTGCACCATCCTACATCTCTTCCCTCGTCTCTGTCAATTGCGCTACACAAGCCCTCCGTTCCGCAAGTGACCTAAGACTGACATTATCTACAATCCGAACCTCCCGCTCCCGTCTCCAGGATTTCACATGAGCAGTGCCAATTATCTGGAACGGAGTACCAAGAACAATTCAATTTATTCCAAATATCCATAGCTTTAAGCAAGCATTAAAAACACATCTTTTTAGACTAGCCTACCACCTCACCTCATCTCTGTAATAATTCCCTTATGTCTTCCAAATCTGGCCTCTTGTATCATCTGTCTACACCCCCATGCATTTCTATCTGTACTTGTACAGATCCTGGCTGGTGAACGATTCATGCATCATTATGTGAATCCTCTATTTATTATTGATAGCTGAACCATATATGACAGCATTTGCTAGTATTCCCTTTTGTGTCTCACCTATTTCCTCATAGATTGTAAGCTTGCAAGCAGGGACCTCACTCTTAAAGAGCTCAGTGGTGTATTTATTTATTTTTTGCCTTATATGGTCTGTATTGTATTATATTTGTATTGTCTCATATTGTATTGATCTTATTATTGTGTTGTATCATTATTGAATTGTATTTTATCACTAGCTGTACTACCCGGCTACGCCCGGGTTAGTAAATAACTGCTGTTAGCTATAACAAAATAGAATTTGAATATGTCTTATTAATGACCTGTAGGAAAATAGGCTGCCTATTGCTGCTATACGCTCAGCTCTAATAAATCTCCAGCCAACAGTAAACCCTCCCCCCAGGGCCGGGCAGTATATATACCTCACACATACACATAAAAGACAGCTCATGTGACTGACATCTGCCTTAATTCCCTATATGGCACGTGTTGCACATTGGCTGTTTTTAATCAGATGTTTATTTTTGGAAATTAAAGATACCAGACGTATGAGGCGAGTTGTGTAAGGCGATTTGTGCACATCTGTGTCTGTCTGTAAGGTGTGTGTCCCTCGGGTGTGTGTGTCTCTGGGGTGTGTGTGTCCCAGTGGTGTGCGTGTGTCCCTGTGGGGGGGTCCCTGTGGTGTGTGTCCTTTTGGGGGGGAGGGGTGTCCCTGTGGTGGTGTCCTTGTGGGGGGAGGGGGTCTCTGTGGTGTGTGTCCATCCCTATGGGGTCTGTGTGTTCCTGTGGGGTGTGTGTGTGTCTCTGTCTCCCTGTGGGGCGTGTATGTGTGTATGTCCCTGTGGTGTGTGTGTCCCTGTAGGGTGAGTGCATGTGTCCCTATAGTGTGTGTATGTGTTTGTGTCCTGTGGGGTGGTGTCTGTGTGGTGTGCGTCTGTGTTGTGTGTGTCTCTTTGTGGTGTGTGTTTGTGTTCAGGTGCGTGGTGAGTATCCAATCTTGGGGCTCCACCTTAGCTGTTACTACTTGTGTGCATGTGGTGTGTATACATGTCCTTGTCTGGTGAATAATCCATGTCAGGGCCCCACCTTAGTGACTATATGTGTATATGCTGTTAGTCTTTGGTGCTGTCATTAAGCCCCTTTCATTCACAACTGTCAACTGGTAACTGTCACTTTCTCTCCATTATGTACATAGGGCCAAAATGGTTTGGTAAACTGGAACGCTCGGGGTTAAAATTTCACCTCACAACATAGCCTATGACGCTCTCGGGGTCCAGACGTGCGACTGTGCAAAATTTTGTGGCTGTAATTGCGACGGTGTAGATGCCAATCCCGGACATACACACATACACACAACACACATGTACACATTCAGCTTTATATATTAGATGTATTATTGTATTGTATTGTATTGTATTGTATCATATACCCTCTAAATTGTAAAGTGCTGCAGAATATGTTGGTGCTAAATAAAAATTATTATTATTATTATTATTGGCACATGCTGCCTTTCCATGATAAAGCCGCCTTGAGCAGCGTAACGTGTGGGGTTTGCATTGGTTCACCAGCTCCGCTCATGGTGATCTGGTGACATGCTTTATGCAAATATGCTTTAGCTAGATAGCAGTGGGTGACATATACCTTTGGCCAGTAGAAGGACTATAATCAGCATGGGGACATGCTGATATTTAGACTTTTGTAAGCTCTTGCAGCTAGCATATTTGTATTGCTCCTACCCTGATCTTTGAGCATTGGTGTACTGTTGTATTATCTGTATAGGCAGGCTTTATTTATGAACCTCATGGATATGTATATCCCCTTACCTGTTTGAAATAAGTTACCCCTCTCACCTTACTGGAATTTTTATGTTTCAAACAGGTCATTATTACCTGAACTCTTATGAATGTTCATGATAATTATATTACTGTTATATGCAGATGTTGGATAAAACTGTCTAGGTCTCTCTCTCTCTCTCTAATATATATATATAATATATATATATATATATATATATATATATTATTATTATTTATTTATATAGCGCCATTAGGTTCCAT
The DNA here is from genome assembly GCA_033576535.1 of Allobates femoralis. Classification (NCBI taxonomy): domain Eukaryota; kingdom Metazoa; phylum Chordata; class Amphibia; order Anura; family Aromobatidae; genus Allobates; species Allobates femoralis. The sequence goes on along the minus strand of JARQOC010000001.1, from coordinate 388,067,846 downwards.
GGCGCTTTACATGAGGATGAGGGAGACAAGGACAAGTACACTAAATCTAGGCGATCAGGACGTACAGGTACAGGAGGGGCATATATATATATATATATATATATATATATATATATATGTATATATATATATGACACTTTGTACCCCTTGGCCAATTATATGACGTCTATCCAACTGCCCTATTGCAGGGCTATGACTTTTTTTGGCTTGTTTCCATAATATTGATGTATGACAAGTATAGTGGGTACCCATACAGCTAAAGATTAATGTCATTTATAGGATCAGTACATGGGTTTTTCCTAGGGTCACATTGTATGGACTTCATATGTATATGATCTGTTTCTATATTGAGACAGAAGAAAAAAAAAAGGTTTGGTACCGTGTTAGCCAGTTGAAACAGAATAATTGCTTTCAATGGGAGAACAAAATAATAATCTTGTAGTTGTGATACCTTTTAATGACTGACAAAAATAAAATAATTCATGTTACATAGCGGCAAGCTTTTGAGACATCCTATGTCTCTTCCACAGGCATACCATGCCTGAGGAAGAGACATAGGATGTCTCAAAAGCTTGCTGCTACATAAAATCAATTATTTTACTTTTGTCAGTCATTTAAAGGTATCACAATTACAAGATTATTATTTTGTTTCTCCCACTGAGAGCAATTATTCTATATTAAAACAATTATACTTTATATCTTGTTTAATGTTGTGACAACTATACCAAAAGTACAACAAGAAAATTACTGTATTTTTCGGATTATAAAACGCACTTTTGTTCCCACAAATTTTGGAGGAAAGTGGGGGTGCGTTTTATAACCCGAATATACGGATTATATACTGCAGGGGAGGTGGGGGCAGCTCTGGAGCCTGTCCAGGGCATGGGGTGGGCTGGTGTAGGCTGCAGGAGGCAGTGGAAGGTCATGTGCCCACGCTCATATAATATGCACTGCCGCTGTCCATCACCGCGGTGCTGAAACCGCACAGAGGTGATTGACTGGGGAGCGGCGCATATTATATTTGCCTGCACATCCCCCCGTAGATTGCACATGACTCCCCCTGTGATGGCTATGGCCCCACCATGCTGCTGCCCATAGTAAAATAAAAAAAATACTTCACTTACCTTCTCTAGCGCTGTCTTCCCCATGTCTCCCTGCTTGCTGTTGTGATCGGGCAAGCAGAGATGATGTCACTCTGCTGTGCCGATCACATGACTGGCATTACCAAGAACCAGGAAGTGGATGAGCGCAGCGGCACTGAGGGAGACACCGTGAGAACAGCGCTGGAGAAGGTAAAGTAAAGTCTTTTTTATTTTACTATGAAGGGCCATAGCCAGCAATATGGGACGTGTGTCATCAATAAGGGATGCGTGCCATCAATAGAGGATGTGTGCCATCAATGGGGGACGTGTGCCATCAAAAGGGGACGTGTGCCATCAATGGGGACGTGTGCCATCAATGGGGGACGTGTGCCATCAATGGGGGACATGTGCCAGCACTGCAGAACGTTTGCCAGCATTGGGGGACGTGTACCAGCACTGGGGACGTGTGCCAGCACTGGGGACGTGTGCCATCAATGGGGGACATGTGCCATCCATGGTGGACGTGTGCCAGCTCAGGGAGACGTGTGCCAGGACAGGGGGACGTGTGCCAGCACAAAGGGACTATATCCAATATAAGGGAGCCATATCCAGATTGAGGGGGCTAATTCTTGGATGGGGGGCTATATCCCAGGATGAGGGACAATGTACCAGCATGAGGGGGCTATGAGGGACATATACCCCATATGACTTATTAGACGGACCCTGGCATTATAAGACGGACCCCATTTAACAATAAAAATTATTTTTTTCTCTTTTCCTTCACAAAATTTGGGGGTGCGTCTTATAATCAGGTGCGTCTTATAAAGCAAAAAATACAGTAATTTTTGCGGATTAAAAGAAATTTATGGGAACCATCCTATGTTTATGCATTGTTTTTAACATTGTCTTGTGTCAATGTTAATAAAATTGATATTTAATTATACAATTTTGCTATATCTTGTGGAGTGTGCACCATGTTTTACTATGGCTTTTTTAAAATTTTTCTTCGCAATGTTTATATTTCATAGTTGCGTGAGTACCCTATTGTGTTATCTATTTATTGCGGTCCACCCTATCGTGTAGTGTAATTCATTCAGACATACAACTCATTCCACAAAAAACAAGCCCTCACATGGCTATACACCATGTTCCAAATTATTATGCAAATTGGTTTTAAGTGTCATAGGGTTTTTTCTTCTTCAATGAAACCCAATGATGGTATTGTGTCTCAGGGTTCTTTGGATCACTGAAATCAATCTCAGATACCTGTGATAATTAGTATGGCAGGTGAGCCCAATAAAAGGAAATCTGGGTGTTCCACAATATTAAGCAGGCACCAGTTTTCAAGTGACATGGGAAAGAAAAATGATCTCTCTGCTTCCGAAAAGCAACAAATAGCCTTGGACAAGGGATGAAAACATTAGATATTGCACGAAAACTTAAGCGTGATCATCGTGCTGTGAAGAGATTTGTGGCTGATTCTGAGCACAGACGTGTTCGTGCAGATAAAGGCATAATGAGGAAGGTTTCTGCCAGGCAAGTTCATCGGATGAAGAGAGCAGCTGCTAAAAAGGTCTTATAAACCAGCAAACAGATATTTGAAGCTGCTGGTGCTTCTTGAGTCCCTCAACCTCAAGGTGTAGGATCCCTCAAAGGCTTGCTGTGGTGCATAAACCTACTATTCAGCCACCCATAAACAATGCTCACAAGCAGAAACGGTTGCAGTTGGCCCAGACATACATGAAGACTAATTTTCTTTTTAAATCAGATATTTTATTAAATTCAAAACGAACAAATCTTCTTAAACAATCCATATTTTTCTTTTGAAAACAAATCCCCACCCTCCCCCATCCCTTCCCCCTCTCCCGTAGACAGCAAGTTTACTTCCAAAACACTGGTTTCAATAAACGGTATACATCAAACAGATTATCAATAAATCACATTTCTTACTCCCATTACCCACTCCACTGCAAAATCCATCTATTCAGACCCCCTCGGGGCTCCATACTCTAGCCATTGAGACCACATCTTTTCATACAAGCTAGATTTCCCACGTTTATAATATATTCCTTTTTCCATCTGAGAAACGTAAATAGCCTGTGCTAGAAATTCACTCCTAGATGGTGGTTCCTCCCTGATCCAGTATCTAGGGATAAGCTTTCTAGCTATATACAACAGTCTAGCATTAGCTATTTTTATGACGTTGTCAACAGAGCGTTCATCCACATACCCCAGCAAGCACACCACTGGTTCCCTCGGTATCACGCATCTATATGCCCCCTCAAGTCTAGTAATAATCATTAACCAATATGCAGATAGTCGTGGAAATGTCCTCATCATGTGGTATATGCTCGCTTCTTCTGTCCTGCATCTAGGGCATTCTGAAGTGGGTCTCAAACCTATCTGAAATTCTGGTAACCGGTAGACTCTATATAGTAAGAACAACTGGGATAGTCTGCCTGGTTCACTTAGGGATAGCTTTGGTACCCACTCCAGGATAGAATCCCAGGTATTATCTTCCAAGACTCCCACCTCCACCTCCCATCTAGCCCTAGCCTGTATCGGGTATTGGAGGAAAAATGTATGTAGCAGGTCCTTATAGAGATATCTCATAGAGATCACAACTCTCGTAGGCCCTTCTCCGCATATATAGTCCAGCACTATGTCATGTTGGATGGAGATCCTCTCAATTTTATTTTGAGCTATAAAGGCATGCGCCATTTGTATGTACTGATATTCACCCAGGGCCCGTAAACCAAATTCTTCCTGTAGTTGTAAAAAGGGTTTCAATCCCTGTTGATCTATTATTTTGTAGATATATCTGATACCCTTAGTCCGCCACTCAGTCAAGCAACCCATCGCCCTTATTTCAGGCAAGTTACTGTTATGCCAGAAGGGGGAGTACCTCGTCAGTTGTGTCACCCCTCTTACACGTTTTAATTTTCCCCATAGTTTGTGTATCAGTAGCAAAGTAGGATAGGATCTCCCAACAAGTCCCATCCCAGACTCTGTATTACTGGGCATTTGTCTGTCATAGTCTCCAAAATACTTTGAATGGATGGGCGTGTTTCACGGTGTGCCCACCCCCTTATATGTTGGCTTTGGGATGCAAGGTAGTATATATATGGATTTGGAAGTGCCAATCCCCCCTCATCTTTGGGTCGCTGTAGCAGTTCCAACCTGAGCCGGGCCTGTTTTTTCCCCCAATATCAGGCTTCTGAACAGGGAGTTCATTTGCTTAAAATTCCCCTGTGGTATCCAGATAGGGGCATTATGCAGTATATAGAGCAATTTGGGCATCAGGATTATCTTGATCAGATTAATACGGCTGACCACTGATAAGTGCAGCTTATTCCAGGCTCCCACCTTTGCCTTAAGAAGCCCCAGGATAGGAATCAAGTTCATGTTAAGGTATTCTGTGATTGGCAAAGATATCCAGATACCGAAATATTTAAACTTATCTAGAAACCTGAGACCTTCTATTTCTATATTCTCAGTCACCTCCGCATGTATGGCAAACAGAGTGGATTTATGCCAATTAATTTGCAATCCAGACAGGGATCCAAATCGTTCAGTAAGACTCATAGCTCCTCTAAGGGAGTCTGTCGGGTTTTCTAGAACTAGCAGGATATCATCATGGATGCAGGCAAGACCCCTATACTCTTTGACTCCTCCAGAATCTCTCTAAGTTTTGGCACTAACACTTCTTCCATGCCCTTGTATAATTCTGTTGGAAGCCCGTCTGCCCCTGGCGCCTTCTCATTGGCCATAGAAGCCAGGGCAGCACTAAGCTCCTCACACGTTAAGGGGCCTTCCAAGCTGTCTCTATCCGTGGCTATCAATTTGGGCTTCTCCGTGCCTTCTAGGGATGGGCGAATCTACTCGCTAGGACTCGTTACTTGGCGAGTAGTAAGGGACTCGCAGGACTCGGTACTCTGCGAGTTTCCCAGTGATTATTCGCACAGTAAACGAGTCCAATGCAAATCAATATCAATCCTAGTTTTGTCACAGACTCTGACAAAACTAGGATTGCCTTTGACTTGCATTGGTCTGATTACTGTGCAAGTAATCGCTGGGAAACTCGCAAAGTAACTGCTGTTACTTTGCGAGCCGAGTCCAGCTGTCTTCTCTGTGCAGGCTGCCGCAGCTCCAGGGTCCTAGAGCCCGCCTGCTCACAGAGATGATGTAGCAGAGCTGCGATTGTTCACAGTCTGCTCATTCCCTGTGCATAGACATCTATATCTATGCACAGGGGATGTAGCAGAGAGGACATCGCGTTTTGGACTACGTCGGACGGAAGAGGATTTTTTTAATTAAAGATGGAGTCCCTAATGACTTTTTTTTTTTATTTTTTATTTCCAATAAAAAATTTTCTCTGTGTTGTGTTTTTTTAACCCTTTATTGGAGATTCTTAGTGGCTGGGTCAAACATGGCCTGACATTAAGAATCTCGGGCTTAATACCAGCTTGTATAACAAAGCTGGTATTAACCCCTTTATTACCCAGCGTGCCACCGCCACCAGGGCCGCTGGAAGAGCGGGGTTCAGCGCCAGAGGATGGCGCTTCAATGAACGCGCCATCTTCGGGGGCGGCTGCGGGCTGCAATTTGCAGCGGGGGGTGCCCAGAAAGCCTGGGCCTCCCTGCGCTGCGGATTCCAGCCCCCAGCTGCTTAGCTGTACCTGGCTAGACATAGAAATTGCGCGGAGCCCCACGCATTTTTTTTTTATTATTTCATGAAATTCATGAAATAATTAAAAAAAAGGGCTCCCCTATATTCTTGTGTCCGGCCAGGTACAAATAGGCACCTGGGGGTTGGGGGCAGCCCGTCGCTGCCTGCTGGATCCGGCTGGTTCCAGAAATACGGCGAAGCCCACGTGAAATTTTTTTCTGACAAATCCATAAAACAATGTAAATAAAAGGGACTGCATCTTTATTAACCCCTGGACCATGGGCGAGGGGATAATAAAGATGCAGTCCCTTTTTTAGGATTGTTTTATTGATTTTTCAGAAAAAAATTACATGGTCTTTCTGGAACCAGCCGGAATTTATGGCGGCCACACCAATATTAGACATGACCGCCATGAATTTCTATTAAATTGTTTTAAAAAAAACACAACACAGAGAAAAAATTTTATTAGAAATAAAAAAAAAAGCCATTAGGGACGCCATCTTTAATTAAAAAAATCCTCTTCCGTCCGACGCAGTCCAAAACGCGATGTCCTCTCTGCTACATCCCCTGTGCATAGATATAGATGTCTATGCACAGGGAATGAGCAGACTGAGAACAATCTCAGCTCTGCTACATCAGGCAGCAGGCGGGCTCTAGGACCCTGGAGCTGCGGCAGCCTGCACACAGAGCAGACAGCCGGACTCTTATCTGTGCGAGTTTCCCAGCGATTACTTCCACAGTAAACGAGTCCAATGCAAATCAATGGCAAAACTAGGATTGCTTCAGGCTGAAGCTTCCGAGACACATCTGTGATTTGTAAATCGCACTCTACTCGCTATTACTCGCTTCCCCATTCATTAACATTGGACTCGCTAGACTCGCAACGAGTAGCGAGTCCCGGGCTTGGACTCGCTAGAGTCAAGCGATTCCGAGTAATTTAGGATTCGCCCATCACTAGTGCCTTCCAAAAAAACGGTTATATCCTCAATGGCCACCATCGCCCTAGAGGAATATAACTCCTTATAGAAGTTTGTAAAAACGGATCCTAGTTCCAAATTTTCTACTTTTAAGTCTCCATTTTTGTCATATATGCAGTGTACAAATGGAGTTTTCCTCTGGGCCACGGCCACCAATGACAACATGTGGCCCACCTTTTCCCCTTCGTCATAAAATGCAAGCTGCCGAAACTCTCGTTTGTTCAGTGCTTTATCCAATTGAAATTGATTCACCATCTTCTGAGCTCCTCTCGACTGCTTCCCAGCCTCCGATGTACCCAGCCTAATCATGTCTTCCTATGCCCTGCTCAGTGCCTCTCCCTTCTCTTGTTCTAAACTTTTTGTGTTGGATTTGCATTTACTAATGTCTCTGATAAGCCGTCTCCTCATATACACCTTAATGCGTCCCCTTTCACTGGTAGGTCTGCACTTCCCTCATTCAATGCAAAGTATTCCTCAATCTCTGTTGCCAATTTCTCCATATCCATACTGCGCAACCATGTTGGGTGTACCCTCCATCCCCCACTCTGTCCTACCCGTGGCCCCGCCGGTCGGATGTGCACTCACTATGGTCTATGGTCCGAAATCACCCTCGGCAAGTATTTCACTTTCACACTAAAGCATCCAACTGGTCGTTACCCAGTGCCAGGTCTATTTGGGACAGGGTATCATGAATGGGCGAATAGCAAGAAAATCACTGAACCCCCACATTCCTCACCCTCCACATATCTCTCAATCCAATCTCATGAATGTAGGTGCCAAATGATGTTATGTGGCTATGTGTTCTGTCCAACTTATTTTTGTTTTTGTCCCAATAGTCATCCTGTATATTATTAAGATCTCCTATCAGTAGTATAGGGATGTCCCCAAGATGGCCCGTCCATTCCAATGCCTCCCTGATCTTTTTGCTCGAGTATGGTGGCAGTATGTACATAGCTATAATACTCACCAATAAACCAAAGAACTTGCACACAAGGATTACATATTGCCCTTCAGTGTCAAAATGAGTCTCTACATGTTCAAATCTTGTGGACATGGGAATCAATATTGACACCCCTCTTGAGTACGTGGATAACGTAGCGTGATAAGATTCCTGTACCCACCTCCTCTGCAAAGTCACCGTTTTGTCTTTTACTAGATGGGTCTCCATCAAACATATCACTGATGGGTTTTGGTCCAATATATATCGCAAAATGGCTGCTCTCTTAGTCACATCTGACAGCCCTCGGACGTTTCAGCCAAGCACTTTAATAAGGTCTCCCATTTTGTTTGTCATTCATAATTGAATTTGTCGCTTCCTCTCTTACCTGCTGTCTACCAACGCCCATTCCCCGTGCCTTCCCTCGCCCCCCCCTCAATCCCCCTCAACTGTCTCGCCCTAATCCCCATTGGTTTCCAACTCTTCCTGATCCTGAGAGTGGGTCTCTGTTGCCTAACACCTCACCAACCTTTGTCCTGGTAGAGTACTTTCCTTACTATACTCCTGAGTACTCCTTCTATTTACAATAACATAGCACACTACAACTCCTCCCATCTCCAGCAATAATGTAAACATCGTAACCTTATGTCATAGGGATAATAGAGGAGCACCACAAGGTCATAAGGATACATATATGCATATATATGGGTGCTTACCATGCCACGTATAGTAATTGTACAGAGCCAGAAAAAGCCATGGCATATAAAAGGAGCACACCCGAGTAGTTATATTGTGTACAAACTATTTATTAAGTTCAGACAAGTGACAGACAAAAAACTAAAAACAATTAAAATTCACAATGAAACAATGAATCAAGAAGGGGGTCCATTAGTTACACATCGCAACCTTATAGCATCAAAAACCATTTGCAGCAATAAACATTTATCGGATATATATAGCACACATACCAAAGCCGCACCCCCTTCGCTCCAACAGTTAGAATGAGCAGTCCAGCTTCCCCTGCGTCGATTTCCCCCTCTCTCCCTCCTCCCCATCCTCCCCACACAAGTTCAGCAACATCATAACCGAAAATGAAAATCAAAAATATACAAGGGATGAAGGGTGTAAACGTAAACTTTATTTAACCCCCTCAGTCTTCCACGGGAACAAAGTAGAAAGCCGACATCCAAAAGAAGCATCGCCACATCAGCCATCTTTAGCTCGAAGTCTCTTTGCATTAATGTCCAACCATTGCGTGGCCTCCTCCGGGGTCATAAAGAACTAAACTTTGTCCAACGCTACCACCCGTAATTTCGCAGTGAATAAAATGGAATATTGCACCCCAAGTTCACGCATGCATCTCTTGACTCCGCTGAACCGCATTCTTTGTTTCTGCACTATAAGGAAATAGTCCGGGCAGATGGCAATCATCTGCCCATCAATCACAAGATCTTCTGCATCCCTTGCCTATCTTAGTATAATGTCCCGATCTCTAGAATTCAATATTCTGGCAAGCATTGTGCGGGGTTCAGACCAAGGTGGCTTCTGCTGCATCGGTACTCTGTGAGCCCGTTCAACTGCAAAGACTTTTGTCAAAGAGTGTTCTCCAAACTTCCCCTTTAACCAAGATTCAATAAAGGCAGTAGGATCTCTCCCTTCTGTTTTCTCAGGGATGCCCACCAAATGGAGATTATTTGTCCTTGAGCGATTTTCAAGATCGGTTTTTTCGCTGCTACTTCAGCCAATTGTTGAATATACTTTTTTTTTAAGTTTTCTGTAGTTAGAAATCTGATCCTCTGTGGTGCTAACCCTCTCCTCCACCGCAGTCATGCGTTTATCAGTTTTTTGCAGGGTAATATTAATATTAGCTATTTCCCCCTGCAGTCTCTGCACTTGTTCAGCCACCACAGTGAGGGTTTGCTTGCATGAGGAGACTAATGAAAATGTCCTTCAGGGTAGGCTCCTTGGTGGGCTCCTGCTCCTGTTGATCCCCCATAGCCCCCTCTGCACCTGAGTCCATCATGAAGACTAATTTTCAAACAGTCTTGTTTACTGATGAGTGCCGAGCAACCATGGATACTCATGACAGTAGCAACATTAACCCCTTAGGGTATGTGCACATCAGTCGTTTTGTGGGCTGCTTTTGGACGTTTTCCGTCGGCGTTTTCCGCTCAGTTTTATGTTAATTTATGTTAATCCTACCCTCCGGTTGGATTAACATGCTAGTCAATGGAGTTTAGAAAACGCTGTGTACATTACAACGTTTTTCTTCTGGTCGTTTTCAGTGAAATCTGGGTTTTTCCACCGGTTTCCAAATATAGAGCAAGTGACTTCTTTCCTCAGTTTTTCCAGCGGTTCCAGCTGATCAAGTGCACAAAAAACTCAGTTTTAAAACCGCTCAGAAAAACCGCCGACAAAACCGAGCAAAAAACGAGCAAAAAACAAGCAAAAAACGAGGGACACTGCTGAGCACAGAAAACTCAGTTTCTGCCAGTGTCCACCGGTTCCCGGTCTGTCTGCAGAAATGCAGAACCGACTGATGTGCACATAGCCTTACTCTCCGTTTTATCTGTAATTTCTATAACACAGTATGTAGTTGTACTGCCACTGCGAATTTAACCCCTTATATACCATTTCTGCCTTAACTCCATACTTTGTAGTCTCTATTACTACTGCCAGCAGGAACATTAACCCCTTATATTCCATTATTGTTGTTATTTCTATTACACAGTGTATAGTTGTAATGACACTGCGAAATTAACCCATTATATACCAGTTCAGCATTAACTGCATATTTAGTAGTGTTTATAACTACTGCCACTGGTACATTAACCCCTTGAACACCATTTTGGATATAATTTACAGCGCTGAGTCTGTTGTGGGAGTGCCTGTGGGACATTAACTCCTTCAATAACATTTTTGATATCATTATAAGTTCCTACTCTGTTATAGTCCTGTTAGTCGGACATTAACTCTTTCTACACCTCCACTATATTGCTACCCTCACAGTTCTGCCTACATCGCCTACTTAGTCATATATCTGGTGTTTAAGTCTATTATTTAAAACTCTTAAAAAAATTATATACAGATTCTAGACTCCCGATTCTTTAGAATCGGGCTCACAGCTAGTCAATTTATAATCATGTTTGTCATTTAGGGGCGTTCCTACAGTAAGGGATGTAATCATTGTGATGTCACAGTGTTTGTATATATAAGGGGGATCTGTATGTTATGCTGTAAGATTGTAGCCCTGAAGAAGTGGCCAGGTGGCCATGAAACACGTAGGCAATTGTATGTTCCATGTGTGTGAATAAAAAAGAGAATTTTGTTTACGTACCGTAAATTCTTTTTTCTTTAGTCATCAATGGGAGACCCAGACAATGGGGTTTAGGGCTCTGCCCTCCGGAGGTCACACTAGGTACTACAAGTTTGTAGACACCGCCTCCTCCGCTTATAAACCCCTACCGCAGGGAACATCCTCAGTTTGGTCCATAAGCTGCGAGGAGAAATAAACCACACCCGAAACATCGGGAAGAATGCCGTGCACAGACGGTTCAACAACCCGGCAAACACCGTCTCAACAGAGAACAGAACAAGTGCAAAATATGCAACGGAACAACTGGGTGGGTGCTGGGTCTCCCATTGATGACTAAAGAAAAAAGAATTTACGGTACGTAAACAAAATTCTCTTTTTTCTGGTCGTCATAATGGGAGACCCAGACAATGGGGATGTCCTAAAGCAATACCCCAGGGCGGGAAGAGTTCCTCAACAAGACGGATAACACATGGTTCCCTTTAAAGGTGGGCAACCGCCGCCTGGAGAACCCGCCTGCCCAAACTCGCATCCGCAGAGGCATGGGCATGCACCATATAGTGCTTAGAAAATGTGTGCAGGCTGGACCAAGTGGCCGCCTGACACACCTGTAGAGCAGACGCTCGATGTCGCAAAGCCCAGGAGGCACCGACAGCTCTGGTAGAGTGAGCCTTCAATCCCACCGGGAGAGGCAAACCAGAGGATCGGTAAGCCTCCTGAATGGGAGTTTTAATCCATCTGGCCAAGGTCGACTTTGAAGCCGCGGCCCCCTTACAGCGACCCGTCGTGAGAACAAATAAGGAATCCGAATTCCTAAAGGAAGCGGTCCTGGACACATAAATGCGTACAGCTCTCACGAGATCCAGAGTATGGAAATCGCGTTCAATCTGATGAACGGGAGCGGGGCAAAATGAAGGGAGAACAATCTCCTGGTTCAGGTGAAAAGTTGAAACCACCTTCGGCAAGAATTCTGGCCGTGGGCGCAACACCACCTTGTCTTGGTGAACCACCAGAAAGGGTGACTTGCACGAAAGTGCAGCCAATTCTGAGACCCTCCTCAGAGACGTAATTGCCACCAGAAAAACCACCTTCTGGGACAGACGCAAGAGAGAGATATCTCTCAGCGGCTCAAACGGCGGTTTCTGTAACGCCGCTAGGACTCTGTTAAGGTCCCAAGGGTCCAGAGGTCTCCTGTAGGGCGGAACCATCCGCGACACCCCTTGGAGAAATTGACGCACCTTCGGGAGGAGTGCCAATCGCCTGTCAAACAGCACCGAGAGTGCTGACACTTGACCTTTCAAAGAGCCAAGGGATAATCCCAACTCCAGACCCGACTGTAGGAAAGCCAACAACGTCGGGATGGAGAGGGGCCACGGAGAACGTCCACCAGAGGCACACCAGGTAAAAAAGATTTTCCACGTTCTGTGGTATATCTTCCTGGAAACGGGCCTCCTAGCCCGATTCATAGTAGCAACCACTGTAGGGGAGAAACCCCTAGACGTCAGCAGCCAGGCCTCAAGAGCCACGCAGTCAACTTGAGGGCCCTGGAATTGCGGTGGAAGAATGGGCCTTGCGCGAGTAAGTCTGCGCGTTCTGGAAGAGCCCACCTGTGTCCGCCTGACAGTTGCCACAGGTCCGGATACCAGGACCTCCTGGGCCAATCTGGAGCCACTAGAATGGCTACCCTGCACTCCGACCTGATTTTCCACAGCACCTTGGGAATCAGAGCCAGAGGCGGGAACACATACGGCAGATGGAATCTGGACCAGGTCAAGATTAGGGCGTCCGCTCCCAGAGACTGGGGGTCCCACGACCTTGCCATGTATTGCGGCACCTGATGATTCAGCCGTGAGGCCATCAGATCCACGTCCGGAGTGCCCCATCTGCTGCAGCCTTCTCTGAAGACGTCCGGATGAAGAGACCACTCTCCGGCGTCCACCCCTGTCGGCTCAGATAGTCGGCCTCCCAGTTTTCGACCCCTGGGATGTGAACTGCGGAGATCAGGCAGTTGTTGTCCTCCGCCCAGGATAGGATGCGGTGAACTTCGGCCAGAGCCTCCGCACTCCTGGTTCCTCCTTGATGATTTATATAGGCGACGGCCGTCGCATTGTCGGACTGAACCCGAATGGGTTGTCCTGAGAGGAATCTCTGAAAAGCCAGGAGTGCCAGGTATACCGCCTTGATCTCCAGCACATTGATCTGCAACGCCGACTCCGACTGAGTCCACAGGCCTTGGGCCCTGTGGTGTAAGAACACCGCCCCCCAGCCCTTCAGACTGGCGTCGGTGGTCACCACTAACCAAGACGGTTTTATGAAGGACCGGCCCCGAGACAAGTGATGCGGCTGTAGCCACCACTGCAGGGAATCTCTGGTCGGTTGGGAAAGGGTCACCAGCCGATTCAGTGAGATCGTCCTTTTGTCCCATCTGCGGAGAATCTCCAGCTGGAGAGGACGGAGGCGAAATTGTGCAAAAGGCACCGCCTCTATTGCCGCCACCATGCGTCCCACCAGTTTCATCAACACCCGTAGGGATGATTGTGGTGACAGGAGGACTGCTTGCACTCCTGATTGGATCGCCATCTGTTTGGGTCGCGGCAGAGACACCAGGGCCGAGGCCGTGTTGAAGTCCATGCCCAAATATGTCAGAGACTGGGTCGGAACTAGCGTTGACTTCTGAATGTTGAGGAGCCAACCGAACTGTTCCAGCGACCGCATGGTCACATCCAGGCTCTCTTGACAGAGGTGTTCCGATGGCGCCCTGACCAGCAGGTCGTCTAAATAGGGGATGACGGCATGTCCCTGCGCGTGCAGGAGAGCCATCATGGAAGCCATCACTTTTGTGAACACCCGCGGTGCCGAGGCCAACCCGAACGGCAGCGCCACAAATTGGAAGTGTTCTTCCCCCACTGCGAATCGCAACCAGCGCTGATGAGCCGGTGCAATGGGGACGTGAAGGTAAGCGTCTCTGATATCTATGGACGCTAGGAAGTCCCCCTGTGACACAGCTGCGATCACGGAGCGCAGTGATTCCATACGGAACTTCCGAACCAACACGTGATGGTTGAACAACTTCAGGTCCAGTACAGGGCGGAAGGATCCGTCCTTCTTCGGGACGATAAAGAGGTTGGAGTAAAAACCCCTGAACCTCTCTCCGGAAGGCACCGGGACCACCACTCCGTCTCTGCGGAGACCCTCCAACACCTGGTAAAAAGCCTGAGCCTTTTCTGGTGATGGGACCGACCGATGGAATCGGGATATCGGCTTTGACGTCAGCTCTATCCTGTAACCTCGCGAGATCACGTCTCGAACCCACTGATCTTGAACGTGAAGTAGCCACTTGTCCTGAAAGCGAGACAAGCGGCCCCCCACCTGTGGGGAGGCAGGATGAGAGAGCGAGTCATGTAGAGGCGGGTTTGGGGGTGGCAGCCGCTGCCCCCGCCGGCTTCTTTGGACGACTCTTAGAGCGCCACTGAGAAGCGGGCTTGCCCCCTCGGTCCGTACGAGCGGACGATGCTGATGACTGCGAGCTGGAGCGAAAGGACCACTGCTTTGGGTTCCTTTTCACAGTATACCGTGGCTTAGGCTTATTCTGCGGTATCTTGGACTCAGCAGAATCCTTTATCAGCTTGTCCAGCTCAGTGCCAAACAGCCTGTCACCAGCAAATGGAAGATTCTGTAAAATCTTCTTAGATGTGGCATCTGAGTCCCAGAGACGCAGCCACAACAGTCTGCGAATCGCAATAGCATTGGCCGAAGCCACAGCTGAGCGAGTGGCAGTTTCCAGAGTCGCCGTTCTGGCGTAGTCCGCATAGGCTCTTGCCCTCTCGGTAAGTGCCATGACCTCTGGACTGGACCTTGCCAGGTCAGTGATACCATCCAAGCAGGTAGTAATTGCTTGTAAGGTCCAAACCGTGGCAAAATTAGGGGCAAATGAAGACCCCACAGCCTCATAGGAAGACTTGGCGAGTTGCTCGACCTGTCTATCAGTCGCATCCTTCAGCGAGGAGCTATCAGAGGCAGAGAATAGAGAGCGTGCAGCAATCCTGGTCATGGAAGCGTCCACCTTTGGGGACTGCGACCACTCCTGAAGCACCTCCTGGGGGAAGGGGAAGCGATTGTCCTTAGGTTTTCGGACATAACGCCGCCCAGGGTGTAACCTGGGGGCTCTAATCACCCTTCCAAAGTTAGTATGGTCCATAAAGGAACCACTTGGTCTAGCCTCCGGCCGCAGCCATTGATAGACCTCCTTCGGGTGTACAGTCACCTCCTCAGGGGGAGTCACAAGACGTAAGGTCTCGTTGATAGAGGATACCAAATCCTCCACCCCGTCTGGTGGTTCAGACGCAGATACAGACCCGAAAGTCGAACCCCCATCATCTTCCTCTCCATCAGAGGAACGCTCCTCCTCAGAGAGAGCCTGGAGCTCGGGTGACTCCTCACGACGAGCTCGCTTAAGGGGTCTCACAGCAGAAGAAGGAGATACCCGGGGTAACTGGAAGGAGTAGCTGGGCTGTCCAGCCTCCTATTAAGCGCCTCCAGGGATTGCGACATGGAGGACAGCTGGGACAACAGAGATTCATTGATCTTATTCTGAGTTTCCCATGGCCCTGGGATCACCTGAACCTCAGGGTACCGCACCGGAGCTGCTGACTCAGCAGTGGCAGTCCGGGCCTCTGGGCGTCCGCAGTTATTGCAGGACCCCTCCACCAGTGTACCATTGCATGTAGCACAAGTAACTGTGGTCTCTGCCGCCTTAGCAGCACGCTTCCCAACTGAGGACATCGCCACAGTAGGGGTAAATAAGCCAAATCGCAGACAAAAAAACGGGAATCCCGGTGGCTTACCGACCGCAGCAAAGCGGTAGGAGGAAGCGGTGTGTGTGTGACCTCCGCGATAGGTTCCGGTCTCCCCTGAAGTGCAGCCGCACGCTTCAGACAGCTCCCAGCCGGGAAGCGATGGGGAAAGATGGCCGCCGACAGAGAAACTGTGGGCGGTGCCGAGAACACGCGGGAAACACACACACACGCCCATCGGTGACGTCACCGCACGGGCTGCTTCCCATCCTCCAGGCAGCCTCAGCATGAAGGCGCCGGAGCCCGCAGCGCGGGAAATAGTGTGAAATACACCACACACAGACTGCATAGACAAAACACACATACGCAGTCTACAGCCTCAGCCCCTGTGACCCACAGGGCGGTCAGCCAGGGTGACCCCAGCACAGGGTACACCTCCAGATCCGCGGACCCGAGGGTAACGCGCGGTCTGAGTGTCAGGACACATAAAGTGACCGACACTACCCCCAGGCACACAGGAGACACAGAGTGCCTCAGTGCCGGTCCGGTCTGTAAGCACCATTTAGGGAGGCCTCGGACGGGGGTTCAGCACCAGTCCGGAGTGTAAGCACCATTTAGGGAGGCCTCGGACTGGGCTGGCTCCAGTCCGGTCTGTAAGCACCATTTAGGGAGGCCTCGGACGGAGCGGAGCTGTGCAAGGCTCCCATCTCCCACTCTCCAGAGCCCCCCAGAGAGGGATGGAAAGGAGCGCGACAGCGTACCGGGAGAACACCAAGTGTCCAGGCTCTAGGCCCTCCGGTACCTCCACCAGCGTGTGCCACTAAGGGTGAGCGGGGAGGCTGTCACAGGTCCCGACTAGGACCATATTACCTTGTCTTCAGACGCCATCACGTAAGTTGTGAGAATGCAGTGAAGTGCAAGCAAAGCGTGATCCTCCGAGCACACTAAGTTTAAAACTGAGGATGTTCCCTGCGGTAGGGGTTTATAAGCGGAGGAGGCGGTGTCTACAAACTTGTAGTACCTAGTGTGACCTCCGGAGGGCAGAGCCCTAAACCCCATTGTCTGGGTCTCCCATTATGACGACCAGAAAAGTTCTGTGTGCAAGCATCGGTTCCATTGTGGTCCAGCGCGGATTAATCCCGATCTTCCTTCAGTCGTGTGTCTTCAATTGTCCTGAATGGGCATATGTACAATTTGTTTTAAAACCACAGTGTCAATGGGTGCTCAATTATACTTTCTTGCCATCTTATGTAGAGAAAGATTTATGTTTGATATTTTATAATTGGTCATCTCCTCATTAATCCTATGGAGATAGTGTAGTAACTGTGTTTTTTAGCACTTTGCTGCCACCTACTGGCCATCGTAATAATATGCTGGTCTTTGGAATTGTATAGTGATTTTCCCAAAATTCCTCTCTCTGTAACCCCTCCCATCTTCTCCCTCACATACTACTTCCTGGTTGTGTGAGTGCCATTTTGGTTATGCGTGCATAAGGACTGGAAACTGCATTCCCATTTTACCTCTATCTTCTAACCTTCATTCTACAACTCCCATCATCTCATCAATCTCCCTAACGTCTCAACCTCATCTCATCAAGGTACTGTAGATAAACCAATTAAAATAGAACCATCACATCATCCTTCCTAAACAGAATACGTGTGGCTGGGATAAACATGGGGAAGAAGATAGTGAGTAAACTACCATTGCTTGTAAAGACTGTGCTCACATGCCTCAAACACATCTCACAAATGTTCATTAATCTTAGAATACCAAAAGATGGGGGCGTGGCTTGGACATGGAGCTGTGAAGACACACTCTCCACGAGCTCCGGTTATCTAAGGCCCTCACAGCTTATAATTAGCTTTTTATTGCCTGCCTGACGGGGTCTACATGAAGGGGAAGACTGGCCTCCGTTCCCAGGCACCCCGTGAGCCTGCAGCGGGCCCTGGAGGAGCAGATATCACTAAATACCTGGCAGCACCCGGCGGCGCGGGAAAAAGACCCTCGCCTGCAGCAATGGCGGCGGTGGGTCCTGCTTCCTCACTCCCTCCACCTCAGGGGAAGCGATCCACATTGAATGCAGGGGCTCCTCGCAGCAGCTCTGGCGCTGCTCATAATCTGCAGTCGGAGACACGACCCAGGGCTTGACTGTGACAGGGGATGTGATTAAGGCGACGCAGGGAGCCAGAGACTTAATGGAAGCAGCCGAGGTGAGAGTTAACCCTTCCTCCTGCTCCCCTCCCTCCTGTCCCGGCCAGCTTGTTCAGGGAGTGAAAACTTAGAGCATTGCTGCTCCCTCCACTGCTTCTACCCTTCTGTCCTTGGGGCTTGGAGGATCCCCACAATTAGCAGGGGCTGTTCACACTGAGGGTGACCCCTCTAACAGCAGACCCATGCCTAATTTGTCTCCCATAGAAGTGGATCTGCGGGGTGACCAGCAGCTCTCCCCCAAGCGTGTGAGTGCAGAGACCTGTGCACACCTCCCCATGGATGCTCTGGATCTCACAGCACGGCTAAATGCTATCCCCACCAAGATAGACATGGAGGGCTATATACAGAGGTTTGAGGCAGTGTGTAGAGGAGAGCTGGGGTGTCTACCCTCCACACCAATGTCTCTACCTTGGAGGCCACAGTGGAGAGGCTCTCCTCGCAAGTACAGTCTCAGCAACAGCTTCTAGATCTCCATTCAAACAACCTTCACCTATTGTTGGATACGATAGAGGAGGCGGAAATTAGGAATCGTCGAAACAATATTCGGCTCCGTGGTCTCCCGGAGTCGGTTGCGCCACGTGACCTGGAGTCGGCTCTCCATGGTATCTTTAATTCCTTGCTGGGAAGAGAAGCGGATATGCACATTGAGATTGATAGAGCCCATCGATCCCTGGGTCCCAAAAACCCTGATGCTACCAGACCAAGGGATGTCATCTGTCGCATCCACTATTATCGTATTAAAGACTACATCATGTCTAAAGCCAGGGATCATGATTCCATTGACTTCAATGGATCGGAAATCTCTTGCTATTGGCTGATCTCTCACGCATCACCCTAGCTAAGAGACGTGCACTACGCCTCCTACTGGAATAGCTTAGAGAGAGACACATCCCATATAGCTGGGGATACCCTTTCCAGCTCCAAGTGAAGAGAGAGGGGGGGATGATTGTACTGAGATCACTGGAGGACCTGCTGGACTTCACTTCTGCCTTAGACTTGCCATTGGTGGAACTAGGTGAATGGCCGCAACTGTCCACTTTTGGCCTATGGGGTCTGCGACGTACTGCAGGTCCCTCTGTTGGCCCTTTGAATAAGAGGCAAAGGAGTCATCGTCGCCAACGCAGATCTTCTGGTCGTCCTGCGGACACTTGATTTTCAACAATACCTTGAAAGTTTGAGGTATATTTTCCCCTTTTTTTGGGGGGGGTCTTTTGGTCTTCCTACCCCTCCCGCGGGAGCTGTGAGACAGGACACAGACTTTTGTGGGCTCGGCAGAAACTCTATATGGTGAAGTTATAAACGAGGTTCTCAGAACTTTTGAACTTTGGCTGTTTGCTTTAATTGGGGGGAGGAGGGGGGATATGAGTTTTGTTTACAGTTAAGCTGGGCTAATTGTTTTATGCTCTGATTGGGGACTCATATGTGTGAAATATGGAGGGTTAATATTGATACGTAAATATAAGTATATGTACTCCCTAACTAGCCTAATATATGCAACAGTTCACGCTTTATTGATGGGGCCTAGATATCTATACATACTTACCCTCCACTATTAAGGTCCTTGTTAGTAATTGTACATGAGGGCTTATGGCATTTGTATTTTTTGTGTTATGTTGGCTGCGGGGGCCGAGCTGGTTGCTCGGTGTCCGACTACTTCCCACCTTAGGGTGTGTCATTGACACACTTGTTCAGAGATTTCCCGGACTCGTTAAGTTTACACTGAACCTGGTGGCTTAGAGCCTCCTGGTTCCTCAGACAGACTACTGTCCTCTGTCTGATCAAGTTTCTAAATTCTTTTTTTTTTTTTTTTACATACTTTTCCTCTTCTCTACTTAATCCCTACCTCTTTTTTCCCTTAACGCTCTCCCTTTCCCTTTCATTCCCCCCCCCCCCCCATCCACCTCTGTTTGTCCTGGTATTGACAGTGGGACAGGAGCTGGGGTTCTGATGGCAAATCTGCAGCTCTGTTCCCTAAACGTCAGGGGATTTAATGTCCCAGAAAAACGTTCGAAAGTGTTATATCATATGCACAAGAAGCGGGTAGATGTTCTCCTACTTCAGGAGACACACTTTAGGTCGGATAAAATCCCTGCTCTTGGTCATAGATATTACACTCAATGGTTCCATGCTAGTAACCCAGAGGCCAAGTCTAATGGGGTTAGCATAGCATTACATAAAAATCTACAGACTCAGGCGTTGGCCTCTATGGTGGACCCAAACGGCAGATTCTTGTTTGTCAAGATTAGAATTATTAATGACACGTTTACCATAGCTAATTTTTACCTGCCTAATCAGGACCAGGCTCGGACATGTAGACGTTACCTTCGCGATCTCGCTGCATTTGCAGAGGGATATGTGATAGCGGGGGGTGACTATAATATGGTGTTGGACCGTGCCACGGACTCCTCCTCGGGCAGGTCGTCGATGCCCCCTTCGCAACTGGAGAGCCTGAAACGCGTGTTGACAGACCTACGACTGGTAGATGCCTGGCGGATCATGCACCCCACGGACAGAGACTACACCTATTTTTCCACAGTCCACAATTCCCATAGTCGGATCGATTATTTTTTAGTGAGCCATGGTCTTTTGTCTTTTGACCTACAGACAAAAATTGATGTAACAATCTGGTCGGACCATGCTCCGGTGATGCTGTCTCTGCGGCTACCGGACTCGTCCAGGGGGGAATGGACCTGGTCCCTGAACCCTGGATTGTTGAGTGATCCTTCTTGTCTGCAGGCGGTACGGAAGGCAATTACAGAATTCCTTGACATACATATTCGATTCTACGGCCCTCCCCTTTCAGTGGGAGGCATTGAAGGAGTTGTCAGAGGGGTTCTCATTCAGCAGGGGGCCCGACTAAAGAGGAACAGGGCTGCGGCTATCATTGAACTATTGTCTCAAGTGCAGTCCCTAGAGACAGCTCACAAGAGAACGAGAGATGTGCAGACGATGGCTGACCTATTGCAGACTAGGAATAGACTGAGTGCTCTAGTTGACACTACTCTGGCAAGACAAAGAGATCACTTCCATAGATATTTATATGAATACTCGGATAAGCCGGGTAAAGCATTGGCGAGATTTTTACATCCTCACTCACCTACTACATATATCCCTAACAAAGTCGAGGTCGGGGGCAGCGGTCCACTCTCCTATAGAAATAGCAGACTCCTTTAGGCTGTATTATGACTCACTATATAATCTTAAGGGCCCGCTTGCGGATATGTCCAGAGAGGAGTTCCGCACGAGGGTGGAGGAGTATGTTCATGACACGCCACTCCCCCTATTTCAGAGACTGAGGTTGAGGCTATGGAGAGTCCTATGTCGGAAATAGAAATCACGGAGACCATTAAGTCACTGGCGAGTGGTAAGAGCCCAGGACCGGATGGTTTCTCTGGCCAATTTTTACAAATTTTTGCTGATTCCCTGTCACCCTTTTTAGTTAAACTATTTAATTCTATCTCAGCGACATGTCCCTTTGCTCCTCAGACGTGATGGCCACGATTGTGGTTATTCCCAAACCGACAAAGACCCCGGCATTGTGCTAATTATCACCCATCTCCCTCATTAACGTCGATGTGAAAATTTACGCAAAGATCATAGTGAACGGGCTGGGCCCAGCTCTCACCAAGGTATACACAATGACCAGGTGGGATTGTGCAGCTAGGGAGGCTAAAGATAACACGGTGAAAACCTTGCTCCTTGCTTCATATATGCGCACAAGAAGGGTTTCAGCCTGTTATCCATTGACGCGGAGAAGGCGTTTGATCCCTGGGCTGGCCTTTCCTGAGAGCATCTTTAGCACAGTTGGGGTTGAGGACTGGACTGCTTGATAAGATTCTTGACGGGCGCTTTGCTCACCAAGGATACACATGCACCAGGTTTCGTGCAGCTAGGGACTGTAAAGATAAATGGCAATACTTTCTCGCATCCTTATATCCACATCAGCTTTCGCCATAGTCATCAATTGGCAACAAGACAAGGGTTGTCGCTCTAGTGCCTCTCATAATCTTTACGATCCCACAGTTGCTTGAGCAACCCTGACTGCGATTGCCCTAGATCATCCTTCTTTAACTATGCCATTGGTACGAGTCTACAATAGTGTTACACGGGTATGCCCATCGGGTACTAGGTTTGTGCGACAGGACTGGACGGGGCTCGCTGTGTGCTGGAGGGGCTACCGTTTGACATCCCATTCCCTGGATGACTAGACTCTTCTATGTGTCGCAGACCGGTAGCGGAAGGTTGTGACAGACTGCGGGCTCCTGTGTGGAGGGCTCGGGACGGGTGTGTTCCATGGGGAGTTCGCCCAGATCCGAGATTATCTCTCAGGGATCTCCTTGGGGGTTCCTACACCATTTGAGTTGATGATGCTTTCATCTGAGGACCCGTCCCGTGTAGTCTCCATGCTCTATGCCCTGGTCCTGTCTGGGTTGGCTTCCGACCCTCTTGGATTCATGGAGGCTTGGGAGAGAGACCTGCACATCACCTTATCTGAGACTGATCGTCAAAAGATTTTTGTACTCACCCACAAAATAACGGTCTTATGTGCTGCTCTGGAACGGAACTATAAAATTTTAACACGCTGGTACCGTTGCCCCACTTTCCAACACAGGCACGACCCTGGAGTGTCAGACGCTTGTTGGAGATGTGGGATAGAGAGGGGCTCTATGCTCCATATCTGGTGGTCGTGCAGTCTCCTCCAACTCTTCTGGGGTCAGGTGTTTGAGGCCTTTCACCTGATGTCTGGGATTTATCATGTGCCTTCCCCCAGATTGCCCTCCTGTCTCTGGTTCCTGCCGCTGTGTCCTCAGCAAAAAGGGGAATTTTGAGGTTCTGTTTACTGGCGGCTAGGGCTGTCATTCCCAGACACTGGAGGTCTCGGAGGTCCCCACCATGCTGGAGTGGATAGCTGAGATGAACAAAACTGAGTTGCATAGAGTCTTTGATGGCCGATGATCATGGCACCGGATCAGACGGGGGGCAGTACATGGTATCTATGGCACTCTTTTAAGGAGAGCCCGGAGTTTGCAGATTGGTTGTTGCGATCCTCTCTTCCTTCTTGAGCTAGATTAACCAGGTTTCCTCTTCCCTCCCACCCCCTCCCCTTTTTTTTTTTTTCTCCACCCCTTCTTCCCTTCTGTTCCCTCCTTTCATGTCTTCTTTCATTACCTTTCCCCTTCTTTTTTCTCTTTTTTCTTTCATGGTCTGCAGGGATGACGGAGATGTATAGATGGCTACGGAATAGCGAGAACTGGCTTACACTTCGCTTCAGGCTTCATTTTGATGTGAAGCTTCATCTTGATGTGATGTAATTGGTAAATCATATGTATCAGGGCCTTTTGAGACGGCTGCCAGGGTCTCGGCCTTGGCAATGGAACGTGTTTTCTGTCATACCCCAGACTATGTACGAATGTGTAATTCTTTATATCTGAATTGTTACCTTTTTTTCTTATGACCTTTTGAAAATTAATAAATACATTTATTGAAAAAAAAAAAGAATACCAAAAGATCATATATCAGAAACTGATAAAATCTCTCGTTATGAAATTGCATTTAATGTGATTACAGATGTCTACCGTTGCTACACTTCTAAATTAAGTTAATGCTAGTGCTGCCCAACATGCTTAGCACTGACAAGTGTCAGTGGGGGTATGAAGTTAACATTAACCCCTCCGTGACTTGGCCAATTTTCATTTTTGCACTTTTGTTTTTTCCTCCCCTTTGCCCCAGAGCAATAACTGTTTCTGTCCATATAGCCATATGAGGGCTTATTTTTTTGCAAGATGAGTTGTACTTTTCAATGACATTTTCATTTTACCATAGTGTACTACAAAATTAGAAAACTCGCCAAATGGGTGAGAAATTGTGAAAAAATAAATACAGTTTTGACATGTTTTTTTGGGAACGGTTTTGTGGTAAAAAAGGACCTCAAAATATGATTTGCCTCATCAGTACAATGCTGGCGATATCAAACATGTCCATTTTTTTATTACTTTAGTGGTGAAAAAAAAACATAAGTTTTCCCCAAATTTTTTTTTTTGGGAAGGGGGGGGGGGGTGTTTGTCTCCATTTTCCAACACCTGTAATGCTTTCATTTTTCGGTTAATGAAGCCGTGTGATGACTTATTTTTGGCAGGGAGAGGCAATGTTTTTATAGATACCATTTTGGGATAGATATGCCATTTTGATTGTTTGTCACAGCATTTTCAGTGGTATTGCAGTGACCACAAAACTGCAGTTTTGGCTTTGTTGAATTTTTATTTTGTAGTGTTTACTAATCATGTTAATTATTTTATACTTTGATAGATCTGAGTTTTGTGAATGCAGTGATACCACATATGTGTAATTTACATGCGATGGCATGGGGGCACACCATTTTAAGCACCTATCGGCACTCCCATATTGTGATGTTGTGATTGCAGGTGTCCGATAGGCTGCCATGATAGTGTAGGTGGATCTGATGACCTACGTGCTTGTCATAGCAGCGTTCCTTTAAAACCCTGCCTGCGGCTGGGCTTGAAAATTGACTTCAATGCTGTGGCATTGCTGTATACAAGTGATTAGACTATCAAAAGTTATAGTCCCCTAAGGAGACTATTAAGAGCAGTAATAAGTAGAAAAAAAAATGACAAAAAATAAATTGAACCAAACATACAAGTTGAAATCGCCCACCTCTTGCCTCATTAAAGCGAACCTGTCACCCCCTGGACATCAAAAGCTATAATAGCCACCTTCTGCAGCACTGAGGCAGCATTCAGGGAAGGTGGCTATAGGCTTTTGATGCCCTATATACTGTTAAATATTCACTTATATAACTGCTTAAAGTTTAGAAGACCTAAGACCGGGAGGCGGGGTTTCGCGCTCCTCCGACCCGCCCCCTCTTGTCAATCAGCCTGGTCGCCTGCTGCTGCCTCCCCTCACAGTCTAGCATGAACGCGTGCCTCCGTTCTCCTCTATGGCGCCGCGCATGCGCTGTGCGCCGGGTGTCCAGGAAGTCGTCGGGCTGCACGCACAGAGCATGCGCGGCGCCATAGAGGAGAACGGAGGCGCGCGTTCATGCTAGACTGTGAGGGGAGGCAGCAGCAGGCGACCAGGCTGATTGACAAGAGGGGGCGGGTCGGAGGAGCGCGAAACCCCGCCTCCCGGTCTTAGGTCTTCTAAACTGTAAGCAGTTATATAAGTGAATATTTAACAGTATATAGGGCATCAAAAGCCTATAGCCACCTTCCCTGAATGCTGCCTCAGTGCTGCAGAAGGTGGCTATTATAGCTTTTGATGTCCAGGGGGGTGTCAGGTTCGCTTTAATGAGGCAAGAGGTGGGCGATTTCAACTTGTATGTTTGATTCAATTTATTTTTTGTCATTTTTTTTTCTACTTATTACTGCTCTTAATAGTCTCCTTAGGGGACTATAACTTTTGATAGTCTAATCACTTGTATACAGCAATGCCACAGCATTGAAGTCAATTTTCAAGCCCAGCCACAGGCAGGGTTTTAAAGGAACGCTGCTATGACAAGCACGTAGGTCATCAGATCCACCTACACTATCATGGCAGCCTATCGGACACCTGCAATCACAACATCACAATATGGGAGTGCCGATAGGTGCTTAAAATGGTGTGCCCCCATGCCATCGCATGTTAAATGCTGCTGTCAAAAGTTTGACATCAGGAATAAAGGTCAACAAACAACCATGTTCTGCCGTAATATGATTGACAAATGATAGTATCCACAATAACGAAGTAGGAAAATAATCAGAAGCTCAGGATTTCTGTGCATGGCTTTCAGCTTAGTGTCTAGCCTTCTCTAAAACATGGTGCAAGCTCATGAAAATAAATAACGCCACACTGTTAGTATATGTGAATACTGAATACATGAATTTTGATCTGTATTATGACTATACAGACTTTACGTTTAAAACTGACCAGAGTTTGATTAATTTGTGTGAGCCCATGTGCCCCCAATAAGGAATCCACTCCAGATGGAACCTCCACTAACAGACCTAATCTACCCAAAGCCTACAACTAAAAATTTATAGAGCAGGTAGGATCCAGGTCTAATTAAAAAACACCTTGGAAAGATAGGAGAAATGCTCTGCAAATATTGAGGCAGTGATTTATCTCTAAATTCACACTACAAAAAAATGACATTTACAAGCACCTCTATTTCTTGCTCATACACTTATGCTGAATTGATTAAAATGACAACACTGACCTCTGTTTTCCCACCAGATTTGGGTTCTCCAAGGATTAGTTTCCAATTAGTGGGCCACTTCAGGAATATAGCATATACAGATTGCTCTTGAGAGTTACATGTATACCTGTAGAATAAACATTGCATTAACAGTATGTCGCTCAAATATACCTTTCTATACAATAATAATTGTAATTACGTTAAATTATGTAATTAGGAGTATTTAATAAACATTGTAGTTTTCAGCAGTATTCAGATATATACGATATTATAGACCTTGATCAGAGAAGTTTGTCATTTCTGTTAGACCATAATGAGGTCATATCTGGAATCTTCCTGACTTGAGCATACAATCATGCCTGGACAACTTAAGACCAAAAGTGGGGAATATGTATTGGCGACATACACTATTGTGCATTCCTCAGGGTGTTGGAACAGCTGGAAGCAGAGGTCCTAATAAGATGTTCAACATCATTCTTGATGCCTGGTATCGTTACAGCCAGGGCTCTGGACACCTTGAAAAGCACATATAGTATATATTGCCAGAGATGATTTTTGCCTTTTGAGCCCAACAACAATGCAAACAGGATGCCTAACACCATGGTCAAGCACATATGCAGTGTACAGAATACTGCTTGCACTGTACATCTCTTTAGCTAGTAGGCCATGGAGCCAGTACATCTGACACCTTGGAGAGTGTGTATAGACTATACATTGCCTGTACAAGTAAAGTGATGTCTAATCAAGCTCCTCAAGGTATGAGGAGCACTGGCTGCATGCACTGTTCATAAGACCAAGAGAGATTTACAGTACCGACAAAATACACCTTCTATGCTTATGCGCTCCCTATGGTGTCATGAACCCTAGCTGCACTGTTACGATCAAACTGGGATCATGCCCATCAGCAGGGAACTAAGAACAGCCTACAGGCAAGTTTGCAATGTGAAGCAGACTGGAGTATTCTGCTCACTTTTGTAGTGTTCAAACACTGATTGGTGGTACACAAATAAATAGAATGCTTTGTAGTGCATATAGCTCCAATTGTAGGCTGTGTTTTTTTTATTAATCATGTTCATGGGAAAACCCCTTTAATATTGCTAAAATCACAAATGGCAGTGCTATATACAGTAAATTAAAAAAAAATTAAAAGGGACTACCTGGTGTTCAAGAAGTTGCCCAAGAAAAGGGAATGTGAAAAAAATAACCATTTCCTACCTGTTCACCCAGGTATTGATGAGGTTCGTTCCATTACTCACATCCAGGGCCGGCTCCAGGTTTCTGTGGGCCCCGGGCGAAAAAGTCTCAGTGGGCCCCCTTTAGTACATATCATGGACTATAATATATATATTGCCGCACACTTACCGCAAGCCCCATAGACAATGCATGGGGCTTGCCGCAAACTTGTAGCAAGTGCAGCCGCTAGGCGGAAAATGCGGCAGATGCAGATTTTTTTTACCGCAACTTTTTTACTTATCATTTCTGTCTGGTGCAATCCCCATTAGGAAATGAGCTCCATGATTGGCAATGCCATCCAGTGTACATCTTGCCACATGTATACATTCCTTGACCAGCCGGCCGAGGGTGCATACTGCTGTGTGAGATGTGAGTACGTTGTGCATTTGGAAGCCCAGATACTGGATCTAAATGAACGACTGACAACGCTGAGATCCATAGACAATATGGAAAGGAGTCTGCTGCTCACTGAACAGCTGCTCAATGGGATAGATGTGGGGGAGGATGGTACTATGGAGCCTCAGGACCATGAGGTAGCTAGCTGGGTGACAGTTAGAAGGCGGGGTAGAGGGAAGGGTGCCAGGGAGGCTAGCCCTGATCTGGCACACCCCAATAAATTTGCTATGTTGGCAGATGAGGGGGGTGTGAGTTCAGGGATAGCACTGCTGCAGCAGGGCATGACCTCTGAAAGCCAGAGGAGTGTCTGCTCCAGTAAGGGGGAAAACAGGAGAGTAGGGCAGGCCAGACAGGTGCTGGTAGTGGGGGACTCAATTATTAGGGGAATAGATAGGGCAATCTGTCACAAAGACAGGGATCGTCGAACAGTGTGCTGCCTACCTGGCGCTCGAGTCCGGCACATCGTTGATCGGGTTGACAGATTACTGGGAGGGGCTGGTGAGGACCCAGCGGTCATAGTGCACATTGGCACAAATGACAAAGTTAGAGGTAGGTGGAAGGTCCTTAAAGATGATTTCAGGGAATTAGGCTGCAAGCTTAAGGCAAGGACCTCCAAGGTAGTATTCTCTGAAATACTGCCTGTACCACTTGCCACACCAGAGAGGCAACGGGAGATTAGGGAGATAAATAAGTGGCTCAGGAATTGGTGTAGGAAGGAGGGGTTTGGGTTCCTGGAGAACTGGGCCGACTTCTCTGTTGGCTACAGGTTCTATGCTAGGGACGGGCTGCACCTCAATGGGGTGGGTGCAGCTGTGCTGGGGGAGAAAATGGCTAGAAGGTTGGAGGAGTGTTTAAACTAGGGATTGGGGGGGAGGGTATTCATTGTATAGGAGGGGAAGATACTGTTTACACTAACCTGGGCACAAGTAATAAAATTGGGGGTGGCATGGGGGGTGGGGTTAGAACAGTCAATCTAGTAGGAAGGAATAGAGGTAAAGAGAGATGCATAAAGTGCATGTTCACTAATGCCAGAAGCCTCACCAACAAAATGGAGGAATTAGAATTGATTTTGTTGGAAAATAATTATGACATGGTGGGGATTTCGGAGACTTGGCTGGATGAGAGCCATGACTGGGCTGTTAATTTACAGGGCTATTGTCTGTTCAGAAATGACCGTACAAATAGGCGAGGAGGAGGTGTATGTTTATACGTAAAATCATCCTTAAAACCCATCCTGCGTGATAATATAGGTGAATCTAATGGAAATGTAGAGTCTCTGTGGGTGGAGATAAGGGGAGGGGGAAAAAATAATAAATTACTGATAGGGGTTTGTTATAAGTCCCCAACAATAATGGAAGTGGAGGAGAATATCCTCATAAAGCAAATAGATGAAGCAGCGACTCAGGGAGAAGTCATTATTATGGGGGACTTCAACTACCCTGAAATACATTGGGGATCAGAAACCTGCAGTTCCAGCAAAGGTAATAAGTTTTTGAAAACTATAAGAGACAATTACCTTTCACAACTGGTTCAGGACCCAACAAGAAGGGGGGCACTGCTGGACCTAATATTAACCAACAGGCCAGACCGCATATCAAATATACGGGTTGGAGGTCACTTGGGTAATAGTGATCATAACTTAATAAGCTTTCAAGTATCCTTTACTAAGACGTGTAGTAGAGGGGCCACAAGGACACTAAACTTCAGGAAGGCAAATTTCCAACGGTTGAGAGATGATCTTAGTGCAATAAACTGGGATGATGTCCTGAGACATAAAAGTACACAACACAAATGGGAGATGTTTATTAGCATCCTGAATAGGACCTGTGCACAATATATACCCTATGGGAATAAGCATGCTAGAAATAGGAGGAAACCACTATGGCTAAATAAAGCGGTAAGAAGTGCAATATGTGACAAAAAGAAAGCATTTAGGGAATTAAAGCAAGTAGGTAGTGATGAAGCATTAAATAAATACAGAAAATTAAATAACATTTGTAAAAAGCAAATCAAGGCAGCAAAGATTGAGACAGAGAGACTCATTGCCAGAGAAAGTAAAAAGAATCCCAAAATATTTTTTAACTACATAAATAGTAAGAAACTAAAAAATGATGGTGTTGGCCCCTTTAAAAATAGTCTGGGTGAAATGGTGGATGAGGATGAGGAAAAAGTAAATATGCTAAATGACTTTTTTTCAACAGTATTTACACAAGAAAATCCCATGACAGACAATATGATCAGTGATAACAAAAATTCTCAATTAAACGTCACCTGCTTAACCCAAGAGGAAGTACGGCATCGTCTAAAAATCACTAAAATTGACAAATCCCCGGGCCCAGATGGGATACACCCCAGAGTGCTGCAGGAATTAAGTACTGTCATAGATAGACCATTATTTTTAATATTTAAAGATTCCATAATAACAGGGTCTGTACCACAGGACTGGCGTATAGCAAATGTGGTGCCAATATTCAAAAAGGGGACAAAAACTGAACTTGGAAATTATAGGCCAGTAAGCTTAACCTCTACTGTGGGTAAAATCCTAGAGGGTTTTCTAAGAGATGCTATACTGGAGTATCTGAAGAAAAATAACCTCATGACCCATTATCAACATGGTTTTACGAGGGACCGTTCCTGTCAAACTAATCTAATAAGCTTCTATGAAGAAGTAAGTTCTGGACTGGACCAAGGAAATGCAGTGGATGTGGTGTATATGGACTTTTCAAAAGCTTTTGATACGGTGCCACACAAAAGGTTGATACAAAAAATGAGGGCAATGGGGATAGGGGAAAATATGTGTAAGTGGGTTAAGAACTGGCTTAGTGATAGGAAACAAAGGGTGGTTATTAATGGAACACACTCAGAATGGGTCACAGTTAACAGTGGGGTACCACAGGGTCAGTGTTGGGCCCGCTTCTATTTAATATATTTATTAATGACCTTGTAGGGGGCATACAGAGTAGAATCTCAATATTTGCAGATGACACTAAACTCTGCAGGGTAATCAATACAGAGGAGGACAATTTTATATTACAGGAGGATTTATGTAAACTAGAAGCTTGGGCTGCTAAATGGCAAATGCGCTTTAATGGGGATAAATGTAAAGTCATGCACTTGGGCAGAGGAAACAAAAGGTATAATTATGTGCTTAATTGTAAAACACTGGGCAAAACTGTCACTGAAAAAGACCTGGGTGTATGGGTAGATGACAAACTCACATTTAGTGGCCAGTGTCAGGCAGCTGCTGCAAAGGCAAATAAAATAATGGGATGTATTAAAAGAGGCATAGATGCTCATGAGGAGAACATAATTTTACCTCTATACAAGTCACTAGTGCGACCACACTTAGAATACTGTGTACAATTCTGGTCTCCGGTGTATAAGAAAGACATAGCTGAACTAGAGCGGGTCCAGAGAAGAGCGACAAAAGTTATTAGAGGACTAAGGGGTCTGCAATACCAAGACAGGTTATTAAACTTGGGGTTATTTAGCTTGGAAAAACGAAGGCTTAGGGTGATCTTATAATAATGTATAAATATATGAGGGGGCAATACAGAGACCTTTCTAAGGATCTCTTTACTCTTAGGCCTGAGACTGGGACAAGGGGGCATCCTCTACGTCTGGAGGGAAGAAGGTTTAATCATAATCACAGACGCGGATTCTTTACTGTAAGAGCAGTGAGACTATGGAACTCTCTGCCACATGATGTTGTAATGAGTGAGTCACTACTAACATTTAAGAAGGGCCTGGATGCCTTTCTTGAAAACTATAATATTACCAGTTATATATACTAGATTCTTTGATAGGGCGTTGATCCAGGGAATTAGTCTGATTGCCGTATCTGGAGTCAGGAAGGAATTCTTTCCCCCAATGTGGAGATTAGTGTTGCCACATGGTTTTTTTTTGCCTTCCTCTGGATCAACATGTTAGGCTATGGGTTGAACTAGATGGACTTAAAGTCTTCCTTCAACCTTAAAAACTAAAAAAAAAAAAAAAAAAAAAAAAAAAAAAAAAAAAAAAAAACTGCCACATTTAAAAAAAACGCCTAT
Organism: Allobates femoralis; assembly: GCA_033576535.1. Taxonomy (NCBI): domain Eukaryota; kingdom Metazoa; phylum Chordata; class Amphibia; order Anura; family Aromobatidae; genus Allobates; species Allobates femoralis. The sequence goes on along the minus strand of JARQOC010000001.1, from coordinate 388,035,995 downwards.
GTGAAGGCAGCCTTACAGGAACAGTGACTGCCGAAACCAGTAAGAGCTGTTTCTGACAGTGAGTATATTACACATTGTTAGGAGCGGGCTAAAATGCGTTTGCATTCCCTTGCGCTTTTTAAAAATACCCTTCAAATGCAAAATGTTGCATTTTTGTGCGTCTGAGGATGCTTGGTATATACGCAAGCATCCTCAAGCACACAAATAATGCAAGCAGCTCAATGGAGCCCCACTGCCATATGGGTGGCACCGCAGCCAAGCGGAATGTCTGGCCGTCCGGATCTCTCTTTCTCCTCACCTTTCTTCTCGCTGCTCCGGTCTCCTCCGGTCGCTCTGCACATATCAGCACAGTCATGACAACATCGTGCCCCTCCATGCTGAGCTGCAGAATGCAGACAGCGGCAGAAGAGATTCTGGAGAAGAATGCTGCTGGCAAAGGCGGCTGAGACTATAGGAGCGGAATCCGTGGGGGGCTACCACAGGTACACATACCTCGCACCCACGCGGCTCTGCTCCGTACACCTCGCACCCACGCGGCTCTGCTCCGTACACCTCGCACCCACGCGGCTCTGCTCCGTACACCTCGCACCCACGCGGCTCTGCTCTGTACACTTAGTACACACTGGGCTCCGCTCCGTACACCTCGTACACACACGGATTTGCTCCGTACACCTCGTACACACACGGCTCCGCTCCGTACACCTAGTACACACTCGGCTCCGCTCCGTACACCTAGTACACACTCGGCTCCGCTCCGTACACCTAGTACACACTCGGCTCCGCTCCGTACACCTAGTACACACTCGGCTCCGCTCCGTACACCTAGTACACACTCGCCTCTGCTACATTCACACTGTAAATCCCTCCTGACCCCACACAAACTTCACCAAATTGCCATACCCCTAGTACACACTCACCTCTGCTACATTCACACTGTAAATCCCTCCTGACCCCACACATAAACTTCACCTAATTGCTAGTCCATCATGATGCTCAGAGTCCTGCATACACTGAGGAGCTGGTCATGTGACCCCTGACTCCACCCTCCATTGACATCATCACAGGTCCTGTCAGCACAGTGTGTGGCTCTGTCGGCTCCCACGGAGGGAGATCTCCGGAGCTGCAGGAGGCTCAGTGCTCCCTCCCTGCAAATGACCCCCCAGCTGCCCCCTGGATATGGCCCTGGCTGTGGGGGCAGTGTGCTCAGGGGCCACTGAGGCTAAAGTCACACTTGCATTGTGACCCTAGCCTGATGCAAGTATTTTCGGCTGCAGCACATAGCTTTTAATGCTATGCGCTGGAGCCCATAGAAACCCGATGTTTACCTTGGCAACCATTGGTTGTCAATGTAAACATCGGGTTTCTATGGGCTCCGTTGCTGGCAGCGCATAGCATTAAACGCTCTGCGCTGCAGCAGACAATACTTGCGTCAGGCTAGGGTCACAATGCAAGTGTGACCCTAGCCCTCAGGGACCCGGTGGGCCCCCTCCAAGCAGTCGGGCCCTGGCACTTGCCCGGGTGCGCCGGGTGCTGACGCCGGGCCTGGTCACATCACATCACGTCACGTGCTGTACTCCCTTAGTGACGAGGCCAAATGTTTCAATCCTAACCAGTGTCACTTTAAGTGGCAATAACATTACCATATCCGTAAGATGTTAAATCTCAGTGATTTTGAGATTTGTTTTTTTTTTTTCTTTTTGTCACACATTATATTTTATGACCATGGTAAATTTAGGTCGATATATTTTGCATATTGAAATATTAGAAATTTGACAACAGTTCCTATAAATGAACAATTTTCAAACTTTTATTTTGCCTTTATTCCAGGTAGTCAAACCACACAAAATAGTTAATAATATTGTCTTGTCTGCTTTACTTCAGCAGAATCTGTAAAATTATCTTTTCTGTTATTAGGATATTAAACTTTTAAAACTATAGTAGTAGTTTTTCATTTTTTTTTCAAGGAAATTTACAAAACTTATTTTTTGAAGAGATCTATTCAGTTTTGAAGTGACTATGGGGAAACTACACAGGGTGGGCCATTTATATGGATACATCTTGCACCATTATCACACATGGCCTTCCCTGGCTCCAGGTTTAGCGGAGACAGCTATTACTCAAATTCAGCCTGCATGGCTGTCCACAACTCTTCAGCTGTGTGACTCGCATCTCCATGGCATTTTAATTTAAACACTGCCTGATGGTGGAGAGCCATGGAAGCGCAGTACGGAGGTGGGGTGGATTCTGTCTGAACAGTTGCAACATTAAGGGAATGGTTGAGGACGCCCTAGAGGTGGACTATGCAGAAGCAGTGGATGAAGAAGTACAGGCAGAAATTTGTTCAGAAAGTCTTGAAAGTCTTGCCTGGCCCCGCAGCCACCAGAGTCACCCAGTGGCCAATGAGGCAGATGTAACAGCACAGGCCATGTTTGCTTGTCCAGGAGTCAGTGGTGATATGAACCCTGTCACACACAGTTTCTCAAGGAATGGGTGATGTCTGTGACATGCTGGTGTAGCGCAGGCACAGCTTGCTTCAAGAAGTAGTAACGACTGGGCAACTTCTACTTAGGAGCTGCGATGGCCATCAGCTTTCGAAAACCATCTATAATAACCAGTCGCAAAGGCAACATTTCCATGACCAACAAATAGGAGATTGTGAAGCTCAAGCTCTTTGCTTTTGAATGTGTTGAAGGAAATAATCCCAGTGGAGCACTCTCAGACTCCACTCACTGACCTCTTGTCGGCTGCTCAGGAAAACTGCCTGACTGGGATCAGCGACCAGGGTCTGTCAAGGTCCACACTGAATCCTGCCAGTCCACAGCTCCAGGAGCTACAGCCAGCTCCAGACCTGGTCTTGCCACACGTGCTCCAACAGCCAGTTTGCAGCCTTTAGGACCTGGGCTGACATCACATATCCTGTGACAAGTGAGAAGTCACATGATATCAGGCCTGACTCCACCCCTGGAGGAGGAGAGGCATGTGGATGGCCCCTCCTACACATATGACCATCCCTAAATCTAGCCCTAGCCAAATATACAGGTTTGTGTGAGACAACAAAACCAAGCAAACTGCCCTAGATTTAGATCGCAGCAGACCTCTGTCTGTGCAATACATACCTGTCTCTCACAATACAACTAGTTGGTACATCACGCCTTTAAATAGTCACATGACCCATCACCTAATGTCGTTGTTACAGTTCATTCTCTGCCTAACCATTGTGCTGTTTGGTAGCAGTTCTCTGTTGCTGAAGCTTTCCTGGAGACCCCTTTGCTCTGCCTGGAATGCTGCTGCCTATACCAAGTATCCTTATTGTCATTTCCTCTGTCTGTTTTTACCTATCCCTGTGTTTTATTATCTGCAGTGAGGAGGCTAGCATCCTTGCCAGCCAGTGAACTCACCACGGTGCCTTAGATGACAGACAGGGACTAGGCATGTGACAGCGGCAAGGAGAAGGACCTGCCCAGGATGTTAGGGCAGTCAGAGACAGACACAGGCCAGTGTCAGGGGCTGTTCCTATCCCCCTCTACATACTGCTATGGCCTCCCTTCTCCTTTTTACTATCCCACTGTCCTTTTGAATCACGTCATGTGTACAGACATTTTCCCTATCCGTACCTGACAGTTACGTTCTTTTGGTCATGGAACCAGTAGTACATAGGCCATTCCTACAAATTTTCCCAGACGTTTTTCAACATAACATCAGACCACATGTTGCTCATGCTACCATTAGCAGTGTGCATGGCCTAAACAGGGTGCCATGGCCTACAGCGAATTCATATTTGTCTCCCATTAAAGAGGTTCTGTCACCCCCCTGGTGCTTTCAAAAGTGATAGCTCCACTGAATGCAGTGTGTCTGCTGCATCAGGGAAGCTGTGTACTAAGGCTCTAGCCCCCTGTACCCTGAAAAAAACACTTTGCAAACCTTACAGTTAAGACGTCCCCTGTGTTGGATCTGATTAAGAGGTCCCGTGGTTGGGTCTGATTAAGAGGTCCTCGTTGCTGGCACAATTCTCCCTGCCACCTCCTTGTGTGTTCCACCTCCTCTATGTGTCTACTGTCCCCTCCTCTTGTTCTGGGTCTTCCCTCCTCTTCTGCTCCTGCTCCTTGTGACATCAGGAGCAGAAGAGGAGGGCAGACCCAGAGGAAGAGAAGGCGGCAGCAGACACATAGAGGTGGTGGAACACAAAAGGAGAAGGCGGGAGGACTGTGCCAGCAGCGATGACCTCTTAATCAGACCCAACCCACGGGACCTCTTAACTGTAAAGTTTGCAAAGTGTTTTTTTTTGTGGTTCAGAGGGGCAAGAGCTTTAGTACACAGCTTCCCTGAATGCAGCATACACGCTGCATTCAGTGGTGCTGTTACCTTTGAAAGCACAGGGGAAGGGGGGGGGGGGGTCACAGGTTCTCTTTAAGCACATCTGAGAAATCATTGGTAAACAATTACAAGTAGCTGCAAGTTGCATATCTTTATGATTTCCCTGCCCAAGTGCATTCAACAATGTAGAAAATGTTTTAAACGACCATTAATAACCTCAATGATAACAGCCAGTATGTAAGTGGCACACAAACTAAATAATTAAGAAATATTCTGAAAATTTGGTTTTAATTTTCAAGCTTTTAGTGTAATATTTCAAAGCTGAAGATTTCAGATTACCTATTTTTTTCTTCTTAGCCTGTATGTTCTATGCTAAAAAGACAGACACATTGGCATGTACCGTATATACTCGCGTGTAAGCCGAGTTTTTCAGCCCAAAAATTGGGCTGAAAAGTCCCCCCTCGGCTTATACGCGAGTATATACCCAGTGGTAGTATACAGCCGCCCACCCGCCACCCCCATCAGTATACAGGCCCCCCCATCAGGATCCAGGGCCCCCCCTCCTTGCTCCTCAAAACCTGCAAAGGAAAATAATTATACTTATCACTGTCCTGTCGCCGCCGGACCGCCGCTGTCATCGCGATCCCAGTCTTCTTCCGGCTTCCTGTGGTCGCAGGCAATGACATCATTGCCTGCGCCGACCACAGGAAACCGGAAGACGCTGGAAGAAGACGGGATCGCGATGGCAGCGGCGGTCCGGCGGCGACAGGACAGTGATAAGTATAATGATTTTCCTTTGCAGGTTTTGCAGAGCAAGGAGGGGGGCCCTGGATCCTGATGGGGGGGCCTGTATACTGATGGGGGTGGCGGGCGGGCGGCTGTATACTACCATTGGGGCTGTATATACCTCTGGGGCTGCTGTATACTACCACTGGGGCTGTATACTACCACTGGGGCTGCTGTATATACCACTGGGGCTGCTGTATATACCTCTGGGGCTGCTGTATACTACCACTGGGGCTGCTGTATACTACCACTGGGGCTGCTGTATACTACCACTGGGGCTGTTTATACCTCTGGGGCTGCTGTATACTACCACTGGGGCTGCTGTATACTACCACTGGGGCTGCTGTATACTACCACTGGGGCTGCTGTATACTACCACTGGGGCTGCTGTATACTACCACTGGGGCTGCTGTATATACCACTGGGGCTGCTGTATACTACCACTGGGGCTGCTGTATATACCACTGGGGCTGCTGTATATACCTCTGGGGCTGCTGTATACTACCACTGGGGCTGCTGTATACTACCACTGGGGCTGCTGTATACTACCACTGGGGCTGTTTATACCTCTGGGGCTGCTGAATACTACCACTGGGGCTGCTGTATACTACCACTGGGGCTGCTGTATACTACCACTGGGGCTGCTGCTGTATATACCACTGGGGAGGCTGCTGTAACACTGCTGGGGCCTGTATATACCACACGGGAGGCTGCTGTATACCACACTGCTGGGGGCTGTATACCTGTGCTGGGGTCCACCCTTGGCTTATACACGAGTCAATAGGTTTTCCCAGGTTTTGGGGGCAAAAGTAGGGGGATCGGCTTATACACGGGTCGGCTTATACACAAGTATATACGGTAAATACCATGTCCCCTGTTTTCATTTGCTAGTTGGAAGCACATTATATACAGAATTCAACAATTGTAGTTTTTTTTCAGATCACTGTTCGTATTTGTCTTGTAGTAGTCATAGACCAATTTGGTGTTACATTCTTAAACATGGCACACATTGTTCATGTATTTTGCATAAAATATTTTTTTTTATTTTTGTGTAACATTTTTGTACTTGATTGTGGCAAAATTTTAACTTGACAAAACAAATGTGAAAAGGCAATGATGATTTGGGTCCTATGCATTGAAGTCTATGCAAATAGCTGTCCTGGAGTAATCTGTAACTGCTAAGGAAACTTTGTGTGGAACTGCATTCATGTACAATGGTCATGGTTTCTACTTGACCATTGTAGTTTTAATCCAGCTATTTTCCCCTACTGACAATAATGGGAAAAAAACATGAGTTGTAAAGAATATTGCAGATAAGGTATATCAAGGCACTCCCAATATGGTGAACAGATTTTATATTTTTATTCCAGTTTAGAAATTTTAGTGTATGAATGAAGACGTTTTGATCGAGTGAAGACGTTTCAATCAAGTTCTGACCTTCATCAGTTCACATGCTAATGGCTAGGAAACTAATTCACAGAAAAGAAACAAATTGAGCATACCCTAAAATAAGTAGATAAATTGCTAAAGTGCATAATAATAAAAATGGGGTACTTGGTGACATTTTTTTTTTTAACCAAAATAATGTGCAAGCCTTCCCACCACGTCACGGCGATCCCATCGTATGGTCCTAACCTAGGTTCAAGTATTAAAAACCTTACCAGGTGTTTGGTGACGGAAATATGATAAGGACTGAGCAGGGCCTGGGTACCAACAGAGAAAACCCAGCAATGGGAAGGCTATGTACACACTATGTCCAGCTTTTATAAGGCAGGCTACACCCTAGATTGCACATTGCTAGGTGTTCCCTGCTCAGTCCTTATCATATTTACATCACCAGACACCTGGTAAGATTTTTAATATTTGAAGCTATATTAGAACCGTCCCGATGGGGTCATCGTAATGTTGTAGGATGGGTACACATTATTTTGATCAAAAAATGTCACTACGTACCCTATTTTTATGCACTTTGGAAATTTATTTATCTACTTATTTTATTCCTTTCTTTTCTGTGAATTTGTTGTATTTAGGCCAGTGTGAACATGCACCTATGTACTGCATGCTTATACTTGTGTTCCAGTTCAGTTTTTGTTTTTTTGACTAGGAAACTGCCTGAAGAGATGGAGTGAAGGAGACAGTGGTATCCGCAGCAGCAGTTAACGCTGTCTCCTTCACGCCATCCCTCCAGCCAGTTTCCTAGCCAGTGGCATGTGAACTGACGAAGATCAGATTTTGACCAAAACGTCTTCACTCATGCACTGGAATTTCTAAACTTAATTAAAAAGTTTTATTCACCATATTAGAAGTGACTTGATATACCTTATCTAGATTACGGATTTTGGAACCTACCTGAGCACCCCTCTAAAAAGGAATCAGAAGTGCTGTGCTATTACTTTTATGTAAAGAATATTGCAGCTATATAAAATCTCACTACAAAAACTGTAAACTGCAAAATCACTGCAGTGGTCAAACAGCAAAAATACTCGGGAATTCATCAAGATTGGCAGTTTATATGCCAGTGTTGATCCAAATTCCACAAATACAGTTCCACCACATTCATTGTGAGAAATTCCTTTTAATAGATTTGGCACATCTTCCAGGCTGCTTGTGTCGAGGTAGAAAATATACTCTAAACTTTTTGATGTAAATTTCGGTAAATCTGAACATGCCCCTCTTGCTAAAATGTGTCCATTTTTACGAAGAGTTGGAGTTTATGAAAACCAAAAGTCACATTTATTTTGCAAAAAGTTGTGAGAATTATACTCTTTTCCTGGCACAAATGTACCCTAAAAGGGCACAAATATCAATTGCTAAAAATGGGTCAAGGGGCCTTTCACACTTGCGTTTTTTTCCTGATTTGGAAGATAGGTAAAACCCGATTTTACAGTATTTTGCACATTCACTTTAATTTTGTCAGGTAGAATTTGTTGCTTCATGTTTTCTCCTGAAATCATTAAAGAGAATGGGCAAAAAAAATGAATCCTGTAAGAATCAGGTTTTTCCTGATCTTGCAAATCAGGAAAAAAGTGTGAAAGGCCCCTAAGGTAAGCTAAATCAATAACTTAATAAACGTGACTCTTACCACACTCCCGAAGTCACTGAATCATTTTGAGCTCGCCAAGGTTTTGTACTGTAAATGGCTTCACCATTCACTTTTAGCCATTTTCCCATCTGCTTCAAACGCTCTTCAAATACTACAGGAATGCGACCATCATGAGTAGGACCAATATTCATCAGTAGGTTACCACCACAAGATACAGTTTCCACTAACTCCTGATAAAATAGAAGTAGCATGCGATTACTAACTATACATATAATCAAGCACAAAAATAAATTCCTTAACATTGGCCTTAAATTGCAAGACAAAACCTCTCAACCCTCAAACCATAAAACTATTAAAAAGTACTTCTGATGAAATCATAATATCTTCATTAAAAACAGGTCTTTAAAGAGCATTTGTGAGCCCAAACTGCAGTATAAACAAAGCACATGGCCTTGTAGTGAATGTAGCACCTATGACAGCGCACCTTTAGGCTGTGTGCCCACAATAAGCATTTGGGGAATTGTTGATACTTCGTATTTTGTGCGTGTTAAGTGCATGCACTTCAGATACTCAATACTGAGTAAATCAAGCGGTTTTGAAAATGTGTTTCATTTTTTTAATTATTTGCATATCATTAAGATGTCTATGTATTCTGTGGTTTCCATAATTCACAAATTTTACTTCCTGGTGATATAAATGCCTATTTCAAAAAATTGGGTCCTATGACAAAAATGACAAAAGTATTGGAGAAGTAATATCTTTATTGCCCAACCAGAAAAATGATATTTGCAAGCTTCCAGAGGCTCCTTTACAAATGAATTACTGAAACGAGCACATTTAGAAATGTTACAACTGGACATTTGTGCATGGGAAAGAAACAAGCCAAAGTTATAAAATTAAAGATTTTGTTACTAATTAAGAGTTGGTGGGAGTGATAGCTTAGGCTAGTTTCTCACTAGCATTTTTTAAAATCCATCAGAAATCCATTTTTTTGCATCAAAGTTTGCATCTAAACAAATACACTTTTTGCCTTTAAACCAGTACAACCATACAGTATTATGCCGGATCCGGTATAATACCGGTCAGTTGCATCTGTTTTTTTGTGCATTTTTTTCATGGATCCATTTACAAAGGAAACTCCCACTGTAGATAGGAATTTCCTATATAAACGGGAGTTTCCTATCTACAGTGGGAGTTTCCTATGTAAACAGGAGTTTCCTAACTATACATACAGTGTTCTAGTAAAACCCCCCTTTTTCTTCAAATCATGCAGGACAATATAGCACAAGTAAACGAATGGAGAAAAAGTTTTGATCAAAGATGTCAGTGATTTTGGTTGCATCCTATTACTTCATGGAGAATGAGGCATGAAGTATGCTATACTTTATATCCAGAGCTGTGAAAACACCCTAATAAGTTTATGGACTATCAGTGGATGATTGCGATAAGTTTCAATGACTTGGTGGACAGGCATTACTGCAGAGCTGTTTCTCCTGAGGAGCGTCTGGTGTTGACACTAAGGCAGGCCAATTTTATTATATCAAATGGTAGTACTATTGTAAATGTCTAATTAATTTTGTTTTATTCTGTTGCACAGATTCCTGGCTACAGTAGAAATGCTATCATTGTTGCACTTCCAGTTCAGAATTGGAGTTTCTACCGTCTCAGTAATTATAAGAAAAAGACACCTGCTAGGGGTTGTGAGATGTTTTACATGAAAATTTCATCCCCCATCCCACAACATGGGTTGAAATTTCAGATACACATTTTAAGAGAGCTCTAAATTTTCAAACTGCTTGGGTGCTGTCAATAGGAAACATTCGGATTATTAAATCTGGAGGAACTGGCTCAGAATATTACAACTACAAAAGGTATTTTTTCATCGTATTAATAATAATTGCAGATGCCCAATACGGTTTTGTAGCAGTGAACATTTGTGCATATGGACGATAAAACGACTTCCAGGTCTTCAAATTGTCTGCAATGGACGTATTTATATGACGAGTTCAGTTTTCCACCCCCAAAGTCCCCCATCCTGACACAGAAGGACCAATAATGTCTTTTGTTCTCGTTGTGGATGAAGCTTTCCAGATGTGTGAAAAGCTGCTTCAATTACAGACTGACAAAGGCAAGAAGAATTGTGGAATGTGCCTTTGGACGTCTAACAGCAGATGGAGAATTTTGAGCACCACCATTAATCGAAAAACAGACCATGGAAGATGGTGTCAAAGCTTGTATCATTCTCCACAATTACTTATTGTCCAAAGAATGACAACCCTTGGACCAGGATGATGTAGAAAGCCCATTGGAGGATTATCAAAGTAATGGGCTGTGGTATGCCAATCGTCTGTGTTCAGAATAGCCGGTATGTAGTGCACACACGAAGGTCTGCTGCATTTTAAATAGCGGGTACCTGCAGTGACACAGACTGGTTAACAAAAACTATAAAAAGGGAAAGAAAGTGCAATAGGGTCTTATCCTTTGAACACTTTTGTGAGTCAAACAATCATTGTAAATAAGCACCTGTACTTTGTGTCACCCCACCTCATTATTAGATTGTAAACTCTTATGAGCCGGGCTGTCATTATTTTTCTCTAATGATTGTATTGTATTATGCTTTGTTTTGTATTGTATTGTATTGTATTTTCTGATAACTGTTTCTTATGATTGTTTAAATATGAACCTCTGACTTGTGAAGCGCTGCGTAATATGTTGGCACTATATAATAAAGATTATTATTATTATAGCTGCTCACGAGGAGCAGTTGTGTAACCCACAACCAGTGTAAACGTATAGCATGGCTGCTGCAGGATTAAACAAATTGTATGGCTGTTGCAGGATTAAAACCATCACTATCTATCTGACTACTGTGGTTCTTTCATTGTATGAGCAGCGCAGATCTAGGAAGAACTGCCTTTTTGGGTTATTCTTACAGACTGGTTAACGGCATTGTGAGCGTTAAGTTTGTAAGTGGAGATGTGGGTGTGGCTCATTCCATATGATGTGCATGTGTTTGAGCACATTCTGGCTAACAGAGAGATATAAGAAGAGTAAAAAGTAAAAAGGCCCGATGCAATTGCATCGGGAGCGCGGTGAAATGAATTGTGTGTATACAGGCGGTCAGTGGGTAGCAGAGTATAGGGCGGCTCTGTGGGTAGCAGAGTATAGAGGTGGCTCTGTGGGTAGCAGAGTATAGAGGCAGCTCTGTGGGTAGCAGAGTATAGAGGCAGCTCTGTGGGTAGCAGAGTATAGAGGCGGCTCTGTGGGTAGCAGAGTATAGAGGGGGCTCTGTGGGTAGCAGAGTATAGAGGGGGCTCTGTGGGTAGCAGAGTATAGAGGGGGCTCTGTGGGTAGCAGAGTATAGAGGCGGCTCTGTGGGTAGCAGAGCATAGAGGCGGCTGAAGCGGCTCAGTGGTGGAGGGGTGAGGAGAGAAGCGGCTCAGTGGTGGAGGGGTGAGGAGAGAAGCGGTTAAGTGGTGATGGGGTGAGGAGATAAGCGGATGAGGGCTGGAGGGGTGAGGAGATAAGCGGTTCAGGTCTGGAGGGGTGAGGAGATAAGCGGCTCAGTGGTGGAGGAGTGAGGAGAGAAGCGGCTGAGTGGTGGAGGGGTGAGGAGAGAAGCGGCTGAGTGGTGGAGGGCTGAAGAGATAAGCGGGTCAGGGCTGGAGGGCTGAGGAGATAAGCGCTCAGGGCTGAGGAGATAAGCGGCTCAGGTCTGGAGGGCTGAGGAGATAAGCGGCTAGGTCTGGAGGGGCTGAGGAGATAAGCGGCTCAGGGGTGGAGGGCTGAGGAGATAAGCGGCTGAGGTCTGGAGGGCTGAGGAGATAAGCGGCTGAGGTCTGGAGGGCTGAGGAGATAAGCGGCTGAGGTCTGGAGGGCTGAGGAGATAAGCGGCTGAGGGCTGGAGGGCTGAGGAGATAAGCGGCTGAGGCTGGAGGGCTGAGGAGATAAGCGGCTCAGGGCTGAAGGGCCGAGGAGATAAGCGGCTCAGGGCTGAAGGGCCGAGGAGATAAGCGGCTCAGGGCTGGAGGGCCGAGGAGATAAGCGGCTCAGGGCTGGAGGGCTGAGGAGATAAGCGGCTGAGGGCTGGAGGGCTGAGGAGATAAGCGGCTGAGGTCTGGAGGGCTGAGGAGATAAGTGGCGGAGGTGTGGAGGGGTGACGAGATAAGCGGCTGAGGTCTGGAGGGGTGAGGAGATAAGCGGGTCAGGGCTGGAGGGCTGAGGAGATAAGCGGCTGAGGTCTGGAGGGGGGAGGAGATAAGCGGCTCAGGGCTGGAGGGCAGAGGAGAAAAGCGGCTCACGGCTGGAGGGCTGAGGCTGAGGAGAAAAGCGGGTCAGGGCTGGAGGGGTGAGGAGAAAAGCGGGTGAGGTCTGGAGGGGGGAGGAGATACGCGGTTCAGGGCTGGAGGGCTGAGGAGATAAGCGGCTCAGGGCTGGAGGGCTGAGGAGATAAGCGGCTCAGGGCTGGAGGGCTGAGGAGATAAGCGGCTCAGGGCTGGAGGGCTGAGGAGATAAGCGGCTCAGGGCTGGAGGGCTGAGGAGATAAGCGGCTCAGGGCTGGAGGGCTGAGGAGATAAGCGGCTCAGGGCTGGAGGGCTGAGGAGATAAGCGGCTCAGGGCTGGAGGGCTGAGGAGATAAGCGGCTCAGGGCTGGAGGGCTGAGGAGATAAGTGGCTTAATTGAATGGGCGAGGGAGGCGGTGCGGAGTTGAAATAGGGGCGTGATAATGGGCGTGACTGAGAGAGACTGGTGTTATGTGGTGGGAGTGTCGTCGGTCACACTCATTATGATGGGCTTAGTTTTAGCTCCGCCCCCGCTGTCATGGAATGTCGGTGTGAGCAGCGGGGGAGCGGAAGGATGTGGCGCGAGTATGCGGCGGGGAGCGTGTGAGCGTGGGGGGAGTGGGAGGAAGTGGCGGGGAGTGGGAGGAAGTGGCGGGGAGCGGCGGGCAGTGGGGGGAGCAAGAGGAAGTGGCGGGGAGCGGCGGGCGGGAGCATGTTTGCGCTTCCGGGCAGTGTTGGTGGGTGGCGATGGCGCATGTGCGCCATCGGTCGCCGCGCGTGATGTCGGCACAATTGCGTGAAGCGCCAAACTGCCGAGTATGTATAGAGATAGAAATACAGATATGTAGATGTGTGTGTTATTCATTAGAAGGAAGCAGTGAGGACAGAGGGAGGGAGGTGGGACAGGGATGGAGTGATTGACAGGGAAGGAGAGCGCAGAGGGATGGAGTGATAGGGAGGGAGAGGCAGAGGTATGGAGCAAATAGACAGGGAGGGAGAGCGAACAGGGATGGAGCAAATGGACAGGGAGGGAGAGCGCACAGGGATGGAGCAAATGGACAGGGAGGGAGAGGGCACAGGGATGGAGCGATAGACAGGGAGGGAGAGCGCACAGGGATGGAGCTATAGACAGGGAGGGAGAGCGCACAGGGATGGAGTGATAGACAAGGAGGGAGAGCGCACAGGGATGGAGTGATAGACAAGGAGGGAGAGAGCAGAGGGATGGAGTGATAGACAGGGAGGGAGAGCGCACAGGGATGGAGTGATAGCCAGGGAGGGAGAGCGCACAGGGATGGAGTGATAGACAGGGAGGGAGAGCGCACAGGGATGGAGTAATAGACAGGGAGGGAGAGCGCACAGGGAGGGAGCGATAGACAGGGAGGGAGAGCGCAGAGGGATGGAGCGATAGACAGGGAGGAGAGAGCAGAGGGATGGAGTGATAGACAGGGAGGGAGAGCGCACAGGGATGGAGTGATAGACAGGGAGGGAGAGCGCACAGGGATGGAGTGATAGACAGGGAGGGAGAGCGCACAGGGATGGAGTGATAGAGAGGGAGGGAGAGCGCACAGGGATGGAGTGATAGACAGGTAGCAGAGTATAGAGTGGGCTCTGTGGGTAGCAGAGTATAGAGGGGGCTCTGTGGGTAGCAGAGTATAGAGGCGGCTCTGTGGGTAGCAGAGTATAGAGGCGGCTCTGTGGGTAGCAGAGCATAGAGGCGGCTGAAGCGGCTCAGTGGTGGAGGGGTGAGGAGAGAAAGCGGCTCAGTGGTGGAGGGGTGAGGAGAGAAGCGGCTCAGTGGTGGAGGGGTGAGGAGAGAAGCGGCTCAGTGGTGGAGGGGTGAGGAGAGAAGCGGCTCAGTGGTGGAGGGGTGAGGAGAGAAGCGGCTCAGTGGTGGAGGGGTGAGGAGAGAAGCGGCTCAGTGGTGGAGGGGTGAGGAGAGAAGCGGCTCAGTGGTGGAGGGGTGAGGAGATAAGCGGCTCAGTGGTGGAGGGGTGAGGAGAGAAGCGGCTCAGGGCTGGAGGGCTGAGGAGATAAGCGGCTCAGGGCTGGAGGGCTGAGGAGATAAGCGGCTCAATTGAATGGGCGAGGGAGGCGGAGTTGAAATAGGGGCGTGATAATGGGCGTGACAGAGAGACTGGTGTTATGTGGTGGGAGTGTCGTCGGTCACACTCATTATGACGGGCTTAGTTTTAGCTCCGCCCCCCGCTGTCATGGAATGTCGGTGTGAGCAGCGGGGGAGCGGAAGGATGTGGCGCGAGTATGTGGCGGGGAGCGTGTGAGCGTGGGGGGAGCGGGAGGAAGTGGCGGGGAGTGGCGGGCGGTGGGGGGAGTGGGAGGAAGTGGCGGGGAGCGGCGGGCAGTGGGGGGAGCAGGAGGAAGTGACAGGGAGGGAGAGAGCAGAGGGATGGAGTGATAGACAGGGAGGGAGAGAGCAGAGGGATGGAGTGAAAGAGAGGGAGGGAGAGCGCAGAGGGATGGAGTGATAGAGGGAGGGGGCGTTTGTTATGCGCACTTGCCTCTACCTGTGGATGTGCACGGGGCAACTTCAGCGCATGCGCAGATCGCATGCTGAAGTCGGGCTGTGCGCGTCATAGAGCAGCGGGCCGTCCGACCGGAAGTGACGCACCCTGGGGGCGCGAGAAGCAAATTAGTGGCATCTAAAGATGGGAATGTTTCATTTGCGGCGAGTGTGCCGCTATGGCGGCATCCAGCAAGGCAAGCGGTGGGGGGGGGAGCGGCGGGCGGCAGCATGTTTGGGCTTCTGGCCAGTGTCGGCGGCTCGCGATGGCGCATACGCGCCATCGCTCGCCGCGCGTGATATCGGCACAGTGGCCGGAAGTGCCAAACTGCCGATTATGTATAGAGATTTGCCAGAGACCCGTGCTTCCATTTTATCCTTTAGTTAAGACGTGGTTAAAAAATGGACAGGACTAAACGCTGGACGCGTTTCGGGGACTCCCTTCCCCTTTCCTCAATTCAACATGAACAGAGAGAGACTGCAGAGCGCTGGGTTGTGAGCAAAAGCCAGAGAGTCATGCTGTAAAAAGCAGTACTGACAGCAGGGGGCTGTAAGTGCATAGCACACAATGAAGTGAGTCATGTGTCTGGAGCAGGTCCATGTAGATGGATAGCACCTCAAAAGGTGCAGCTCTGACGGAAGAGAGCTGAACCTCAACAATGAGTGGACAAAACCCACAAAGGTAGGGACTTTTGGCCTGACAAGGACTTTTTGTTTGCTGTAATCTTGGAGTAGTTCATAGGGGATTAATAAACCGTCTGGACTTGTTGTATATACCTCAATCTTACAGCAAGTGAGTGTTCCCTAACTCACTTAGTGAACACTACCTCATATATGGTGCTAGACTGGCTGTGGATTAGAAGGCTGTGGATCAGCTGTGATATGCTTTTATCGTGCTTGTGACTCTCACAACCACACAAGGTGAAGCCTCTAATACCTATTTAGGTAATATATTATCTTAGACCCTTCATCCTCCCTAGTTTAATTTTCTGATATAATGACTTCTGAGTTTTCATTGGCTGTAAGCCATAATCATCATCATTAACAGAAATAAACACTTGAAATTGATCACTCTGTTTGTAATGACTCTACATAATATATGCGTTTCACTTTATGTATTGAATTACTGACCCAAATAAACTTTTAGATGATATTCTAACTCATTGAGATGCACCTGTACTTGGCAAGAGGAAGCCACTATAGGATGGGCGAGACAAGTGTGCTGAGGATATAGGGATGGAAACTTTTCTGTCAGCTCGAGGTGAAGAGACCTAGACAGTATTCCCTGTAGTGCAAGAGATAATTCAGAGTCAGATTAGACAGTGGGTTCTACTGTAAATAAGTCTTGTTCCGACAGTAACCATTGGAGGCCATCATGGGGAAGGAGGTCTGACAAAGTGATGTATACAGAAGTTGGGCAGACTGGAAAAGGTCTGCTGACACTGATAGACTGTGGCTTAACCCCTTCCCGACCTTTGACGTTGTACAACGTCATGAAAGTCGGTGCCTTCCCGACCTATGACGTTGTACAACGTCATGGCGGTTACCGTGGCTCGTTGCCACGGTAACCGCCATCGGCCCTGGTGCTCTATGATTCCTATCACAGAGCACCGGTGCTTGAGGTCAGGGGATGTGGATTCCCCACCCCGCCCCCAGAATCACGATGATTGGCTGTTTGAACAGTCAATGTACAGCTGTACAACAGATGTACAGCAACGGGCAGTGTGCTAGAGGCCCACAAAAACAAGTTCCTCATTAAGCAGCACAGATGAGTGTTCTTCATGGGACCTCGTGGATTATCGTTAGAGGGTATGTTGTTGGGATTTTTAATAAATGGGTAAATTATAGTTGTAAGTGTGTTTTATGTCTAATAAAGACATTTTCTGTGTGTGTCTGTTTAACTATTCACTTACTGGATCGGTAATGGGCGGGTATCAAAAGACGCCTACCATTACCAATCCAGGGCTTAGTGACAAGCTGTGAATACACAGCTGTCATTAACACTTATCACCCTGATGACACTGCACCAGGGTATTGGAAAGAACCAAGTAAACCACCAAGAATGGTGCTTCTATTAAACGTGCCAATTTCTGGGGTGGCTGGGGGCTGCTATTCTATAACAGGGAAAGGGGACAATAACTATGGACCCCACCACGCTGAGAATACTAGTCCCCATCAGCTCAGTTTTACCTTGGCTGGCAATTAAAAATAGGGCCAAGTTCATACATTTTTTTAATTATTTATTTAAATAATTAGAAAAAAAGGGCTCCCTTGTATTTTTCATTGCCAGCCAAGGTAAAACAAGGCAGCTAATTGTAGCATCCCTCAGCTGTCCACTTTATCTGTTCTGAGTAAAAAAAAAGAAAAAACAGCAAAGCCCTATGCATTTTTTTGCAGTATTTTTCTTAGTTTACACACTATTACAGCACTAAGGTGTATGGCAACCAAGTGCACACACTGGTACAAATTATAGGAGCACAGTGAGTGCAACAGCCAATCACAGATTCTCTCACAGAAATTGAGCATCTGTTTATTGGCAGTGGCAGTTCAGTGCAGTGAATATTCATGAAGCTTAATGGGCGGCCCAGAAAGCAAGCAGTGGGAGACTGGTGAGATGTATCTATCTATCTATGAAAAAATGGAGGCAGCACTTCCTTCAATTCAGTTATATGGGCTTTATTCTCAGGACAGCAACGTTTCGACCTGGTGGTCTTTCTCAAGCTGCTTGAGAAAGACCACCAGGTCGAAACGTTGCTGTCCTGGGAATAAAGCCCATATAACTGAATTGAAGGAAGTGCTGCCTCCATTTTTTCTTGGATCTATGCCACCTGTATGGTAGGGGGGCTTTGCACCCGACAAATAACAGTTGTGCTGTTTTTTTTTTTTTTTTATCTATCTATCTTCTAGTGAGACCTGCATGCTGTGAGGTAGCAACCGGGGAACCCGCTTGCAAAACGACAAGAACACGTGTTTATAAGGTTAACCAATGTCTACCCGTTTATTTTCACATATTAATCACATAACCCGGGTAGCATGTTTGACACATATCACATTGATTAACAACACTTTACATAAATACACCATACATTTACATTTAACATCACATAACACTTATATTGCACATAACGTTTTATAGTAACCCGGGACCTGTAACCATCTCTGTCCCCATTGGAGCTCTACTAACAGCTCCCATGGCGGCTACGGCCTCCGGCCTACTTACACTATACATAAGTTACAGTACGATGATGACCCTTCCGGGTTCATAACAGGGATTGAGCAACCTGAGTACCGGGTATATCATGTATCCCCAAGGGGCTCCTTCTAGGACGTATCTCCGCCTACGTCCCGGTCAGAGGCCACATGGTTCAACCATGGTGTCCCCACTCTAGGAGCCCTTTTAACCCCTACTTCTGACCTTCGTTACATACGCCTCAACGGGCCCTGTGGGTCCCAATGGCGGTACCTGCCGCCTGGCTTTAGTCACCCAGCATGATGACTCAACACTCACCCGTAGTCAGGAATCCTGCCTGACCGGGTCCTTACATACCGTATGTGATCCATCATTCAAACGTCCATGGATCACACACCTGCTCACAGCCCACATCCATGGACTGTGGCCCCTCCATGGCCCATTACAGGGACTGGCAAACCATAGTGCACGGGAACCTCTACATCCGTTACCTACTAGGAGCCCTATTACCCCTGTGTCTGGCACCACAGGCACACCCACACCATTAGAGGTCGTGGTTGAGGGACGGGTACCCTCTGCAAGCAGCAGGGCAAGCCTCCCTCTCGTCCCAAGGACGGAACGCCTCCAACATCATCCATACTCGCTGGGTCACTCTCTCCCCACATCTTTATACATGGGTCTTACATATAGGCCATCATCTCTCATTCAGGGCCATTACTTAAGCCCTCATACACATAGTTCATCGGGTCCCTTAACTGAGTACTCTGACTCGGACCCAAAGGCGGTCTATGCCCGCCTGGCACACTACATACAATTGCCTCCAAGGGCTACATACATTCCGGTTCATCAGGACCTTTAACGGACTCCACTGAGTCGGTCCCAAGGGCGGTCTATACTCGCCTAACATGATTTACGCACACAAGGTGCACAGTTCACACTATCGCTCGGGAACTGCTTTCTTACCGGGCACGGATCCGGGTCTCGCTACCTGTGTCACAGGTTCCACCAGGCATCCCCACAGGCTCCTTTCCCGGGCGTGTTTCGCCCCACGCCCGGACCAGTATCCACCAGGTTCAGCCACGGCTTCCCCCTCCAGGTGCGGACACGACCACGGACCTCGGCACCGGCATGGAGCTAGCATGCTCCCATCATGTACTCAGAGCCTCCAGACTGCTCTGCACTTCGCTGGTCTCAGCCTCCATCTGAATCGATCTCAGCTTCCAGGATGAATCTGAATGGGCTCTCAGCCTCCAGGATCACTCAGGTGGCCGGCTCTTATCGTGCCAGCCACTCCCACATGGACACACCCCCTCAGCTGCTTGTAATAAGCCTGTCACACCGCTCAGGTTAACTCCCTGTGTTCCGGGTTGTCAGCACTCACTCATTACATCCTATTCCTCATGGACTCCTCGATCTCATCTCACTCTCACTGCCGCTCATTAGGCTTTTGAAACCTCATTGTGTTCAGGTTGGTTCACACAGTATTATCATCACAGGAAAACCGGCCAGTGTGCACAGGATCATCCTCTGATCCTACATGTGATGTACCCCGGCCATGCGGATCATGCCGGCGGTGCCTCACAATGCTCAGTGGGCAAAACCAGATCCTGCCTGATTCGGTAAAACCAGATGCAGCGCCCATTCACTTTCATTTTAATTTATGCTGAATCCTTCCGGATCCGGTTGTTGGCGGTTTTTTGCTGACCCCGAAAAAACGCTACATATTGCATTTTTGGAGGTCAGCAAAAAAACGAAAAAAGAGAAAATGCAGTAAATGATTTGTAAAACAATTTCTCATGAATATGCCGATATGTAAACTACTATTTGAGCAAATGGCACAGCAAAGAATAGATGGCGCACCATTTTACTTCTGGAACATACCATATTTGGCCAGAAAAGGTTGTGGATGCCATGATGCATTTGCCCAAGTCCCCAAGATGCTAAAACAGCAGAAACCCCCAAATGTGACCACATTTTGGAAACTACACCCCTTAAAGAATTCCTCTTGGCATGAAATGACTTTCTTTTTTTTTTTTAAACAGGTGCTTTTTGAAGGTTTCTAACATTGTGACACCCAAATTAAAAATGATGTTTTTTCCAGTAAAATGTTGCTTTTGCCCAGGTTTACAAGGTGTAATAGAAGAAAATGTATGCCCCAAATTCTAAAGGAATTTGTGCTGAGAATAGCAATATATACAGTTAGGGCCAGAAATATTTGGACAGTGACACAAGTTTTGTTATTTTAGCTGTTTACAAAAACATGTTCAGAAATACAATTATATATATATAATATGGGCTGAAAGTGCACACTCCCAGCTGCAATATGAGAGTTTCCACATCCAAATCGGAGAAAGGGTTTAGGAATCATAGCTCTGTAATGCATAGCCTCCTCCTTTTCAAGGGACCAAAAGTAATTGGACAATGGACTCTAAGGGCTGCAATTAACTCTGAAGGCGTCTCCCTCGTTAACCTGTAATCAATGAAGTAGTTAAAAGGTCAGGGGTGGATTCCAGGTGTGTGGTTTTGCATTTGGAAGCTGTTGCTGTGACCAGACAATATGCGGTCAAAGGAACTCTCAATTGAGGTGAAGCAGAACATTCTGAGGCTGAAAAAAAAGAAAAAATCCATCAGAGAGATAGCAGACATGCTTGGAGTAGCAAAATCAACAGTTGGGTACATTCTGAGAAAAAAGGAATTGACTGGTGAGCTTGGGAACTCTAAAAGGCCTGGGCGTCCACGGATGACAACAGTGGTGGATGATCGCCGCATACTTTATTTGGTGAAGAAGAACCCGTTCACAACATCAACTGAAGTCCAGAACACTCTCAGTGAAGTAGGTGTATCTGTCTCTAAGTCAACAGTAAAGAGAAGACTCCATGACAGTAAATACAAAGGGTTCACATCTAGATGCAAACCATTCATCAATTCCAAAAATAGACAGGCCAGAGTTAAATTTGCTGAAAAACACCTCAAGAAGCCAGCTCAGTTCTGGAAAAGTATTCTATGGACAGATGAGACAAAGATCAACCTGTACCAGAATGATGGGAAGAAAAAAGTTTGGAGAAGAAAGGGAACGGCACATGATCCAAGGCAGACCACATCCTCTGTAAAACATGGTGGAGGCAACGGGATGGCATGGGCATGCATGGCTTTCAATGGCACTGGGTCACTTGTGTTTATTGATGACATAACAGCAGACAAGAGTAGCCGGATGAATTCTGAAGTGTACCGGGATATACTTTCAGCCCAGATTCAGCCAAATGCTGCAAAGTTGATTGGACGGCGCTTCATAGTACAGATGGACAATGACCCCAAGCATACAGCCAAAGCTACCCAGGAGTTCATGAGTGCAAAAAAGTGGAACATTCTGCAATGGCCAAGTCAATCACCAGATCTTAACCCAATTGAGCATGCATTTCACTTGCTCAAATCCAGACTTAAGACGGAAAGACCCACAAACAAGCAAGACCTGAAGGCTGCGGCTGTAAAGGCCTGGCATAGCATTAAGAAGGAGGAAACCCAGCGTTTGGTGATGTCCATGGGTTCCAGACTTAAGGCAGTGATTGCCTCCAAAGGATTCGCAGCAAAATATTGAAAATAAAAATATTTTGTTTGGGTTATGTTTATTTGTCCAATTACTTCTGACCTCCTAAAATGTGTAGTGTTTGTAAAGAAATGTGTACAATTCCTACATTTTCTATCAGATATTTTTGTTCAACCCTTCAAATTAAACGTTACAATCTGCACTTGAATTCTGTTGTAGAGGTTTCATTTCAAATCCAATGTGGTGGCATGCAGAGCCCAGCTCGCGAAAATTGTGTCACTGTCCAAATATTTCTGGCCCTAACTGTATGAGCATAAACTACTGTTTGAACCCATTACATGACAAAAAAGATATACAATTTGACTTTTGGGAGAACAATTTTTTCTGGAATTGATTGTGAATGCCATGTTGCATTTGCACTGCCCTTCAAGGTGATGAAACCACACCCATATGTGAGCCCATTGCAGAAAATAAACCCCTCATAGAATTAATCTAGGGGTTTAGTGACCTTTTTGGACGCACAGGTACTTCACTAAAGTTTAAATGATTGGGGTTTGAAAATAAAAAATATTTTTTTTCCACAAAAATTTTGTTTTAGCTCCATATTTTTCCCTTTTACAAGAGAAGCAGGAGAAAAGGACCAAGCAATTTGTAAAGTAATTTCTCTTGAGTATGTCGATACTTCATATTTTTCTCAGAAATTTTGGTTTGGACACACACTAGTTGTAAAGAGCAGGCTTACCATTTGAGTTTTCGAGTGTAATTTTGGCTGGAATATAGTGTTTCACAAGAAAACAAAAAAGTTTATAACAATGGGACTTTTTTTTTTTACATTAAAATTATGTTTTAGCCTCATATTTTTCATTTTCACACAGGGTAAGGAGAAAATGTATGCCTCAACTTTTAAACCTATTTTTCCTGAACAGAAAATCACATTGGTAGTAAAAGACTACTGTTTGGACACATGGTTCACAAAAAAATGGACATATGAACAGCAACGTAGATTATACGTAATGGCTATATTTGCTATCCTTGAAAAACAGAAATAGAATATGTACGTGAAAAACAGACATCTGACTGAGGCTTTAGGGTGCATGCACACAATCTCTTACATGTACAGGGTGGGCCATTTATATGGATGCACCTAAATAAAATTGGAATGGTTGGTGATATCAACTTCCTGTTTGTGGCACATTGGTATATGGGAGGGGGAAAACTTTTCCAGATGAGTGGTGTATGGGGCGGCTATTTTGAAGTCGGTCATGTTGATTCTTCATCAATGCAAACCTCAATGCCACTGGAAATCTGAAATTGCTACATGATTCAGATATTCAGTGGCATTCAGGTTTCCATTGATAAAGAATGGCCCCACTATCTTTGTACCCTATATACCACATCATACCATCAATTTTTCAACAGTCTTGGAGGGATCTATCCACTGTGGGTTAGTGTCAGACCAATAGCGGTGGTTTTGTTTGTTAACTTCACTATACACAAAACAGTTTGCCTCATAACTCATCTGAAGAAAATTGAAAATTGTCTATGCTGTGAAGATACGAGATGTGCAGCATCTGAAACAATGGATACTGCAAGCCTGTGCTAGGATTTCTTCTGCGGTGTGCTATCAGTGTGTCAGGAGTGGGAGAAGAGGGTTGCATGGACAATCCAACACAATGGGCAGCACTATGAACACATTTTATAAGTGGTCATAAACATGTAAATAACTCATGAAAGAATAAAGTTACGTTATAACCAAGCACACCATTGTTTTTCGTATGAAATTCTCAATAAGTTTGATGTGTCACATGACCCTATTCCCATTGAAAAAAAATAAAGTTGGATTCAAAATGGCAGACTTCAAAATGGCCACCATGGTCACTACCCATTTGGAAAAGTTTTCTCCCTTCCATATGCGAATGTCCCACAAACAGGAAGTTGATATCACCAACCATTCTCATTTTAAGGCCCCGTTACACGGTACGAGATCGTGAACGATATCGCTAAACCGTTACGGGTTTGGAATAGTTGAAACAACATTGTTAGGATGTCGTTTCGTGTAACACCGAGATACGACTACAATAAATCGTTGAATCGTTGATCGCAGATTTGAGAACATGTTCTCAAATCAGACGACCCTCGATTAGCCAACCTGCTACATCGTTCTGTGTGACACCACGATAACGATGTAATTAACGACTTCGCCTATTCACAGCAATGAGCAAGTATCGTTCGCTGGGTTGTGCGAACGATAGCTGCTTGCTACATCGTTGGTGCGTCCATGATATCTATACGTGTGACATCTCACCAACTATGTCAAAACGATGTCCTAACGACCGCGTGCCCATGAGATTGCTGGCGATCTCGTTTCAACATTGCAGCGTGTAACGGTACCTTTAGGTGCATCCTTATAAATGGCCCACCCAGTACATTTTCTGAACCATAGATCAATTTGCACAAGGAAGTTTTATCCAACATGTAGATCAATTAACAGGTAAATAGATTAATATCTTGTCTACTTAGCTTGTACTATAATATTCAGCTACTTACCGCAAGTAAATACACAACATTTGAATTTACCCTTAAATTAACTTTTTTGCATTTATTTGGACTTAGGCCTACCTGTACCAGTTCTTCAATTGTCAGCAAATCACATATTAAAGCATTCCTCCGATATCCCCAGGAGCGCTTGTCAATAGTCATACAGTTTTCCCATTTGTGAGGTAGAAGGTGGCCAGGGTTATAGCGGTCATCACACGTGTAAAAGCCACCATGCTTACACATGCAATCACTTCCCCATCGGTCATTAGTTACTACGACATCTTTAACTGGGCTACAATGGGTGAAAGATGTAAAGATGAGCATTAAATTTTAAATGATTAAGAGAGCAATAAATTAAAGAACCTTATTCGTTCATGTTATGTTGAGAGTTTGCTATTTCCTTATATTCCAGTAACATTAATGGAGAGCACAAGACAAACCTTACACACCTGGTCAAAATAGATGGTGCCCCTCGTTTAATTAAAGAAAAACCCACAATGGTCAACTAAATAACTTGAATCTGACAAAAGTAATAATAAATAGAAAATCTATGAAAATGAAGAAATGAAAGTCAGACATTGCTTTTCAACCCTGCTGCCACAGATTTTAAAAAAAAATTAAAACTCATGAAATAGGCCTGGACAGAAATGATGATTCCCTTAACGTAATATTTTGTTGCACAACCTTTTGAGGCAATCACTGCAATCAAACGATTCCTGTAACTGTCAATGAGACTTCTGCACCTCTCCATAGGGATATTGGGGACTCAAGAGCAAACTGCTCCAGTTATCTCGTGTTTGAAGGTTGCCTTTTTAGTTGGCATGTTTCAGCTCTTTCCAAAGATGATCAATAGGATTTAGCTCGGGCTCATAGAAGGCCACTTCAGAATAGTCCAGTGTTTTCCTCTTAGCCATTCTTGGATGTTTTTAGCTATGTGATTTGGGTCATTATCTTGTTGCGAGACCCATGACCTGCGACTGAGACACTGGGAGGCACATTTCTGTCTAGAATCCCTTGATAGTCTTGAGATTTCATTGTACCCTGCAGAGATTCAAGACACCCTGTGCCAAATGCAGCACAGCAGCCCCAGAACATAACAAAGCCTTCTCCATGTTTCACAGTAGGGACAGTGTTCTTTTCTTAATGTGCTTCATTTTTCCGCCTGTGAACATACAGCTAATGCGCCTTGCCGAAAAGTTCCATTTTTGTCTCATCTGTCAATAGGACATTCTTCCGAAAGCTTTGTGGCTTGTCAAGATGTACTGTAGTTAGACAAAACTCACCAAAAAGATAGCCATGAAAAACATCCATTGCACTTAGCAGGAGGCTGCTAGCTCCACTGAGAGGCAACACAGGTGTCTTAATACCGCTGCACAATCTACTGCAACCAGCCAAGCACTGGGAGCGGTTGTGTCGCCTGCGACCAGCCATGCTATGGGGGAGGTGATTGGTGGTATTTATAGACACAAGGTTACCATAGGGCGTCAGTCACACACGCACGAGTAACGCAAAGTGTCAGTATGCAGCCTATTTGTTGCGCCCATGCTATTAGATTAGGTGGGCTGCCCGCGCCATGTACATGGATCACACAAATGACAGACGCCCCCCAGAGGGCTCAGCCACACACTGCAAAAGATAAAAAGTGCAAAAAACACTAAAGATGATGATGTGAGGTGTTAGTGGATATTTTGGCCAAAATACATAAGTTCGTAACCCACCATCAAGGGCCCTCACATTTACGAGTCCTAACCATATGTCTGTTTTAGCAGAAAACCACTAGAGGACAAAAAATTCTGAAAAAAACTCATTAAAAAGATAGCCATGAAAAACATCCATTGCAGTTAGCAGGAGGCTGCTAGCTTCATTTAGAGGCATGGGCGTGACCAATAGGCTGCATACTGACACTGTGCGTTTCACGTGCGTGTGTGACTGACGCCCTATGGTAACCTTGTGTCTATAAATACCACCAATCACCTCCCCCATAGCATGGCTGGTCGCAGATGACACAACCACCCCTAATGCTTTGCTGTTTGCAGGAGATTGTGCACCGGTATTAAGACACCTGTGTTGCCTCTCAACATGTAGTTGGGAAAATTCCAGTCTGGCTATTTTATGATTTTTCTTTCAACAATGGTGTTCTCCTTGGTCATCTCCCATAAAGTCCACTTTGGCTCAAACAAGGACGGATGGTGGATCTGACACGGAGCTTGAAGTTCACCTTTAATCTCTTGAGAAGTTTTTCTGGGCTCTTTTGTTACCATTTGTATTATCCGTCTCTTTGATTTGTCATCAATTTTCCTCCTACGGCCTTGTCCAGGGAGGTTGGCTACAGTCCCATGGATCTTACATTTCTGAATAATATGTACAACGGTAGTCATAGGAACATCAATATGCTTGCAGATGGTTTTATAACCTTTACCTTTAACATGCTTGTCTATAATTTTTTTCTAATCTCCTCAGACAAGTCTTTACTTCGCTTCCTCTGGTCCTTCTTGAATGTGGTATACACCATGTAACCAAAAGCGCACAGAGTATCAGTAGCCCTATATACAGGCCCACTGACTGATTACAAGATTGTAGACACCAGTGATGCAAATTAGTGAACACACCTTGATTTAACATGTCTTTTTTGTCATGTTATCTCAGAGGTGCCATCATTTCTGTCCAGGCCTATTTCATGAGTTTAACGTTTTTAAAAATTCTGTGGAAGCAGTGTTGAAAAGCAATGTCTGACTTTCATTTGTTCATTTTCATAGATTTTTTTTTTACTTATTATTACTTTTGTCAGATTCAAGTGTTATATTCTAGGACTATTGTGGGTTTTTCTTTCATTAAACAAGGGGAACCAACAATTTTTACCGTGTGTATATTGTTCTCAGTAACAATGGAGGTCTAAGCTTTAGACCACCAATGATCATATGTCTAACACATTTCACAAAAATCTTTACACAGGATTAAAAAGTGTTCAACTTGCCTTTCATTGTAGAGCCAGGCCAGAAAGTTAGTACTGTTCCAGTAAGTACTTGGGGCTTCACCATCTCCATCTGACCAAAGAACGTCTGGTTTATATTTTAGTACAATTTCATATAATTCAGGCAATGATTTACTAGCTGGAAAATAGTGTGTTTGAAAGGAATTCTGCTTATCAGTCAGAAAAAGAGGATTGAACCACTCAAAAAGAGAGTGGTAGAGTCCAAAGTACAAGTCTGTATTCTGCCGGATGGCATCTGCCAGCTCACCAACAAGGTCACGCTTTGATCCCACATCCACGGAGTTCCAGTTCCAAGAAAATTTGGAGCCCCATAAGGTGTAACCTTTAACAAAAATACTGATTACTGACATGTGTCACATATGGTGATATATATGCTGATTGTGGTCTATGAGCTCCATTTAGGTGCAGCTTATTAAGGGCATTTTAGAAGTATACCAGAAATATAACAAAAGTGATCAGACGGTAAGAAAAACAACTGATTACTGACTGCCTCTATGTGTTCAATTTCACACAAATGGTTTCACCATGCTTACATATGCCTTTTAAGTTATTGCTGCATTAATCCTTACTCTCCTTTGCTAAACCCTAAACCCATCACTCTCAAAATGAATATTTATCTCACCTACCCTCTCCTCAACCTCATCTGCTGACTTGCTCCTAAACTTCATATCTCCCCTTCTATACAGTGTTTTCTTGAAAATAAGCCTTAGCAGGAATTCTCTGTCTATTTGGAGTATGATTAAAATATAAGCACTACTTTAAAGTAATCCATATTTGCAGTCAATAAGGAAGTGTCCAGCAGCTAAAAAATGTAAAGATTACAGCAGATAAACTTTGTTGTAGCAGCCTTTTGGAGTGCTGGGAGAGGGGTGAATAAAAGATGTAACTTGTGCAAGCAATAACAAACCTTTGTTGCCCTTTAGGTATGTGCGCACTGGCCGGTTAGGTCGGATTAGCAGTGTAAACCGCCGGTCGGTTTACATAAATTTCATGTAAATGTATGTTAATCCAAACCGGCGTTTGGATTAACATAGAAACCTATGTAAACCGACACCCGCTGTGCACACAGCGGCGGTTTACACATGCTCATCCGTTGCTAACCCGCTGGGTTCCAGCGGGTTAGCAAAGAATGAGCTTGTTCTATAATCCGGCCGGTTCTGCAGCGGCTGCAAGTAGAATCATGTACTGCTTCCAGCCGCTGCAGAACGCCGGCGCTAACCCCCCGTCCCGCCCGTCTCCTGCCGCACATACCCGACAGGAAGCCGGTGGACGGCTCCGGAGCTTCCCGTCGGGTCCGCCCAGCCGCCGCCGACACAAACCCCCCACCGTGTGCACATACCCTTACAGCCTTGAAACCACCTGATGAAGACATGCGGCTTCTGTCAAAATGCACTGTGGAGCTGTAAAGGGCAATAAAGGATTCTTATTGCTTGCACAAGTTATATTTGTTTATTCACCCCTCACACTAGCACTCCAAAAGACCGCTATGCTAAGTTTATGTGTTTCCTGCCCTTGCTGAGGGACAAGCAGCAGGAGCAGCTCCGGGTTATATATCTCCTGGCAAAAGGACCTGGGGTTGACTGGCAACAAGCATCTACAATGAAGGACCTGTGGTGACTTACTTCCGGTTTGGGCCGGTCACATGACCGTGTCCGGAAACAGCGCGAGAGCAGCGGCAGGGGAGACAAGCAGAGGCCCGATGTGGCAGACCCGGTCCTACTAACATTGGCATTCAACTGGAGTTGTGCAGGGGTGCACAACCTCATTAGCTGAGTGGCCATTGGCTCTCTTTCTAATACTTACCCGTTGCTAGGTATTTCACATTGCACCACTATTTTCTAATTAATTCACAAAAGATTACAGCAGGACACTTCTTTAAAGAATGCAGACATCCACAAAAGAGAAGACTGTCTCCCCCCCCCCCACCAAAAAAATAAAATACATGCTCACCAGAAACTAAAACAACTACAGCTGGTAAGTGCCAACAGTGTATGGACTTTCCCACAGAGATCTGCATCATTGTGGGTTCCCCGCTGTTCCATTCTCACATACACAAACAAACATCGGGTGGCAGTATCACTCTGCTATCACAATATACACACATCCGATCACTGTATCACTCCACTCTCTCACACACACACATCTGATCACAGCATCACTTACATACACACACACAATCGCAGTATCATTCCATTTTCACATGCACACACATCGAGTCGCAGTATCACTCTGCTCTCACTGTGTGAGTGATACTGCTTCCAGCCATCATAGGATGTGACTGCTGTGGAATGCAGGGAGACCCAGCAGCAACACAGACCCAGATGTGAGAGCTCTTTCCCTTCTCAACTCTACATGTCCAGGGTCTGGTAAGTGTGATTTTCCTGGCGGGTGTCTGCCTTAAACTTTGCAGTACATAGGAAATAGCTGTGTTTCCTCAAAAATAAAAACCTACCCTGAAAATAAACCCTACCACATTTTTTACAGAAAAATATTAGACCCTGTCTTATTTTTAGGGAAATCTGGTAAAACAAAATATAAGCCACAGGCTAGGGTCACACTTGGACCCTGCATCCTTTGCAAGGATGCATTAAAGCCAGCGTGTTATGGTATTTTAGCGCTAGCGTTAACGCATGCGTTTCCCATAAAGTCCCATGTTAAAAAATGCATGCATGTTTGCAAACGCTGCAAAAATGCTGCTTGCCGTGTTTTTTGTTGCTGATGCAAAAACGCATAGCGTCAAAAGTGTTGCCTTTTGACCATGCGTTTTTTTCAAAAATTCAACTTTGAAAAACGCTTTGCTTGCTTTTAGCGCATCCATGGCTCAAGTGTGACCCTAGCCACACATACTCTCCTTCTCTAAACTCTTTGATCACTCTTTGCTTTTCCTCATTGCTGGTATAATATCTCACAATCCAAGAACTTCACAGATGATAACCCCCCCATTATATCTCCTGCCTACCATTCCCCACCTATTAAAAACTATCACAATCTCTACAACATAAACCCATTCCGTTGACCCAAAATTCGCCTTTCCCTCTACCTGGACCCTTTAGGAGCACTTTTTATGTGTATCTCCACATCATATAAACCTCTTTACATCTATCAACCTATCCTTCCTGCTCCTCACCAAAATATGGCTGACACCCTTCAACACAGCCTCTCTTGCTGCGCTGTGTTATGGTGGCCTTCAATTCACCCTCACTCCTTGTGTTGGTAATAGACATGGAGGAGGAGTGGGTCTCTTCCTTTATAACAATTGAACTTTCAACCCAATCCCTGTTCTAACCTCTTTTATGCTTTGACAAGACC
The DNA here is from genome assembly GCA_033576535.1 of Allobates femoralis. Classification (NCBI taxonomy): domain Eukaryota; kingdom Metazoa; phylum Chordata; class Amphibia; order Anura; family Aromobatidae; genus Allobates; species Allobates femoralis. The sequence goes on along the minus strand of JARQOC010000001.1, from coordinate 388,005,478 downwards.
TCTATATCCAGCTATTATTCCATATCGTTGCTTCACTTTGCCTCCAAACTACTCGAACAGCATGTCCATACTGAACTTTCTACACACCTCTTATCTAACTTACACTTTGAAAATCTACAATCCAGTTTTTGTCCTCACCATGCCACTGAAACTGTCCTAACCAAACTTTGTAATGACTTACTGCCAAAGATAACAGACAGTTCTCTATACTTCTAGACCTGTCATCTGCTTTCAACATAGCCAACCACTACCTCCTACTACAGCTGCTCTCTTCCCTTAGCATCAAAGACCTTACCCTCTCCTGGATATCCTCATACCTTTCGAAATGCATATTTAGCGTCTCCTCTCCCCATACTACCTTCCTATTCCAACCTCTCTCTGTTGGTATCCCTCAAGGATTTGTCTTGGGACCTCTTCTGCTTCTATACCATTGGCCTAGATTAACTCAAAGTTCCATTTCTTCCAGTACCACCTATACGCCAGCAACACTCAGCTCTACCTCTCTGGCCTCTACATCACCTCTCTGATGTACAGAATCCCAGAGTTTCTATCAGCCATATTCTCCTACTGCTTCCTAAAGCTCAATGTGGCAAAAACCAAACTCTTTATTTTTCCTCCATATTCTCCGACTCTCCTACCTGAGCTATCTATCATAATAAATGATATGTTTTCAATGGTACCATAAATCTGCTGCCCTAGAATAACTCTGGGCTCTTCCCCTATCCTTTACACTACACATTCAAGCTCTTACCACCTTCAACTCAAAAATATTTGCAGAATCCTTGCTTTCCTCAACCCTGTATCTATTAAAATGCTTGTGCATGACATCATCTCACACCTTGACTTTAGCTATATACTTCTCTTTGGCCTTTCTGCTAACAATCCCACACATCTGTAGCCCGTCATTAAAGGGCCCGTTACACGCTTCAATGTGTTCGCGATCCGATTTGACCTGGATCGCTGGAACGACGTTCAATGATCGCTGGTGAGGTGTCACACATACAGATATCATGAACGACGCAGCAATGATTCCGCAACAAGGGAAAGATACTTGCGGTCGTTTGGTCGCCTACATCCTTCAGTTCTGAATAGGCGAAGTCGTAAACGACATCGTTAACAAGGTGTTACACACACCCCGATGCTGCAGGTTGGACGGACGATCAACGACTGATTTATGGTACGGTTCATAAACCTCCGATTAACCGACTTATCGTTGGATGATTCTACATATCACACGCAACAATGTCGTTAAGACGTCGTTGCTCCGCCCCAAAACCTGTGACATACCAACAATATCGTTAACGATATCATAGCGTGTAAGGAGCCCTTTACTCTGTTGCACGACTAATCCACCTTTCTCTTCAATAATCCTCTGCAAATTCTTTAACTGGCTCCAAATTCATACAGCTTTTTTATTCTGATTTAAAAAAAAAAAAAAAAGGTTCTGCTGTATGCAATTTGATTTTTACATGATTTTTTAGGATACAAACCCATGGGTTATTTATATAGGGAATATCCTTAGTATCCTCCTGCACGTTTAATTTTGATTTTTGAACCTTTAACCCCTTCCCGACATAGGACGTTGTGCAACGTCCTGTGTTTCTGCCCGTTCCCGACACAGGACGTTGCACAACGTCCAGGCAGATTTGAGCTGCTGCAGCTCCTGTGAGTGGGGTCGCTCAGGTGTCACAGATGCTGCTGCTCTGTGACAACCTGTAGATGACCCCACAGGGGGTGGATTAACCCTCCCTTGCCCAGGACCCCTCCGATCGGCAGTTTAAAAGTGAAACTGCCGATCGGAGGGAATCACAGGGATTCACCCCTCCAGATCTGATTGGAGCTCTCCAATCAGATCTGGAGGGGCGGATCGGCAAGTGCCCACCCCTCCTCACCCCCCTCCAGCTCCAGGACTGTCCAGGGCCCCCCCGCCCGTCCCCCCCAACCGCCCGCCCCCCTCTATTACAATGTATCTGCCGGCGGGCTGCACCCGCGTGCGCCCGCCAGCAACACTGCCTGGTCCCCTGCTCCACTGCTCCCCCCCAGGCTGCCCCCACCTCCGGGCCCTGTGCCTGGCCCCCCCCTCACCTCCTGCGGCGGGGCTGCACACTTCCGTGCACCCGCCGCTGCTGCCGCCGCCGCTGCTGCAGCTCCTCCTTCTCTGCCCGGCCCGCCGGTCTGTGGCCCCGCCTCCTCTCCCGGCCTCCTCCTGCTCATCGGTGGAATGAGGGAGGTAAGTATGTATGCATGTGTGTGTATGCATGCATGTGTGTGTATGCATGCATGTGTATGTATGCATGCATGTGCGTGTATGCATGCATGTGTGTATGCATGCATGTGTGTGTATGCATGCATGTGTATGCATGCATGTGTGTGTATGCATGCATGTGTGTGTATGCATGCATGTGTGTGTATGCATGCATGTGTGTGTATGCATGCATGTGTGTGTATGCATGTGTATGCATGCATGTGTATGTATGCATGCATGCATGTATGTGTATGTATGTATATCTATGTATGTATGTATGTGTGTGTATGTATCTATGTATGTATGTGTATGTATGTGTGTATGTATGTATGTATGTGTATGTTTGTATCTATGTATGTGTATGTATGTATGTATGTGTAATGTATCTATGTATGTATGTATGAATGAATGAATGAATTGATGGTGGGTGAATGGATGGGGGGTGCATGCGTGGACGTGAGCGTACATGAGCGTGCGTGGACGTGAGTGTGCGTAGACGTGTGCGTGCGTAGACGTGTGCGTGTGTGGACATGTGTGTGGACGTGTGGCGTGCATAGATGTGTGTGTGCATAGACGTGTGCGTGCGTGGATGTGTGCATAGATGGATGTGTGCGTAGACGTGTGCGTGTGTGGACATGTGTGTGGACGTGTGCGTGCATAGATGTGTGTGTGCATAGATGTGTGTGTGCATAGACGTGTGCGTGCGTGGATGATGGGTGCATAGGTGGATGGATGGGTGCAACAAGGGATCAAGTGTCCTCTTGTTGTAGTCTCTGGGATCATAGTCATGGTGCACTGTATGACAGATCATTGTCATACAGTGCACCATAACTCTGACCCAGAGACTGTAAGAAGAGGACACTTCATCCCTTGCTGCAGTCTCTGGATTGACCAGAGGCGATCGAGCGTCGTGGGACCTTCGTTGTGGACTACGTCGGAGGCGATCGTGCGTCATGGGACCTTCGTTGTGGACTACGTCATAGGCGATCGAGCGTCGTGGGACCTTCGTTGTGGACTACGTCGGATCTTTATAATAAAGATGGAGTCCGAATTATGTTTGTGTTTTTTTTTCAAATAAAAAGATTTTTCTCTGTGTGTATTTTCTGACTATTTACCAGAGATTCCTAATGGCGGGTCTAACATTGGCCCTATATTATGAATCTCGGGCTTAGTGCCAGCTGACAATAAAAAGCTGGCATTAAGCCCTTTATTACCCAGTTTGCCACCGGCACCAGGGCAACTGGAAGAGTCTGGGTACAGCGCCAGAAAATGGCGCTTCAATGAATGCGCCATTTTCTGGGGCGGCTGCGGGCTGCAATTCGCAGCATGGGGGGCCCAGAACGCTTGGGCCTCTCCATGCTGCGGATTCCAGCCCCCAGCTGCCTAGTACCTGGCTGGACCAAAAATATGGCGGAGCCCCATGTCATTTTTTTTCTAAAATTAGTTCTAGAAGAAAAAAAAGGGCTTTGCTGTATTTTTGGTGGCCAGCCAGGTACAACAAGGGAGCTGGGGGTTGGTGGCAATCCGTAGCTGCCAAGTTGTACCTGGCTGGACCAAAAATATGGCGGAGCCCCACGCCATTTTTTTTCTAGAATTAGTCCTAGAAAAAAAAATAAAAATGGGCTTTGCTGTATTTTTGGTTGCCAGCCAGGTACAATGAGGCAGCTGGGGGTTGCTGGCAGTCCGTAGCTGCCAAGTTGTACCTGGCTGGACCAAAAATATGGCGGAGCCCTACGCCATTTTTTTTCTAAAATTAGTCCTAGAAAAAAAAAAATGGGCTTCGCTGTATTTAGATGCATAGTGAACACTTTGAACCCCCAGGTGCTTCACAAATTGATCCGTAAAAATGAAAAAAAGAAAATTTGTGTGAAAACAAATGTACTTTTTCCTTCTTACGGATCAATTTGTGAAGCACCTGGGGGATCAAAGTGCTCACTATGCATCTAGATGCATTCCTTGGGGGGTCTAGTTTCCAAAATTGGGTCATTTGTGGGGGAGCTCCAATGTTTGGGCACACAGGGGCTCTCCATACACGACATGGTGTCCGCTAATGATTCCAATAGTTAGCGGACACAATGTCGCGTATGGAGAGCCCCTGTGTGCCTAAACATTGGAGCTCCCCCACAAGTGACCCCATTTTGGAAACTAGACCTCCCAGGGAACGTATCTAGATTAGTTGTGAACATTTTGAACCCCCAGGTGCTTCACAAATTCATCTGTAAAATTCCACAAAAAAATTCTTTTTTTATTTTTACAGATTATTTTGTGAAGCACCGGGGTGTTCAAAATGCTCACCACCCATCTAGCCAAGTTCCCTGGGGGGTCTAGTTTCCAAAATGGGGTCACTTGTGGGGGAGCTACAATGTTTAGGCACACAGGGGCTCTCCAAACGCGACATGGTGTCCGCTAACAATTGGAGCTAATTTTTCAGTCAAATTGTTAGCGGACACTATGTCGCGTTTGGAGAGCCCCTGTGTGCCTAAACATTGGAGCTCCCTCACAAGTGACCCCATTTTGGAACCTAGAGCCCCCAGGGAACTTATATAGATGTGTGGTGAGCATTTTGAACCCCCAGGTGCTCCACAAATTCATCCGTAAAAATGAAAAAGTACTTTTTTTTTCCATAAACATTTTCTTTTTTCATTTTTACAGATTAATTTGTGAAGCACTAGGGTATTCAAAATGCTCACCACCCATCTAGATAAGTTCCCTGGGGGGTCTAGTTTCCAAAATGGGGTCACTTGTGGGGGAGCTCCAATGTTTAGGCACACAGGGGCTCTCCAAATGCAACATGGTGTCCGCTAACAATTTGACTAAAAAATCAGCTCAAATTGTTAGCGGACACCATGTCGCGTTTGGAGAGCCCCTGTGTGCCTACACATTGGAGCTCCCCCACAAGTGACCCCATTTTGGAAATTAGACCCCCCAGGGAATTTATCTAGATGGGTGGTGAGCATTTTGAACCCCCAGGTGCTTCACAAATTCATCCGTAAAAATGAAAAAGTACTTTTTTTTCCTACAAAAATTTTCTTTTAGCCTAAACTTTTTCATTTTCACATGGGGAACAGGATAAAATGGATGCTAAAAATTGTTGGGCAATTTCTCCTGAGTACACCGATACCTCATATGTGGTCATAAACCACTGTTTGGGCACACAGCAGGGCTCAGAAGGGAAGGAGCGCCATTTGACTTTTTGAACGGAAAATTAGCTCCAAAAGTCAAATTGCCCTCCCTTCTGAGCCTTGCCGTGTGCCCAAACAGTGGTTTATGACCACATATGAGATATCGATGTACTCAGGAGAAATTGCCCAACAATTTTTAGGATCCATTTTATCCTGTTGCCCATGTGAAAATGAAAGAATTGAGGCTAAAAGAACATTTTTGTTGGAAAAATTAAAATTACCATTTTTTCCTTCCACTTTGCTTTAGTTCCCGTGAAGCACCTGAAGGGTTAATAATCTTCTTGAATGTAGTTTTGAGTAGCTTGAGGGGTGCAGTTTTTTGAAATGGTGTCACTTTTGGGTGTTTTCTGTCATGTAAACCCCTCAAAGGGACTTCAAATGTGATGTGGTCACAAAAAAAAAATGGTTTTGTAAATTTTGCTGGAAAAATGAAAAATTGCTGATGAACTTTGAACCCTTATAACGTCCAAAACAAAAAATTTTTTTTTTCCCAAAATTGTGCTGATGTAAAGTAGACATGTGGGAAATGTTATTTATTAACTATTTTGTGGCACATACCTCTCTGGTTTAGCAGAATAAAAATTCATAATTTGAAAATTGCAAAATTTTCAAAAATTTTGCCAAATTTTTAATTTTTTCACCAATAATCGCAAAAAATTATCGACCTAAATTTAATACTAACATGAAGCCCAATATGTCACGAAAAAACAATCTCAGAATCGCTCGGATCCAATGAAGCGTTCCAGAGATATTACCTCATAAATGGACACTGGTCAGAATTGACAAAAATGGCCTGGTCATTAGGGTCAAAATAGGCCCGGGGGTGAAGGGGTTAAAAAAAAGCTATGCTATACATCCTAAAGGGAACCTGTCAAACGTTTACCCTCCCTAAACCATTATTTATGATTGGTTCCCTTTAAAAGGGTTTTACAAACAGCAGGTTTTATGGCTATGAAGTGAAGCCAGTGCCTTGCAGGCACTAGGATACTGACGGCAATCATACCTTTACTTCAATGATTACATGTATGATTGCAGAGAAAACGGTTATTAAACACTGGGAAAACTGTGCAGCATATTAGCATAAGTGCAGCACAACGTCACAATGAGGGTCTGTGTTTCTTTGTATTACTCCCCTGTTTGCTCCAAGTCAAATCCTCCCCCCTTCCTCTCATCCTCCCGTCTCCCTCCCTCCCTGAATTTTGTGTGCAGAATTGCTAGGCAAGTTGTATTTTAGAGGATTATTTTTATTATTGATCAACAACTATGTTCTCAATCAACCTAAAAGACTCATAAATATCAAAGCTTAATATTTTTGGAAGTTGGAGTGTGTTTTCTTTTTTTATAGATTTGGCTATTGTAGGAGGATATCTGTTTGTGCAGGTAACTATTACTGTGCAGAATTATTAGGCAACTTAATAAAAAACAAATATATTCCCCTCTCACTTGTTTTTTTTCACCAGGTAAACTAATATAACTGCACATATAACTGCACAAAATTTAGAAAAAAACATTTCTGACATGCAAAAACAAAACACAAAAAAATGAGTGACCAATATAGCCACCTTTCTTTATGATGACACTCAACAGCCTTCCATCCATAGAATCTGTCAGTTGCTTGATCTGTTTACGATCAACATTGTGCGCAGCAGCCACCACAGCCTCCCAGAAACTGTTCCGAGAGGTGTACTGTTTTCCCTCCGTGTAGATCTCACATTTTAGGAGGGACCACATGTTCTCTATGGGGTTCAGATCAGGTGAACAAGGGGGCCATGTCATTATTTTTTCGTCTTTTAGACCTTTAATGGCAGTTATTTTGCGCCTTTTTTGCCCAACACGCTTCTTGCAACCCTGTTGGCTATTTTCCATTAAACGCTTGATTGTTCGGTGATCACGCTTCAAAAGTTTGGCAATTTCAAGACTGCTGCATTCCTCTGCAAGACATCTCACAATTTTGGATTTTTCAGAGCCTGTTAAATCTCTCTTCTGACCCAATTTTGCCTAAGGAAAGGCATTTGCCTAATAATTAAGCATACCTTATCTACGGTGTTGATGTCATTACACCACACCCCTCCTCATTACAGAGATGCACATCACCTGATTTACTTAATTGGTAGTTGGCTCTCAAGCCTATAAAGCTTGGAGTAGGACATGTATAAAAAGTATCATGTGATCAAAATACTCATTTGCCTAATAATTCTGCACACAGTGTAGGTCTGACATCCTGCATAGTGGATAGCACAATGTTAGTCTCCTATTTGCTCATTACATCCTCCGTACTGTGTCTCCGGATTCTCACTGCTTCTTCACTGGCTGTCTGTGATCTGGTCAGTGGAGAGCAGAACCCCTCCAGCATCTCTGCGTGTCCAAGCTCAGCTCTCTCCTCACTGTCACAGGCCTGTGAATGTGAAAAGACTGAGGACGCGCAAACTTGAGGATGCTGGGTTTTCTCCTGCTCTCCAGTGACCGGATCACAGACAGCCAGAGAAGAAGCAGTGAGGAGACAAAGACACAGTAGGGAGGGATTGATAAGTAGATAGGAGATTGACATTGTGCTATCACCACGCAGGATGTCAGACCTAATGTGACTGGTATATACTAGACCAGGCTACTTAATTATTATATACACTATATAATAATTAATTAGCTCTGTTTTGGTTTCTCAATAATAATTCTTTGCTTCATACATATGACTCACATTGTTAATGAGTGCATTATCTTACCAGTAATACAACCGGATGCTCTGCTATGTATTGTGCATCAGACCTCCGAGTCCAGCATCATGATTAAGGGTGTGTAACACACCTGAAATGCATAGCTGTGCCTGACGCCATCATCACAAATATCTGCCCTGTAACCAAGTTATGAAGTTGCAAATAAAAATTCTGCTTTGGTGAAGCTGGATGATTTCTTCTATTTACAAAGCTCGGGCCAAGGCGGTGCCCACATTTGTGCTCCAAACGGTTAGAAGACTGGCAAAACGGTGAGCTGGACTTTATTTAAAACAATGAGGATGTCAATTCTTATCTGTGTTTTTGCAGAATTTTATAGGCAAAAACACAGAAAAAATGTAGCAAATAAATGCAGCAAAACCAAAAAAAGCACAGTAAAAACACAGAAAGAAATTGCAGGCTTTCTCCTGCCAAGAAATCTGGTTCTACAAGAGTCCATAAGGATTTGCAGCATTTTTACTGCAGCAAAATCTTAAGTGTGTGAACATAGCCTTAAGGTACCGTCACACACGGCAATTTTGCAAGCAATTTCACTGGCAATTTGCTGGTTGCAGTGAAATCATGGATATATGGTTCCATTTCTACATGGCAACAAAACAGAACCATGTATCCATGATTTCACTGCAACCAGCAAATTGCCAGTGAAATTGCTTGCAAAATTGCCTCGTGTGACGGTACCTTTAGGGTTACATAACCTGCACAGAGTTTCACCCTCTCCCTGATATACCTGCAGGTCCTGCATAAGCTTTTTTTGATATCCTGATGTCCAGAATGCACTACAAGCTGGCTACAAAACTGAAGCAAAAATAGTAAATCTTTTATATTTACCTTCATGATGTTTTGAGGTGAGGACAACATACTTGGCACCTGATTCTTTTATTATGTTTGCCCATTGCAGTGGGTCATAGAATTCTGCAGTAAATTGAGGCCCAAAGTCTTCATAGCGGAAGCCAGGGGGATAATTATTTGACATAAATTTGACATAAGGCTCTAATTTGCGTCCTTGCCAATACCACCTAAAAATAAAGAACAAATATAATAATTGTACTAGTTTTTTAAGGTATACAGATAGAAGCCAAAGTTAGTTTAGGATCAGCTTTTAAACACCATACTGTAATTAAAAATAGAAATAAAACTTTCAATTTGTTGCTACAATTGGTAGCACATAATATTTGCCCCTTAGGACTTAGGGGGAAGATTAGGACGAACCTATCCCCAATACCCAAGTCATCTCAGGGTATTTATTTAGCCCTTACAATGCAACTTGTATATTATGATGCCCCTTTTTTTTTTTCATTATGGGACATCTCCCCCAGGTTATACTATTACTAGAGTTACTTTACTACCTTTGGGAAGAAGTTTCAATACCCCCCAAACGCCTGAGGTGTCTATGACTACATGGTTACCACTTCCCTCCTTTAACTCCATCCCCCTTCTCATCCCCCACCCTCATGCCCCCGTCCTTCTTAAAACATTATGAACTTGGAGCACTTTTGTAACTTAAAGACGCATACTAATAATAACATACTTGAAGCAGTGAAATTAAGTCAATGTGGTAATAATCTATGTCCATCATATCTACAAATATCATCTTATATTTTATTACTTTCCTTCAATAATTTTTATGATTTTTCTAGTTTTAAAATAATTATTTTTTTTTTTCGTTTCTACGTTTTAGGGCTCTTTCACATCAGCGTTTTTTGAAATTCGCGGCAGATGTGGTGAAAAAAACCGCATCTGCCGCGATTACCGCATACCGGCTGCACTTGCGGCGCAGTTGCGGTAAACGCCATGCAAAGTATAGGCGTACTTGCGGCAGGTGCGGCAAGTGCGGTTTTGCACTTGCGGCAGGTGCGGCCGCGAAAAAAACCGCGGCTGACTGCGTTTTTTTTTCGCGGCCGCACCTGCCGCAAGTGCAAAACTGCACTTACCGCACCTGCCGCAAGTATGCCTATACTTTGCATGGCGTTTACCGCAACCGCGCCGCAAGTGCAGCCGGTATGCGGTAATCGCGGCAGATGCGGTTTTTTCACCGCATCTGCCGCGAATTTCAAAAAACGCTGATGTGAAAGGGCCCTTACCTAATTATTTGATAATTGCTTCCTTATAGGTCCCCTTCCCTTTTTTTTTTTTATTAGTATTATTTTGCATTTTTATTACAATTGGGTACCCGGGAAACATTTAGCGGCTAGTTACCGATAGATGTTTACCCATTATTTTCCTTTATGACTACACTTCTTCTCCTTTATATAGCTGTTGCAAAGCTTGACCTTTCAACTGCTTACAGTTGAGCACATCAAAGTGAGTAAAATAACAAACATACATAATAATAATAAATCTTTATATAGCGCCAACATATTCCGCAGCGCTTTACAATACAGTGGGTAATAGATGAAAATACACAATATAATACAGTAATTCTAGGAGAGAAAGAATACAGTACAATAATAGGAAACAATACAATAAGCATACAATCAGTGTAAAAAATACAATACAATAGATAAAACAAGAAAATAAGGGTGACCCTACTCAAGAGCTTACAATCTACAATGAGATAGGGGTTATACAAAGTACAGCGGCTTATAACACTGATGGTCCAGGCCAGTGGCGTAGCAACAGTTTGTGACGCCCGGGGCGGTCGAAAAATTTGCCGCCCCCCTTGGCCGTTGATAATGGATGATGAACCTAATGGCGCTATATATAAATAAATAATAATAAATACTATTGCCATAGAGTGCCCATACTACACTGCTATTACATATTTACTGCCATACAATGCCCATACTACTGCTACTACCCATACAAATACTACTACTGCTATTATACATATCTCAGGAGAAGAGGGTCAACACACAGAGGATCAGCACATAGAGCAGGGGTCTTAAACTCGGCTGGGTTGGTGGGCCGCACATAGAAAACATTTTTTATCGGGGGCCGCATTGCTTGTAGGACTAAGGGCCCCTTTACACGCGGCTACATTTCTAGGGTGGCTACAGGTAACTTACTGGTTGCAGTGAAATCATGGAGAGATTATTCCATTTGTACACAGCACCAAGATAGAACCTTGTCTCCATTTCAGCCAGTAAGTTACCTGTAGCCACCCTAGAAATGTAGCCGCGTGTAAAGGGGCCCTAAGGGCCACGTCACACACACAGATATCTGTGCAGATATTGTTCGCAGATCTCTGGTTGCAATGAAATCATGGACACATTGCTCCATTTATATACGGCCACAAAATGGAACAATGTGTCCATGATTTCACTGCAACCAGAGATCTGCGAACAATATCTGTACAGATATCTGTGTGTGTGAGACGTGGCCCTAAGTTACATTTTTAGTAATACCAGAATTTTTTGCTCAATGTAATACTGTCCAAATCCTTATCCACTTCTTGTAGTAATGTCCGCATCTTGGTCCCTTTCTTGTACTAATATCCCCATCCTGATCCCCTTTTGTACTGATGTCCTCAACCTAGTCTACATTCTTTTTACACACACACATTCACTCACTCACAATCTCAGACACACTCACAGGCTCAGACGCGCTCACAGGCACAGGCTCAGACGCGCTCACAGGCACAGGCTCAGACTCGCTCACAGGCACAGGCTCAGACGCGCTCAAAGGCACAGGCTCAGACGCGCTCACAGGCACAGGCTCAGACGCGCTCACAGGCACAGGCTCAGACGCGCTCACAGGCACAGGCTCAGTCGCGCTCACAGGCACAGGCTCAGACGCGCTCACAGGCACAGGCTCAGACGCGCTCACAGGCACAGGCTCAGACGCGCTCACAGGCACAGGCTCAGACGCGCTCACAGGCACAGGCTCAGACGCGCTCACAGGCACAGGCTCAGACGCGCTCACAGGCACAGGCTCAGACGCGCTCACAGGCACAGGCTCAGACTCGCTCACAGGCACAGACGCACTCACAGGCACAGACGCACTCACAGGCACAGACGCACTCACAGGCACAGACGCACTCACAGGCACAGACGCACTCACAGGCACAGACGCACTCACAGGCACAGACGCACTCACAGGCACAGACGCACTCACAGGCTCAGACGCTGGAGCACTCACAGGCTCAGACGCTGAAGCACTCACAGGCTCAGACGCTGAAGCACTCACAGGCTCAGACGCTGAAGCACTCACAGGCTCAGACGCTGAAGCACTCACAGGCTCAGACGCTGAAGCACTCACAGGCTCAGGCGCACACACAGGCTCAGGCGCACACACAGGCTCAGGCGCACACACAGGCTCAGGCGCACACACAGGCTCAGGCGCACACAATGGCTCAGGCGCACACAATGGCTCAGGCGCACACACAGGCTCAGGCGCATTCACAGGCTCAGGCACAGACGCACTCACAGGCTCAGGCACAGATGCACGCACAGGCACAGGCTCAGACGCACGCACAGGCGCAGACGCGCTCAGATGCACTCACGCTCAGATGCATTCTCGCTCAGGCTCAGATGCAGAAGCACTCACAGGCTCAGAAGCAGACGCACTCACAGGCTCAGACGCACTCACAGGCTCAGACGCAGACGCACTCACGCTCAGGCTCAGACGCACTCACGCTCAGACGCACTCACGCTCAGGCTCAGACGCAGAAGCGCTCACAGGCTCAGACGCAGACGCGCTCACAGGCTCACACACACACTCAGGCTCACACACTCTCAGACACTCACTCTCACACACATACACACACTCACATTACCTCACAGACACAGACTCTTTTGTAAAACTAACCTAGCCGGCGATCCTATGCAGGGGGCCGCCGCGATACTGCTGTTCTATTACTTCCGGCCCCTTCACTGACACTTCACTGCCCGCTCGCTGTGCGCCGGCTATGCAAGGAACTTAGCCGGCGATCCTGTGCGGGGGCCGCCGCGATACTGCTTTATTAACACTTCCGGCCCCTTCATTGACACTTTACTGCCGCTCGCTCTGCAGCTTGCTCTGTGCCCTGCAAGTTCAATACAAGCCGCCAACCAATGAGAGGCCCGCAAGTGACGTCATACGCCTCTCATTGGCTGGCGACTTGTATTGAACTTGCAGGGCACAGAGCAAGCTGCAGAGCGAGCGGCAGTAAAGTGTCAATGAAGGGGCCGGAAGTGTTAATAAAGCAGTATCGCGGCGGCCCCCGCACAGGACCGCCGACATGATTCACTCTCCACTGTGTCGGGGGCCGCACTGAGGGCTGCGAGTTTGAGACCCCTGACATAGAGGATTAGTACACACACACAGCAGAGCCCAGAACATAAGAGGATCAGCACCACATGCAGAGGTCCCCAATGTCAGTCCTCGAGGGCCGAACCAGTGCAGGTTTTCAGGATTTCCTTACTATTGCACAGGGATTGGAATCATTGCCTGCTGTGCAATACTAAGGAGATCCTGAAAACCTGCACTGGTTCGGCCCTTGAGGACTGACATTGGGGACCTCTGATTGGGCCAGGGCCACACATGAGAGTCACACACAGCAGAGACCAGAACATATCGATCAGCACCACATAGAGGATTGGGATTTGGGCCACTCACCACCTGCTCTCCTGACCTCCTCTGCTGTCCTCAGCTCAGTGAGTCTCTTCCTCTCCTCCTGCTGGCTGCTGTCAGTTCACTGGCTGCAGGAGTCAGTCAGTGATGCCGCCTCCCGAGTCCCGCCCGGCGCCCGCCGCTCCTCCAGTCCAGTGTCCTCTCCTCTGTCGTCCTCAGTGAGTCTCTTCTTCTCCTGCTGGCTGCCGTCAATTCACTGGCTGCTGACAGTCAGTGATGATGCCACCTCCCGCCCGCTCCTCAGGTGTTCGCTCTCAGCAGACTCCTCAGCTGTGCACTCGGCCGGGGCGGTGCTGCCAGCTCCTACCCAAAGAGGTCTTGGCCGGCAGAAATCGTTACCTGGCTCACGCGCCGCACCCGACCCTGCCCCAGCAGCATCACCGGAAGTGCGCTGCCACGCCCGCGGTGCAGAGCAGACAGACACACACAGGTTCTGGCTGGCTGGCCTGGCTCAGTTGCCTCCGCGGCACTTCTCTCACAGTTAGAGGAGGAGACTCAGACTGCTGCAGCCACGCTGGTGCCGCCCACCCCACGAGTGCCGCCCCCCCCACGCTACGCCACTGGTCCAGGCATCTTGAGGAAATGAGGGATAGAAATAAAGTTAGATGAATGGTCACCAGACAATCTGTGGAAAGCTTTTGGGTTTTGGTGGAATTTAAAGAAGAGTTATGTAGAGAGAGATAGTAAATGGGCTATGTATAGTACAAAGGAATTTTGTTAGGGAGCATGATAGGCCGCCTTGAAAAGATGTGTTTTTTAGTGAGCGTTTGAAGCCATGCAAGTTGTGGATGGTCCCGATTTCTTGAGGTAGAGCATTCCAGAGAATTGGTGCAGCTCGGGAGAAGTCTTGGAGCCGGGAGTGGGAGGATCGGATTAGTGCAGATGTTTGTCGAAGGTCATTTGTAGAACGTAGAGAACGGGTGGAGTGATAGACAGAGATGAGAGAGGAGATGTAGGGGGGCGCTGCATTGTGAAGAGCTACATCTTAATTCTTAATTTCCTACTAAAAATGTGTATCCCAAATACATAAAGATAAAAAAGATATCAGATTAGCAGCAGCCATAAACCCTTACTTGTTAAAATTTATATAAAAATACCTGAGTGCTCCTTAAACACAAACTTAATACCATCAACCCTTCAGAACCTCTAGCAAAACAAGTAAAATAAGTAACCAATTACAAAACCATTACCAATTTTTACCATCACTACAGCTATTTAATATTTAATATGCATCAAGGACCTTCTTGTTCATATGGGACATGGTTGCTCTGTTCTGTTCTTTTTTTCTCCCTCCCAAATTTCCCCCTAACAATTCCTTGCTCAAACTGTTTCTGACACACAAGTTTTTTTATCCAAAAACTATCTTACTAGTTTACTGCCTACATCCTCCACTTTGTTAGAACATTAAATTCTGCCCTAATAATGCACACTGCACGCCTGCCGCCGCTACAGCGCCTGCGCTGTGGCCATCTTGGTTCTCCATCTGAAGCCTAATATACCCGCGCACATGCGCAGTCCAACCGGATGACGCACTTCCGGTACGTCATCTCCGTTCGCAGGCCCAGTGTCACTCAATGCGACTAGCACACAGGTGCTGTGAATACTGTGCTTTACATACCATTTAAATGATGCACACTATCACCGCACCAGGCGCTCTCTCCCATGATGAAGTCACTTTAGAGTGACGGAACGCGTGAGGCACGGAGGGGACCCCTTGCCTGTTTTCTGGCACCCACTCTTCCACCAGGTAATACTTACACAATGAATAAAATTGCCAAACCAGATGCTTGTAACTGTTTGGTGGTCCATTCCATTCTTGTTACAGTTTGTGCAACTGCACATTCAGATGATATCAACAAACCCTGATTTCTGTTGACCGGGCTTAGGCTGGTTTCACACTACAGATTTTTCAGATCCGATGCTGTCCGATCAAAATCGGACAGCATCGGATTCGAATTTGGCCCCATGCAGCCCTATGGGCATCGGACCGAATCGGATGTGCACTAAATGCCATCCGATTTGGTCCGATCCGATTCTGTCCGATTTTTTTATCGGTGCAAAAATCGGAGCCTGCTCCGATTTTTGCACCGAAAATAAAATCTGACAGAATCGGACCAAATCGGATGGCATTTAGTGCACATCCGATCTGACCCGATCCCTATAACATGGGGCCCTATGGAGAAGGGTCCGAGGAAACATCTAATGTCTCCTCGGGCCCGATTTTACTGTACTGAGCATGCTCAGTACAGTAAAACTGCTCCTAACTGGGAGCACAAGGGTTAAAAAAAAAAAAAAAAAAAGTTTATGCTCACCTCTCCCCAAGCCCCCGCCGTCTTCGTGCAGCCTCCCGGTGGCTCCTGCAGGCTCCCGGTGTCAGCAGAGTCTTCTTCTGCTGTTCAGGACCTGCGGTGATGTCACAGTCATGTGACTGCGGGTTACCATGGTGCAACCTGGTGTCACGTGACTGTGACATCACCGCAGGTCCTGAACAGCAGAAGACCACCTCTGCTGACACCGGGAGCCTGCGGAGCCACCGGGAGCCTGCAGGAAGACGGCGGGAGATGGCGGGGGCTCGGGGGGAGGTGAGCATAAACCTTTTTTTTTTTTCTTTTTTTCAGCCTGGAGGCTACGATTTAATGCCAGAATCGGATGCCTATTTGGCATCCGATTCCAGGCATCAGAACGGAGCCGATGCTGTCCGAATTTATCGGACAGCATCGGCTCCCTCATAAATCGGTATGTGAAAGTAGCCTTAGGAATAGGATTTTTTTCACCCAAGGTGAAACTGTGATCTTACTATTGTGTAATCGTGACATTGCTTAACTGAACTATACTTATTGCTAGGGCAGAAGACCTTTTGGCCCTCTGACCCTATAAGAGTTTGAGGATTACAGTGTTCAGGTTTGGGCTTTGTCCATTTATAACTGTGCAATTGTTTCCACTTACTGCATGATCATTGTATTGATTCAGCATGTATAGATGTCAGGATACTGAGAATTGTGACCTACTTTGTAAAATTTAGGGTGATTTACTTCCTACCAACCAGCAAGGGTTTCTCTCCTCTCACTATTGCAGGTCTTTTTCATTTGATTTTATTGTTGTTTCTTGTACGGTGTATGTGAAATAAAATTTATATCACTTATTTCATCTGGTGATCGCTCTTTCATAACATGTTTCTGTTTCTCCATTTATCGTAGTTCCTGACATGTTAGAGATGATCCCAGTACATTGATTTACCATTTGTGGTGCCCTCAGGGTTGTTATTACGCATGTTAAAAGGGTTGTCCAGTTTTAAGCTCCAAGTGACTCTGTGACTGCAGACTCATGAATCTTCACATTGCTCGCAGTGCTGTGATGATTCAGAGGGCGTGTTACTTGTTACTGCAAGTATGTGATTTGCATACATGTGGTCACATGCCAACTAGTCTTGTTTGGCCTCACTTAATACACCTGTATTGAGCAAGGCCAGAAACAGTCTAGTTGTAAATGTGACCAGGAATATACTTATCAAATACTTCAGATCACATAACCGATGGCTCCCACTGCTGGCACAAGAGAAACCTCACAGCGCACAGTGCACACAACGTGAGGATTCTATATATAGTGACTGAAAACTTGTAGCTTAAGGTCAGACAACTGCTTTAAAGATGGGCCACTATTCATGAGCCACTGTGCTTGCCCCCCAGGCTAAAATTTGCCAGCCAGGCCGTGGCCGTGAGGACTGGAGTTTGGGGAACACTGTATTGTAAAGTGCTGCGGAATATGTTGGCGCTATATAAAGATTTATGATTATTATTATCTAGTTTTAGATTCTTGCTGAATTCTAAATTAAAAGTTCACAAATTCCAGGTCACATCTGTATCAGAAAATTATGGAAGATATTTCAGTTATCTCTTTTGTGATTTTGTATAGGAAAAATATATTTGTAGATTAGAAGAATACATTGCATGCCACTTTACTGAACTACTTCCTTCATTCCCTCATTACCATCTACAGTGTATCACAAAAGTGATTACACCCTTCACATTTTTGTAACTATTTTATTATATATTTTCATGGGATAACACTGAAGATATGACACTTTGATACAATGTAAAGTAGTAGTAAGTATACAGCTTAAATAGTGTAAATTTGGTGTGCCCTCTAAATAATATACAGCCATTATTGTCTAAAATGCTGGAAAAAGAAGTGAGTACACCCCAAAGTGAAAATGGCTAAATTGTACCCAAAGTGTCAATATTTTGTGTGGCCATCGTTATTTGCAAGCACTGCCTTAAAGAAGATCTGTCACCCCCTGGTGCTATGCTAACTGAATGCAGCACTGAATGCAGCGTGTCTGCTGCATTCAGAGAAGGGGTCCCCCATGTTTCTAGTCCCCTGTAAGTTGTTAAAAAGACTTTATAAAGTGTACAGATAAGGAGTCCGGAGGGACTTACTCAGTAATGAGTCATCACTGTTGCTGATGTCTTCCCCGCCTCCAGCCTTCTCTGTGCCACCTTCAGCCCTCAGCAATGACACATATAGGAGGTTGAACAAGAGAGGGCTGGAGGTGGTACACAGAAGGCTGAAGGTGGGGAGGAGGGCAGACACATAAAGGAGGCTGAACAAGAGGTGGCACAGAGAGGGCTGGAGGTGCGGAGGACACCAGCAACAGCGATGACACATTACTGAGTAAGCCCCTCCGGACTCCTTATCTATACATTTTATAAAGTCTTTTCAACAGCTTACAGGGGGCTAGAGACATGGGGGACCCCTTCTGTGAATGCAGCAGACATGCTGCATTCAGTGCTGCATTCAGTTAGCATAGCACCAGGGGGTGACAGATCCTCTTTAAGGCAGTGCTTTCAAATAACGGTGGCCAAACAAAATATTGACACTTTGGGCACAATTTTGCAATTTTCACTTTGGGGTGTACTCACTTTTATTTCCAGCATTTTAGACATTAATGGCTGTATATTATTAAGAGGGCACACTAAATTTACACTGTTATAGAAGCATGAAGTTCACTATAGCTTCACAGGAACCATTTGAATCCTCTTAGGCTCACACGCCGCATTTTTTTGTGAAGGCGTATTTTCCCACGTTTTGCGGCCGCTCTTTAGAGCGCTGGTAAAAAAAACAAGATGCGTTCACACACTTTTTTTATGGCCGCATTTTTCCCCCAAAAGCACAAGAGGGATGTGATGTCACACCGAGGGAGGAAGAATTCTATGTTCCTCCCCCCGTGTGACATGTCGGGGCTGTAGTTTCACTTTTGCAGTGTATCTACAGACACTGTGAAAGTGAAATAAAAAGTGAACAAAAGTTATTAAAAATAAAATACCTCTCCTCCGGCTGTCCCGGGACCCGAGGTGAGTTTTTAATTTTTAAATAACTTTTGTTCATATTTAGTTCGCTTTTGCAGTGTATGTAGATACACTGCGAAAGTGAAAATGCAGCCCCGACATGTCACACAGGGGGAGGAACACAGGATTCTTCCCCCCCCCCGTGTGACATCACATCCTGCTTCTCCTTCTGCACTCGCGTTTATATGCGTTGGCATACAGCATCTTGTGAACGGTGGTGCGTATTCCAGCACTTATAATGGCACCTATGGGAAAAAGTGCGTGCTATTAAGCGCAAAGAACTAACATGTTGATTATTTTTACGCATCTGAGGTTCCCGGCAAAGCGCAGCGTAAAAAAAAATGCGGTATTTACGCTACGTGTGAATGTAGCCTTACACTCTTCCATGATGACATTACGGAGCTTGTGAATGTTACAGATCTTACATGCCTCCACCTTCCATTTTAGGATGCCCTAAAGATGCTCAATAAGGTTTAGGTCTGAAGATCTGCTTGTCCAGTCCAGCATCATG
Source organism: Allobates femoralis (assembly GCA_033576535.1). Taxonomy (NCBI): domain Eukaryota; kingdom Metazoa; phylum Chordata; class Amphibia; order Anura; family Aromobatidae; genus Allobates; species Allobates femoralis. The sequence goes on along the minus strand of JARQOC010000001.1, from coordinate 387,985,916 downwards.
TTGGAAAACTGCCCCGCGGCCCAGTTTCTGAAGGGAGGGGCTAATGCTTTGCTTCAGTATGTCACAGTACATGTTCCCTCAGTGAGCTGTATTTTCCCACAGCCAGCAGCACTCTTGCAGCCCTAGACAATGACATTCCTACTACTATGCTTGATTGTAAGCAAACTGTCTCTTCAGGGGAGGAAGTAAACCCTAGTGCCACCTACTGGAAGTAGCATTCCTAAAAGTTAAAAGTGAATCTTTAAAGGGAACCTGACCCCTCCAAATCACCCCCAACCCTATGAACACTTGACCCTGCACCCTGAGACATCCTTTCCAGCGGTCCTTTTGTGTAAAAAATGAGTGGGGTAACATTGCCAAAAAGACCTTTATCCACTTACAAATCTGCAACTTCTTCTCCTTGAATAAAGTCTCACAGGGCGTTCCCTGTGAGACTAAGCCTGCCTGAGCTGCTCATTATCACGCCCCGATGGGCGTGATAAATAATCCTTCTCCTCCTCGCCCTGCTGTATGGGTGTAATAGCCGGTGTGACGCTATTTGCGTCACATCCGGTCATGGTGACGTCTGTGCAACCTTTAGGTGTACCGCCGACCTCACCATGCACATTGCGCATGCGCGGCTTATGCTTTACACCTAAAGGGTGTACAGACGTCACCATGACCGGATACATACATACAGCAGGGCGAAGAGGAGAAGGATTATTTATCACGCCCATCGGGGCGTGAGAATAAGCGGCTCAGGCAGGCTTAGAGTCTCACAGAGAACGCCCTGTGAGACTTATTCAAGAAGAAGAAGTCGCAGATTTGTAAGTGGATAAAGGCCTTTTTGGCAACGTTACCCCACTCATTTTTTTACACAAAAGGACAGCTAGAAAGGATGTCTCAGGGTGCAGGGACAGGTATTCATAGGGTTGGGGGTGATTTGGAGGGGGTCAGGTTCCCTTTAACAAGCCTTGTAATTTGATTTAGGATTTATTCCAGAGCCAGAGCAGATCCCCAATCCGCAGATTATAAGCAAGACACATTTGCCTTTGTACTCCTCATCCGGTTGTCCCCACACAATCTTTTTTTAACCATTTGAATTTTTATTGGTAACAACAAAAACATGTTATGCAATTGCTGACTAACATGTCATCAGCAGAAAGAGTAAAAATAAGATTTTGAAATAGGCAAGGCAGGGAAGGGGAGGAGGAAAAGTAATAAACCTAGACAAACAAAGGCAAAGAGCGAATAAGGAAACAGGGGGGGAAGGAAGGGAGTTTACAGCACTCCGCTGCAATAAATCTTAAACTTCAGGCAGTTTTTAATCAGTGTCAAGTTGCCTGGGAGGAGTCAGGAATAGCGAAGAGGAGACCCATGGGTCCCACCAAGTAGTAACTTTGTCCCGTCTATTGATGTTAGGTGACAAAACAGTTTCATATTGGTAGTGTAGATGCAATTGTGACAAGAGGTCCAACCCGGACGGCGACGAATGGGACTTCCACAGTCTAGCAATGCATATCCGAGCTGCAATCAGAATATTGACGAGGATAGGTCTGACCGGAAAGGGGATCTCCTCCAGGCCTATACCCAGAAGGGCCATAGGCGTCTCTAAACTGAAAGGAATTTGGGTAACTTTACCAATAATGGTCTGAACCTCTCTTCAAAATTTTTGGATTTCAGGGCAGTCCCACCACATATGCGATATTGTGCCAGGCTGCATGCATTGTTTCCAACTAAAGGGAGAGATATTGTCGGCAAATTTGGCCAACTTAGTGGGATAGATATACCAATTGAAGTGGATTTTATTCGCCTGTTCGAGGTGAGAAATGCAGGAGGAGAATATGGAGGTATGAGTGAAAGCATACTCACAATTCTCCGGAGAGGCCGTGAAACCTAATCTGGTCTCCCAGTCTGTAACATAAGGGAGTTTAGCGGAAACTCCAGCCTGAAGGAGGTTCTTATATATTATGGAGAGTCTATGTTGAGTCAGGGAGCGGGATTTAAAAAAACGCTGTAGTGAGGCGTCAGAGGTGGTGACACTGAAAGGTGGTTTGTGAGACTGGGAGAGCAGATGACGGATCTGAAGATATTGGCAGACCGAGGAGCGTGCGATCCCATATGTGACCATTAAAAAATTGAAGGAGCATAAACTAACATCCGCATACAATTGTTGAAGAGAGGAGATGCCATTGTTCCTCCAGTGCACCAACGAAAGATCCTCCACTAGAAGCTCCAGGGCCTCAGATGACACGGAGTTATAAAGGAAGGGGAGGTGCTTTCTGCCAAGAGATGACCAAACCGCAATCAAGGACGCCATGGTAGATAATGGGGCCTTGAACGTCAGGGGCTGCAATAGTAAAGATTCTAAAAGGAGCCTCGTAGAGCCTCTTGGAGAATAATAAGATTCTATGTGAAGCCAGGGGACGTTGAAACACCGGTTTCACCAAAGGAGGGTAGGTTCCAAGATGGCTGCGGTATGGCAGTGTCGTAAATCCGGAGCTCCAAGACCCCCCAGCACATATGAGAGGGTAAGCAGTTTGAGGGAGAATCTAGGTGGTTTATTATTATAAATAAATAAAATAAATAAAATCTTTATTTATATAGCACCAACATATTCCGCAACGCTTTACAATACAGTGGGTAATAGATGAAAATACACAGTATAATGCAGTAAGAGAATGCACAATACAGTAATTCCAGTAGAGAATGAAAACAGTACAATAATAGGAAACAATACAATAAGCATTAAATCAATGTAAAAAATACAATAGATAAAACAAAAAATAAGGGTGACCCTGCTCAAGAGCTTACAATTTACAACGAGATAGGGGTTATACAAAGTACACGGGCTTATCACACTAATGGTCTAGGCATCTTGAGGAAATGGGGGATAGAACTAAAGTTACATGAATGGTCACCAGACAATCTGTGTAGACCTTTTGGGTTTGGTGGAATTTAAAGAAGATTTATGTTGAGAGAGATAGTGAATGGGCTATGTAAAGTACAAAGGAATTTTGTTGGCGGCCTATCAGTCTGGGGTGCAAGGTGTTGTGTGTAGCCTTGCCTACTCCAGGTGCTCCTGTGGCAACCGAACCGTGGAGTGGGATGCCACACTATCATAACTGGAAATGGCCACCTAAAGATGATGACATTTATTATGTCGCCTGTCAAATTTTAAGAAAGGTTGATAATCCCCTGAAAATGGGTTCTAGGGACATTTGGGAATTTTTTGATTAGCCTAGAAGTTAAATGAGCAGTGAGCACAAATTTACATCCTTGTTGAAGTTCTTCATTAGCTGTGTCTGAATTCATTGGACTGGACCACATATGTAGGCCTAGATTAAAATTTAGTCTACATTATGTAATTGATCAACGGTCATATTTTGTAATCAAAATTTCCACTCTGCAAAAATGTTGACAACTGATATATGAATATTGATTACATTTTTATACATAATTTTAGTCAACATATGTAGTTCACACCAATGAATTCACATGAAGCCTATGTTTTGTCTAAATAAAGTCAGTTTGCCACATCAAGTATGAACACTGACAAAGTTCAACACATTCTTTGTTTTGTAAAGTAAGTTACTACATTGTGTTATAACATACCGTATATACTCGTGTATAAGCCGACCCGTGTATAAGCTGACCCCCCTACTTTTGCCCCCAAAACCTGGGAAAACCTATTGACTCGTGTATAAGCGAGGGTGGACCTCAGTACAGGTATACAGCCCCCATCAGTGTGATATACAGGCCCCCAGTGGTATATACAGGCCCCAGCAGTGTTACAGCAGCAGCCCAGTGGTATATACAGCAGCAGCGCCAGGGGTATACATAGCAGCAGCCCCAGGGGTATACATAGCAGCAGCCCCAGTGGTATATACAGCAGCAGCCCCAATGGTATATACAGCAGCAGCCCCAATGGTATATACAGCAGCAGCCCCAATGGTATATACATAGCAGCAGCCCCAGGGGTATACATAGCAGCAGCCCCAGTGGTATATACAGCAGCAGCCCCAATGGTATATACAGCAGCAGCCCCAATGGTATATACAGCAGCAGCCCCAGGGGTATACATAGCAGCAGCCCCAGGGGTATACATAGCAGCAGCCCCAGGGGTATACATAGCAGCAGCCCCAGGGGTATACATAGCAGCAGCCCCAGGGTATACATAGCAGCAGCCCCAGGGGTATACATAGCAGCAGCCCCAGGGGTATACATAGCAGCAGCCCAGGGGTATACATAGCAGCAGCCCCAGGGGTATACATAGCAGCAGCCCCAGGGGTATACATAGCAGCAGCCCCAGGGGTATACATAGCAGCAGCCCCAGGGGTATACATAGCAGCAGCCCCAGGGGTATACCGGCCGCCCACCCGCCCGCCACCATCTGTATACATGCGTCCCCCCTATCAGTATCCAGGGCCCCCCTTGCAGCCCAAACCTGTAAAGGAAGATCATTATACTTACACCTGCGCCCGCCGCCGTCCCCGCTCTGCACCGCGCTCCTCCATCTTCTTCCGTCTTCCTCCTCGGTCGCACAGGCAATGCGCCATCGAAGGCCGCCGACACTGGCCGGAAGCGCAAAAATGCTGGCGCCGGACACCACATACCCCCACCAATGCCCGCTCCACGCACCGCCCGCCGCTCCCTTGCCGCCAGGGCCGCACCATCCATTGGACAGTGTGAGGAGCCCTGCGTCCCAAGCAGCAGCAGCAGCCACGGGGATCGGCATTAGAGAAGGGGGCGGCGCCAGCATCGGTGGCCGCCTTCATGAGAGACGTTGGCAGCCGCAGCGTCCCCCAATAAGATGGCGGCGCTGTCATTGTAGGCTGTAGGGGCGGCGGGGCTGCAGTCTGCTACCAACTCACTCCCCCCCGGTCCTCAACAAAGGCTACAGGGGCGACGGGGCTGAGATCTGCACCCACACTGCCCCTGCTTACCCCCCAATCACCCACACTCCCCCTGCTTACCCCCCAAATCACCCACAAAGCCCCTGCTTACCCCCCACTCACCCACACTGCCCCTGCTCACCCCCCCACTCACCCACACTGCCCCTGCTCACTCCTCTTACCCCCGTATGTCCTCACTCACTCCCCGCACTGCCCCTGCTCACTCCTCTTACCTCCCCACATTCCCTCACTTCCCACACTGCCCCTGCTCATGCCCCCACTCTGTACCTGCTTACCCCTCTCACCTCCCCCACATGCCCCCAATCACTCACACTGCCCCTGCTCAACCCCCCACTCACCCACACTGCCCATGCTCATGCCCCCACTCACCCCACACTGTCCCTGCTCAGTCCCCACTCACCCCACACTGCCGCTGTTTACCCCTTTCACCTCCCCACTCACCCCACACTGCCCATGCTCACCCCTCTTACCCCCCCACATGCCCTCCCTCCCCACAGTGCCCCTGCTGATGCCCCACAGGGTGAAGTGACAGCTGCTGCCCCCAATGCCAAACAGCCCGCCCCCATCTTGATGTCACCCCACTCCCAATGCGATAGCATCGGGCCTTTTTACTAGTATACCATATTTTTCGGATTATAAGATGCACTTTTGTTCCCCCAACTTTTGGGGGAAAGTGGGGGGTTCGTTTTATACGGATTATATACTGCAGGGGTAGCTGGAGGCAGCCCTGAAGCGGGCTGGCTGCGGACTGACTGTCTCCTGCTCCTGCTCATTTAATATTCACTGCCGCTGTCCACCTCTCAGTGCTGAAGTTGCACTGAGAGATGGACGGGGGAGCAATGCATATTTTGTGAGCCCACACTCACCCCCGTTCTTCTCTCACCCTCTCCATTGTGTAATTGTCTAGATGCCTCCCATGTCCTGCTGTCACCCCATCACTGTGATATGCCCCCACCTCCTGCTGTCACCCCATCACTCTGATATACCCCCCATGTCCTGCTGTCACCCCATCAGTCTGATATGCCAACCCAGTCCTGTTGTCACCCCATCACTGATATGCCCCACATCCTGCTGTCACCCCTTCACTCTGATATGCCCCCCCACGTCTTGCTGTCACCAAAATCACTCTGATATGCCCCCCCATGTTCTGCTGTCACCCCTTCACTCTGATATGCCCCCATGCTGGCGCGCAGCAAGTAATATAAAAAACGCTTCTTACTTACCCTCCGGCGATTTGTGTTCACAGTGTCACCGCCGTCTCCTGGTCTCTGTGCTGCTGCTCGGTGTCTTCCGATCATGTGATCAGGCCCACAGTGATTATGTCATCGCTGTGTGCTTACCGAGCAGCAGCGTAGAGACCGAGAGACGGTGGTGACACTGCACACAGATCGCTGGAGGGTAAGAAAGGAGCATTTTTTATTTTACTTGCTGCGGGCCAGCATGGGGGCATATCAGAGTGAAGGGGTGACAGCAGGGTTGTGGGGGGGCATATCAGAGTGATGGGGTGACAGCAGGACGTGGGGGTGGCATCTACACAATGGAGGGGGTGACAGCAGGATGTGGGGGGCATGTAAGAGTGATGGGGTGAGTGCAGGACAAGGGGCCATCTACACAATGGAGGGGGTGGGTGTACGACGTGGGGGGGCATATGGAGTGAGTGAAGAATGGGGGTAAGTGCAGGATGCGGGGGGCATATTGAGTGGGTGAGTACAGCACGGTGGTAAGTGCAGGATGGGGGCCATATGGAGGGGGTAAGTGCAAGATGGAGGGCCCTATGGGGAGGGTGAGAGCAGAAGGGAAGTAAATGCAGGATGGGGGGCTATATGGAGGGGTAAGTTCAGGATGGGGGGACATTACATACATACATACACACAAAGATGAGGGACATATGTACTGATTTGTAAGACAGACACTGGTATTATAAGACGGACCCCATTTGACATGAAAAAAAACTCTTTTCCTTCACCAAATTTGGGGGTGTGTCTTATAAAGCGAAAAATACGTTACATTCACTCATTTTTGTGCCTGCCTTCAAAGAACAGTCTGTAGCCATCATTAACTCAGTTTTTGGCTTGTGAATGTAGCGTAAGTTACCGTGGAATGACCCAGACTAGAAATCTTATCAGAACACTTCAGTAATCCACACCAAAAATGCACTGCGTGTACATCACTGTGTATTTGCAGCATTTTTTCATGCGTACAATGAGGTCAATGGGTAAAAAACGCTGCAATAGCTGATATGCTACAGATTTTTCTGCATCAAATTCTGCACCTTTTCTGAAGCAGACAAAAAAGCATCATGTGCACAATATTTACGGTTTGTGCTCACTATCAGGAATTGTAGTGTTTTGGACGCAGCGTCTTGCTGCTGCATCCAAAACACTGCGTTGTACAGGACAAGCATAGTGGATGGGTTTTCAAAAAATCCCATGCCAACCTATGCTTCTCCCGACTACAGCGTTATTTCAGCCATAGTGCGGGTTTCCGGACAACAGCATTTCCACATCATGTTCATTTCATGCTGCGAAGACGGAAGACATAACCATCGGGTACATGCAGGGAGAAGCCACCCTGCACCCACCGTAGATCGTGGGCACAGGGCGGTTGCAGTCTCCCTGTGTTCAGCACTCAGTGGCTCAAGATCGTGAGCACCCAGCCTAAAGGATTCTCATTGACTTTGTTGGCACAAGGATTTTCTTGCAGATTTAAAAGGGATCCTGTCACCTCCAAAACGCCATCTTAGCTACAAAAACACTTCTTTTGTGTCCTAAAAGCATCCTGTCAAAGTAGATAGAAATGATGTAATACTCCCTCATTAGCCATGTTAATTAGCAGGGGCAGGGCGTGTTTGTTTTTTGCCTGTCGGCATAAGATCACGCCCTAATTGGGTGTGATCTTTTATTCATGTTCTATTCAGGCGCCCTCCCTGCGCTGGCTGGGCATGAATGACGCGAATGCCGTCATTTTCGATTGGATGACGTCAGTACACCCACGCCGCAGTGTTCTGCTTCAAGCACCACATGCGCAATGCGGAGCTTGAAGCCGAAAGAGCGGCGTGGGTGTACTAACATCACCCGATCCCGGAAATGATGCAATTCGCGTCATTCATGCCCAGCCAGCGCCGTGGAGAGCAGGGAGGGCGCCTGACCAGAATATGAATAAAAGATCACACCCATTAGGGCGTGATCTTATGCCGACAGGCAAAAAAACAACACGCCCTAAGGGCTAAAGAATATAGCCCCTGCTAATTAACATGGCTAATGAGGGAGTGTTAAATTGTTTTATCTACTTTGACAGGATGCTTTTAGCCTATAAAAATTCATCTATAAAAATTCAAGAATGCGCACATAGGGTGATATCTTCTTTGAAGAAGGACAAAAGGTTATATAAAGAGGCTGCTCACCTGATACAGTTGTGAAAACCCACAACTGGTAATGATCGCTCAGATACAAGTAGCTGCTGCAGGACCGTACTCTCCACAGATCCCTTTGGTATAATCAGCTCCCAGGACACAGTACCTCGAGGTTCGCGCTGCCACTTCAGAAAGGAACAAAAGAAGCCAGTACAAGGAATGTCTGGAACAACGATTCTTCTTTATTATCCTACGCGTTTCAGAGTTATCTCCAACTCCTTCATCAGGGAATGCTTTTAGGACACAAAAGAAGTGTGAGAATATAGTGATAGGATGCTGCAGGAACGTGTTTTTGTAGCTTAGGTCGCGTTTTGGAGGTGACAGGATCCCTTTAAGAAAATCTGCATGCAAAACTGCTACGTGGACACACAGCCTTGGGGTATGTGCACATTGTGTGTTTTTTTATGCAATTTTGCCTGTATGCCTATCCTGAAGCCACCAAAGGCTGGTTTCACACTACCATCATTTTTATTGCGAATAAATCTTTACAATAGAAAGAAAATCGAAAGTAAAATGCAATTATTGTCATTTGTAACAACAGTAATTAAATATCAGAATGATCGCATCTCAGTTATCTTACAAATTATTAACATATATTGGTAACAAAGAAAATAAGAATCCCTTTCATCCCTCCCCCCTGCTATTTAATCGTCTAATATAACTATTTGGTTGATTTTGCCTAGCTAAAACATATATTAATTGTATAAATCTTATGTAAAAGTTAAATGCTACCTCTCAATTTGCCTTATGTACCTTTCAAATCCTCTAAAGCATACCACTCTGTGTGTTTGTAAGGTGTCATAAATCTTTCTATCTCTACATCTGAAAACGTGTTCAAAATAAATGGTTTCCATTTAAGGAAAAATTTATGAGTCATTTTGGTAGGATTTCTGAGTGTCTCCATGGATTCAAGCTCCAAGGATCTCCTGAGCATATTTCGTACTATTTCAATTGAAGGAACAGCTTCCTGGAGCCAGTGTAACAAGAGTTGTCTCTTGGCCACAAGAGATATTGTGTGAAATAAGACATGTACCTGCCCAACCGATGTGGTAGCAGCTGAGTAGTGGAATAGCCATAACCTCGGATCATCTCTACATTCCACCGGAAATAATCCCGAGGCAAGAATGCCCACCTCCCTCCAAAATTTTTGTGTTTCCGTACAAGACCAAATCCCATGTTCAAGATCAGTCATGAGGGCTTTACATTTAGGACACCTTACCCATCTTTCACTATTGGCCGGAGAAGGTGGAATATTGAAGCCTTTGATAGTGCCATGTATTAGTCTATATTGAGTATCCCTCCATTTTTCATTTATAATATGTTTCCTTACTAAGTCCCATCCTGTTAGTGTATTTTGAGTTAGATCAGGATCAGGTAGTGTTTCTTCCATATGGAAAATAGGTTATGGGATGTCAGGGGTTTAAGGTTTTTTGTAGTTTACTATATAAGGTGGTTATAGATTATGTCATTGGGGGTAATTCCCATTAATGCTCCCCACTCGCCTCCTCTATTTCTGTCTTAACATTACGTAAACTGGACAGTAGATGTCACTGAATTTGTAAACACGGCAACCAATGGGACCCCGGGAGGTTAAATTGTTTAGAATTTCAGTACTCGTCAGCCATCTCTTCTCTCCCATGTGCATAAGGTCTCCTAAAGTTTTTACACCTCTCTCCCTCCATGTACGAAATAGCAGATTATCAGCCCCTTGTGGAAAGGATGGAGCTGCCCAAGGATTAAAAATTTTAGAAATCTGCCATGAAAGATTCATTTTTCTTCCTCACTGCCTTCCAAGTCATCACTGTGTCTCTACAAATGGATGTGCACTTGCTTCTTGGGGGCAGTGTTTTCAGTGAGGAATGTAACAGGGCCGATAGTTCCCAAGGTTTGGAGAACTCTCCCTCAAGGGCCAGATCGGAGAGCTTGGAGGTATTGTTGATCCAGTCTAGGACATTTCTCATGACGCATGCCAAGTTATAACCCCTAATATCTGGGACTCTCAAACCCCCTCTTCTCTTGTTTGCATTAGGGTGGTTAGTTTAATTCTGGCTCTTTTGCCTCCCCACAGGAATTTGGAAAATGCCGTATTCAGTCGTCTAACATCTGTGTGTTTTAGCAACATTGGAATCGTCTGGAGCGGATAGAGTAGTCTAGCGAAGCTAACCATTTTGATCAAGTGAGATCGGCCCAGCAGTGACAGGGGAAGATTTTTCCAGCATTCCAATTCTCTTTCTATTTTTTCTATTATTGGGAGAAAATTCAATTTGTATATCAGTTCGGGTGTTCTAGCCAGTTGGACTCCTAGATATTTCAAATTATTCTTGGCAACAGGGATACCACATAGTGTGGTTACAGGTCTGTTATGTTTCCCATTTTTGAGGAAGAGAATTTCACATTTGTCTGTGTTTAATATGAATCCTGATAGTGTCCCTATTTTTTCTATGGCGTCTAGGATTGTTTTAAGGTCTCTTAGGGGGTGTTGCACAAATAGAATAATATCATCGGCAAACAGGGACAGCTTAACTTCCTTTTCTCCTACTCTAAGGCCTTCATAGGTGGTATGAGCGGATAGTCTTAAATGCAGTGCACTATTGCTAAATTAAAAAGAAAGGCGACAGCGGGCAGACCTGTGCCGAGTTCCCTTCATTCTCAGTGTGGAATTTCTTCTGACAGGAATCCCGGAATGCTAAACACATGCACTTCGATTATTTATAAAGATCTTAAAAATTGGCGAAAGGGCCCCTCGCAACCATTAGTGTCTAGACCCAATCCACCATGACCACCTAATTAACAAACGCTTTCTCAGCATCGAGGGTGATCACTGGATGGAATTCCCCCCCGTCCGTCCATTACTGTTTGTTTACTTAATAGTAGCATAGCTCTCCTAATGATTGGTAGTTGTGACCAGACCTCTTACAAAACCCGATTTGATGTGGTTGAATCAGTCTGGTAGAATCGATGCCAACCTATCCCGCTAAAATTTTTGACAGAAGTTTTAAATCTTGGTTTATCAGAGAGATGGGTCTATAACTAGATGGGTCCGATGGGGGTTTGCCAGTAATGAGAATCAATTTTATATGGGCCATATTCATTCTCTCTGGAATCGGAGAACCTCTCAATATGGAGTTGTATAGTTCCGTCAAAACAGAGGAAATCTGATCTTTTAAAACTTTAAAGAAGGCCCCATTGAAGCCATCAGGTCCCGGTGCTTTACCAGGGTTTAGTAGATTAATTGCCATTTTTATTTCATCTGTTGAGACGGGGCTATTTAAATAAAGTTTGTCATCGTCTGTCAGGCCAGGCATCTTGATGGAGTTTAGCCATGAAACATCTGTCATTCTACTAGTGTTACTTTCCCTGTATAACGTTGCATAGTGTTTTCCTAGTATCTGGGAAATTATTTTGGGATCGGACCACAGCCTGCCGTGCCCATCAGCAATTGTTAGTATAGTCGTGGTTGGTCTCCTGCCCCTTGCTAGTCTTGCTAGTAGGCGCCCGGCCTTATCACCATATCTGTTCAATTCTATTTACAGATGGTTTCTGTATAGGTCTTCCCTTCTAGCTGCCCAAGTATCAAACGACCTCTTTGCCAATAACCAATTATCTCTATCCGCCTCACCCATAGTTTCTTTATATACGAGATACATCTCTCTCACTTTGGTGCTGGCTAAAATATATTTTTCTTTGACTTTCTTTTTCAATTTAGCGCTGTGAGCCATGATATGACCCCGCAAGACCGTCTTTGCAGTTTCCCAGAACAATCCTGGAGTAGACTCATGAGCTGCATTGTTTGTTTGAAAATCTGACCACCATTCTTTAAGCAATTTACCAAAATTCTCATCTCTTGTCAAAGTATCAGGGAACCTCCACAAATAATCTGTTCCCTTGGGGAAGGCATCCTTGGTCTCGAGTATCATCGGACTATGGTCGGATATGACCATGTCTCCCATCTCCGCCTCCACCACTCTCTGAAACAACAAGGTCGAGGTGAAAAACATATCCAGTCTCGACCATGTTTTATGAGCATGAGAAAAGTGGGTAAACTCCCTTTCAAGGGGATGTAATGTGCGCCAGGTATCGACCAGACTGCAATTGATGAGCAAATTCCCCAACAGACTTGGTCTTGAAGAAGGCCCATCATCACCTCCCGAAAGACCTCTCACATCTTCCCTCCTTCTGTCTTCTATCTCATTAATGACCCAGTTATAATCTCCCCCTAGTAATTTGTTACTTTCTTGGTCTATCAGAATTTGGTCGGTCAAGCTTTGAAAAAAGGGTTCTTGTAATGTATTCGGGGCATATATGTTATATAGACTATACGTGACATTTTGGATCTGAATACGCATATGATATAGTCGACCCTTATCATCTGATGATGAGGATAGTATTTTGTGGGCAAGGTTTTTACTGATAAGGATCATGACCCCAGCTTTCCTGTCATCAGCCCCTGAGCCGTACACTTCCCCAACCCATAGTTTTTTGAGTCTAAAGAAGTCGGTTGGAGCGAGGTGCGTTTCCTGTAGCAACGCCACATCAGCTCCAAGTCTCTTGAGGTGACGAAGAACCATCATACACTTGGCCGGGGATCGTAGGCCCTTAACGTTCCATGAAATCCATCTCACCATCTCAAATGTGTGGAAGCGATTTCAAATGGTAGGTGTATGACATATTTCTTAAATGTAGAGTAGTAAAGCATCTGATCATATCTACTTAGGCAGATTGTAGCATAAGAGGGCATCAAATATGTCAGTGTTAGCAAGGCTATTTTTTCTCCCCTGTTTTTAAAACCTCCCCCCAACTTTTCTTCCCCCCTCATTCTCTCCATCTCCATCCGTAAGTCTTGTTGACTTCGCTTTTTTCCTCCTGGCTGAAGCAATGAGCTCAGCCCTCCTCCTTCATTAAATAACCAAAAATACTATCTATAATATGATCCCAGACCCCTAGAACATAAACAAGAAATTATTAACGTCCTGCATTGTTGGAAATTGATATACCATCCCCACGTGTAACAGGTAAAAAAACCCTCATATAACCTCTCATCAATAGTAATTACGTAACTAGCACAACTTTTAGTATTCCCCATCCCCCCCCATCCATCCATAACTCGTCGAATCTGCGAAGGGGAGAAAAAAAAAAAAAAAAGGGGGGGGGGGGGAGAAGAAGGGGGAGCGTCTCGGCATCATAAATCTCTTTCTCCATCCTCTTGAAAAGGCAGATCCATGTCAGATTATATCCAAAATATGTGTGAATCACCCAGTTCAGTGATCAGCATAAACGCTTGTGATCGCCGCTCCAGGTTGAACAAAGGGAGAAATATCTTCATGTCTCTGTCTCTCTCTAATCATGTGGGTTGACCCGTTTTTCTCCTGCTCCATCTGGTCGCGGGTTGGCGTTGTTGTCTAGGAGATTGCATCTTCTCCTGGGAACTTTGTGGCAAAGATTCTGACCGCAGTCTTTATGTCCGTGATGATACAGTTCCGTTATCTAAACCTCTTTCCGGTACATGAGTGTCTCCTCCTCCTCTTGGGCTACTCGAATGTGACCAATTTCTGTCCGGCATGGTGTTTTTTACATTAATTGACTTCATAGCCTCTGCAGGGTCTGTGAAAGACACCATGTCACCTGCTGGAGTCCTAAATCGCAGGGTGGCCGGGTAGTTGAGTTGGAACGTTTCTTTTAAACAATATTGTACAGGCGTCACTGAAGGCTCTCCTCTTCCTAGTCACCTCAACTGAATAGTCAGCAAATAGTAGGACTCTGTGACCCAGGATCAGGAGTGGATGTCTTTTAGCCTTATATGCACGCAGTATCTCCTCTTTATCCCTGTGGTTGAGATATTTGGCAATGGCATGCCTCGGTTTATCAGAGTCTCTATCACGTGTGAAGCCGTTATTTTCATTTTCCCTGGGGGTATCTCTTGGGGGTCCTATTCTGTGGGTACGTTCGGTTCTGCACTTATGGGAAAGACCCAGTTCTTTAGGTAGTTCAGCCTCAAATACCTCCACAAGCAGTCCCGGGGAAATGGATTCAGGGAGACCCACGATTTTAAGATTGCTACGGCGAGTTCTATTTTCAATATCATCAAGTTTGTTCAAAGTGGATAATGACTGTTTCTGTAGATCAAGCACCTGTTGTTCTAATTCCAACACTCTCTCCTCTGCTGCAGCAATCCTATCCTCAGCTTCCTGCAGTTGTTGGTCATGGTGCTTGATTTTAGTATGCAAATCTTTTGTAGTTGCTGCTACTAAATCTTTGACTGTCTGTCTGAATTCTTCTGCTAAATGAATTGCCATTTCCTTGGCTAGCAACTTATAGTCTATCTGTTGCAGCCCAGATGTATTAATAGCTGGTCTTCCTTGCAGCCATGTTTCCTCCTGATGCCTGGACCCCTGTGCCCCTTCTGTATTTGTCTCTGGGGAAGCTTCTACCTCCTTATCTCCTGGTGCCTTCCCCTCCTCCATGGTCCTCTCTCTCCCCGCTGTTGTGGGAGCAGTCTGGATCGGCTGGGTCGGCTGGCCCTCCGCCGCCATTGTGCACTTCCCACGCTTTGTCTCCGGTCCCTGCGCCACCCCGCATGTCTCCGTCTCACCTCTTATCACATACAGATCCATAGTGACCGGTGTGTTGCATCCTCCGCCGCTCATTTCGGAGGGTTAGGAGTCCCGGGGTCTGGGGATTGCTGTGGATTGTGAGGAGGGCTCTGGAGCTTCCTTAGCTGCTGCTGCACATGGCGGCGCCGGAACTGGAAGTGACTACCATAATTTTTAATCCGGGTAAAACCTGAATCCACTGCAATTGTAAAACATAATGCAGCTGAATGCACCCGCACAGGGATTCTCACTGATCTGTCTCACGGATTAGTGATAATACCAATGCGCGAGTGTCCTGTTGCATCAGGTTTTGATCGTTTTTCTTTGCTGGATTAGGTGGAAAATGACACGCCCCTTAGTGGGTGAATCATCTAAAACTGGGTTCTGGGCATGCTCTTTAACAAAACCCGGATCCGGCATCCGGAGCCAGCGGGATCCAGATCCGGGTTCCATAAAGCACCATTATAAATTAACTTGTAGTGCCCCAGATCCAGGTGTCCACGGTTTTTAAACGGTCATCAAAATCGTTACAAAATGCATATTTGGTTTCAGTGTAAAAACCGTGGACACCTGGATCAGGGGGAACCAAAAACAACTGAGGCATTCTAGTAGAACAAGTGGCTGAAAGTCAATGGCCACAATAGGGGGTGGAGGTTAGAGAGGAGGCATCATCTCTCAGACACAGTTGGCAAGGAGGAACACTGAGCGTGAAGCGAGGGTCTGGGAGCAAGACCTCCAGGAGGGGTGGGGTGGTGCAGGAGAGGGTAAAGCCCCCTTGCATAACAAGCCTAGAGTGCCCACAACTGCACCACAACCTACCTGGACGTCTTACCCCCGCTTCTATTATAATCAACTCTATGTCCATGTGGATTGAAGAAGCATTGCTTATTTCCTTAGTTAACCGAGGACACACCCATCACATCAGGGCAGTCTGCTCGGCCACACCCAGTGTTCCTCCTTCACCCACTGAGGTAAAGTGATGATGCCTCCTCTTTAAGGTCTGCCCCCTCATCACTATTCACTTCTGGTCACTTGTTCTGTAAGAAAGCCAACAACTGGATGCACCCGCAAGTCAGTGGGCCTGAATACGGATGTGGGTGCATCCAGTTCTAGCTGGATTCACACGGATACTGAAAACCGGCAGTGTGAAACAAGCCAAAGTCAGTCAGTCTCTCTCTGAAAAAGAAAAAAAAAAACACTATAAAAATGCAACATACGGTAGATGTGTAAAAAACGCATTGCGTGTGATTTTCAGCCAGAAGATGCAGATTTGGGGCAAAAACGTTATGCACCAAATACTCAACTTGTGCACTAAGCCTAATCCCATAATAAACCACACTTCCCTCTTCACCACCCTCATACCCAGCACACTTCATTGCCCGGCTCACCAGGCTCATACCCAGCTGTGTTCCCCCAGCACCCTTCATTGCCCGGATAACCAGGCTCATACCCAGCTGTGTCCCCCCCAGCACCCTTCATTGCCCAGCTCACTAGGCTCACACCCAGTTATGTATAGTCATGGCCAAAAGTTTTGAGAATGATACAAATATTAATTTTTACAAAGTCTACTGCTTCAGTTTTTCTAATGGCAATTTGCATATACTCCAGAATGTCATAAAGAGTGATCAGCTTAACAGCAATTACTTGCTAAGTCAATATTTGCCTAGAAAATGAACTTTAACCCCCAAAACACATTTCAACATCATTGCAGTCCTGCCTTAAAAGGAGCAGCTAACATCGGTTTAGTGATTGTTCCATTAACACAGGTGTGGGTGTTGATGAGGACAGGGCTGGCGATCAGTCATGATTAAGTAAGAATGACACCACTGGACACTTTAAAAGGAGGGGGGTGCTTGGTATCATTGTTTCTCTTCAGTTAACCATGGTTATCTCTAAAGAAACACGTGCAGCCATCATTGCACTGCACAAAAATGGCCTAACAGAGAAGAGTATCGCAGCTAGAAAGATTGCACCTCAGTCAACAATCTATCGCATCATCAAGAACTTCAAGGAGAGAGCTTCCATTGTTGTCATAAAGGCTCCAGGGCGCCCAAGAAAGACCAGCAAGCGCCAGGACCGTATCTTAAAACTGTTTCAGCTGCGGGATCGGACTATCAGCAGTGCCGAGCTTACTCAGGAATGGCAGCAGGCTGGTGTGAGTGCTTCTGCACGCACTGTGAGGCAGAGACTCTTTCAGCATGGCCTGGTTTCAAGTAGAAACTCACAGGGAACAAGGAATAGGAATGAGCTCACCCCTCCTTCTCAGAAGATCCAGTCAGGTGCTTCAGCCGACGGCCGGCCACCGCCCAAGTCAAAGAATATGGTTTCAAGGAGGGCAGCAAAGAAGCCACTTCTCTCCAGAAAAATCAGGGACCGACTGATATTCTGTAAAAGTTACAGGGAGTGGACTGCTGAGGACTGGGGTAAAGTCATTTTCTCTGATGAATCCTCTTTTCGATTGTTTGGGACATCTGGAAAACAGCGTATTTGGAGAAGAAGAGGTGAGCGCTACCACCAGTCTTGTCTCATGCCAACTGTAAAGCATCCTGAAACCATTCATGTGTGGGGTTGCTTCTCAGCCAAGGGAATTGGCTCACTCACAGTCTTGCCTAAAAACACAGCCATGAATAAAGAATGGTACCAGAATGTCCTCCAAGAGCAACTTCTCCCAACCGTCAAAGAGCAGTTTGGCGCCCAAGAATGCCTTTTCCAGCATGATGGAGCACCTTGCCATAAAGCAAAGGTGATAACTAAATGGCTCAGGGAACAAAACAGAGATTTTGGGTCCATGGCCTGGAAACTCCCCAGATCTTAATCCCATTGAGAACTTGTGGTCAATCATCAAGAGACGGGTGGACAAACAAAAACCTACAAATTCTGGCAAAAATGCAAGCATTGATTATGCAAGAATGGACTGCTATCAGTCAGGATTTGGTCCAGAAGTTGATTGAGAGCATGCCAGGGAGAATTGAAGAAGTCCTGAAGAAGAAGGGTCAACACTGCAAATATTGACTTGCTGCATTAACTCATTCTGTCAATATAACCTTTTGGTACTCATAATATGATTGCAATTATATTTCTGTATGTGATATAAACATCAGACAAACACAAATAAAAACCAGAGAGCAGCAGATCATGTGAAAATATCATTTTGGTGTCATTCTCAAAACTTTTGGCCATGACTGTACCCCCAGCACCCTTCATTGCCCAGCTTACCAGGCTCATACCCAGCTGTGCCCCCCCCAGTACCCTTCATTGCCTGTCTCACCAGGCTCATACCCAGCTGTGTCCCCTCAGCACCCTTCATTGCCCGGCTCACCAGGCTCATACCCAGCTGTGCTCCCCAGCACCCTTCATTGTCCAGCTCACCAGGCTCATACCCAGTTATGTACTCCCAGCACCTTTCATTGTCCGTCTCACCAGGGTCATACCCAGCTATGTACCCCCAGTACCCTTCATTGCCCGGCTCACCAGGCTCATGCCCAGCTATGTACTCCCAGCACCTTTCATTGTCTGGCTCACCAGGCTCATACCCAGCTATGTACCCCCAGCACCCTTCATTGCCCGGCTCACCAGGCTCATACCAAGCTATGTACTCCCAGCACCTTTCATTGCCCGGCTCACCAAGCTCATACCCAGCTATGTCCCCCCAGCACTCTTCATTGCCTGGCTCACCAAGCTCATACCCAGCTGTGCTCCCCAGCACCCTTCATTGTCAAGCTCACCAGGCTCATACCCAGCTATGTACTCCCAGCACCTTTCATTGTCCAGCTCACCAGGCTCATACCCAGCTATGTACTCCCAGCACCTTTCATTGTCCAGCTCACCAGGCTCATACCCAGCTGTGTACTCCCAGCACCTTTCATTGTCTAGCTCACCAGGCTCATACCCATCTATGTACCCCCAGTAGCCTTCATTGCCCGACTAACCAGGCTCATACCCAGCTATGTACTCCCAGCACCTTTCATTGTCCGGCTCACCAGGCTCATACCCAGCTATGTACCCCCAGCACCCTTCATTGCCCGACTCACCAGGCTCATACCCAGCTATGTACCCCCAGTACCCTTCATTGCCTGTCTCATCAGGCTCATACCCAGCTATGTACTCACAGCAACTTTCATTGTCCGGCTCTCCAGGCTCATACCCAGCTATGTCCCCCCCAGTAGCCTTCATTGCCCGGCTCACCAGGCTCATACCCAGCTATGTACCCCCAATACCCTTCATTGCCCGGCTCACCAGGCTCATACCCAGCTATGTACCCCCAATACCCTTCATTGCCCGGCTCACCAGGCTCATACCCAGTTATATACTCACATCACCTTTCATTGTCCGGCTCACCAGGCTCATACCCAGCTATGTACCCCCAATACCCTTCATTGCCCGGCTCACCAGGCTCATACCCAGTTATATACTCACAGCACCTTTCATTGTCCGGCTCACCAGGCTCATACCCAGCTATGTACCCCCAGTACCCTTCATTTGCAGGCTCACCAAGCTCATACCCAGCTGTGCTTTAAGCACCCCCCCAGCACCCTTCGTTGCCCGGCTCACCAGAACCACTCGCTGCCGAAGCTGGGGACGGAGAATACTCCCCAGTGTATGAAGATGCCGAATTTCACCTCGTCAAACCAGTCAGGAATTGGCCTGGCGTCTAGAGATTCCCAGGTGGGCTCATAGGTGACCCGGGCAGCCCCCAGCCCAGCCGGGACAAGGAGCAGAGCGACCAGCAGGGGGGGCATGCTGTCCGGTGTGTGGAGACCCGCGGTGTCTACAGCTTCTTCCTGACTCGGGTGCCGCCTGGTCACATGACCTCCGAATGAGGAAACTGCTGCTCCATCATGTGAAGAACCGGTAAAGCATGGTTACCTCACACAGGGCGAGCCGGCTCAGGGCAAGCTCAATGAACACTGTGGGTATAGTGAGATGATTACAAGGAGCCAGTAGAATGCCAGCAGCTGAGTACTAATAAGTAAGGTGCAGTCCTGAAGTAATTTAGGAGTCCTTAGTATAGAATATGAACTACACGCTAAATGTGTAGCATAGTCTTTTCCCCCTGAGATGATAACCTTTCTCACATGTAGCTGGGTACTGTAGTTATGTATTTCTGTATCTCGGCTAGTTCTTGTGATGTATTCCTGTACTGATGAGATTTATGGTGCTGTGTTTCGGTATTGATGGAGGTTCTTTGGATCTATTTTTGTACCTCTGGTGGGCCTGGTGATAGGTCCAAATTGGACACAGACAACATTTTTCTCATTTTTGTTCTGTACATTACCATAATGGATTTTGAACAAAATAATTCAGATGCAGTTCAGTCTTTCAGCTTTAACCCCTTTCCGACATATGACGTTGTGGGACGTCATAGAAGTTGGTGCCTTCCCAACCTATGATGTCCCACAACATCATGGCTGGATCAGGCTCCGGTGGCACATATCTGTGAAATGTCACCAGAGCTGCAGGTCTGTGGTGACCTATAGTAGTCCCCAGGATGGTGACTTAGTCCCCCCTCCCCCCGTGGCTACAATCACTCTGATTGGCAGTTTCACATTCAACTGCCCATCAGAGTGATTGTTAGGCGGCTGCGCTCCCTCCTTCTTCCTTCCTCCCAGCCTCCGTTATTATCTGATCACCGCTGTCCCCCGATCTCTTCCCTTGCCCTCTGGTGATCTCCGGAGGGCAGGGATTGGGGGGCAGCAGCAGTGATCACCGGAGGGCAAGGGGAGAGATCGGGGGGGTGGGGCAGTGGTGATCACCTCTGGTCCTTATATGTCCCCCGCTGCCAGCTCCTGCTCCTGACCCTGCTCCTCTGCAGCCTCATCTGCATGGAGATGAGGGTGCAGAGGAGCAGTGTGTGACAGCCAAGGGCACAGCGTTCTCTGTCACAGAGACTACAAGAAGGGAACACTTCCTTTGTTGTAGTCTCTGGGGTCAGTCATCGTGCACGGTATGGCAGATCATTGCCATACAGTGCACCATGACTCTGACCCCAGAGACTACAACAAGAGGACGCTTAATCCCTGATCTGCCATACTGTGCACCATGACTGACCCCAGAGATTACAACAAGGGATCAAGCGTCCTCTTGTTGTAGTCTATGAACACTTGTTCCCTTGTTGTAGTCTCTGGGGTTAGTCATGGTGCACGGTATGGCAAATCATTGCCATACAGTGCACCATGATTCTGACCCCAGAGACTACAATAAGAGGACGCTTGATCCCTTGTTGTAGTCTCTGGGGTCAGAGTCATGGTACACTGTATGGCAATGATCTGCCATACCATGCACCATGATAAGCAGGAAAACAGTGTACGGTGTATCCAAACCGTGCTAACGCCTGCAAAAAATATTCACTTCCAAAGCTCAGAAAATTTGATGCTGATTTTTCAAATTTTCTAAGTTTTGGAAGTAACATAGCAACATGGTAACATAGTTTTTTTAAGGTTGAAGGAAGACTTTAAGTCCATCTAGTTCAACCCATAGCCTAACATGTTGATCCAGAGGAAAACAAAAAAAACCCATGTGGCAACACTAAGCTCCACATTGGGGAAAAAAATTCCTTCCTGACTCCAGATATGGCAATCAGACTAGTTCCCTGGATCAACACCCTATCAAAGAATCTAGTAGATATAACCAGTAATATTCTAGTTTTCAAGAAAGGCATCTAGTCTCTTCTTAATATGTTAGTAGTGAGTCACTCATTACAACATCATGTGGCAGAGAGTTCCATAGTCTCACTGCTCTTACAGTAAAGAATCCACATTGATGATTATGCCTCCAGACGTAGAGGATGCCCCCTTGTCCCAGTCTCAGGCCTAAGAGTAAAAAGGTCTCTGTACTGCCCCCTCATATATTTATACATTATTATAAGATCACCCCTAAGGGCCCTTTCACATCAGCGTTTTTCGTAATTCGCGGCAGATGCGGTGAAAAAACCGCATCTGCCGCGTTTGCCGCATAACCGTTCCACTTGCGGCACGGTTGCGGTTTTTCCCATAGGAAGTATAGGGGGACTTGCGGCAGATGCGGCAAGTGCGGTTTTGCACTTGCGGCAGGTGCGGCAGCGAAAAAAACCGCGGTCAGCCGCGGTTTTTTTCGCTGCCGCACCTGCCGCAAGTGCAAAACCGCACTTGCCGCATCTGACGCAAGTCCCCCTATACTTCCTATGGGAAAAACCGCAACCGTGCCGCAAGTGGAACGGTTATGCGGCAAACGCGGCAGATGCGGTTTTTTCACCGCATCTGCCGCGAATTACGAAAAACGCTGATGTGAAAGGGCCCTAAGCCTTCGTTTTTACAAGCTAAATAACCCCAAGTTTAATAACCTGCCTTGGTATTGCAGACCCCTCAGTCCCCTAATGACTTTGGTCGCTCTTCTCTGGACCCGCTCTAGTTCAGCTATGTCTTTCTTATACACCGGAGACCAGAGTTGTACACAGTATTCTAAGTGTGGTCGCACTAGTGACTTGTATAGAGGTAAAATTATGTTCTCCTCATGAGCATCTATGCCTCTTTTAACGCATCCCATTATTTTATTTGCCTTTGCAGCAGCTGCCTGACACTGTCCACTAAATGTGAGTTTGTCATCTACCCATACACCCAGGTCTTTTTCAGTGACAGTTTTGCCCAGTGTTTTTCAATTAAGCACATAATTATACCTTTTGTTTCCTCTGCCCAAGTGCATGACCTTACATTTATCCCTATTAAGGCTCATTTGCCATGTATCAGCCCAAACTTCTAGTTTACATAAATCCTCCTGTAATATAAAATTGTCCTCCTCTGTATTGATTACCCTGCAGAGTTTAGTGTCATCCGCAAATATTGAGAATCTACTCTGTATGCCCCCTACAAGGTCATTAATAAATATATTAAAAGAAGCGGGCCCAACACTGTCCCCTGTGGTACCCCACTGTTAACTGTGACCCATTCTGAGTGTGTTCCATTAATGACCTACCCTTTGTTTCCTATCACAAAGCCAGTTCTTAACCCACTTACACATATTTTCCCCTATTCCCACTGCTCTCATTTTATGTATCAACCTGTGTGGCACTGTATTAAAAGCTTTTGAAAAGTCCATATACACCACGTGAATATTTTCTTCAGGCAGTAGCACAGTTTGGATACCCCGTTTTACTGTTTTCCTGCTTATCACTTTACAAGTTGAGGGAGCTGCTGAGATTAATAATCTTCTTGAAGTAGTTTTGAGTAGCTTGAGTGGTGCAGTTTTTGGAGTGGTGTCACTTTTGTGTGTTTTCTGTCATGTATACTCCCTGAAAGGGACTTCAACTGTGATGTGGTCACTAAAAAAATGTTTTTGTAAATTTTGCTGGAAAAATGAGAAATTGTTGATGAAATTTGACCCTATAACTTCCTAACAAAAAAATGTTTTGTTCCAAAATTGTGCTGATGTAAAGTAAACATGTGGGAAATCTTATTTATTAAGTTTTGTGTACATAATTCTGTGTTACAAATAAAATCAAATTGCAAATTTCAATTTTTCACTGTAATCTTAAGTCAAAAAAGGTTAGAAAGTATGAGTGTCCCTTATTGGCTAACAATAAAAATTTATATAATTTCTGTACCATAAAGTATCACTCTATAATACTTTCACCTTTTTTTGGACTTAAGTATTTACATCGATTTCGGCTAAAGTAAATATTATTTTGTATTATACTCGAAATTTTTCACAAATTTTAGTTTTTTTCACAAATAAACGCAAAAATTATCGACCTAAATTTACCACTAACATGAAACCCAATATGTCACAAAAAACAATCTCAGAATCGCTAGGATCCGTTGAAGCGTTCCAGAGTTATTACCTCATAAAGGGTCACTGGTCAGAATTGCAAAAAATGGCCAGGTCATTAGTATCAAAATAGGCTGGGTCATGAAGGGGTTAATTCAGTGGATTAACAAAATGATCGCATAAAAATGTGAGTAACCAAAGAATTTTCTTTAACTCAGTCCCTTTATTTCAGGGGTCAAAAGTATTTGGACAAATAAATAATTTTAAATGAAAATCTTAATACTTTAATACCTGTTCATATACTGTGTATAAGCCGAGTTTTCAGCCCACAAAAGGGCTGAAATTCCTCCTTCGGCTTAACACTGTCATTAACAGTGGTTGGTGGGGCTGTGTTCTTGGGGGCTGGGGAGGTTAGGCGTGAGCATGTGAATGATGGCCTCAGTTGGGGGCTGATTTACCATTAAAATTCCACTGTTCTACCCTGTTACTGGCTAGTGGGGCAATGCAGTGCATTTATAAACTACCCCCCCAAGTGCTGGGATTTCCCCCATGCTTGTAAGGTACCCCCCCGGTGTATGTTACGCATGCTTTACGCTCCTGTCCTCATGCGCGCAAAGTCCCTCTGTGCCGTCCTCAGTAGCAGTGGGGTCATGTAGGGAAGGACGCGACGGTTGTGGCAGCTGTATGCATGGCCGGGGACAGCATGGAGGACAGGAGCACCGCGATGGCAACTTGAGACAAAGGTATAAGAAAGTAGAGGAATGTAAAGTAAGCAGCGGGGGGGCTTAATAGCAGGGGGGCAAGTGCCTGATGATCACTCGGGGCTGGCCTGTGTTTCACTTCCCGGCTGCGCTTGGTTCAGCTCTGGGCAGTGTTACTCCCTGGGGCTGCCGTGTTGCATCACTGGGCAGCCTGTGTAAACACCAAGCAGTGGGCGCTATGTACTACACCTGGGGCTGACCTGGTCACCTCTGGAGCAGCTGTAGTCATACACCTCTGGGGCAGCCTGTGTATACACAGGGCTGCCTGTGTAAACTGAGGGCCTGTGTACACCTCTTGGGGGCAGCTGTGTATACACCCTGGGCTGCCATTGTATAGGCCTCTCGAGGCTGCTGTAACAACACTTAATGATGTATAATTAACATTGTATCTCTGGTTGCTGTGTATACACCTTGGCAGCGTTATAATAATCTCGTGGTGAATGTGTAACACACTGGGAAGCCAGATTGTGTTTTCTGTGACATGGTGCCTGTGAAGCACCTTGTGGAGCCTGTGTATACACTAGAGTGCCTGTGTAGCACTCTCGGCGCAAGCCTGTATCCAACTTGGACACCTGTGTTCTCACTCATAGGGCGATGTGATATTATCTGGGTCTGCCATGTTCTATACTTGGTGCCTGGTAAACAACATTGGGTTCTCTGTTATTCCACTGGTGGTCACTGCTTGAATCACCCTTGGGGTCTGCTATTATAACACCACTAGACTGCTGTGTATACACACTGGGCTTTTTTGATTAAACACCAGCTTGGCTCCTGTCGTATACACCTACTGGGTGGTGATGTGTATAAACTACAACTCATGCCGCAAAATAAGTGCTACCATGTGGAGGAACTGCTGTTTGAACATAGGGAAAAAAGAAAACGAAAATCTATGGACAACCACTGGGGCTGGAACTGCTGTGATATAACGACACTGGGCCCAAGGGCTGCATGTGTATCATCAATGGGGCTTGGGTGCTGGTATACCACCTATTGGGCTCTGCAGTTATCAACCACTGGCTGAGGCTGCCTGTGTATACACCACTGGGGCTGGGGCTGCCTGTGTATACACCACTGGGGCTGGGGCTGCCTGTGTATACACCACTGGGGCTGGGGCTGCCTGTGTATACACCACTGGGGCTGGGGCTGCCTGTGTATACACCACTGGGGCTGGGGCTGCCTGTATACACCACTGGGGAGGCTGCTGTATACACCACTGGGGAGGCTGCTGTAATACTGCTGGGGCCTGTATACACCACTGGGGAGGCTGCTGTATACTACGACTGGGAGGCCTGTATACCTGTGCTGGGGTCCACCCTCGGCTTATACACGAGTCAATAGGTTTTCCCAGGTTTTGGGGGCAAAAGTAGGGGGGTCGGCTTATACACGGGTCGGCTTATACACGAGTATATACGGTACTTGGTTGAAAGCTCTTTGTTGGCAATGACTTCCTGATGTCTTGAACTCATGGACATCACCAGACACTGTTTCCTCCTTTTTAATGCTCTACCAAGCCTTTACAGCAGTTTTCAGTTGCTGTTTTTTGTGGGTCTTTCTGTCTGAAGTTTAGTCTTTAACAAGTGAAATGCATTCTCTATTGGGTTGAGATCAGGTGACTGATTTGACCATTCAAGAATATTCCACTTGTTTGCTTTAATAAACTCCTGGGTTACTTTGGCTTTATGTTTTGGGTCATTGTCCATCTGTATTATGAAACGCCAACCAATCAGTTTAGCTGCATTTGGTTAGATTTAAAGCACACAGTGTTACAGGTAATGGGTTCGCTTAGTTCACGCTCCCACGCCGTCAGGCCATGGCAACATGGGGCATGCGTCTCTTGATGGTAAGTGTATGTGGATCCACTGGAGTAGGGAAGGACAGCGACCGGGGTCTGTGGCAGCTGAGCATGTTGTCAAGGTGGTAACATGGAGGACTAGATGACACCGCACAACATCAAGTATGAAGAAACAAAGTTTACTAACAAAAAGTCACATTACAGAATACAAGAAAGCACAGGCAGGCCATCAGGGACACTGGCAGCGGTCATCAGGCTCTGAATGACATCAGGGACTCCGGACGGACCTTTTTCATCTTACTCCAGGCTGCGGTCATCAGGGTCTGGGCATGAGCTCCAGGTACCAGGCAGCAGCCTTCAGGCTTCGGCCATCAGACATAAGCTGGAAAGGAACCCAAGCAAGATGGCGCGAGCACCGCAGGAGTGGAGAGCTGAACGACATGGGCACCACAGGAGCGGAGCAGAGCCAAGCGGTGTGAGCACGGCAGAATAGTGTAAGCACAGCCAGCATGGACCAAAGCTGAGAGACACATGCAATCAGGGCCGGCGTTAGGGAGGTGCAGACTGAGCAGTTGCCCAGGGCCCCCATTCTCTTAGGGGCCCCCAAAGGAGCTGAGCTGAGAATAGCAAAAAAACAGTAAATAAATTTTAAAAAATACACATTTGGTATCGCTGCGTTCGTAAGAATCTAAGCTATCAATATATGAAGTAAATTAATCCAGTTGGTAAATGGCGTAACGGGAAAAAAATGAAAACGCCAGAATTGTGTTTTTGTTGTTACAATACAGTGCAATAAAAGGCGATCAAAATGTTGTATCTGACTCAAATGATATCAGTAAAAATGTCCGCTCAGGGCACATAAAGTAAACCCTCACAAAGCCCTGTATCTTCAAAAATTAAAACATCATGGGTCTCGGAAAATGGCGAATAAAGCAAATATTTATTCTTATTTGTAAAAAAAAACAAACAATTTCTGTATATAGTATTGAAATAAAAAAATGTTCAGTATGCTCTTATTCTGACCTAGATAATCAACTTATGAAGTCACTTTTACCATATAGTTAACATGATAAATAAAAAACTAAAAAAGAATTGTGGAATTGCACTTTTTTTTTGCAATTTCAAAGCACTTGGAATGGTTTTCTCATTCTCCAGTACATTTTGTGGTAGAATGAATGATGTAATACAATAGTACAACTCATCCCGCAAAAAAATAAGCTCGCGTACGGCTATGTGGAAGGAAAAATAAAAAAGTTATGGCTCTTGGAAAAGGTAAGGAAAAAACAAAAACGAAAAATCACTCAATGGGAAAAGTTATAAAACCCTTGTAATTGCCATATAATAGCAGCAGGAGCGCCCCCCCACAGGCTTCAATCTTCACATGTTCATGATGGGAGTAATTAGAGTTTGGGGACCTCCCTAATTCCTACATTTGTAGCCAGTTATCAAGCAGAACTTACTAGGCATTAAAGGGGATGTCCAGGATTAATAAAACTTTACTACATTCTTTCAAAAACAGCACCACCCCTGTGTAGAGGTGGCATGTGGTATTACAGCATAGGCCCATTCCCTTCAATTAAGCTGAGCTGCAATATTACATACAACCTGTAGACAGGGGTGGTGCTGTTTTTGAAAGAAATTAGTCATGTTTATAGAATTCTGGATAACTCCTTTTTATTATTATTATTATTATTTATTTATATAGCGCCATTATATTCCATGGCGCTTTACATGCTAAAAGGGGCAGACTAGGTCAAGTAACATAGTAACAATACAAGTAACAATAAATGTGGACAATTCGGTCGTGCAGATACAAGAGGGGAGAAATCCTGTCCGCGAGGTCACACTCTACGAGGGGCGGGTGGGGATACAGTGGGAGGGGGAAGTTACAGTCGTGTGGCGGTGTGGTGGACCGAGTCTTATTGCAGGTGGTAGGCTTGGCGGCACAGGTGGGTATTCAGTCTTCTTTTGAAGGTTCCCAGGGTAGGAGAATGTCAGAAGTGTTGGGGCAGTGAGTTCCAGAGTATGGGTGAAGCACGGGAGAAATCCTGTATGCGGTTGTACGAAGAGGAGATGAGGGGGGAGTAGAGGAGGAGCTCTTGGGAGGATCGCAGGTTGCGTGAGGGTAGGTACTGGAGGCCATGGGACTCAATGAGTTGCCCTAGGCCGAGGATGGGTGTGATCAAGGCATGTTTGAAGGCTGAGGGGAAGGTGTCAGTGGTAAGTGATAGGTTGAAAAGATGAGTTAGGGCTGGGATGATAACAGAGGTGAGGTTGGGAATGAGGTGGGATGGGAGCGGGTCATGGGCGTTGGTGGTGAGGTGTGATTTTGACAGGAGGGGGGAGAGCTGGTCTTCAGTTATGGGGGGAAGCAGTTGATGGAAGGAGAGGGTAGTATAGGTGAGAGGGGAGGCTGTGGGGACAGTGGATCAAAACTGTCTCTGATTCTGTCAATCTTTTCTTTGAAGAAGGAGGCAAAGTCTTCAGCAGAGATAAGGGGAGAGGGAGGGGGAGCAGGCGGGCGGAGTAAGGAATTGAAGGTTTTGAAGAGTTGGTTGGGATTGCGGGACAGGGATGTTATTAGGGATAAGAAGAAGGTTTGTTTGGCGGTGGCAAGTGCAGTCTTGAAGTCGATGAGGGACTGTTTGAACAGCACAAAGTGCTCAGTGGAACGTGAATTTTTCCATCGCCTCTCGGCGACCCTGGATGCCCGTCTCAGGTCTTTAGTGAGGGTGGTGTGCCAGGGTTGCCTGTTAGTGCATGGAGCGTGGTATGTGAGGGGGGCGGTTAGGTCGAGGGCCTTGGTTAATGTGGTGTTGTAGAGGGTGGTGGCAGTGTCCGTGTCACGTATAGATGTTATGTTGGCGAGAGGGAGGAGGAATTCTGAGAGTGAGTGTAGATCAATGTGTTTTAGGTTTCTGCGGGGGTGATCAAGTTTGCGGAGAAGAGGTGGTGTAGTAGGGGAGGTGAGGGAGGAGAAGGTCAGCAGATTGTGGTCAGACAGGGGGAGGGTTGAGTTTGTGAGGTTAGTAAGGGAGCAAAGACGGGTAAAGATGAGATCCAGCGTGTGGCCATCTTTGTGGGTGGCAGAGGAGGACCATTGAGAGAGCCCGAAGGAGGAGGTCAGGGAAAAAAGTTGAGAGGTGGTTGGGTGGCCAGTGTCAATAGGGATATTGAAATCGCCGATAATGATGGTGGGGATGTCAGTAGAGAGGATATGAAGTAGCCAGGTGGTGAAATGGTCAAGGAAGGTCGGGATGGATCCAGGGGGGCGGTAGATGACGGCTAGCTGGAGATTACAGTGGGAGAAGATGCGGACAGAGTGGGCTTCGAAAGATGGGAGGGTAACAGAGAGGGGTAATGGAATAGGGGCGAAGGAGCAGGTGTCGGATAGGAGTATGCTGACACCTCCGCCGTGTTTGTCAGAGAGGCGGGGAGTGTGGGAAAGATTGAATCCGCCGTAGGATAGTGCAGCAGGGGAGGCCGTGTCAGAGGGGGTGAGCCAGGTCTATGTGATGCCAAGGAATGAGAGTTTATTAGAAATAAAGAGTTCATGGATGTCTGGGAGTTTATTACAGACTGAGCGGGCGTTCCAGAGTGCACCTGGCAGGGAGATTAAAGAAGCAGGGTTTGGGGGTATGGGTCTAAGGTTGGTCAGGATGCGAGGGTAGGTGATGGTGAGGTTTTGAGATTTGGTGATGGTACGGGGGGGACGTAGGGTGTAGGTGACTGTGGGGATGTGGCGGGGGGGCCGGGATTAGGGGAGATGTCGCCAGCGAGTAGGAGGAGCAGGGAAAGACCAAATATTTAGCAGCATTGAGTTTGTAGTATGATATTTTAGCAAACTCTTCTAATGTGGATACAATTGCCTGAAAAGAGGATTCTACATTGGTACATGAAATGTCATCCGCGCACAATCCAATTTTATGAGTTTCTGACCATACTTTAATGCCTGCTATGGTCGGAAAGGTTCTCACTTTCTCTGCTAAAGGCTCCATACATAAAGTGAAGATGATGGGTGACAAGGGGCAGCCCTGACGGGTACCATTGGTTATCCAAAAGGAGTCTGAGAGAAAAACTGATGATAGAACTTTAGCTGTACAGTGATGGCCAAAAGTTTTGGGAATGATACAAATATTAATTTTTAAAAAGTCTACTGCTTCAGTTTTTCTAATGGCAATTTGCATATACTCCAGAATGACATAAAGAGTGATCAGCTAACAGCAATTACTTGCAAAGTCAATATTTGGCTAGAAAATGAACTTTAACCCCCAAAACACATTTCAACATCATTGCAGTCCTGCCTTAAAAGGAGCAGCTAACATCGTTTTAGTGATTGTTCCATTAACACAGGTGTGGGTGTTGATGAGGACAGGGCTGGCTATCAATCAGTCATGATTAAGTAAGAATGACACCACTGGACACTTTAAAAGGAAGCGGGTGCTTGGTATCATTGTTTCTCTTCAGTTAACCATGGTTATCTCTAAAGAAACATATGCAGCCATCATTGCACTGCACAAAAATGGCCTAACAGGGAAGAGTATCGCAGCTAGAAAGATTGCACCTCAGTCAACAATCTATCGCATCATCAAGAACTTCAAGGAGAGAGCTTCCATTGTTGTCAAAAAGGCTCCAGGGCGCCCAAGAAAGACCAGCAAGCGCCAGGACCGTATCTTAAAACTGTTTCAGCTGCGGGATCGGACAGCAGTGCCGAGCTTGCTCAGGAATGGCAGCAGGGTGGTGTGAGTGCTTCTGCACGCACTGTGAGGCAGAGACTCTTCGAGCAAGGCCTGGTTTCAAGGAGGGCAGCAAAGAAGCCACTTCTCTCCAGAAAAAACATCAGGGACCGACTGATATTCTGCAAAAGGTACAGGGAGTGGACTGCTGAGGACTGGGGTAAAGTCATTTTCTCTGATGAATCCCCTTTTCGATTGTTTGGGACATCTGGAAAACAGCTTATTCGGAGAAGAAGAGGTGAGCGCTACCACCAGTCTTGTCTCATACCAACTGTAAAGCATCCTGAAACCATTCATGTGTGGGGTTGCTTCTCAGCTAGAGAGAATCGGCTCACTCACAGTCTTGCCTAAAAACACAGCCATGAATAAAGAATGGTACCAGAATGTCCTCCAAGAGCAACTTCTCCCAACCGACCAAGAGCAGTTTGGCGCCCAAGAATGCCTTTTCCAGCATGATGGAGCACCTTGCCATAAAGCAAAGGTGAAAACTAAATGGCTCAGGGAACAAAACATAGAGATTTTGGGTCCATGGCCTGGAAACTCCCCAGATCTTAATCCCATTGAAAACTTGTGGTCAATCATCAAGAGACGGATGGACAAACAAAAGCCAACAAATTCTGCCAAAATGCAAGCATTAATTATGCAAGAATGGGCTGCTATCAACCAGGATTTGGTCCAGAAGTTGATTGAGAGCATGCCAGGGAGAATAGCAGAGGTCCTGAAGAAGAAGGGTCAACACTGCAAATATTGACTTACTGCATTAACTCATTCTAACTGTCAATATAACCTTTTGGTACACATAATATGATTGCAATTATATTTCTGTATGTGATATAAACATCAGACAAACACAAATAAAAACCAGAGGGCAGCAGATCATGTGAAAATATAATTTTGGTGTCATTCTCAAAACTTTTGGCCATGACTGTAGGGTTCGAATACATGACACAGATTGCTTAAAAAATTGGGCCTATCAGTCCAAACCTTTTTAGTACACTTCCTCGCAGGGCTGTGGAGTCGGTAAATCAAACCACCGACTCCAACTCCGACTCCGACTCCTGAATTTCCCTGGCTCCGACTCCGACTCCAACTCCGACTCCTTTGACTCCGACTCCGACTGCTTAAGTCATGGCTCGTTTTTAAGTGATAATATTATTGTAGGTCAATGGTAACATTGGCCTTTCATCATTATAATGACATAATAATCAAGATATTTAGATAGAACATAATAATAAATCATAATAATAATATTCAGCACATTCTGCATTGAACTACTATTATATATTTTAGGAGTCGGAGTCGGATCATTTTCTACCGACTCCAACTCCGACTCCACCAAAATGGGCAGCGACTCCAAGACTCCGACTCCACAGCCCTGCTTCCTCGCCTGCACCTCCCTATGCTGCTTGACGCAGGTACAGAGGGAGGTATCCCTTCTTGCTGTCCAGTCACCTGTCCTGCCTCCTGCTGTGACGTCCTCTCCTTTCCCTGCCCTGCTCTGTGTTATGCTGTATACACGGAGCAGGGTGGGAAGCCCTCCTCGAGCTCGTTACCAGAAGCCCTGCTTGATTAGGTTCAACTGCTTGTTGGGGGGTTAATGTTTGACTCACCTGAACTCCCCTCCCCCATGCCTTTAAGTAGCCTCTCCTTCCACCAGGTGGTGCTGCTGATAGAGTTTCACTCTATGCCTGGAAGCCGTGCTGTGCAGTTCTGTGTGTTTGTGTGGCTCATGTCCTTTCCTTTGGAGTTGCTGTATCCCGGTTCTGTGGAGGGATGTGAGGGGGGAATAGCGCAGGGCTGGTGGAGGAGTTTTAGGGAGAGGATGGAGGCCAGAACCTTCTCACCATCAGAGATACCTTCGGGATCAGGGCCATTCAGGGTTCCTAGACTAGGGTCAGACTAGTCTTCCCTGGTCACACTGCCCGAGCTGCCACTTCCTCATCAGTATTCACTACACCGTGACATTATCAGCAGCCTACCTTGGGTCGTTCAGAAGGAGATGACCATAAGGTACCTTTACACGCCGCAACTATCACCGGCGATCGATAGCAAACGAACGTGCACGTTTTTGACGGTTGCTACCAAACGCCGATGCCGCATGTACATGCCACAATTGCGCCCTCAACCTAAGGGAACGTGTCTCTCCGGAAGTTGAAGCAAATCCTGCTTGAAACATCCGGTTGAATCCCTACGCCGCTTCACACGCCGCAATCACTAAGGGAATGTGGGCGTACCTGTGCAGCGGCTCCAATACATAGGCGTGCCAAACTCCGCTACACCGCGCCCAAACTACAATCATTGGCCAACGCAATAGCGCCCTGATTGGCCAGGGTGCGCAGGGAGGCTGGCGAATACGTGACGCAATTGTGTTTGGCTTGTTACATGGAATAGACGCTTGTGTCATGTACAAGTGTGCTTACATCCACTTAGGAGACGCTCACGCGTCACACAGGCGCGGTTTTTTGCTATGTGTGCGTCTGCAGCTGAAGGTGGGAATATAGGCAAAATACTGCTAACATATGTGCCTACATTTGTCCATGGCATTGTCCAGCTGCCATGGCACCACTCGACTATGTGTGTATGTGCACATGTGTACCACAAATTGTGTCAACCAACATGGCCCCCAATATCATGGCCTGGTTCAATGTGTTGTGTCCAGGTGTCCTTCTGCCCACACCACACCACAATGGATATGTACACACATTTGCCACATATACTGTAGGACAAATATCTTAACCTGGCTCATGCATAACAACACATAATGCGTCTGGTACCCAGCCATATGTGACAACGGGTGACAAAGCACTGGGCACACCAGAAAGCTTGGTTAACCTGCCCTCCATCCCTAAGTAATGAGTCTCACACGTTGTTATTTGGATCCAAAAAAAATTGTGTATTATTTTGGTAATGTCCAAAGCCTTGCAACATCAAAAATAATCAATGTACATTAAACAATCATGTTACATTGGAACCACACAACAAACACATTGGCACACAAATACAGAATAAATGGGACAAAAAATATTAAAGTGTACACCACCCACAAAACAGGAAAATAACCTCAACTACCTAACTAACTAAAACATGTGCAAACAATAACATAAACACCATGGCCACCCAGACAACACCAGCCACACTACAGCTGCTGGTGCTGCCAGGCCACTGCCCCAGGGCCATTAAAGTTGGAGCTGTATGCATCTCTACTGTTCCTGGCATCCTGCTGAGTCCAACCATGGGTCAGCGGCTGGAGTGGCGCCACACCATGGTCGGTCTCATGCCAAGCCCCTGGATGGACCTCCCCTGTTGTGGGGTCCACTGAATCCACATAACTTACCGGCGTGTATGATGACCGATCCCTACGACGCTGGAAGTTATGCAGCACACAGCAGGCCAGCACTACCACATAAATAGATTCCAGTTTCATATGCATACGTGTATGAAAAACCCGGAATGTATTGGCAATGATCCCGAACGCATTTTCAACCACACGGCGGGCCCCGGATAGCCGGTAATTGAAAATGCGCTGCTCAGAAGTATGGGTCCTCTGGGAATATGGCCATAGTAGGTGAGCCTGAAGTGGGAATGCTTCATCCCCACAAATGCAAAGTTGAGATGATGGCTTGTCTCTTCATTTGAGGGCAAGTTCAGCCCACCTGTCCTTAGTTCTTGTGCCAAGGAGCAGTGTACGAACACAACCCCATCTGATATTCGCCCGTTCATTCCAACGTCCACGTAGAGGAACTCATAGTTTGCATCCACCAGGGCCATGAGGACTATACTAAAATAACCTTTGTAATTGAAATACAAAGACCCCAAGTTGGGGGGGGTTTAGTAATCTTCACGTGCTTACCATCCAATGCCCCACCGCAGTTTGGAAAGTGCCACCGGCTTTCGAAGCTACTACTTCCATCCATTGAGCGGGTGTTTCTGGCAACTGCATATAGGATGGCAGCAGAGCACTCCAGATAGCCTCACACGTCTCAGGGATCAGGCGGCTCAGCAGGGACAGTGATACACGTGAAGTGTATTGCAGGTCGGTCCTTGACTGGCCTGTAGCCAGGAACCGCAAAGTAATTGCCAAACGCTCCTCAGCAGATACAGATCGACGCATGACAGTGTCCTGACGGGCTATCAATGGCCCTACGCGTTCCAAAAGGAATGTGAAAGAGTCCTCAGACATACGGAGGTAGTTCCTGAAATCATGCGGACTACCATCCTCCAGCTCACGCAACAGCTGCATGTGGCTCCGGGTCTCCCAGAGGCAAAGTCAATCCCGACTCCACACACGGCGTTGTCTGCGAGTCCGCAACCTCCAGCCACAATGCCTCTTCCACCAAGGCAAGAGCCACGATAAAATTTTTATCAGGGTCAAACATCATCTCACGTATCAGCACCTGTATATGATAAACATAAAATATAACTACAATGTAAAATTTATTCACATGTTTGCATATAAAGTAAGCCTCACGATACTTCTGCTGCCCACTAGGCCAAAGCAAATACAAACAGTGGTGTGCGTTGCACACACAGATATTTACCCTTTGCAAGGCCATAAACCACAGTGCCTTGAAAACAAACGAAACATGCTCACTGATCAACCCTGTCCATCCTTGTTGACTGTGTAGACGGCAAACTTAAACTTCAGGCCATATCTGGGACAACAATGTACATGTGTCAGCACAAGGCAGGTCCCTACATGTCTGTAAAATATTGTAGTATTGCATATTTATACACATCAACGCTATGTAAGTAAACACGCACCACAGCCTTTGTGGGTGAAGATTAATATGTGACGCCACGAAGAAGAGTATACATGAATCATCATGTAGTGGTCAAGGCCCAGATGTGTTGTCAAGGTTGGATGTCCACAGCTTAATATTTGGTGCTGCCACAAGGCTAAATCCATGCCTTACACTAGCTATGTACATCCCAGTGTGTGTTGTTCCCAAACAGTACTATGTGTCCGCTAATATTTTCATCACCGCTAACAAACACACAACCATCCTGCAAACATGATCTTGTATGGCAAATGGAAACAACAACATTACATTAAAAAACTAGAATGTTCCAAAGTGTCAAGCAAACATGCATTTGGCACCACGCAATAGTGTATG
The DNA here is from genome assembly GCA_033576535.1 of Allobates femoralis. Lineage (NCBI taxonomy): Eukaryota > Metazoa > Chordata > Amphibia > Anura > Aromobatidae > Allobates > Allobates femoralis. The sequence goes on along the minus strand of JARQOC010000001.1, from coordinate 387,949,877 downwards.
TGAACCTCAGTGTTTTACATTAATGCCAGCATATGGGCGTCACGTACACCAGGGGTCCCCAACGTTTTTTGCTCCGGGGACCGGCGTCAACAAAGATGATCTCCCCGAGGCCCGGTGGGGGGGTGGGGAAGGGGGCGTTATAGGGGTGGGGCTTTGATCTTATGGGGTGGGGCAATGTAGAAGTGGTGGGGTTTACTATCCTGTTTCCCCAAAAGATGCACTACATCTTATTTGCGGGGAATGTCTTATTTCTCCATCTCCTTCCAGCCCTAGCCTCCTCCTTTGGCAGTCCCCAGCCTCCTCCTCTTGAAGTCCCCACTGTCCTCCTCTTGCAGCCTCCACCGTCCTCCTCCACTAGCAGCCTCCACCATCCTCCTCCACTAGCAGCCTCCACCGTCCTCCTTCTCTTGCAGCCTCCAACGTCCTCCTCCACTAGCAGCCTCCACCGTCCTCTTCCACTAGCAGCCTCCACCGTCCTCCTCCACTAGCAGCCTCCACTGTCCTCCTCCTCTTACAGCCCCCACTGTCCTCCTCTTGCTGCCCCCACTGTCGTCCTCCTCTTGTAGCCTCCACCGTCCTCCTTCTCTTGCAGCCTCCTCTGTCCTCCTCCACTAGCAGCCTCCACCGTCCTCCTCCACTAGCAGCCTCCACTGTCGTCCTCCTCTTGCAGCCCCCACTGTCCTCCTACTCTTGCAGCCTCCACCGTCCTCCTTCTCTTGCAGCCTCCACTGTCCTCCACTAGCAGCCTCCACTGTCGTCCTCCTTTTGCAGCCCCCATTGTCCTCCTTCTCTTGCAGCCTCCACTGTCCTTCTCCTCTTGCAGCCTCCACCGTCCTCCTCCACTAGCAGCCTCCACTGTCCTCCTTTTGCAGCCCCCACTGTCCTCCTTCTCTTGCAGCCTCCACTGTCCTCCTCCTCTTGCAGCCTCCACCGTTCTCCTCCTTTTGCAGCCTCCACTGTCCTCCTCCACTAGCAGCCTCCACTGTCCTCCTCCACTAGCAGCCTCCACTGTCCTCCTCCTCTTGTAGCCTCCACTGTCCTCCTCCTCTTGCAGCCTCCACTGTCCTCCTCCACTAGCAGCCTCCACTGTCCTCTTGTAGCCTCCACTGTCCTCCTCCTCTTGTAGCCTCCACTGTCCTCCACTGTCCTCCTCCACTAGCAGCCTCCACTGTCCTCCTCCTCTTGTAGCCTCCACTGTCCTCCTCCTCTTGTAGCCTCCACTGTCCTCCTCCACTGTCCTCCTCCACTAGCAGCCTCCACTGTCCTCCTCCTCTTGTAGCCTCCACTATCCTCCTCCTCTTGTAGCCTCCACTGTCCTCCTCCACTTGCAGCCCCCACTATCTCCATGCAGCCCCCAATATTGTGCCCCCCATCATCATACCCATGCAACACACACACACACTCACATTCACACACTGCTCACCGGTCCGCCCCCCACCTGCAACATTGCGGTGCCTCAGCTCTCTTCCTCATCTGTGGGCGAAGATGTACGAGTGAAGCAGCTGGGCCAATCACAGCGCAGCAACCACTAGCCAATCAGGGTCCGGCTGCTGCGCCGTGATTGACCAACTGCTTTGCTGGTACATCTACGCCCACATCTGAGGAATAGAGAAGAGGCGCTCTAATGCTGCAGGTGGGCGGTGACATTTCATTCAGGGAGGCGGGCCAGGCACGCAGCATCCACCGTTCCGAGCCTCCACAGAGCACACTGTGTGTAGTGCTCTGCGGCGCCGCGGCCCGGCACAGAGACCCCCACGGCCCGGTCCCGGTCCGCGGCCCGGTGGTTGGGGACCCCTGACGTACACTACACTATTGCATGACCAAATGTTCATTTTTGGATTACACCTAAAACACGCATCAACATTCATGTTTGCACAGCAATACTTAATGACTCTGGGCAGCAAGCGTGTCGGACATCCGCTGTGAGAACATTTTATATGTGAATTAACCAATCACAACGCTTTGTCATCACGTAATCAGCAGGCTCATGGGTGTTTGCAGGTGTTGAAAAGTAATGTGCCTAATTGGTGTTTCATGATTGGTCAATTTCAGGATAAATAACCCCTGTTTTTGGCTAGCCCCTGGCCAGACTGGAATGTGCATTGAGCTAGTAGTGTCTTATCACCATTTCTCTGTTGAACAGACGGAAAGTATACTCACATGGGTATATTATTGGCGTCCTCATTGTTTTGTTTTTTTTAACATTAATGTTTTTCATGCTGCTTCTGCGCATTTAAAGTCACTTCCGGTAGCGTCATGTAGAAGTGTAGTTAGCGTTCTGAATTCGGCACTCTGACAACCTTTGTTCTGTACTACACATTGTAATGTAGTTATCTTGCCTTGACAATGTTTAATGCAGAACCTGGTTGTCTTCAAATAAATTTGTGTGGGAACTGTGTGTTTAGCCAATGTTATGGACCATCATCACTATATTGTAAAATATTAAGCCTTCACATAGCCTCAACTATATTAACATCACAGCATAATGTAGCCTCCTTCAACAAGGGTGGGCCACATGCAAACGTACATGCTCCACACGTTATTTTTGTGCCACCAGAGGGGATGTAGACACAGAGTAGTGTGTGATGTATGCTGCCCATGTGTTTGTGACCATGTATTTTGATATGTGACAATTTTTCACAGATGGCTGGGTATCAGGAGTTTGTGATCCAACTCCTCACATTATACCAGGAGCACGAATGCCTGTGGCGGACGGCGCTGCCTGCCTATCATGATCTGGCAGCACGGGCTGCGGCCTACAAACCTCTTGTGGCGCTGGCGAATCGCCTCCAGACCCACAAGAGGTGTAACTCTGAAGGTTGCGGATAAGATAAAAGGCCTGCGCACCGTGTTCCAGCGCGCCCACAAAAAATACACAGATGCACGGTCCGGGGCTGGAGCTGAGGAGGTCCCAAGGCCCACTTTGTGGTATTATGACCTCCTCACCTTCACCCTGGGCCACGAAGGGTCGCGTGGAACACGGTGCAGCATGCGGCGTCCGCAGCCTTCAGTAGGCCCAGCCCAAGACCCAGCCCCGCCGCAGGAGGTGGGTAATTGTGTTGGTCTGTGTGAGCTTTCCACCATGTTTGCAACACAGGTGTGAATTGCTGCATGCATTTCCTCTTCACCCTTGCCCATCTGCTTCACCTTGGTCTTTCACTGTTGTTTAAAATGCCTGTTTTCTTGTTATTGTGTGTGAGACTGTTTCTCTTGTTTATGGTTACTTTTACTAGATATGTTGGATCCGCAGGTGAGTATACGTCACTAATGCAGTTGTCCTTTTGAAGCTGTCGACTCTTCTCTTGGTTTGACAGCTTTTCTCCATGGTGTGTTTTGGGCTCTGTTTGATTGTGTATCTTTGTGGCCTCATTGTGATCAATGATATTGCTTCATGATTTTTGATTTGTTTGTTTTCTTATTTCTTTTTCAGGTCCCTCTGGCGCCTGGCTCCAGTGAAGAGGAGTCAGCAGCTGGCGAGGCTCTTCCATCGACATCTGCGGGAGAGCCAGTGCCCAGGACCAGTGGTGGGGGCCGGCCCAGGGCCCAGCTTGAGATTCGTAGGAGACGACCACCAGCCCCACCAAATACGGAGCTGGGTACCTGGGCAAAACAGGTCCTCCTCGACCTTGAGAGGGTCCCCGGCTCTGGTTTCAGGTACGTCGCCAGCGAAATGCTGGCCCGGATGGAGCCAGAGAATGCGGAGCATCGCAGAGTGGGCCACGTTTTGTGTCCTGGAGGCGGGCATAGATGGGTCGCTGCGATGGGGGGTCATGTTGCCGCTCCCCCAGAAGACCACCCCATGGTCCACTGCGCCCGCCAGACGCAGGTTGAGGAGGTCCCAACCTCCTGATACTCCACCTCCCCCAAGAAGAAGCACCGAGCAAACATCAGCCTCCCATGGATGATGGGTGTACCATGAGGAGGTGGGGGAGGCGCCATTGTCTGATCCAGCAAAGGATGAGGAAGAGAGCGGACACTACTAGCCAATGCACTATCTTGGCAGTTTGGACTTGCATTAGCCATTTGTTTTCCCAGTTTGGGCTTAAAATTTTGTTGTGGGCTAATTATGCCTGATTTTGCCAGTTTAATTTTCTTAAAAAAAAAAAATAATAAACATTTATGTTACATAACACTATGTCCATATCTGTGTTACCTACACAAGTGTGTGGAGGGGGGTTGGATGTGGGTCACATATAGGGTACATTCAGGCCACATTGTGGGCCATGGCTGGAGTTATGGGACAGTATGGTGACATGTTTACTATGTGACAACATAGAGCTGTGGTTCCAACGTGGGCCAGTGTGTTAGCCAAATTTATAATGTGTAACAAAAACATGTGGGTGTTGTCAGCAAGGACCACACAGGAGTTTTTGAGCAACATTTTATTCACGAACACATGTGTGCCAAACACTGGCAGCACACACCACAAGGCTGGGTTTGTTTAGGAGTAGCCACGACACACTACACACGGGCCCAATGTGGGCCACTATAAGAAAAAAGGCCAACGTGGCCTGAAAACAAAAAAAGGTGCCAACAGGGCAAATGTGGCAAAGAACTAGGTCCAACATGGACAAAATGCAGTTTTTGTGTATGGCTCCATTATTGGGGTTGGGCGGAGAGGTCACGGGCCATGCGGCTCTTGGCTCGCTGTAGGGCCAAAATCATGGCACCCAGGCGGGCAAGTTTTTGCTGCCCTTCCCGATGTGCCCTCTGTATGTGCTGCTGGGCCTCCTGGTGTGCCAGCAGCAGATCTGAAACAGTTGGTACACCTGTAGGGAAAAAAAAGGAGCTTAGTGATGTAGCAGGCTATGTGGATGTGTTAATTTGTGTGTAATGAAAGTGAAGATACATACGCTTTGCATCACCATCTCGTGTACCATCAGGAGGAGATGGCGATGTGCTGATAGCCCAGCCGGCCGCACGTGCTCCATCTCCTTCTGCAAAACTTTGGGAAGGAAACAATATGTGGCACCCCAAGGGTTAATGTGCTACAGAAACATCAACACGGGTTTACTCCCCACACAGCACTACACTAGAAAGTGGGAGGAGCTTAGATAGCACCTGCAAGAGTGGGAGGAGCTAATGTTGTTTACCTCAGAGCAGGAGTGACAGGGAGTTGAGTTTAGTTGGAGTCTGGAGTTGGAGGAGAGTCGAGTTGGAGTACAGGTCCTGAGAGGTCTGAGGGAAGGAGTCAGAGAGACAGAGGAACACACCCGGGACAAGGAGTTACCCTAAACTCACCCCGGAGAGGCGCTTGGGACGGATACCGGATCCGATGCTGTGCCTGGGACAGACAGGACAGTGAATACCGGGATAGTGAAGGTCCACCATCTTCACTGTACCATAGCAAAGCAACACGGAGGGGTCAGTGACACAGAGGACTCAAGTTGCCTAGCAGATTGGTACCCGTGAGGGGAGACGGGGCCAGCAGTTCAGCAAAAAGCGGCAGCAGGGCCACACACAAAGCGCAGAAGTAGGAAGCCAAAGGCCTCGGTCAGGGTGGGAGCAACCCGGCCCCGGTACAGACTCCGTGGACAATTCTCTGCTTTACCATCTGCACAGTAAAGACTTGGAAAACGACAACAAACGTCAGTGTGTGTGATCCTTGTGCTGAAACCCTACTTTCCCTCATAAACTGCCATTGCCTCCGCTCTTATCATCTCTACTACTAACCCCTACTTTCCTGCAACATCTATATCCACCATCACAGACTTTATTTACCACTGCCCCAGGGAACCAGGCTCTACCTGCAGAGAGCCGTTCCATCTAAAGCTGCCAAAACATCATCCCTGGAGGTTCTGCAGCAGCGGTGGTCCCCTAACTGACCACAACCCGTGGGTGGTGTCACGACAAACCTAATCCCTTGTAAATACACTCCATTTACTTGTGTGAACCTGGGACACGGTCCAGACCAGGACCGCCGTGACATCCCCCAGCAGAACCCCAGTCCGGCACCGAGTACCCCGTCCCAGTGGGTTCCACAACCTGGCGTCACGAACAGGATTTGCCAGGCCTGGTACCGGGCATTGTGTACCGTGATTAGTGACCGTTTTAAATCAGCCCGCCATTGCTGGGCGCGCGGCAAGCTGAATTTAAACTGCGCCCCAGAGACTGTAAATTTCAAAATCCGCCATTACAGAGCGTGCGACGCGCGGGAAGAAAAACCGCTCACCGCTCTGACGTCATCCGGAAGGGAAGAGAATCCCTGGTGCACAGCGGAACCTTTGTGAGACATCCGGACGGAAGCGGAAGACAGGAGGGCGGACCTTAATTAAGGGGGCGCAGGATATCGCAGCCAGCGGTGCCAAGCAGCGGCGGAGCAACCGGTGAGAATCCAGTGCCGGATCAAGGAGCTGCACCCAGCGGCGCATGGAGCAGCACCTATTATGCCGTTCCTGATGCCGTATACTCCAGGGGCAATGTGGCTGCCCCAATACGCCGGTGAGCCTAACACTCTTAATGACTTTATCAGCAAGATAAAAGCATACTATGTGATGTACCCCCTCACTGAAGCCCAACGTGTAGGAATGAATATTGGACAATTAACAGGCAATGCACAGCGGGAGGTCGCATCCTGGCTGGATACAGATAAGGACACTGTAGAGTATCTAATAGCTGGATTAAAAGCAATATTTGAATCTACTGCTGATACCCGGGCTAAAATGATGTTCTTTGCATGTCAACAAAAGCCTGAAGAGAGTGCCAGAGACTTTGCCTTAAATCTGCAGGAAGCGCTCAAAGCACTTAAGCTAGCAGAACCTGCCTTAGCCCCCGGAGCTGACAAAATGTTAATTGACCAGTTCATAGAGGGTCTCTTATCCCCGTCCCACAGAGGACAGCTGAGTATGATGCTCATCCAGAATCCTAGAATGACATTTGCTGAGTTAAAAGACAGAGCTATTCGTCTGCAGCAGGTAGAGGAGCCCCGGGATCTGCAATCTATACAGGGCCCTACAACAGCACCTCAGCAACCGATAGCATCAGCGACATCTGCCATGTCAACGACTGCTGCTGAACACAGAGAGCCTATCTCTAATGAGGCCCTCAATCAAAAGCTAGATGCCCTGACAGACATTGTCATCTCAATGGCCAAGGTCATCAAGGAACTGCGAGAGTCAAAGCCTGCACCCAAGATCAAGTTGGCGACCAGCAGAGAGTATGTCCCGTGGATGAGGCCCAGAAGATACCCAGCAGCAAGAGGACGACCCAGCGATCACTATCAGCCGGATGGACAGCCCATTTGCCGCCGTTGCCAGAAACCAGGTCACCATGCCCGAGAGTGTCCTTTAAACGATGATTCCCTGGGCAGGCGGGCCGCTCCTCAGGTATGAACTCTAAAGGTCCTTCAGCCTGGTTTAACAGATTCGTCGGAGGACAGCCGGTGATCCCTATCGTGTTGAATGGCATTCCCTTTAATGCCTTGTTGGATACCAGGTCCCAGATAACATCGATTCCACATGTTCTTTACAAAAGGTACTGGGCTGATTCAGACATTTATGAAATGGGCTAGTAATGGGCAGTTAATATCCAAGTTGGGTTTAGAGAAATGACCATTCAGATTGGAAAGGTAGAATTGCAGAACCAGGGTATTATAATTATAGATGTTGATCGGCGAGATCGTGAACCAGTAATGTTACTAGGAATGAATGTAATTGAAAAATGTTTTTCCGAGGTAATTACTGTCTTGCAGCAGATCACCGAGACTGCCGGAACCGGACGGCAGAGGCTTTTGCACAAAGAAATAAAGCTCTGATGTTGAAGCAGCAGGTAGAAATATACGGAGGTGAAATCGGCAGTGTATGAGTAAGTGATCCAATACCCATTGTAATACCTCCCAAAACTGAAATGTTGGTCTGGTGTAGAGCCGCAATAGGCATTTAAGGGCAAGACTATCAAGCCCTGGTAGAACCCGTGTACTCAGACAGTAGACCTACTATACTCACAGCTAGAGGAGTGGTTGAGGTACACCGAGGAAGAGTGCCATTACGCCTATTAAATTGCGGAGAGGATGAGATCACATTACCAAAGTATGCTACCATGGCTAAATTGTACACTGTTGATAACAATGCCATCACAGCCGTCGAGCCCTTGGACCCGTCAAGTCAGGCGGATGACAATAGCTCAGGAGAGAAGCTGGAGGATTGGTGCCAAAAGTTACATGTAGGTACCAGTTCTACACCTTCCCATCAAAAGCATGGAGTATACCGGGTAGTGAAACAATATGAGCAAATATTCAGTAAACACCCGTTAGACTTTGGGCAAATCAAAGGGGTAGAGCACACTATACCCACAGGTAACCATCAGCCTATAAAAGAGAGGTATAGACCATTACCACCTGCTCACTACCAAACCACCAAGACATGCTCAGAGAAATGAAAACTGCAGGGGTAATAAGAGACAGTTTTAGCCCCTGGGCAGCACCTCTAGTGTTAGTTAAAAAGAAGGATGGGACCATGAGAATGTTCGTAGATTACCGGCAGATTAATCGCATCACACATAAGGACGCATACCCATTACCTAGGATTGAGGAGTAATTAGCTGCATTAAAATCTGCTATCTACTTTTCCACCCTTGATCTGACTAGTGGGTACTGGCAGGTTCCTGTGGCCGAGGCCGACAAGGAGAAGACAGTGTTTACTACGCCGATGGGCCTCTGTGAGTTCAATTGTATGCCGTTCGGACTCTGCAACGCACCCGGGACCTTCCAACGCCTGATGGAGAGCTGCCTAGGACATAAGAACTTTGAAACTATCCTCCTGTACCTATATGACGTCATAGCCTACTCCAAGACGTATGATTAACATCTACAAGACCTGGCAGAAGTGTTTGAAGCCTTATCCAAATATGGCATGAAACTCAAGCCATCCAAATGTCACCTTCTCAAACCAAAGGTACAGTACCTGGGACATGTCGTGAGTTCAGAGGGAGTAGCACCGGATCCTGATAAAGTCACAGTGATAAGGCATTGGCCAAGACCTACAAATGTGAAAGAAGTGAGGCAATTCCTGGGCCTGGTAGGCTATTATAGAAGATATATCAGTGGATTCACGAAGCTAGCGGCTCCCCTACAAGACATCCTGGTAGGACAATCAAGAAAGTCTGCAACCCGTAACCCTCCTTTCCAGTGGAGTGAAGAGAAGGAAGATTCCTTCAACAAGCTGAAATGTGCACTGACGGGAGAAGAGATCCTGGCATACCCTGATTACCATCAACCATTCATTCTATACACGGATGCCAGCAACGTGGGACTGGGAACAGTATTGTCACAGAAGTAAGGAGGCAAAGAGAGAGTTATATCTAAAGGGTTAAGAATGCGCAAATAGGGTCTTATCTTTTATAGACAAATGTATGATACTAATATTAGTATTGCTCACCTCGTGGTTGTGTAGCACACAACCAGTGTAATCGCTCAGAAAAAACAGCTGCTGCAGGGACCTACTTCCACAGGACGCGGTGCTCAAATCACAAGGTTTTTTCGGACGAAGTACCTTTATGTCTGCGCTGCTGTCAGAAAAGTATACTAACGACACTGGACGTCTAGGTATTGGTGATATAGATTTATTTCCAACGAGTTTCGGAGCCACGTGCCGAGCTCCTTCCTCAGGGATATACCCTGAGGAAGGAGCTCGGCACGTGGCTCCGAAACGCGTTGGAAATAAGGAAATAAATCTATATCACCAATACCTAGACGTCCAGTGTCGTTGGTATACCTTACTGACAGCAGCGCGGACATAAAGGTACATCACCTGAAAAAACCTTGTGAAGAGAGAGTTCTGGCCTTTGCAAACAGGAAGCTCCGGCCTACAGAAAGAAATCCCGAAAACTACAGCTCCTTCAAGTTAGAACTACTGGCAGTAGTTTGGGCTGTAACGGAATGTTTTAAGCACTACTTGGCAGCTGCAGAATTCACCATCTATACGGATAACAACCCGTTGACCGACCTGGATACAGCAATATTAGGTGCATTGGAGCAGCGATGGATAGCCCGGCTGTCTAACTACAATTTTGTCATCAAATATAGAGCAGCCCGCAAGAACGGGAACGCAGATGCCTTATCCCGGATGCCACACCTGAAAGACGTGGAAGAGGAACCAGAAGAGTTGGAAGAAATTGAACTACCGGCCTTTCATCGTTCAAAGGTAGACCAGTATTAACCCGGTATCTACCAAAGAGAACAACAGGCAAGTATTAACCCGTTAGCACACTATGGATGGGCTATACCCAAGATAGTGATCCAGCTGTGAAGCTAGTGAAAGAACTGCTTACACAACAAGGTGTGTTCCCTAACCAGAATGCCTCGGCGGAGACTCAACAGATCTGGAAAGAGAGAGGCAAGTTGTTCCTGTATCAAGGGAAGCTCTGCAGAAGGCATACCAAACCAAAACACGTGACTTGGTCTGGCAGATAATCGTACCCAAGCGAGACATCAAAATGGTCTTAGAAGCCTACCACGACGGTGCAGGTCATTTCGGATGGAAGAAGTTGGAAGTGCTCCTAAGAGAGAGATTCTACTGGGTTGGCATGAGAAAATCAATTGAAGATTGGTGTAGAAAATGTGGCCCGTGCAACCTCAGAAGAAGAGATCAGCAGAGAGCCCCACTCCAGTCCATAGTAACCAAGCAACCACTAGAGTTAGTTGCATTAGACCACGTCAAGTTGTCACCAAGCCGGTCAGGCTATGTCTATGCCTTAACCATCGTGGACCATTACTCACGCTTCTTAGTGGTGGTACCCGTCAAGGACCTGACAGCAAAGACGGCAGCAAGAGCATTTCAGACACATTTCTGTAGACCGCATGGTTACCCGGAACAAGTCCTTGCAGACCAAGGTCCAGCCTTTGAATCAGAGATTTTCCAAGAATTCTGCAATATGTACGGCTGTAAGAAAATTCGCACGACAACGTACCATCCCCAAACAAATGGCTTATGCGAAGAGATGAACCATATTGTAATTGACCTATTGAAAACGTTACCAGAATCTGAGAGAAATCAATGGCCAGATAAATTACCCAATTTGGTAGACTTATACAACCATGTTCCAGTGAGTTCTACAAACTGCACCCCAGCTTATCTTATGCGTGCAAGACCCGGTAAGCTACCAATTGACTTAGATATGGGAATTCTGAAACCAGACACAGAAGTTGAAGAAACCAATTGGGATACCCTACGTCAGCAACAGTATCGCTTAGTACAAGAGTGCGTAGAGAAAAATCTTCAGCAAGCTAGAGCAAGACAAGAGAGAACCTATAATCAAAGTGCTCAAGCAACTCCATTACAACCTGGTGAGCAAGTTCTCAGGAGAAAGAGACGAACTAACAAATTGGATAATCAGTGGGAAACTATCCCATACACAGTCTTACCATCCAATTTAGACAATGCTAAAATGTGTCTAATAAGCAATGATGAAGGAAGAACTTCAGTAATTGTGTCCAGAGACCATCTCAAACCGTGTCCTGAAACCCTGAAGACACCAGAAGTAACAGAACCCCTACAGGTCCAACCTGTCAAAGAGAAAGAAGATGAAGTATTTCATACGGTGCTAGGAGATTTCCCCAAAACATGGCCAAATTACTACGGAGCAGTTGTAGTCCCAATGATTGCTTTCCCTTCAATGGTGGAACCAAAACCAGAATCCGTATTACCCGAAGAAGTCCCAAGACCTGAAGAACTGGAAGTAGAACCTGTAGAGGAAGAATCAATTCCTGGTCCCAGTGAGCTTGCCAGTCCTACAGTCAGATCTTCATCTTCTATAGTACCAAACACTACAAGTAGGTACATTCCCACCAGCACCAATAGGCTACATGCAAGTAGTAGACCCGTTTTACGAAGATCAGAGCGTAGTACCAGAGGTCAGTTACCAGCTAGGTACAGGGATTAAAAGGTCAAATTAACTGTAAAATGTAAATATGTTTGTGTAAATGTAAATTAAACCTGGTAGTTGGTGTCCAAGAGGGTGGAGGAACTGGATTAACCCTCATGCACATTAAGTTAGGGAAAGCAAGTGCCTGGGGTGGTGTAGTGAATCCAGGCCTCCTAAGCAGATACGCCCGTGGACAAATGTACATAGTTAATGCAACATTAAAAAGCCCAGTACCTACAGAGACTATCCTGTATGAACTTCTTGCATATTCTTCAAACTTTTTCCTTTTATTTTTTATGGACCATACTACCACGGAATGGTTGTGGTATAAACATTCTTGTATATATTCATCAGCCCGGAGGCAATAGACTAAACCCCCAGAAGGACTGCTTTTTGAATTTTTGGACTGTTTTTGAACTTTAGTGATTTTTGTACTTTTACTTTTAAGTCTCTGTAAATATTAATTGTATTAATTGTTTGTTTCTTTGTTGTTCCACAGTCCCGGAGTACTGTCTTTAACTAAGGGGGAATGTGGCACCCCAAGGGTTAATGTGCCACAGAAACATCAACACGGGTTTACTCCCCACACAGCACTACACTAGAAAGTGGGAGGAGCTTAGGTAGCACCTGCAAGAGTGGGAGGAGCTAATGTTGTTTACCTCAGAGCAGGAGTGACAGGGAGTTGAGTTTAGTTGGAGTCTGGAGTTGGAAGAGAGTCGAGTTGGAGTGGAGGTCCTGAGAGGTCTGAGGGAAGGAGTCAGAGAGACAGAGGAACACACCCGGGACAAGGAGTTACCCTAAACTCACCCCGGAGAGGCGCTTGGGACGGATACCGGATCCGATGCTGTGCCTGGGACAGACAGGACAGTGAATACCGGGATATTGAAGGTCCACCATCTTCACTGTACCATAGCAAAGCAACACGGAGGGGTCAGTGACACAGAGGACTCAAGTTGCCTAGCAGATTGGTACCCGTGAGGGGAGACAGAGCCAGCAGTTCAGCTAAAAGCGGCAGCAGGGCCACACACAAAGCGCAGAAGTAGGAAGCCAAGGACCCGGTCAGGGTGGGAGCAACCCGGCCCCGGTATAGACTCCGTGGACAATTCTCTGCTTTACCATCTGCACAGTGAAGACTTGGAAAATGACAACAAACGTGAGTGTGTGTGATCCTTGTGCTGAAACCCTACTTTCCCTCATAAACTGCCATTGCCTCCACTCTCATCATCTCTACTACTACCCCTACTTTCCTGCAACATCTATAACCACCATCACAGACTTTAATTACCACTGCCCCAGGGAACCAGGCTCTACCTGCGGAGAGCCGTTCCATCTAAAGCTGCCAAAACATCATCCCTGGAGGTTCTGCAGCAGCGGTGGTCCCCTAACTGACCACAACCCGTGGGTAGCGTCACGACAAACCTAATCCCTTGTAACTACACCCCATTTACTTGTGTGACAGAACCACAGGTGGGGGTGAACCTGAAGCCCTATAGGATACCCGAGGCCCGACGGGAGATAATCTCCAAGGAGGTAGCCCGGATGCTGAAATTGGGTGTCATAGAGGAATCCAAGAGCGGTTGGTCAAGCCCCATAGTATTGGTACCGAAACCCGATGGTGAATGGTGATTCTGTAACGATTATCGAAAACTGAACGAGGTCTCCAACTTTGACGCATATCCCATGCCGCGAGTCGACGAGCTGATCGAGCACCTGGGACCCGCCAGGTACATCACTACCCTAGACATCACCAAAGGGTATTGGCAGATCTCTATGGCATCAGGAGCCAAAGAGAAGACCGCGTTCTCTACGCCGGATGAGTGTTTTCACTACGTCCGAATGCCATTTGGTTTGCAGGGGGCTCCGGCCACTTTTCAAAGGGCCATGGATCGGATCCTCACACTGCATAAAGACTACGCCGCTGCCTATCTGGACGATATCGTGGTTTTCAGCCTTGACTGGCAGAGCAATCTGGTGAAGCTCCAGGCGGTGCTGGATGCCCTGAGGACAGCGGGGTTTACGGTAAACCCGAAGAAATGTGCCCTGGGGAAGTCCGAGGCCAAATACCTGGGATATGTTGTCGGCAGAGGCAGGGCCGGTTTTAGACCAAGTGGGGCCCTAGGCGAGATTGAGAGTGGGGCCCCAAACTATGAAATATAAATAGTACCCATACAGTTGTGTTAAATAAACCCAATTAAAACAAATCTAAACCATGTGAATATACACTATATGTTTTATTAAATAACTAGAAACAGTGAAGTGCAACTTTTTTTGCATGCAAAACATTTTTTGTCACATACAGTACATAATAGTACAGTAATATAAATAAGAATTAAAACTGGAAAAAAATATAAAATGTTTAAGGCCAAAGAACAATGTAGTAAAGACCAACAAGATAATTTTGCTTTATATCACAGCTAGAGCAATGCATTCTACAAGCAAACCTTCCTGGCTTTTGCAGCGGCAAACTCTTCAATCACTTTTGTGAAGTCCAGACTTCTGCAAATATCCCTCTCAATTGCAATCTCTGCTAGTCCATTTAAGCGATCTTGTGACATTGATGATCTTAAATAATTTTTGATTAATTTCAAACGGGAGAAACTTCTCTCTCCTGAAGCTACTGTTACGGGAACACTCAAAAGGATGCGCAATGCCACACTGAGGTTTGGGTAGATATCTATAGGTCTGAACAGTAAATATAATTAAGCATGTCGAGTGGTGAATCGGACACATCATCATCCATGCTCCTTATTGCTGAACATATTTCAAAATTCAGGTCATTGGCATCAATGTCGCCCATTTCTTCAGAGAAACGTTTGCAGCAGTTTTTCAAGCCTTTGCTCATCTTTAGCAGCTTTCATTTCTTTTTTATCAAATAGGAACCCAAAAAGGTGGTAAAAATCATTTACTTGGGAAAACCTCTCATTTATGCTCACAATGGCGGCATCAATCAGGGGTAGAAAAAAGACCCTTTCCACCTTTTTCTCTGGAGTGCTGCTTTCTTCATCCATGTGCTCATAGTCAAACATTCTTCTCTTTTTTTGTCTTCTTCTGACGGGCAACGAAAACTCAATATCTGCTTCTTCAGCTATGCCCTTTGCAGTGGAATAGGCTGTTGCAAACCCGTCTTTTCTGTAATCTTGCAAAAAGCACAGAACTGACGTAATTTCCTTCTTAAGTACGTCCATGCCAACCTTCGGATTCTGAAATATCTTGCTTGCACGATTAATATGGAATAAAACATCATACCAGACAACAATGCATATGATAAATTGACCCGAAGAAATTTCATTGGCAAGACTCTTGGCCTCTGCAGCTTTTACATCATCTTTCTTGGATGCAGCATAGACAACAAGTTCTTCCAAGGCAGAGCAAACATCACCTAAGTGGTAGCGGAGAACTTTTACACTGTCAATCCTACATTCCCAACGAGTATCAGAGAGGGGTTTTACAGTTAAGTTAGGAACATTTTTCTTTAAAATTGCCCAGCGCTGTGTTGATGAACTAAAGATTGTGTAAATTTGTTGTAATACTCCAAAAAAGGTGACAGAGAGGACTGATGATTTAGCAGCATCTACAATGACTAAATTCAGAGAATGGCTACTGCAGGGCATGTACAATGCTTTTTTGTTAATAGACAAAATTCTTGATTGTACGCCCTGTTTCTTCCCTTTCATGTTACTGCCATTGTCATAACTTTGGCCTCTGCAGTCATCTATGTCAATTTGTAGCTCCTGTAGGTGTTGTAAAAACACGTTGCACAATGCCTCTCCTGTAGTTTCTTCAACTGCAAGGAAACCTGCAAAGTATTCAGACACTGACGCACCGACTGACAGTTCACATTGTACAATGCGAATTGTAACCGACAATTGTTCTATATGACTTGTGTCCGGCGTGCAATCCATGATGACTCCATAGTATTTTGCAGTGCAGATTCTCTGTGTTACCACTTTTAGTATTGTTTTACCCATTTGTTTAATAAGTTCATTTTGGATGTCCTTACTCAGGTAGTGGTCTTTGATTTTTTTTTTTATATATTTTCCTGACATGTTCGTTCATAGTTGGATCATACTTAGCAAGAAACTCCACTTGACCAAGAAAATTGCCGTTACTTGGATGGTACAGTTTATCTGTACTTCCACGTAACGCTAAGTGCCGTTCAGCTAAATAACAAATAATGTGTATAACTCTGCAGAGGATAGACCTCCAATAAGCTTTTTCGACTTCGATCTGCTGCATGTTGGCACTGTCAACGGTTTTTTGGCCACATATGCCTTTTTTTAAATTATGCCAATCCTGCATGCACTGCAGATGTGCGGCAGAGTGTTCATGCTCTTTTAAATGGTTATGGATATTCTTCCAATTGTTAAAGCCATCCTTGGAGATTGATATATCCCGTTTTCTAAATAGAGCACAGCAAAAGCAAAATACTTTATCTGCTTGCTCAGAATATACTAGCCAAGTCCGTAGAATTTTGTCTCCATTCCCTACTTGTATAAAATAATTTTCGGATGTAAAGCATCTTGGGAATTTTGATGTATCTTGTGGAAATACGATATCCATAATTTGCTTTGGTCCTCTTTTGACCAGTTGACATCTTTGGCCATCAGAAATGGTAAAAGGCCATAATGCTGGGTCATCTGAAACGCTTTCAATGACATCCACAGTCTCCATAGGTAGGTCGGTGGTCATCAAAGCATCAGCTGCAATGGTTTCCTCTGTCTCTTCTTCACAAACGCCTGATTCCATATGCTGTGACTCCTCTGTTTGCACACTGTGGACGCTTTCCTCAAAATCAGATGATGGTAGTAATAATCCAGTGACTTCATGACAAGTTGAACTCTGTCCTTGGTTGGATTCTTCCGGTGCTCTAAAGAATGTAGTAAGCTTTGGATATGAATCCAATAACTTGTTTTTTCCTTCCGCTTTTTTTCTTTTTTCGGAACCGCTGGGATACGAACGCTTCATATTGGCCTCTTCTTTGCTAAAGCAATTAAATGAAAGGTAAGGGATTTGCAGATCGGTTTTGTTACTGACCTGCCGTGCCGGCCCAACATATCACACTTCCCAATTTCACAGACGGAGCCAGCCAAGCCATGCTACCCCCCTTTCACCCCCACAACAAACACAAACCCTGACAGAGAGTGAATCATGGTCGTGTGAATGTAACCTAATGGACGCAGAGATCCCACCACACATAATGGACGCAGAGATCCCACACATAATGGACAGAGATCCCCACCCCACATAATGGACACAGTGGCCGGACCCCCACCCCACATAAAGGATGCAGAGATCCCGCACATAAGCAACCAGCCCCGGGCCCGAGTTTAACTCACCCAGCCCAGTCCACGGTCCGACGGCGAGTCTCGTCTCCGATGCGGGCAGCCACGAACGTCAATGGACAGAGCGGAGGCTGCAGCCGGCGCAGTGCCCAGGCCCCAGGGAGTGCCAAGATGGACGCTGGTGGTGCCTGTAGGCTGTAGCAAAGTCACATCTGCTCGGAAATCACGGGCGGCTCCACAAGTTGCCGAGGTAGAAAAAAAAAAGTTCCTGTGCTCGGACTCCGGGACTCTGGGGGGGCCCCCCCTCATGCTCTTCTAGTGGGGGCAGTGGCGTAGCAACTGTTTGTGGCGCCCGGGGCAGTCAAAAAATTTGCCGCCCCTTTGGTCGTATTATTGTAGTTATATTCTTGTACATAGTGGCAGTATTATAGTAGTTATATTCTTGTACATAGTGGCAGTATAATAGTATTTATATTATTGTACATAGGGGCAGTATTATAGTAGTTATATTCTTGTATATAGGAGCAGTATTATAGTAGTTATATTCTTGAACATAGGAGCAGTATTATAGTAGTTATATTCTTGTACATAGTGGCAGTATTATAGTAGTTATATTCTTGTACATAGGAGCAGTATTATAGTAGTTATATTCTTGTATACAGGAGTCCTATATACAAGAATATAACTACTATACTAAAACACAAAGAGAAGGGGCGCAATTGGGGGTAAGTATTGGGCCAAATGGCCACTCACCTATTGGGGTTGTCACTGTGCACCTCTGCACAACCCCAGTGTATGGCAAGAAGCAGGACTCAAGGAGGACCCGGGGCACGAGCAATTTTCGCCGACAGAGGTGTCTTCCCTTCCGTCTTCCGCCCGGGTAGCGGTCACGTGTTGCGATCGTGACTCGGGATCTCCTTAAAGGAAAAAGACAAAGAAAGCGTGTATATATGGACTGGGATCATAGCCAAATTTCAAATTAAATATCAAATTTTATCAGTGCAATACTATGTACAGTGCCCTATAATATAGAATATAGTACCCCCATATACAATACACAGCTCTCCCATATGCTATATATAGCACCCACATACTATATACAGCACCCACACATACTATACACAGCAACCCCATATACCATACAGCACCCCCTTTATACATGACAGCATCCCCCATATACTATATACAACCCCCATACATGACAGCACCCCCTATTAACTATATACAGCACACCATACACCATATACAGCACCCCCATGTACATGACAGCACCCCCATATACTATATACAGCACCCCCACCATACTTGACAGCACACCCATATAATATATACAGCCTGAGCCCCCATATACATGACAGCACCTGGCCCATATACAACATACAGCAGCATCCCCCATATACATGACAGCTGAGCACCCATGTACAACATACAGCACCCCATAAACAATATACAGAACTAATACAGCCCCCCATATACTATTTACAGCACGTCAGCACCCTCAATATACTATAGGCCAGCAGCATGCCCCACATACATGACACACAGAGCATCCCCATATGATATGACATACATGACACACACACACACACACACACATACATACACACACACAGCATCCTATACAGGCAGAATTTAGCTACATGATGGTCAGGACTCAGCAGCACCCTCAATATACTATAGGCCAGGCCAGCAGCACGCCCCACATACATGACACACACATACACACACAAAACGCACAGCATCCTATAATATACAGGCAGGCCCACTGGTGGTGCATACAGGGCCCCAGGGCCCACTGGTGATGCATACAGGGCCCCAGGGCCCACTGGTGGTGCATACAGGGCCCAGGGCCCACTGGTGGTGCATACAGGGCCTGGGCCCACTGGTGGTGCATACAGGGCCCCAGGGCCCACTGGTGGTGCATACAGGGCCCCAGGGCCCACTGGTGGTGCATACAGGGCCCACTGGTGGTGCATACAGGGCCCCAGGGCCCATTGGTGGTGCATACAGGGCCCACTGGTGGTGCATACAGGGCCCCAGGGCCCACTGGTGGTGCATACAGGGCCCCAGGGCCCACTGGTGGTGAATACAGGGCCTGGGCCCCAGGGCCCACTGGTGGTGCATACAGGGCCCCAGGGCCCACTGGTGGTGCATACAGGGCCTCAGGGCCCACTGGTGGTGCATACAGGGCCTGGGCCCCAGGGCCCACTGGTGGTGCATACAGGGCCCCAGGGCCCACTGGTGGTGCATACAGGGCCCCAGGGCCCACTGGTGGTGCATACAGGGCCCCAGGGCCCCCTGTTGGTGCATACAGGGCCCACTGGTGGTGCATACAGGGCCCCAGGGCCCACTGGTGGTGCATACAGGGCCCCAGGGCCCACTGGTGGTGCATACAGGGCCCCAGGGCCCACTGGTGGTGCATACAGGGCCCCAGGGCCCAGTGGTGGTGCATACAGGGCCCCAGGGCCCAGTGGTGGTGCTTCTAGGGCCCCAGGGCCCAGTGGTGGTGCATACAGGGCCCCAGGGCCCAGTGGTGGTGCATACAGGGCCCCAGGGCCCACTGGAGGTGCATACAGGGCCTGGGCCCCAGGGCCCACTGGTGGTGCATACAGGGCCCCAGGGCCCACTGGTGGTGCATACAGGGCCCCAGGGCCCACTGGTGGTGCATACAGGGCCCACTGGTGGTGCATCCAGGGCCCACTGGTGGTGCATCCAGGGCCCCAGGGCCCACTGGTGGTGCATACAGGGCCCCAGGGCCCACTGGTGGTGCATACAGGGCCCCAGGGCCCACTGGTGGTGCATCCAGGGCCCCAGGGCCCACTGGTGGTGCATACAGGGCCCCAGGGCCCAGTGGTGGTGCATACAGGGCCCCAGGGCCCAGTGGTGGTGCTTCTAGGGCCCCAGGGCCCAGTGGTGGTGCATACAGGGCCCCAGGGCCCAGTGGTGGTGCATACAGGGCCCCAGGGCCCAGTGGTGGTGCATACAGGGCCCCAGGGCCCAGTGGTGGTGCTTCCAGGGCCCCAGGGCCCAGTGGTGGTGCATACAGGGCCCCAGGGCCCAGTGGTGGTGCATACAGGGCCCCAGGGCCCAGTGGTGGTGCATACAGGGCCCCAGGGCCCAGTGGTAGTGCATACAGGGCCCCAGGGCCCAGTGGTGGTGCTTCCAGGGCCCCAGGGCCCAGTGGTGGTGCATACAGGGCCCCAGGGCCCAGTGGTGGTGCATACAGGGCCCCCTCCTCCCCTCCTCCCCTCCCTGTAAAAGAATACATAACACATGACATGTTATTGATATACTTACTCTGCCGCTACCGCTGTTCGCCGACGCCATTCTGCACCGCGCTCCGACTTCTTCCTGGCTGGCTGCTTCCTGTGACGACTCTCCCTGTGGCTGCGCCCGGGCCGGCGCCGGTCACCAGGAAGAAGCCGGATGAAGCTGGAGCGCGGTGCAGAGCACTGCAAGCGGCTGCAGTGCTGCCGCGCCGCCGGCTCCGGCTATAATCCGGGGGCCCTCTGAAGCTTGGGGGCCCTAGGCAAATGCCTGGGCTGCCTGCCCCTAACGCCGGCCCTGGGCAGAGGCATAATCAAGCCCCAAATCACAAAGGTCGCGGCGATCCAGCAGTGGCCACGACCCTCGTCCAAGAGACAAGTCCGAGGCTTCCTGGGTATAGTTGGATACTACAGGCGGTTCATCCCTGACTTTGCTGTAACGGCTGCACCCTTGACTGACCTCTTGAAGGGGACCAAGTCGTCTATGGCTCAGTGGACAACGGAGGCGGAAGCTGCCTTTTCGGGATTGAAGGAGGCTCTCTGTAGGCGACCAGTCTTGCTCGCTCCCGACTTCACGAGGGAATTCGTTCTCCAAACAGATGCCTCAGATAACGGTTTGGGGGCAGTCCTGTCCCAGGAGATACAGGGGGAGGAACACCCGGTCCTCTACCTGAGCAGGAAACTGTCCCCTAGTGAAATGCGTTATTCCGTGATTGAAAAGGAGTGCCTGGCCATAAAGTGGGCGGTGGACACTCTACATTACTATTTGTTGGGGCGACAGTTCCGGTTGGTGTCTGACCATGCCCCTCTCCGGTGGTTGAGGGACTCAAAGGGAAAAAACGCCAGGGTCACTCGTTGGTTTTTGGCCCTCCAGGACTTTCGTTTCCAAGTGGAGCACCGGGCGGGAAAGCTCCATGGCAACGCTGACGCTCTCTCCCGTATCCCCTGTTTGGTTGTCCGTGGTGCCGAGCCCGACGGCTTTTGGCAGAGGGGGGAGGTGTGTAAGAGGGCAAGGGGGCACATTGTGGATGGCAGGTATGTGTCACAGGCCCACCTGAGGTCTGTAATGTAAGCCGGCATTAGCGTCTTTTAGTGGAGAGCAACACTGAGGAAGTTGTTAGTAACCCAGGGGCCGGCTTATGAGTCCTGAGAGTGACGGGCGGGTCCAGGACTCACATACCCTCCCGGGGCGTGGTGTCAAGCTATGTAAGGGAGGTGGGACTTAGGCACACGGGGGGAAGGTGATTAGGAATTCTGTGTTTGCTGTGTGTTTGGAATGGTTTATGAGCAAATAAACCCTTCTGGTCTCACCTATGCAAAGCTGCCTCCTCGTGCTTCCTGACGTCACCAGCAAGCCGCTCCGTTACACCACATATTCCTCAGGAATCCCTCGCACTCGGATGTTATTTCTGCGTGATCTGTCCTCCAAGTCATACACTATCACTGACACGGGTTAATTCCTCCTTCAAGGCTTCATTTTCAACCACTAATGCATTAAAGGAGGTGGCATACTCAGCCATTCTGTTCTCCATATGGGATGTACGCTCTCCCAAAACTGAAATCTCTCCCTTTATTTCTCTGACCATATTATACATGATCTCTTTCAGGGAGGCTCTTAAGGAGAAGAGAAAGCCCTGCATGTCCTCCCTGGTTAGTGGGGCAGAGTGGTAATGTTGGTCTTGGTCTCCCTCCATGTCTGCAACTCTCCTCGAGTCCCTCGAGGATCCCGAAGGGGACACAGGCGCCATGTTACCTGCTGTTTTGGCGGGTTCCCCCGGCAAAGATGTCGGGCAATCTCGGAGGGGATCTCCTTTTCTGTGTGCACGGCCTCGAGTCATCATGTGCCCGGGAGGATTAGAGGGCTGCTGGTGAGTAGCTGGAGGGACTAAAATGCCTGTGAGAGTCGATTTAAGCCGCTTTAGGTCCCAGGCTGCTAGAGCTCTTCAACTATGCAGCCTCCATACTTGCTTGCAGGCCACCATCCCCTATGGGTGTCTCCTACCAGATGGTCTTCAGGGGTCGCAGGAGCTACTTCTCTAGCCACATTCTCCGCAATCACCTGCTCCCAAGCACACTACATCACTGCCACAGCTGGAAAGGATGATGGAGGAACTAGGGGATGACAACCCCCTCTAGGACAGACAGGACCAGGACCATCTTTAGGAACATGTCAATACCCTGTGCTTTTGGGTGCATCTGGCTGACCAATCAAGAGAGACTTTGGCTGCATCTGACGCCAACTTCTCTCCAGGTCGGCCTCCTCCTGCTACTCCTGAAATTTGACGGCGGTGCCAAATAGCATATGCCAACCACAAACCACCTCTTCATGCCCCGAACCCTCATGAATGTGACCTCATCCCCAAGAAAGATGGTACGTAGTCTTTGGGCGAGATCGTCACGCTGCAGGGTGGTGCGGTTGACATAGCACCGATGTTTAGTGCCATGTTCCACTAGGAACCTATACCCCTTTATCCTGTTTGAATAGAACCACCTTGCCTTTCGTGCATTGGTCGAGGAAGTCATTAGCCTTAGGCCCCGTAGGCAGTCCCGGGTGATAGCATCTGCATGCTGAATCTCCTCAGCAAATGACACAGGAGAACGGGGTGATTGATGCCTTCTTGGATAGGTGCTAGGAGGGGATAGGGCTCCCCACATGGCATTGCCTTATTTGAATGCCTCTGGAGGTGGTGAGGGTCATCCACAAAGCTGGGAAACATTGCTTTCTTGGTAGTCCTCTTCATAGGGCTCTCCATAAAGATTCTGGTACTGATCCTTGTCCTGGTCTTGATGGTCTTGGGAAATGGGATCCAATGGCTGTGGCTGCAACACAGGCTGCAGCTGGAATCTAGCCAGACATACTGCAAGATCCTCTGCATTCTTACATGCTGCTTATGGGCCCAGATGCCGTAGGGTAAGTCACCTGACTGCTGGGACTCGCTCCTCAGGTCAATGGCTTGCGTCAAAATCCAGGACTAGATCCGCACCTCATTACAGATGATGCCCAAATTGGGAAGTGCGGTGGAGCTCCTGCTGACATAGGTCTCACTCTCCATCTCCTCTCTATGATGCCACTCTGGTTCTGGTTCTGCTGACCCACCTTCTGCCCTCAAGGTGGTTAGGTAGATTATATCCTCTGAGTCAAGGTCAGCCATGCCTTGTAGGGGATCCATGAAGAAACGACACCTGTGTGGAATCCAGACAGCGTACCTGCGTGCCACTGTGAGTGCAAAGGTAAGATGGCAAGACATACTGTTAAAGCGAACCTGTCACCCCCCCTGGACATCAAAAGCTAAAATAGCCACCTTCTGCAGCACTAAGGCTGCATTCAGAGAAGGTGGCTATAGGCTTTTGATGCCCTATATTCACTCAAATATGAACTTATATAACTGCTTACACTTAAGACGACCTAAGACCGGGAGGCGGGGTTTCGCGCTCCTCTGACCCGCCCCCTCTTGTCAATCAGCCTGGTCGCCTGCTGCTGCCTCTCCTCACAGTCTAGCATGAACGCGCGCCTCCGTTCTCCTCAATGGCGCCGCGCATGCGCTGTGCGCCGGGTGTCCAGGAAGTCGTCGGGCTGCGCACACAGCGCATGCGCGGTGCCATAGAGGAGAACGGAGGCGCGCGTTCATGTTAGACTGTGAGGAGAGGCAGCAGCAGGCGACCAGGCTGATTGACAAGAGGGGGCGGGTCGGAGGAGCGCGAAACCCCGCCTCCCGGTCTTAGGGCGTCTTAAGTGTAAGCAGTTATATAAGTTCATATTTGAGTGAATATAGGGCATCAAAAGCCTATAGCCACCTTCTCTGAATGCAGCCTTAGTGCTGCAGAAGGTGGCTATTTTAGCTTTTGATGTCCAGGGGGGTGACAGGTTCGCTTTAAAGTTCTGTGGGTTTGGGTGTGTTTTATTTGCTTTTCTTAAGGGACCCACCTCTAACATTGATAGCCCCAATTCAGACCTGAGCAATCAGTACAGGAGTTGAGTGTTTGCATACTATTGTTGAATAATGCGTAGCTGCTAATTAACACCTGTATGTCATGCCACAAATGTATATAAACTGTGCTGGAACTTGCAGATACTTAGTTGTAATCATTATTGAAGCTTGACATGTTAGTATGAAAGATAATGATGAAAAGTAATACGTTTATTTAGGTCACCAGTCACTATTAATTCACCTGCACAGTCTTTCTGGGTGCAGCAATCGGAGCACTCAACCCTTTTGCAGGGTGAACCCATGTGCTCAGGTCTGCTTGTTTCTGATTTTTGCGCCAAACCCACCCTTTCAGGCACATTCTCAACTTTTATATTTTGATGCTGTGCCACTGCTATTGCCTGACCTGGTCATTCCTTGATCTTTGTCCCTCCAAAAGCTTGCTTCCTGATTCTTGAGTCCTAGCCAATATTTTTCGCCAGCAGAGGGCAGTGTCTTGTCACTAATCCTGCTAGATCTGTTTCAATGAAAAGGCTATTTCCACTTTCCTAAAATATGATAAGTGTTAACTTACTTCTAGCCATGGGTTTGACCACTAGGGCCCCTTTGAATTCTGGTTGGAGCATAGTTCAACCCTACTCAACCACTGATCTGATCCTTGGATGCACATTCATCTAAAAACTGCACTGGAGTCAGCAGCCTGACTGCACAGACCCTGTCACAGTCGCTCCATCTACGACTGTGATTTTTACTCTCCTGCCGGCCATCCGATAAACAATGAGTGAAGAATTGGTCAGTCACATGCAATTCTGCTTCATTCAGACATGGCTCTTCATAACCTCATTTTTGGGATTGCTGGCTCTCGCAGAACTAAAACTTCCAGTAATTAGTAAGTTTCCTCTGTACTAAATATAAGTAATAATTATCAATTGTGAAAATTACCAATTATCCTATAAGTGAATGCATGGCCTGGTAAATAATAATGAGATTCAGTGGATGCAGTACTCACTGATACAAAGTTTATTCAGCTGATTGTAGAGATTGACAGCAATGGTTGAAGCCTCACTCAACACATATTGATGACTTCAACTTAGAATAGGTCAATATTACAATCTCCGTAAATTTAAGAAAGAAATTCCTTGGACTAACCATATTTGAAATTATTAGAACAATATGAGTTCTATGCCATTAATGACATGCTTGAATTCTGTTCAGGGTCCTGCAGCAGTTGTCATCAACACATTGCCAAAGTCTAGAAGCAAACTAATGTCTGCAATCTGTTGTCACAGAACTTGCAGAATTGGCGTCACTCTCGACTCGAGTTTGTGATGAGCCTGTGTTTTAATGATGAAATGCCATATGCAGTGTTATTAGTGTGTGAAGCTGAGAAAGTCTTATTGAGCTACAAAAAAGAAAAATTGTGTGTGATGTATTCAGCTGCTCCCTGATGGAGGAAAGAAATTCTAATAAACAGGACAGAGCAAGTATTTAAATGATGGATCAGGCAATTAGGGGGATAGGTGGCGACATAGGAGACAAAATCCTTAGTAGCTGTGAGACTCTGAGGAAGAATGTTGTGAGTGATGTGTGGAGGGACTCTCACTTTAGAATCATGCATAGAGCGATCATAGCCTTTAACATCCCAATCTCAGCATCAATGAGAAGTCATATGATGCACTGCCCAAAAAGTAAACTCACAGACGCTAATCTATTCCATGGTCTATGGGAATGCTTGAGGGTTAGAGACTTGTGGGAAAAAGTAAGACAATTAATGAAAGACCTATGTGGTAGAGACATACCACTAGAACCTCTCACATATCTTTTTCATTTTTGGGAAGAGGTAGGGGGAAAAGTTGGAAAAGTTTCATACGCTGGTTTTAAAAGCCAAAAGAT
This sequence comes from Allobates femoralis, assembly GCA_033576535.1. Taxonomy (NCBI): domain Eukaryota; kingdom Metazoa; phylum Chordata; class Amphibia; order Anura; family Aromobatidae; genus Allobates; species Allobates femoralis. The sequence goes on along the minus strand of JARQOC010000001.1, from coordinate 387,923,651 downwards.
GCATACGGAGACAGTGGTTGCAAGAACAGGTGCCAAGTATTTAAGAAACCAAGCCAAAAATTCACAAAATATAGAAAGGCTTTAGGCAGAATGGGAATAGAAAACAAGAGTAAAGTCACTCATGCTAAAATAGAGAGCATTTATACTTAAGCACTATTCGGATGCCGAAAGACACCACTTTATGAAACCCTTTGTGAGAACAGAATGGTACTTACTAGAGGACATTGGGATACGCTAGGGAGCATAAGAGTAGGCAGTGACAGCAGAACAGAGATTAGTTAGATGCATAGAAATTAATGAGAGTAATTGGGTTGCAGTATAAAAGATTACGTTGTGTGTTAGCTCAATGAGATGAATACAGCAAAGGAAACCTGCTATAGATGTGATATGGTTGTGGGGTTAAGGAAATGTTAAAGAGTGATGATATTGTTAACCGTTAGATGATGAACTTTATATTGATTTCAAACCTGACTGCCAATTGAATAACAGAAAATTCTGATACAATGTATAATATAAACTGCAATAATGTTACATGGTGTAAAATAATAAAAATTGGTTTAAAAAAAAGGACATTCCCATTCCTCGAGAATTGTGTCACGCCACAGCCTATGGTGCATTCAGATACAGTGTGTGACAGTGGTGCTTGGATCCACGCTTTTGAGCACACAACACGAAACTACAAACGGGGAACACAGTGGGTTCAAATACAATGGGAAGGGCCCTGCTACTAGGGAACAGGAGAAAGGAAGTAGAGATGAACGAACCATTTGAAGTTCTGGTTCGATTCAGTTCACTGAATGGGCATTTACTCACAGAATTGTTTGACAAATGGTTAGCCATACTTCCAGACCCCATTGAAATCAATGGGAGGCAAAATCAGGGGCATAGAAAACACCTTCAGGTGGGCCCAAAAGCTGCCAACACAGTTCAAATCAGGGCAGACACCAGGAAAAGAGCCATTTATTCCCCAGCATTAACATTTTTATCATGGTGCATTGTGGATGCATGGGACATGTAGTCATGGTGCTTAGAGAGCCCTGCTAAATTCACGGAACACACAACAAAGACACCCCAAGAAGAGTCACATTTCAACAAATTAGGGCCAGATACCACCGAAGTGACATCAATTGACCCAGACCAAAAATTGTAGAATGGGACAGCCTGCATGCATACGATACAAAAAGCTGGTCCGTATAACACAGTCCATATCATCAGCCTGCATGCATGGCACAGGGTCTGGAACAGGGCCTGGCTTAGCATTTCAATAAATATAGCTCCAATAAATGTCATGCTCCGCCATACTCTGGTGGCACTAGTATCATCTTCATGGACTACTACTGGAAGAAGGATTCAGGGGGGTCAGTGACCTCTATAGACCCAGTGAGCAGGGGTCCTCAAAACTCATGCAACCACTCCAGTCAATTTTATGCTCCGCAAGACTCAGGTGGCACGAGTATCAGATTCACGGATTACTACAAGAAGGATTACTACAAGAAGATGGATTCTGGTGGGTCAGTGACCTGCATAGGTCTAGTGGGCAGAGGGCTGACAAACCTCATGCAATCGCTCCAGTCAATATTATGCTCCACCACACTCAGGTGGCACGAGTATCAGCTTCACAGATTACTTTAGGAAGTCGGATTCAGGTGGGTCAGTGACCTGTATAGGCCAAGTGGGCAGGGGACCCTCAAACCTCATGCAACCACTCCAGTCAATTTAATGCTCAGTAACAGTCAAGTGGCACAAGTATCAGTTTTATGGAGTACTACTAAAAGAATTATTCAGCTGGGTCAGTGACATGTATAGGCCCAGTGGACAGGAGGTCCTCAAACCTCATGCAACCGCTCCAGTCAATTTTATCTTCTGCTACAATCAGGTGGCACGAGTATCAGCTTCATAGATTACTATAGGACAGTGGTAGGGAACTCCAAGTCTCAAGAGCCACACACAGTGTTGGTTTTCAGGATTTCCTTAGTATTGCACTGGGATTGGAATCATCACTTGTGCAGATAATCACATTAGCACCTGTGCAATACTAAGGAAATCCTGAAAACTTGCACTGTGCGCAGCTCTCGAGGCCTGGAGTACCCTACCCCTGCTATAGGAAGTCGGATTTAGGTAGGTCAGTGACCTATATAGACCCAGTGGGTGGGGGCCCTCAAACCTCATGCAACAGCTCCAGTCAATTTCATGCCCCACCACACTCAGGTGGCACGAGTATCAGCTTCATGGATTACTACAAGAAGGATTACAACAAGAAGGATTCAGGTGGGTCAGTGACTTGTATAGGCCTAGAGGGCAGGGGGCACTCAAATCTTATGCAACCGCTTCAATCAATTTTATTACCTGCCACACTCAGGTGGCATAACGATCAAGCTTCATGGATTACTCCAAGAAGAAGGATTCAGGTGGGTTAGTGACCTGTATAGGCCCAGTGGGCAGGGGGCCCTCATACCTCATGCAACTTTCCAAGTCAATTTTATGCCCCACCACACTCAGGTGGTACAAGTATCATCTTCATGGATTACTATAAGAATAATTACAACAACAAGGATTCAGGTGGGTCAGTGACTTGTATAGGCCTAGTGGGCAGGGGTCCTTAAAACTCATGCAACCGCTCCAGTCAATTTTATGACCTGCCACTCTCAGGTGGCATGACTATTATCTTCATAGATTACTACAAGAAGAAGGCTTTAGGTGGGTCAGTTATCTGTATAGGCACAGTGGGCAGGGGGCCCTCAAACCTCATGTAACCACTTAAGTCAATTTTATGCTCCGCCATACTCAAGTGGCATGAGTATCAGCTTCACGGATTACTATAGGAAGTTGGATTCGGATGAGTCAGTGAAGTATAGGCATGGTGCTCAGAGAACTCTGCTAACTTTAGGAAACAGACAATAAGGAGACCCCCAAGATAAGTGTCCACAATTAAAAAAAAAGGCCAGATATCAAGAAAGTGGCATCAGTAGATCCAGAGTAAAAACTGTATAATGGCGAGATCAATGCAGCAAACTGAAAAGTAAACTAGCACCTAGTCTCCCCAGTCTGCCACTGGGGTGGAAAAGTCCTTGGAGATCCATGACTTGTTCATCTTGATAAAACTTGTTCATCTTGATAAAAGTTAGATGGTCTACACTGTCAATGGACAGTCGTATGCGCTTATCCGTTGACACCACCAGCAGCGCTGAAGACACGTTTTGAGAGAAGAACTACACCTATAAGAGGGTCTCTGTTATGAACCGATGACTCAGGAGTAACATTCAGATTCCATAGATGTCGTCGGTAACTGTACTGACTGCAATCCCTGACTACACACCGCAACTAGAAGTAGCCGTGGGATGTAACTAACCAGACCTAGACACCTTTGCACAGCCAGAGAACTAACTGCTCCTAAGGATGGATGTAGGAAAAGCTATCTTGCCTCAGAGCAGAACCCCAAAAGAATAGCAAGCCCCTCCAGATATTAACTGGGAAACAAGAGAAAGAAAAACAAACACAGACAGAGAAAAAGGTTTAGCAAAAGAGGCCAAACTAGCTATATAGGAAAGACAGGATAGAATACTATTGCTGTCAGTATAAAACACTATCAAAAAACCACCAACAGCAGATAGTACAAAAATTACCCTGAGTCACTAAGACTCGGCGCCCTCTATATCTGCAGACTTCTATAAATCTGATGCCAGCAGAACTGGAAATAACAGATAATAGTGAATGGTAAAATTCCTAGGAAGAAAACTTCCTAACTGAGAGCAGATAAACAAATATACAGATTAAATTGCAAACCCACAACTCAGAATAAGACAAAACATAAGCAGAACCTTAAGCACACAAAAGTGTGCCACAAAATATCAAAAAAACCATCCACTTAGCTTGCAAAGAATTCCACAGAGCAGAAGAAACCAGAGAGATGTGAACTCCTCCAGGAACCAAAGACAACTGGCAAAGATTGATCCACTTCAAACCATTATATGCTCCAAGAACCAGATTGCCAATCATCACCATCACCTGTGAAGCCCACACAGTCAGCTGCATCACCAGCAACCACCGGAGGGAGCTCCAATGAATTCAAAACATTACCCCCCTTGAGGAGGGGTCCCAAACCCTCAACATAAGCCCGGGCCCTATCAGGATGGCCCAGATAAAATTTTAAAACCAAGGGGACATAAACATCCGAGGCCAAAACCCAAAAAATTTCCCCGGGCCATAACCCCCCCCAAATTAAACAAGGTACTGGGCCTCCGTCTCAAAAAAGACGAAAACCCAAAATCTTCTAAAACCTCATACCCAACTAAACCATCAATGGGGGGGAGCTCCAATTAATTTAAAAAAGGGTCTCCATCAGATTCGTTATAACAAAAAACTAAAACCCAAAAGGGTGTAATGGAAGATTGGCTGTCGGCATGACAAAATCTCCAAGGCTGTTTGCGAACTAGGCCATTTTCCTTTTTTGAAACCCAAATGCCAAAGGCCAGGTCCAAACTTGATCGATATTGAGCAATAGATACTCCTGACATCCTCTCTAGGCATTCACTATGTGTCAGACTTGTTCCTCTTCTGGTTTTTAAAAAGGAGAGGGTAAAAAACCCAAAGGGTCAACTGAATCCCAGAAATTATTCTAAAAAAAACGTGGTGCTGCTAACGTTTCTGCGATGACAACCCAACATTCCATGGGTAAATGTAAAATGCCAAAATGGCACGTATCTGCCACTGTGTTTTTGGGAAAAAAAATACAAAGATTGTTAAAAAGCTTTTTTTGATACTCCTAAATGTGTGCCTCCCTTTCCGGAATAAAAAGCTTTTGGCTAAATTTACTTTTTTACCGGGGATCTAACGCAGGGAAAGCCCCTTTTCTCGGCAGGGCGCAAAAAATCAGGGTTGCAGGGGTGGGCGAAATGGGCCGGACAAACGGGGGGCCTGTGCACCCCGCCCCCCCCCAGGCCCCAACTCTGCTTCACATCCCGTTTTAGGGCTCGTATGTCTGGGACGGGACCCTCCTACTTCTACGCTGCCCCCCCACCCTGAACGCTTTGTTCCTTTTCCCCACTGCCTTCCTGGCATTCCAGGTAAAAGCATATAGCAGGTGTTGTTTCACCTACAAAAAGATAGGAAAGCATTCCTGTTTATGCTTTGCACAGGGAAACCCAACACGCCGCCCCCCCGCCGCCTCCCTCCTGAGTCTTCAGTTTTTGCAAGGGGGCCCGGAGCTGGGGGGAAACCCAAAGGAAAAGTAAGTACAGAATTTTTTATTAATAAAGAGTGATGAAAAAAAAAGGGGGAAGGAGGGGGGGGATTTGTAAGGGGTTGTGGGAAAATTTGGGGGCCCCCCTTTGTGAATATGTTTCTTCCTAAAAAAAAGCAATACAAATTTTTTAATTTTTTCTTTTTTTTGTTTAAAAAAAAAAAACAAAAGGGGGAAGAAAAAAAAAGCCCAAAACAAATTTCAAAAAACCCCAAAAAAAGGGCAGAAAAAATAAAGGACCCCCCCCTTACTTTTCCCCTTTACCAAAAAAAAACTCTCCCCTTCTTAACCATCATTTTTCTTCAATCTTCTGGAATTTTAAATTTTCGGGCCCCCTTAAAAGGGAAATTCCCGGGGGGTTTTCTTATCCTGGGGGCCCCCCCGGGCCCCCCCTGGAACCCAAAAAAAGGGGTTTTAAGATTAAAAATTTTAAAAAAAAGAATTTATTTCTACCCCCCAAAATTGGGCCCCCATAAGGGCCCCCCCTCCATGGCCAGGGGATTGGGGGGGAAACCCTAAGGGAACCCTTTTAAAAAAGGGCCCCTAATTTTTTATGGAAAAAAGGGGGGGAAAAATTTTGGGGCCAGACCCCTTTTATTAAGAAACCCCCAGCGTAGGAACCTTTTGGAACTTTTCCAACTGGGGCCCAAAAAACCCCCCCCCCCAAAACAAAAAACCCCCCCCCCCCCAACTTTTCCACCCCACCGGGCCACCCCTTTCTTCAGTCCCCCGGGGGGAAACCGCTGCGGGAAATTGCCCCCTTTGGGCCCCCCAAAAAAAAAACGATTTTTCCCCCGGTTCCCCCTCCGGGGGGTTCAACTTTGGGGTGGGCCCGGCCCGGGGCGGACCAGTTTTTCCGGGCCCCCTTTTTTTTTTCTAATGCGCCAGGGGACCGACCCCTTTTTACGGGAAAACCCCCCCCCAAAAAAGGTTTCCCCTTTTTTTCTTTTTTCCCCCAACCACGGCCCTAAAAACCCGGATTTCCAAAAAATTTAATGCAGGGTTGTACTTATTTTCTCCAATTTTGAAAATTTATCAAACCATTTTTTTTTACTTTTTTTTCAATCCCCCCTATAAAAAGGGTTCGGGCGGGTTTTTTTAAACAAAAAACTTTCGGGGTTTAAAGCAGGGGCCCCCTTTTTCCCCCCGGGAAAAAATATCCGGGACGTGGGGCCTAAAATTTGAAAAACCCCGAGAAAAAAAAAAAAAGCCCCAAAAAAACCCCCTTTAAAAAAAATGGCTTTAAAATTTTAAAACTCTTAACCAGCCGTCCTTGGGGGCTTTTAAGGGAGGAAAAAAAACCGCAAAGCGCCCCCAAAAAAAGTTTTTTTTTTTGGAAACAAAAACCCAGGGTTTTTCCCGCCCCCCGGGCGAAAAAGGGGGTTCGGGGTTTTTTGGGTTTCCGAAAACCGTAGGTCGGCTTTTTTCGACTTTAAAAAATTTTGCCTTTCGTTTTTGGGGGCGGGTCGGCCCCGGGCCCCCGAATAGGCCGGGGTTTTTCTTTGGGGGTGCCCCCCTTCCTTTTGCCCCCAAAATTGGGGGCCGTTTCAACTTTTTGGGGTGGTTTGTGAGAAAACCGGGGGGGAAGGGGGGTGACCGGGGGGGGGGTTTCTGAAAAGGATCCGGGGGGTTTTCCCCGCCCCCCCCCCCCCCCCCCCCTTTTTTTCCCCACCCCCCCCCCCCCCCCTTTTGGGGGGGGGCTTCCCGCAGGAAAAAGGATTTGCCCCCGTTTGGGCCCCGGGCAGGGGGGGTTTTGTGAAAAGGGTTCTGGGAAAATTTTTTGCCCTGGGGGGCCGGTTTTGGGCCGTAGGGGGGCCCCCCTTTTTTTTTTCGGGCCCCCTACAAAACCCGGCGGGGAATACTTCTTTTTTTTCCAAAATTTTCCGGCATGTTTTTTTTGAAACCCCATTGATGTTAAATTCCAAAAATCTTTTTTAAAACCATTTTTTGGGTTTTTCCCTTTTTGGAAAACAATTGGGGAAATTTGTTTTTAATTTTTGTGGATTTTATTTAGCACTTAACCTTTTTTTTGGGGTTTGTAACATTTGGTTTTTGGGGGCCTTTTATTTCCTTGTTTTTTTCCTTTCTACGTTTTTCCCCCCAAAAATTTTTTTGTTGGGGGTCCGGGATTTCCCCAAAACGGTCGGGGTTTTCAAAACCCCTTTCAATTTTTTTTAAACTTCAAAGGGCCTTGCCTAATAAGTTTGGGGGAATTTTGGGTTACCCCTTTTTTTATCTCCCAACACCCCCTTTTCCCAATTTCTCTCGGGTTTTGGATCTTTGAATCTTTTTCAATGGGTTTTTTTTTTTTAAGATTTTTTTGGGGGAAGGCTTTGACGGGGCTTTTTGAGAATTTTTTTCAAAATTTAAAAAATCCGATTCAAAGCTGGGGTCTCAGGGACGTTTCCGGTTTTCCCGGGGGTTCGTTCCCCGGCCCCCTTTCCCCTTCCTTTTCGTGGGCTTTCCCGGGGGGGAACCCTGGTTTTGGGCCAATTTTTCGTAGCGGCGGCCCGGGCAAATTTCCCTTTTTTCAGGAAAAATTTTTTAAAAACTGGAGGGGTTTTTTTTTTGATCTTTTTCCGATCCGGCCCGTTTCTGCCCCTTTCCCTTAGCTTTATTCCCCCCCAGTAAAACTTTTTTTAAAGGGTTTCTTTTTGAAAGGCCAGCCCCCAATTTTAAGTTTAGGCCTTTTTCTTTTGGGGCCAAAATTTTTTGGGATGGTCGGGGGTTTTCCGGTTTTTGGGGAAGGGAAAAATTTTGTTCCCTTTTCCGGTTTTTTTTCGTGTTTTTCCCTTGGTTAAAACCTTTTTCTACAGCACTTTACCAACCACAGGGATGTGTCGAGGGTTAGATTGTGGGGCAAATTTTAAAATTTCCCCCGTTGGTTTTTTGAGGCAAAGGGAATTGTCTATTGGGGGGATGGGAATTTCGGGGGGTTCAATTTTTTCGTTTTAATTTTTTCTTCCCTTCCAAAAGGCCCCCGGAAGGGGTTTTTTTTTTGGGATACTTGATCAGAAGTTTTTAGAACCGGGGTTTTAGTGTTCCAGGCCCAAGGGGGAGGTGGGTAATGGTTTTTATCAGATGCGGGGTTTTCCCCTGAAGATTTTAACCTCAGCAAACCCGTTGACATATTCTAATGAAGGAGCCAATTTTGGATTTTTTAGGGCCGGGGTTTAAGCCAAAGGGTGTTTCCCGCCCTTTTTCGAGTGTATGTCCCCTAATTAAACTGGTTTGGATAAAAATTGAGGGGTTATCGGGGGGGCCGACTTTTCTCCTCTGCCTTTAATTTTAAAAGGAACCCCTTTTTCCCCGGAAAGGGGTTGCGGGAAAGGGTTTCAACTGTAAGGGGTCGTTAATTTAGTTGGTAAATAATTTCGGAAAAGCCCAAATTTAAAAACCTAAAATTTTCCCCAATGGGGTCTTCCAAACCCCCTTTTTGCTTTTTTTTGGGGGTGCTATCCTTTCAAAAGTTTTTTTATTTAAAAATTCTTTGAAATAATTTTTTTTCGTTTTTTCCCCCAGGGGAAAGGTCAAATTCCTTTTGGGGCTTTAAATTTTTGTGTAGTTTTAGTAACTATTTAATATTTTAAAAAAAGGCTTTTAAAATTTTTTTGGGGAAAACGCCCTCAAGCTGAAAGTTGGGGGTTTTAACCCGGGAAAATTAAAAAACAAACCTTGGGTTTTAACTGTTTTTTTTTTTTTTTTACAAGGGGGTTTCCAAAACCCCGTTGCTAATGGAAAAAAAAGGGGTTTTAAACGGCTTAACCTTAATTTGGTAAGGGGTATTTTTGGGTAAGTGATTAACTGGGTTTTTCCCCCCTATTTCCCTTTTTTTTCATTCCAAGGGGGGGCCAGGGGCTAAAACTTTTTTTCCCCGGCCTTTTTTTTTCAGTGCTTTTTTGATAAGAAGGGGGGCCATGGGCTTTCTCCTTTTTGGTGGGGGGTTTTTGGAGGTTGTAGTTCTCCCCCTTTTTTTTTCCGGTTAAGGGGTTTTTTTAAAACCCGTTCATTTTTCTACTTCTTTTTTGTTTTTTGGGGGGGTTTTTTCTTTTTTCCTATTGGTTTTCCCCATCTTCTAAACCCCCTTAAATGTCTCCTGAAAACGGTTTAGGGCCCAAATGGTTTAAATTTTTGTTTTGGAATTTGGGGGGGTTTTTTGGTACCTTGGTAAAGTCCCCTTCCTCTCCAAATTAAAAAAAATTTTGGGGATTTCCCCCTTTTACCTGGATATTTTGCCGTTTAATTCGTGGGTTTTTTATTCCAGGTTCCCAAAAACCCCTTTAAACAAAAAGGGTTTCTCTCACCCCAAGAAGTTTTGGGGTTTTGGGGTTGGGGGACTTCCCCCAACCCGGATTTTCCCCGCAATTCCTTTTGTTAGCCCAAAAAGCTTTTATTTTCGGAAATTTTTGGGGGGGGGGGGGGGGTTTTGCAAAGCTAAATTGAAAACTGAAAAACTTTTCAAAACTTTTTTCCCCCAATACGGGGCCCTCGGTTCAAAAAATTTTTTCCCGACTTTTTTTCTTCCAAAATCTTTATGGAACCTAAACCCGTGGTAAATTTTTTATTTACGGCATTTAACTTTGCCAAATTTATGGGCTTTTATCAATGTTGTTCCCCCTTTTCCCCATGGGTTGGTTTAGTTTTTTGGGGCCCGGAAAAAGGGTTGGGGAAAACCTCCCAAAGAAAGGGGCTCCCCAAAGTCTTTTTGCCTTTTTCCGAAGTTCCCCTGGAAGGGGGAAATTTTAAACTTGTTTAAACAATTTTGGGGTTGGGCCCGGGTTCCGGGAAAGGCGGGGAAAAGGGTTCCTGGCGGAACTGTTTCTCCTTCCCCTGGGTTTTTTTTCTTTCAGGGAATTCTTTTCCTTAAAAACCCCTTTTTTGTCTTGATTCCCATTTTGCAAAGGTTTTTTATTATGAAAAGTCTGTTTGAAAGGGGGTTTTGTAACTTGACGTCCGGGGTTAATTTCACTACCTTTTTTTAGGGGGCTTAATGGATTGTGGTCTGATCCCAAACCTTTTTGCCTGCTAAGAAAGGTTTTTAAGGGCAAAATTTCCCTTTAGGGCCTTTTTAAAAAGTTGCATGTGTTTAAAAAAAGGGAATCCCCCAAAAAATTTTTTTTAAAAATTTACCCCGGAAAAAAAAGGTTCAACCTGAAGGCTTTAACCTTTTAAAAACCCGGGAAACTTACCTTAGGGGCTTTTTTGCCCTTTAAGAATTTTTCTTTTTTTTGCCCACCCCCCGTGTTTAAAAAATTTTTTGTTGTTTTTGCCAATTCTTTTGTCAGGGCCTCTTACTTTCCGGGGTTTCCCCTTAAAAATTGGAAAAGAAAGAGGAGCTTTCTCCCTTAACCTGTTTAAAAGGGGCCGCAGTTTTTCCCCTTAAAATTTATAAAAAATTTTGGCACCTTCCCCAAATGGTGCCGGGCCCTGGGGTTAGGAAACCCAAAAGGATTGGGCGTGCCCTTCGCCCCTGCCCCCCGGGTTTTTTTGGCTTTAGTCATTTTGTGCCGATTTCCCTCCGTGCTGGAAAAATTTGCCCCCTTATTTTTCGGACCCTTTGGCCTTTTCCCAAAAGGTTTTTCGGCGCTTCGAGGTTTTTACCCCCTTTTCCATTTAAAAGCTTGGTCGGGGCCCCCAAACCCCCGTTTTTTCCCCGGGGAAATGGGAATCTGAAATTTTTCTCTCAGGCCAGGGCTTGAACAGTTAAAATAGATTTGCGGGCGTTAGGGTAATTTTTTTCAATTTTATAGAGGCTGGGGATTTGTTTATTGTTAGCAATAAAATTTTTTTTTTTTTTTTCCAAGGGTTTCCTTTTTATTTAAAAAAAAAATTTTTTTTTTGGTTTTCTCCTTTTCGGGGATTTACCCCAGTTTGATTTCCGGAGGTTAACTTTTAAAAAGGGGTGGGCCCCCCTTTGGGGGAATACCCCCAGGGGGCCTTTCTTGGGGGTTTTGGGGGCCCGGCTTTCCCCAAGGCGGACACCTTTTGGGGGTTTAACGGGGGGTTTAGAAATTTAAAATTTTTTTTTGAAATTTTTTGCTGAACCCCAAAATTTTCTTTTAAAGGCCCTGGCCCGTTGGGGGGATGGTAGGACTGATGGTTTAAACCCCTTTTTCCTAGGGGTAGGGCCCTCGGTGATTTTAAATTTTGGGGTAATATTGGTAAGTTTAAGGGGGCCAAATTTTTTTCCCAAAACCCAAGGGGGGGCCCCAAACCGGTTTTTTGGAGTTTTAAAAAAAGGGCTACCAATGGGTTTTTTTACTTTTTAAACCAAATTTTTTCAAAATCGTTTGGGTTTTTAAAATTCTTTCTGGCCCCCCCGGGCCTTTACCCCCTTGCCTGTTATGTCCTCGGGGGAAAAAACCCCCCAAACTTCTCCGGTTCCCCCTAAAAAAATTGGGCCCTTTTTTTTTCTTACCCCCTGGGGGGTTTTTTTTTTTTTTTTTTTTGGGGGTCCCCTTAAATTTGTTTACTTTTTTTCTGATTTTTATAAAAACAAAGGTCTATCCGATTCCCCCTTTTTTTAGGAGTAAAGATGACCCTTTGAAAATGTTCCCTTTTTTTTTTTTTCGCCGGGTTGGGGAAATGGAGTCCTCGAAATCAATGCAGTTGCCTTGAGTCCTTCCAACGCGAAAATTCCCAAAAACCCGTTTTTATCTTGGGGAAATTCCCCGGGTTTCGGAGCCCACTATCCAAAGGGGGGATGGTTGGCTTTTTTGGAAATTTTTCCCTTTTTGGGAATCCCGGGGGCGCCAATTTCTTGGGGAAAATGTATTTTCCCCATTTTGAAGGGTTTTCCAAATGCCATTTTAGATCTTCCCCGGGGTTTTGGGTGTGGGTTTATTTGGGCCCCCAGAATCTCGTGTTTTCTAAAATTTTCAGTTTTTTAAATTTTTCTTTTCCTGTGGAGAAGCCCCCAAAAAAGCTTTTTAATGGGCCCTAAAAAGCGCAAAATTTGTTTTTTAGTTTATTTCAAAGATAAATTTAACATAAGGGGAGGGAAAACAAAAAAACAGGGAACCCCAAATTTTTAAATTAGGGCCAGTTTTTTTTCTTTTAAAGCCCCTTTTTTTTTTTTTGAATTTGTTTGCTTTCCCAAAAGATAAAAATTCCCAAAACATTTGGGTTTCTCAGAAATTTTTAAAAACCGCCTGGGTTTTTTTGTTGGGGTATAATGGGTCCAAAAACCCCCTTTTTTTAAAAATAAATAGGGGTTCTTTTCCCCAGCAGGCACTTAACTTTTAGGGTGTTGCAGGTTTTTCCCAAACATCCAAATTTGCGTTTATTTCTTTCAATTTTTTTTTTTCCTTAGGGGATTGGGTGCAAAAAAAATTTTGGGCCGGCGATTGCCCCAAAAAAGGGGCTTTGGGTTTGTCCTTGGGGGGGTAAACTTCCCCACAATTGGTTTTCCCGCCCTAGAAATTCTTGGGGCCCCCCGCCCCTTTTTCCCGGCAAGGTCAGAGGGATCAAAATTTTCCAAACGGCTCAGGTTATTTGAATTCCAAACCCTTTGGGTTAGTAAGGGAAATTAAGGTGTGCAAATTTCCCCAAAAGGGTTTAATTTTTTAACGGAAAAAACTTTTTCCCCCCTTTTTTTTTTTTTTTGGAAAAAAATCATTTCTTTGAAAAATTTTTTTTTTTTTTCAGAAGACAAAAAAAAAAAGAAATTTTTACCAAAGAATTTTTGGCATTTTTGGGGAAAAGGTTTCTTTTTGGGGGGCAAAATTTTGGCCCCCTGGAAAACTGCACCCAAGGATTTAGGGGAAATTTTGGAGGTATGGGTAATTTGGGAAAATGTAGGCTGAAAAAAGGGGGTAGGGGCTATATATGGCCCCTTATGAACGGGAATGAAGGGTTTTAGGTGCATTGAGGGTGCTTGGGGGGCTTAGGGTTCAATTTTTAGGGTTTAATATATGTTAGGGGATTTAGGAGAGTAAGGCCAAATTTGGGTCCAAAACCCCCTAATGGGAAAATTTGGGTAATTAAATAAAATAAAGGGGACAAGGGGAGAATTTTAAATTTTTAGGAAAAAGGCGCCTTTTGGGTTTTTGGGGGTTGCAAAGGGGTCTTATTTCCCTTTGGGGCCTTTTTAAAAGGCTGCCCCAATGGGGTTAAAGGTATTAAGGACTTTTAGGCTTTTTTTTTTATGGGGACTTGGGTGATTAATTTAAGGGGTTGGGCTTTTTACTTTTTTTGGTATGGAAGATTTTATAATTTAGGGAGAACCGTAAAGGGGGGCGCTTTTTTGGGTAGTAAAGGGGGGGGGATTCCCAAATTGGGCCCGATAATTTAAAAAAAAAAAGGGGCCCCAATTGTAAGGGCTTTAAAATTTTCACCCTTATTTTACTCCCAAAAAAACTGAAAAAACTCCAAAAATTTTTTTCTAAAAGTTGCTGCCCTTTTGCAAAAAGGGTTTTAGTTTTTTTTTTTTTTTTTCAAAAAATTCAAACCGTTTTTCAAAGGGACCCTTTGCAAAGGCCCCCAAAAATTTTTTTGCTTTAACATTTTAAAATTCAGTTTTTTTAAAAAAGTCACCAAAACCCCCTGTTTCCCCCTTTTCCCCCTTTTTATTTTAAAAGGGGGTTGGGGGAAAAAAAAAAACCCCTTATTTTGAAAACCCGTTTCTTCCTGTATTAATCCAAATTTTTTGGTATTTTACTTTAAAATTTTTTTTCCCAAAAAAAAACACAAAAGAGAAGAACAAAAAGCAAAAACAACATTTACCAAAAACCCCAAAAACCCAAAAATTTTTTTCCCCCCTTTAAACTTGGTTTAAACCCCCTTTGCCAAAATAAATTAAAACCCTTTCCAAATCAATGAGTTTCTTAAAGTTGGGAATTTTGCCTTTTTTTTCCCTTCGGGGAATTTTTAAATCCCCTTTTTAAAGCATTTTTTGTCCTCCCGGGGCAGGGATTCGGGTTGGATTTCGGCCACCCTTAAACCCCCCATCTTTCTTAAAATTTTTTCCTTTTTTTTTTTTTGGGGGATTGCCTGCTTTAAAACCCTAACTTTGGGGGGAAACCCCGCTTTTACACGGGACATTAGCTTTAAAATTTTTGGGAACTTAGACTCATTTCCTCAAGGTTTAAGCTCCAGGCGGGGGCCCCCCAAAAACACAAAACCCGCCCGTTTTAGTAAAAAATGTTTTTTTTGAATGTTTTTTTTTCCCCCCAACTTTTTGTTATGCTATTCCCAAAAAGGCCCACGATTCCCAAAAAATTTTTTAAAAAATTTTGGCTTTTTTTTTATTTTGGAAAAATCCAGTTTTTTTTTTTTTTTTAAAAAAAGATTTTGGGTTCCCCCCAAAATTTTTTTTTTTTTCCCCCCGGGGAAGGTTTTGAATTTTTTCCCCGGTGCGGGGCAACTGTTTGGGTGTTAGCAGGTTTTTTTACCCCCCGCAAAATTTGGGAAAATGTAAAATTTTTTTTGTAATTAGGGGGGCCCAAGGGTGGGTTTAAACTTTTATGAAGCGCCTAGAAAGGGAAAATTGGTCTTTGGAGATGGGCTTGAGTTGGATTTTAGCTTCCTAAATTTGGGTTTCCCAATTAGCTTTTTGGGGTTTTTTTTCCCCGCCCAAAGGGTCACAAAGGAACAAAGGGTTTATATTTTAAACCTGAAGGCTCAAGTGGATTTTTTTTTTTGGAAAATGAGGTGCCAAGGAAATTAGGTGTTTATTAACAAATTGGAAATTAAAATTTTTCAAGTGCCAAACTTTTTTCCCCCCCTTTTTGTTTGGGTTTAAAACAAATTTTTCTTTAGGAAAATTTTTTTGGTTTTTCTTAAACAAATTAAAGAAATAAAAACCCAAAAAAATTTGAGCAAATATTTTAGAAGGGAAAGAAACGCGAATTTAGGGGGTTTTAAGATTTTGGCCCAAATGTAGTTTTTGGCGAACTTCCTTTTTTGGGGAAATTTTTTGGAACGGTTTTAAAACAGCCATTTTACGGTTAACCTTTTCAAAAAATTTCCCAAAACCCCCCTTTTTTCCCCCGGGCAAAAAGGGCTTTTTCCTTTTGCCCTTTTAAAAAGGCCCTGTCATTTCACGAGAGGTTTTGTTAATGTTTTTTTAAAAAAATTAGTCGGTTTTTTGAATCCCGTGGGGGTTTTGAAGGCCCACCTTTTTTCAAAAAACTATAAAAAATCGGTGAATTTTTTTTAAAATTTTTTTTTTTAACAGAAATTTTTTGGGGGGTTTTTTTTCACTTCATTTTTTTATGAGAATCTTTGGGGGGGAAGGTTTACAGACCTGTTCACATTGTGATCCGGCTCAGTATCAGTTTTCATTAGTTTCTTGTCCTGCAAGTTGGGAAGTGCCCCACCCCTTCTCACTGAGCCCGGACACATAAATTGCTGCTTCTACCTTGTGTGCCCATATTGAATCTGGCCCTGCTGCATCCTGAATCTATGAGGTATGTGTAACGCTCCAGGGTATGGGGACTCGGATGTCTGCGCCCTCTGCTTCGGTGGGGGATATCATTGGTGGCCTGCCCAGATCCGTGGCCCTGGGGGGGGAAAAGAACAGCCCCAAAAGAAGGGAATTTTTTTTAGGGATTTTGTCACGCTTCCGGGGGAAGGTGCCCTAGAGTGGACCCACTGGGCCGTGGTACCAAACTCCCCTGGGTGAGCTGATCCTAGTTTACCCAACCCCTATACAGGGATTGTCAGGGGCAAGCCCAGGGGGTCTAAATACCACAGCAGCTAGTACCAGGGGGGCGGCTCATAAGGTTAGCCTATACTAAGGAACAGAGAAGTATTCCAGGTTTTAGGGTACAAGGCTAGGAGGCCAGGAATGGTGCTACCGGGGAAGAGCACAGCAAGGGTTCCAGGAAACAGAGTACAAGGCTGGAGGACAAGAATGGTGCTACTGGGGAGGAGCACAGCAAGGGTTCCAGGACACAGAGCACAAGGAAGGCCTGACCAACAGTCAGCAAAGCCAGAAGCAAACTGACTTAATAATCAGGCACCTCCCATCAGAGAAGGTGGCCTGATATACCATGGGAAGAGTAGCTATTGGTCAATGGGAGTGTCATGTTGGACCTTGCCGGCCCCTAGAGTCACAGGGAAGGAGTGCACCTAGTGTGCCGCTGATTAGGCTCATGAAAATGACCATAGTAATGTGCTCATGTGTGAACCCGGTGGTCAGCTGACAGGAAGAGAACATGGCGACAGCTCCAAGACACAACATGCCTGGATGCCGGACGCCCAGTCGGCAGAAGAGCACCTGGGAGAGGTGAGCTGGGATTCAGTGCTAGGGGGCCTAACAGATTTGAGTCTTTGTCTTGTGATGCCACCTGTAGTACCTGGTGACTAGACACCAGCGCCGCCAAAGTCCTCCGGAGGGTGGTGGTATTGTGGCTAGGGTGGAGCAGCTCCCTACAGGTAGAGCTAAACCTCTGGAGCAGTGTTACCTGTTGCCAGGACGGTGCAAACCGTTGAGGAAAGTCAACGAATGCAGAACAGAAACGCAGAGGCAATTCACTCTTCCAGGTACTTTACTTGTAAAAGAAAACTGATCAAGATAGTCTAGGGACCGTTCTGATAAGGGTCACCGTGGAGTGGTAGAACGGCTTCCGTACCTTTTTTGCAAAAAATGTACTAACTAAGAACCCTGCTGTTGTCACATTTTTGCACTTGCTTTTTATTTATATAGCAGAGATATATTTTTGGACGTTTTTTACACTGTTTCTTTTGTGATGTAGAATTTTGGTGCTGTAAACTCTGTTTGCAGACCTGTTCACATTGTGATCCGGCTCAGTATCAGTTTGCATATGGAGGGATGTGAGGCTGCATTATACTAAATGGAGGATAATGGGGGTGCATTATAAAAATTGGATGACTATGGGGGCTACATTATGAATGGGGGATTATGGGATGCATTATAATACACAGAGGACTATAAGGGTACATTGTAATATATGGAGGAATATGGGGATGCATTATAATAATTGGAGGACTATGGTGGCGGAAGGAGGAAGACCATATATACCAGGATGGGGAACATTTATACCAAGATAAGTGCCATATTCCAGGAGGAGGACCATATATAACAGGATGAGAGACATTAATACAAAATGAAGGGGGAGAGGGGTCAATTTCTGAGTCTAGGGGTTTAGACTGTTGCACAGGGCTCATACATCTGACCAACATGTGTGCGGGGGGGATTGAGGTCTAAATTTTGCACCAGGGCCCATCAAACTGTACGCCACTGGTACTCAGCATTACTTCGAATCCTAAAAATCCGTGGATCATGTTGCAGTTAGTGCAGCAAGAATACGCTCATGTATCTTGTGCATTCATGAGGTTCAAGTCCTTGTTGTGTTGGTGGCAGCGGGGTAACATTCCTGTTTGCGTCTTCTGCACTCTCCCGCCAACCTCGCACAACAGAAAGGTGATCAATATCTCACTCATCTGCTGACTCTTCCATTCCTATCGCTTCTTCCTCCTCCATTTCTTCCTTGGTTCCTGCACCTGCATCAATAGTTTGGCTGCTACTATGAGCACTCATCAATCGCTCTATTCCACCCTCCCATGTCACCTGCCTCTGTGTTGATATCAGTCCGGACCCTTCAGATCATGTTTAATATCCCATCACAATAAGGGTCGTTATCCCTTCCACATTCTCCTCCTCCTCTACTACCTCCTCTTCCTCTTCCTTGTCAAAGTGAGCTCCAGCATGTATAAGACCAAAATAGTCATGCTGATAATGGCATCGTCAGCGCTAATCATCTTAGTAGCCATTTTAAAACTTTTCATAAGAGTGCAGAGGTTTTTGCTCTGTACCCACTCCGCCAATGTAATTTGCCTCTCCTCTGAATTGCATTGACCCAGGCTATACATCATGACATACCGCACCAGGGCTTGTTGCTGTTGCCAAAGTCACTGCAACATGTGCAGAGTGGAATTCCATCATGTCAGCACATTGCATATGAGGCAGTTAACTGGTAGGCAGAAAGACTTCTGTAACGATGCTAGTAATTGAGCCGCGGGGTGCAAATGACAGAAGTAAGCACACATCGACCGTTCCCTCTGCAGCAGCGCATCAACCTCAGAATAGTGGCCTAGAAATTGCTGTACAACCACGTTGATAACGTGAGCCATGCAAGGCACGTGTGTGAGCATAGGGCCATGCCCAGGCTCGCATCTTTGTCACAAATGGCTTTCCCTGGCTGCACATTAAGTGGAGACTGCCACTGATCAAACTCGGTCTCCAAAGCTGACCACAACTACAGCTATGTGACTCACATTTCCCAGGCATTTTAGCATAAAAACTGGTGTTGAGCTCTGCTGGCAGTGCAGTAAGAAGGTGTGGTGGCTTCCTTCTGCACAGTTGGAACATGTGTTACAAAGGATAGGTTTTGGGCGCAGGTGGAGGCCCAAGAAGAGTTCGAGGAGGCAGAAGCAGTTGAGGAAGTGGTAGATACCAAGGTTTTACCCACACGCCATGGGGATGCCAATACTTGTAGAGCAGCCCCTTCCCCCGCAGCCACTAGAATAGCCACCCAGTGCTCAGTCAGCGACATGTAGTGCCCCTGACCATGTTTTCTTGTCCAGGTGTCAGTGATGAAATGCACCCTGTCACACGCAGAGTTTCTCAAGTAGGCAGTGATATTATTTGTGACATGCTGGTGTAGCGCAGGCAGAGCTTTCTTCGTGTGGTGGCAACTGGGCAAGTGGTACTTGGGGACTACGATAGCCATAAGCTTTCGAAATCCCTCTGTATCCACAAGGCGGAAAGGCAGCATTTCCGTGGCCAACAGCTTGGATATGGTGAAATTCAAGCTCTTAGCTTTGGCATGGGTAGGAGGAAATGATCTTTTACTTTAATATATCTGCGGGACCGAGGGCTGGCTGCTGTGCAGAGACAGGGTGGAGTAAGGTGTACACGACAAACTGCTGGATTCCGAGAGAGGTGCAGGTGGAGATGTTATGTTGGCTTCAGGAAGACGTGCTGCTCTTTATGTCTAACATCGGTCAACACCAGCTGGCATGTCCACTGCCAAAACAGCTGATGGGCTGTCAATCACACTTCCTGTTGCGGGTAAACATGCGGAAGTTCTGCGGCTGAAAACCTGTCTGACAACAGTTCCCACACTGATGGAGAAGGAACAAGCATCAGATGCACTTGATGGGGCATTATGGTTGGCCAGGTCTGCTGTGGCGCATTGTAGCACAGTGAGCTTCCCACTGTAACTTATTCTGCATGTCCATGTGATGATTCATGCATGAAGTAGTCAAATCATTTACTTTTTTTTCCTCTACTCAGATTTTTTTTTTCTCAAACTTTACTGTTAATGTGAGTCATCCTTCGCGGTCTGAAAAAAGGCCCAGGCTAGCACAACTTGGCGCCCATGCGAATTAAAGGACCGTCATCACTGCTTCCCAGAGGCAGAGTTGTAGCTGAGGACAAAGTGTTTGGTGTAGTTGCAGCAATCCATCTCTGTCCAGGAAATGGCAACCTAAACTTGTCAGCTTCCTCCTTCTCCACCTCCTCTGCTGAGGTCATCAACTGTGTGCCTGTAGGTTGACAATAAATGGAATCTAGAACCTCTTCATCATCCTCTCTGTTAGCATACTCCTCGCCCTCAGAGCCACCCTTTTACTGCCCTGAGCTCACAGTAAAGTATCTGTGCGACTCAGATATCCGAGTCTCATTAACATTAGCATCATTATCTCCACCACCAGGCGTTAACTTCAAGTGGCAAGGGTCTAGATTATGCTCGGACCCTACTTCGTCCAGCCCCGGATCCAACTCACAAAGATTTTGGGCATCATTGCAGATCATTTCATCCTCTTGACTCTGTGAATCTTTCGAGCAGACCTCTGATTCTCAGGGAACAGTATGAGTAAATAGCTCTGCATTCTCGGCCATCTGTGGTACCCCGAAGTCAGTAAGGTGGCTGGAGAGTTGGGACATGTGGGGAAACAATAGTGATTGGGGTGCCATCTCTGAGAACTGGACTGTGTTTGATGTTGAAGTTGAGGTAGAGGAGAGACCACTTGATGCACTAGTTGAAATCCACTGTAGTACATGCTCTTTCTGTGTCTCATCTACAAGTCATATGGTAGTGATGTGCTGCTGCCTAAGAAAGGGATGATTGAAGGCCATCCACTAATAGAAGGTGATATTTTTCTTTGGCTAGGACAAGCCACTGTTTGTTGACAAAAGCTTTCAGTAACTTTAGCAACTACACCAAGCGTTTTCCCCTTTCCAACATGCCTATTCCCCTTTCCACCACAACCACGGTCTTTACCACTCATATTTGATGGAAAGATTGGAACTCAGTTGCTATCTGCCACAAAACGCCTGTGTGGGAATACAGCAGATTTTGTAAAAGAATTTATGGCAATATTTAGGAAAGTTTATGAAACATTGCTTTTATGCCACAAAAAGCTGTGAATGTGAATACACCAGATTTGGCAAACACTGGCAAATTTTTTTAATTATTTATTTTTTACAGTGCTGTATGTGTGAGTGGCCCAGCTATCAATCACAGACGTTGTCACAGAGAATGGGCGTCTGTGATTGGCTGTTAGAGTAATCTGGAAACTGCCCATACATTCTACATGCTAGAATGTATGGGCTGGTTTCAGGTTAATCCAACATCCAATTACAGATGCCTGTTCTCTGTGACAAGAATGCTGTAATGGGACAAAATGCCGAATTGCCCGCGCTGCCACCAGGAATCACCAGGAAACAAAGAGTTAACTGGGCAGATGTTTCTTTATTCTATCCTACGCGTTTCAGAGCCTCTATCCGAGCTCCTTCCTCAGGGAACATCTCACATCTCAGATGTTCCCTGAGGAAGGAGCTCGGATAGAGGCTCTGAAACGCGTAGGATAGAATAAAGAAACATCTGCCCAGTTAACTCTTTGTTTCCTGGTGATTCCTGGTGGCAGCGCGGGCAATTCGGCATTTTGTCCCATTACAGCATTCCTGTTTCCACGGTTATCGTGAAGGTGCGGCCCTTCAGCAGCCATTCTCTACAAGCCATCTTACAGGCGATTATACCGGTTGTGGGTGACACAACCGAACCAGGTGAGCAGTTCCTAATATACACCGCTACAACCTTTGTTAAAAGGATAAGACCCTATGCGCATTTATCTCACGTTTACAGGTTGTTCTCTGTGACAGCATTTGTGATTGGCTGTTGTGCCCCTCACACAGATAGTACTGTGAAAATAAATAATTAAAAAAAATTGCGTAACGCTCCACAGTCATTTTGATTCCCAGTATAGATAAAGTGGATAGCTACCAGCTGCCACCCCCAGTTGCATGGCTTTACCTTGGCTGACAATCAAAATAAAGGGAAGCCCATTTTTTAAAACATTTTTAAATAAATACAGCGCCACATGGAGCTCAGTTGTAAAGTGAGCGAGAGAAGCGCTCACTTTACTGCTGGGATTGTTGTGCTGTGTGACACTGTTCATGGGGTCATGTACAAAGCTAGCATTAACCCTATTAATACCCATTCGTAATGTACCGATTATTGCCCAGTCAGCCACCGCTACCAAGGCCACTGGAAGGGCGGGGTAAAGTGCCTGGAAATGGCGCTATGAAGCTTAATGCGCGGCTCAGGAAGCAGCAGTGGGAGACTGGTAAGCCCTATCTAGCTCTTCTATCATCTAGAAAAAAACACACAAAAAAAAACAAAACACAACCTCTTTTGGTCGGGTGCAAAGCCCTCCTACCACAATCTCTGGCAATAGTAAGTAGATGAAAAAATGAAAGGCAGCACTTCCTCCAGTTCAAGTTATGTGTGTTTATTTGGTCCTAGGCCTGCGACGTTTCTGCATGCAGCCTTCCTCAAGCAGTGTCATACAACCAATAGCGCTCTCATATAAATAGCACCCATACAAAGGGCTTTCAATAATTCAATTAGCACAGTGTATATCATAAAATTCATACGTGATATTCAATATTTATACACAAAGTGAACAATTGTGCTCATAAAGTGCAGATGTGCATCATACAGTGCTTTATATAATAGGAATCATAGCCTGTTTATGTATACAAAGCCATTTCCTTTAATTACACCAATAAAAAGCATGTGTTACTTATCCATAATCAGAGGCTCCCCATGCTACTACTGTATCTTTATCACCGCCGCCATGTTTTCGGCGTTGTAATTAATAATATGCGCATGCTCTGTATGTAAAAGACCACTTCCTGAATAGATGATACCATGTGACTCATTCAGAATACCGCGCATGCGCTATGAGCAGTGGGAATATCAAGCGGTGCTCCATCTGCTTCTGCGCAGTAGCGCTTTGAAGCAAATACACCTAAAATGTAGTCCCGTGCATGCGCCATACGCAGCAGGAATCTCCAGCGCCATACTCCTCCACTCGCTTCTGCGCATTAGCGCCATAAAGCAACTACACCCAATTTATAATCCCATGCATGCGTATTACCGCAGCGGGATTCTCGGGCACCATCTTAAAACTCCAATACCAGTTGCTTTAACCATATATCTACACCCAAAATATTCTCGCACCAATACAAGTGCTAATATTGGGTTCAACCAAATTACTTCACGCCATAAGGAGGCACCTATAGTCATATGGAATCTTGCTCCTAGAATGGTATACTTTCAGGGTATTTAAACTGAGGGACTAACCAGTCACCGCCTGGTGGGCTATATACAGTTAAGTGTGAGAATTTTCAAAGACAAACCACACCAATCATTAATTTTAATTTGCATGGTCACTAATAGTGTACCATGATGGTGTGTAAATTGGATATATATATCTTAGTAAGAGGCCTTTCACACTTGCGTTTTTTTCCTGATTTGGAAGAACAGGCAAAACCTGATTCCTACAGGATTAATTTTTTTTGCCCATTCTATTTAATGATTTCAGGAGAAAACATGAAGCCACAAGATTCTACCTGACAAAATTAAAGTGAATGTGCAAAATACTGTAAGAATGGGTTTTTCCTGATCTTCCAAATCAGGAAAAAAACGCAAGTGTGAAAAGCCCCTAACACTCTAATAATTATTAAACAAGTGGCAACACTTAGAGAGTTAAGTTACAAAATTACACCTTTATTAATTTAAAAGCATTGTGGGATCCCTGTGATCAAGCATTGCGAAACGCGCGTAGGGGGTACTGCCAGGCGGGACACCACAGGGGAGACTAAGGAGGTCCACCATAGGTGCAGCATTATGGGTGAGTGCCAATGATTGATTTCTGGTTGTCATGGTTAATATTGCCTTGAAGCTTGTTGAAAACTATTTCCACTTGGATACCTATGTAATTGTGGACTGATTTGTTTGTACCTGCGATGGGATTACTTGCCTTGCAGTTTCTTTTTGGGATCTCCTAACTGATATTCATTGTACCAAAGAATACTTGTTCTGCTTTTAATTAATAAAGGTGTAATTTTGTAACTTAACTCTCTAAGGCTGCCTTCACATTTGCGAACCCCTCCGCTGTGTTCTGCTGAGGGGATTCCCAATGTGACCGCAGCACCGCAAGCCCCTATCTTTATAATGGGAGCGCACAGTGCTGCGCTTGACTGCGCATGACCGTGCGCACCCATTCACTCCCACATGCGATCTGTACGCAGGCGGACGCCTGCACACAAATCACCCAATCTTGTCCGCACCACGAACGCGACATGTTGCATTTCTGGTGCGGACGAGACTGGGTGATTTGTGCGCAAGCTTCCGCCTGCGCACAAATCACATATGGGAGTGAGTGGGTGCGCAAGGTTCTGTGCAGTCAAGCGCAGCACCGTGCGCTCCCATTATAAAGATAGGGGCTTGCGGTGCTGCGGTCACATTGCGGATCCCCTTCGCAGAACGCTGCGGAGGGGTCCGCAAATGTGAAGGCAGCCTAAGTGTTGCCACTTGTTTAATACAGTTAAGTGTGCTGAATTATCAGACACACAAATGAACACAGTACTAGAGTGAGGGTAACCTCCAGTTACGTGTCATCCTGTTTAAGTGACAGTTTCCCACTTACTGTTTCAGTAACCCCCTACTTCCCTCTAACAGCCTTATATACTCCACAAGAATCAAATAACTGTAAATACTTATATATATATTCCTCCTTTATTTAATGAAGTACATAATTGAGTCACAAGTCCACCAAAAAATTATGGCTATCGCATACAGCATACAAATATATATATAATGGTGTATACAACTCTTCGCAGCTTGGTATCATCTATCTATTTCTCTATCTGATTTTCCATCTATCTCTCTATCTATTCTAACTTTTAGCAGCATGGGAAAGACCATGTTAAAAAAATATGTTATACTTAGGACATGTGCTTGAGATACAGATGCTAGGTGCGGAAAACCGCACACTGGCATGTCATACGCATGACCTCCGCATGACATTTGCATGTCATACGGGTGTCAAAACGCATGAAACCCACATGACACTGATACTTTTCTTGCTGATATCTGCAGCGAGATTAAAAAGCTGATGTGGATGCACCGAATTATAAGATGGACCCCCAAATTTAAAGGAAGAAATTAGGGAAAAAAATGTATTTAAAATAGGGGTGCATCCCATATTCTGGTGCACCTTATGTGCATGTGCAGTGTAGTTTACCTTGCAAACAGAAGGCAGGGTGAATGTTGGAAATGGGGCAATGGTTGCGAGCTTAGATTTGGGGGTATCAGGGTCCTAGGCAATGTGCAGCACTGTTCAGCGAGCATTGATATGTCCAAGTACCAGCAAATAGCTGCAGAAGCAGTGCAGGCTGAAGATGAAGATCTCGCACAGCCAAAATCTCCATCTGCACATGTGCCGCCTCCGCAGCCATATTTTTTTAAGTCCATCTGATGAAGGTAGCGCAGGCATAGATTGAGCTGTCGGCTCTCTGACATCTTTAGCTGTGCCTGCTCTGTCTCCACAGCCATTTGCCGGTACCAGGAAGCATCAATGCCCATTAAACACTGCCGTACACCATGACACCCTCAGCTCCAGGCCCACAAACATTGCCCCACTACCAACATCCTTCTGTACCTCCGCTGAATCACCACTACAACCCCTGTGTAATCAATGCTTGGATTGGCGTATAGCAAATGTAGTGCCAATATTCAAAAAGGGAACAAAAACTGCACTTGGAAATTATAGGCCAGTAAGCTTAACTGTGGGTAAAATCCTAGAGGGTTTTCTAAGAGATGCTATACTGGAGTATCTGAAGAAAAATAACCTCCTGACCCAACATCAACATGGGTTTACGAGGGACCGTTCCTGTCAAACTAATCTGATAAGCTTCTATGAAGAAGTAAGTTCTGGACTGGACCAAAGAAATGCAGTGGATGTGGTGTATATGGACTTTTCAAAAGCTTTTGATACGGTGCCACACAAAAGGTTGATACATAAAATGAGAGCAATATGGATAGGGGAAAATATGTGTAAGTGGGTTAAAAACTGGCTTAGCGATAGGAAACAAAGGATGGTTATTAATGGAACACACTCAGAATGGGTCACAGTTAACAGTGGGGTACCACAGGGGTCAGTATTGGGCCCGCTTCTTTTTAATATATTTATTAATGACCTTGTAGGGGGCATACAGAGTAGAATCTCAATATTTGCAGATGACACTAAACTCTGCAGGGTAAGCAATACAGAGGAGGACAATTTTATATTACAGGAGGATTTATGTAAACTAGAAGCTTGGGCTGATAAATGGCAAATGAGCTTTAATGGGGATAAATGTAAGGTCATGCACTTGGGCAGAGGAAACAAAAGGTATAATTATGTGCTTAATTGTAAAACACTGGGCAAAACTGTCACTGAAAAAGACCTGGGTGTATGGGTAGATGACAAACTCACATTTAGTGGACAGTGTCAGGCAGCTGCTGCAAAGGCAAATAAAATATTAGGATGCATAAAAAGAGGCATAGATGCTCATGAGGAGAACATAATTTTACCTCTATACAAGTCACTAGTGCGACCACACTTAGAATACTGTGTACAATTCTGGTCTCCGGTGTATAAGAAAGACATAGCTGAACTAGAGCGGGTCCAGAGAAGAGCGACCAAGGTTATTAGAGGACTGAGGGGTCTGCAATACCAAGACAGGTTATTAAACTTGGGGTTATTTAGCTTGGAAAAACAAAGACTTAGGGGTGATCTTATAATAATGTATAAATATATGAGGGGACAGTACAGAGAACTTTCTAATGATCTCTTTACTCTTAGGCCTGAGACGGGGACAAGGGGGCATCCTCTAAGTCTGGAGGAAAGAAGGTTTAATCATAATCACAGACGCGGATTCTTTACTGTAAGAGCAGTGAGACTATGGAACTCTCTGCCACATGATGTTGTAATGAGTGACTCACTACTAACATTTAAGAAGGGCCTGGTTGCCTTTCTTGAAAACTATAATATTACCATTATATATACTAGATTCTTTGATAGGGCGTTGATCCAGGGAATTAAGGTAGTCTGATTGCCATATCTGGAGTCAGGAAGGAATTTTTTCCCCCAATGTGGAGCTTAGTGTTGCCACATGGTTTTTTTTTGCCTTCCTCTGGATCAACATGTTAGGCTATGGGTTGAACTAGATGGACTTAAAGTCTTCCTTCAACCTTAAAAACTATGTTACTATGTTACTATAAGACACCTCCCATTTTCCCCCCAATTTGGGGGAAAAAGCATGTCTTATATTCTGAAAAATACGATATCTCTGTAATCGCACTGAACATTCCACGAGGAGTTTCCCATCATACTGCTTTTAGGTATATTTTGATACAATTCATTGCATATTTTGACCATCATGGGGAGTGAGAGTACTGTGGAGATACAGCATATACAACCAGCATAGCTAATTACAGAATGCTGCTGTAATTAATTCAGGGCACAGCATGCAATTAATATATATATATTGATTCTATATTGTTGTGCTTGCTATTTTACCCTCCTGTACTAGATCTCTGGTCTCACACTAGTTTGATCATTATTTATCATATACCGTTCCAATACTGCTAGTAACCTAAAAAAAATTCTATAAAACTCTATGGTATATCAATATACAATATGATATGACAATATAATATTTTGGAATGTGTGTCCTCTCTTTTATGTGTGTAAAAAAAAAAAAAATCACTGTGTGGATGTTCTAAAATAGTCACTGTAGCCATAGATGAATTCATTGTAAGGTGCAATTTCTATAATGGGGCCACTTTGGGGGTTTCTGCTGTTCTGGCACTTTGGGGGCTCTAAAAATGTTGTCTGTAAATTGTTCTAGCAAAACTGTGCTCCAGTAGCCAAATAGCGCTCTTTCCTTCTCAGCCCTGTGGTGTGCCTGTTCTGCCATTTATGTGCAGCAAAGAGGGTATTCATACCAGTTATGTCCCAAAGAGGTCACTAGATACCTATTTATCCTGTTTCCCCATACATGGGAGAATGTCTCCTTTAAGAGATTGAGCCATATAGAAGGGACCTCTCCCTGCTTCTCCAGATGGAGATGGCAGACATGTTCCTGAGAAGACATGCATCTTTAGCTCCTGTCCCTTCTTTCTACAAATGTCTTTCTCTCCTATTAGATGATCCCGGTAAGAGCAATGCAGTTACATGTTTTTGTGTAGAATCTGTGTGAGAAAGTTATAACCCAGCCACTGTTACAAAGAGAACTGTGAGATAGGAGATGTGTTATACCATGTAATTTTTCATGTTAGCATGTTTGCATTGTATGTAGATAGAGGTATTTTTGTGTAGCATACTGTAAAGTGTAGTGTATTGTGCTCTTCAATACATCATTTGAGTTAGTGTTCCCTGTACTGTATATAGAGAGATGTTACCTCTATTAGAATAGAGCATGCTGCAGTGACCTTTGCCCTAGTTAGTGATGTTCACTGCATCCTGTGTTGTATTACTGCTGTGCTAATTGCTCTAATGTACCTAGTACTGACTGATTATTAAGTACCTTGTATTATAGTTTTTACCAATCAAGTTCACTCCATCACAATAAATTAAGACTACAGAACCTCTACAGTCTATTTACTGGGAAGTGGATGAGGGTTAGCTATAAGCAGAAATCCACAGCATCATACGTAGACAGAAGCAGAACAGTGCCCAAACAGTCAATTTTATGGTGTCCGGTGTCACCTATTAACCCTTGTGTAACTGACAAATCTGCAGCTAAAGAAAATTACATTTTTTACAAATGTGCCCTGGGAAAACATTAGTTATTAATAAGCAACATTAAAACTGTTATTTTGCTGTAATGTATTTCTGCATTTACAAGTGTTTCTGTATTTACAAATGTATCATGATTTATGACCCTTTTGCATTTTGTGACATTAATACAAAAAGAAGAAAGTTCAGGGTGGGATGTGGTTACTTCCTGTACCTCAGCAGTTTGAAGATTTTGTTTCTACACTTGAACTCAAACACTGTTGTTTTATCACTGAGTAGACTTGTACTTATTGAAGTCGTATTTCAATTTAAAGTTTGGTTAATGGCAAACTATTCCATTATTGAAGAATGCAAAGAGTCTCCAGAAGACAACACCAACTCTCATCTAAATACATGGACAATGGTGGCAAATCAAGAAGAAGAGATACAAGAAAAGCAACGGCTACGACCAGGAATGTCATTTCCAGTTCTTTATCGTGGCTCTTCCTTCCAGGATCTCTTTACCAGAGCTAGATCCAAAAGTGACACCATGCCATTTGTTCAAGTCAGATTACTGAGAGTTAGAGTTGCTGGGTCAGGTAACTATTTACATATTTACATACATAGATGAGAAGGTGAAAAGCGGGGCACAGGCTCCAACCAGGCGAATCAGCTCCTCTGTGAGGACTACAGCAGGTACACTCAGATGTTGCTCAGCCTAACTATAAGACTTCGCAGCATGCATAAAAGAATTCAGGCGGCACTCACCGGTTTCTTTGAAGTGCTGTTTTAATCCTTTACGGGGTTACATGTGCAGGGAGGGAAGGGAGGTGCAGAGTCCGACTCTGCACCTCCCTTCCCTCCCTGCAAATGTAACCCCGTAAAGGATTAAAACAGCACTTCAAAGAAACCGGTGAGAGCCGCCTGAATTATTTTATGCATGCATTTACATATTTATATTTTTCATTAAGTAATGTTTTTAATGTTTATTATATGCATGTATGAAATGTATATTTTCTTATATACAGTGGTGTGAAAATCTTTCAGATCACCAAACAAATTTAAATAATAGTAAACACAAGTAAACACAAAATGCAGTTTATAAATGAAGGTCTTTATTATTAAGGGAAAAAGGGGTCCAAACCTACAGGGCTCTGTGTGAAAAAGTGATTGCCCCCTAAACCTAATAATGGGTTGAGATACCCTTGGCATCAGCAACTGTAATCAAGCATTTGCAATAACTGGCAATGAGTCTTTTACAATGCTCTAGAGTAATTTTGGCACACTCATGTTTTCAGAATTGTTATAATTCAGCCACATAAGAGTGATTCCGAGCATGAACTGCCTTAAGGTCATGCCACAGCATTTCAATAAGATTAAGGTCAGGACTTTGACTAGGCTACTCCAAAGTCTTTATTTTTCCTTTCATAAGCCATTCAGAGGTGGATTTGCTGGTGTGTTTAGATCATTGTCCTGCTGCATAATCCAAGTGTGCTTCAGCTTGAGGTTGCGAGAAGATGGCCCAACATTCTCCTTCAGGATTTTTTGGTAGACAGCAGAATTAATGGTTTAATTTACTACAGCAAGTCTTCCAGGTCCTTAAGCAGCAAACGAGCCCCAGACCATCACACTACCAACACAATATTTTACTGTTGATATGATGTTCCTTTTCTAAAATGCTGTGTTACATCTTCGCCAGATGTAATGAGGCATACCCATGTAGTCAACATTGTTGGTACCCTTCGTATAAGGAACATTGGCGTCAGGTCGCACCATCTGTCGTTGTTTGAGTCAAAGTGGACTTCATTATAAGAAAAGCTTTGTGGTTTTGATAAGAGCGCCGGGGCCACAGAGACAGGGGCAAAGATTATAGGTTATCAAAACCTTTTATTTATTACCACAACGCGTTTCAACAGTTTAACACTGTCTTCACCAGGAGGGTTTTCCCACCTGATGAAGACAGTGTTAAACTGTTGAAACACGTTGTGGTAATAAATAAAAGGTTTTGATAACCTATAATTTTTGCCCCTGTCTCTGTGGCCCCGGTGCTCTTATCAAAACTACAAAGCTTTTCTTATAATTATATACAACCCTTGGGTTGTGTGGCTGGAGTTGCAGGTGGCTACAGGGATACGAATGAGCACATTACCTGTTTGATGTGGAGAGGAGCAGAGTCCCATGATCGGAGGGCGGCCCACTTGGTCTGGACACGGAAGTGAGCAGGGACGCTGACTGAGGGAGCTCGCTCCTACCGCTTGTCATCCTGGTTGTGCGGACGGCACAACCTGGACAGGTGAGAACCACACTGGAGTGACCGCAACTACTTTCCTGGAACTACTTAGGTTCTTCAAAGAGCGCCTTTCTTTAATTTTTTCTTGAAAGTGGACTTCATGGGAGATAACCAAGGAGAGCACCATTGTTGAAAAAAATCATAAAAAAAACAGACTGGACTTTACCAAACTACATGTGACAAGCCACAAAGCTTCTGGGATATTGTCCTACGGACAGATGAGATAAAAATGGAAGTTTTTGGCAAGGTACATCATCTCTATGTTAACAGACAGAAAAATGAAGCATATCAAGAACACTGTCCCTACTGTGCAATATGGAGGAAGCTTTGTCATGTTCTTGGGCAGCTTTGCTGCATCTGGCACAGGGTTCTTGAATCTGCACAGGTTACAATTAAATCTCAAACTATCAAGGGATTGTAGAGAGAAATGTGCTGCCCAGTGTCAGAAAGCTTGGTCTCAGTCGCAGGTCACGGGTCTTATAACAGGATAATGACCCAAAACACACAGCTAAAACACCCAAGAATGGCTAAGAGGAAAACATTGGACTATGAGCCCTGACCTAAATCCCATTGAGCATCTTTGGAAAGAGCTGAAACATGCCGTCTGGAAAAGGCAGCTTTCAAACACGAGACAACTGGAGCAGTTTACTTTTGAGGAGTGGTCCAAAATAGCTGTCAGGAGGTGCAGTAGTCTCATAGACAGTTACAGGAATCATTTAATTGCAGTGATTGCCTCAAAAGGTTGTGCAACAAAATATTAAGTTAAGGGTACCATCATTTCTGTCCAGATCTATTTCAGAAGTTTAATTTATTTTTAAATTCTATAGAAGCAACGTTGAAAAGCAATGTCCGTCTTTCATTTGTTCATTTTCTTAGATTTTTTATTTATTTATTATTACTTTTGACAGATTCAAGTTATTTCTGTGACCATTGTGGGTTTTTCTTTCACTAAGCTTGAAATTCACCTTTAATCCCTTTATAGGTTTTTCTGGGCTCTTTTGTTGCCATTCATATTATTTTTCTCTTTGATTTGTCATCAATTTTCCTCCTTTGGCCACATCCAGGGAAGTTGGCTACAGTTCCATTGATCTTAAATTTCTGAATAATATTTGCAACTGTTGTCACAGGAAAATCAAGCTGCATGGAGATGGTCTTCAAACCTTTACCTCTAACATGCTTGTCTATAATTTTCTTTCTAATCTTCTGAGACAACTCTTTCCTTCGCTTCCTCTGGTCCATGCTGAGTGTGGTACATATCATGTCACCCAACAGAACAGTGAGTATTTACAGCCCTATATACAGGCCCAATGACTGATTAAAATATTATAGACGCCTGTGATGCTAATTAGTGTATACACCTTGCTTTAACATGTCCCTTTTGTAACATTATTTTCAGGGGTACCATCATTTCTGTCCAGGCCTATTTCATGAGTTTAATTGTTTAAAAATTCTGTGGAAGCAGTGTTGAAAAGCAATGTCTATCTTTCATTTGTTCATTTTCATAGATTTTTTATTATTACTTTTGTAAGATTCAAGTTATTTCTGTAACCATTGTGAGTTTTTCTTTCATTCAACGAGGGGTACCAACAATTTTGACCACGTGTATACATCTTCCAAAAGTTCAGCTTTTGTCTCGTCAGTCCACAGATTTTTCTCCCAAAAGTCTTAAGGATCATCAAAATATTTTCTGGCAAAAATGAAACAAGCCTTCATGTTTTTTTTTTGCTCAGCAATGGTTTACATGTAGGAACTCTGCATGGAGGCCTTTCTTATTCTGCAGTTATGAATCTTAACTGAGGCAAGTGAAGCCTACAGATCTTTGAATGCTGTTATGGCATCTTTTGTGACCTCGTATACAAGTCCTCGCTGCGCTCTTGGGGTAATTTTGGTCGGCTGGGCACCCTGGGACGGTTCACCACTGTTCCATGTTTTCGCCATTTGTGGATAATGGCTCTCGCTGTGGTTCGCTCGAGTATCAAAGCTTTAGAAATGGCTTTATAACCTTTTCCAGACTGATAGATCTCAATTACTTTGTTTCTCATTTGTTTCTGAATTTCTTTGGATTGCTGCATGATTTATAGCTTTTGAAGATCTTTTGGTCTATTTCACATTGTCACGCAGGTCCTATTTAAGTGATTTCTTGATTTAAAACAGGTGTGGCAGTAATTAGCCCTGGGTGTGGCTAGAAAAATTGAAATCAGCTTCCCAAAGATGTGATAAACCGCAGTTAATTTATGTGTTATGGGGGTGTGGACAATCACTTTTTTTGACACAGAGTCCTGTAGGTTTAGATTTATTTTTCCCTTAATATTAAAGACCTTTATTTATACACTGCATTTTGTGTTTACTTGTGTTATCTTTCTCTAATATTTAATTTTGTTTGGTGATATGAAACATTTAAGTGTGACAAACATGCAAAAGAATAAAGGTGGCTTCACACCTGGCGACGTCACTAGCGACATCGCCGAAAAAGTGACGTATCAGCGATGTCGCTAGCGACGTCGTGCTGTATAAACGCGCGGCGCGACCGCGTTTTATCGCCGGTCGCAGGTTGACAGGTTTACGGGAAGAACCGTAAACCTGTCAACCTGCGACCTGCGATAAGGCTGGATCGCGCCGTGTGACATCGCCAGAGCGATGTCGGCGGCGATCCAGCCTATACCGCAGCGTTGCTGCGGATCGCTCGCTGGGCTAAGCCCAGCCCAGCGAGCGATGTCACCGCCCACAACACTGTGGTGTCGCCGGCTGCAGCGATGCTGTGTGACAGCGGGCCAGCGATGTCGGAACCGAGCGGGCACCCGCGCATCGCTTCCGATATCGCTGGCCAGGTCGTGCCGTGTGACGGGACCATAAGAAATCAGGAAGGGGTCAAACACTTTTTTCACACCACTGTTGTTAATGTTTCTATTATGCAACAATACACTGTCTAAAGCATTTTTGTTAAGTCCATTATCTCAAAGGTGATATAGTAGGTCTAAAACTGTGTTCAATTTATTATTTGTGTTCTATTGTGATGATTGTGTCAATGGCAAAGAAACCTTCTGCAGAATCAGTAGGTTGACCCTTTGCAGTCCACAGCTGATTTTGGTGATCATTGCAAGGACTACAGATATTTTATAGTCGTGGTAATCTCGATTTTCTGTATGAACTGATATGATACAATCTGTTTTATTGTGATGATTGTCTTTATTCCTATGCTTTGTTCTATACTGATGATTTCACAGTGGTTTTTATATTTCCTTCCAAGCGTATTTGTTTTGTGATGATGATATCATATAGATCAAGCTCTTCATTTATAAACTGTTCTATTTCAATAATGTGACAATAGAAGAATTATTTAGTTACTATATATGCAGTGTTCAATGCTGAAAAGGACACAATAATGATCTCCTGTATGTTGCCTGTGCTTTTGTTTTTGTTTTTTAGAATTTGTATTACTTAGGAATGATGTGTTGGATTTTGATGATGTCACAATAGTTTTTGCCTGTCTTCCAGTATTTTACTAAAAGCTGACCTTGACAATACAGTATTACAAAACAATCTGGATAAGATGTCTGAATGTTAAAAACAGTGGGCAAGTGATATTTCAAGTTGTTAAATGCTACAGGGCTGAAGGCAAGTTTTAGCCTGGGCCAAGCATATAGCAGTGACCCATGAATAGTGGCCCATTCTTAAAGGGTTGTCAGTTCTTAGAGGGAACCTGTTAGGTCATTTATGCACCCAAACCTATCACTACCCATCCCTGCAGCATCCTACTACAGTGGGTACGGAAAGTATTCAGACCCCTTTTCATTTTTCACTCTGTTTCATTGCAGCCATTTGATGAATTCAAAAAAGTTCATTTTTTTCTCATTAATGTACACTCTGTACTCCATCTTGACTGAAAAAGTAATGAAATGTAAACATTTTGCAAATGTATTAAAAAAGAAAAACTGAAATATCACATGGTTATAAGTATTCAGACCCTTTGCACAGACACTCATATTTAAGTCACATGCTATCCATTTCCTTGTAATCCCTTCTTGAGATAGTTCTACTCCTTCAATGGAGTCTAGCTGTGTTTAATTAAACTAATAGGACTTGATTTGGAAAGGCTCAAACCAGTCTGTATAAGACCTCACAGCTCACAGTGCATGTCAGGCCAAATGAAAATCATGAGGTCAAAGGAACTGCCCAAGGAGCTCAGAGACAGAATTGTGTCAAGGCAAAGATCTGGCCAAGGTTACAAAAAAATTTCTGCAGTACTCAAGGTTCTTAAGAGCACAGTGGACTCCAGAGGTCTTGCTAGACTTGGCCATTCAGCCAAACTGAGCAATCGTGGGAGGAGAGCCTTGGTGAGAGAGGTAAGAACCCCAGGAGATGCAGTTGGGAGATGGGAGAAAATTCCATAAAATCAACTATCACTGCAGCCCTCCACCAGTCAGTCCTTTATGGCAGAGTGGCCCGACGGAAGCAACACATATAAAAGCCAGCTTAGAGTTTGCAAAAAAAACACATGAACGACTCCCAGTCTACCTATGAGAAATAAAATTCTCTGGTCTGATGAGATAAAGATAGAACCTTTTGGTGATAATTCTAGGCGGTATGTGTGGAGAAAACCAGGCACTGCTCAACACCTCCGCAATATAATCCCAACAGTGAAACATGGCGGTGGCAGCATCATGCTATGAGGGTGTTTTTCAGCTGCAGGGACAGGATGACTGGTTGCAATTGAAGGAAACATGAACGTAGCCAAGTACAGAGGTATCCTGGATGAAAACCTCTTCAGATTGCTCTGGACCTCAGAATTGGCTGAAGGTGTTAGACGGAGGCCATGGGTACCAAGGCCTCTGTCGGCCATATTGTCTGTTTGAAAAAAAGTAACTTTAAACTTTCTCTGTTAGTAGAAATATAAATGTCATGTCTTCTAGCTATAAGCAATGACCTAACCTGTATAAGAAAACAGATACACGTTAATTAGATTTGGTCTGATCATTTAGCAAAATTTATAATCAGGTCATAAGCCAGTTCTGAATTTGTCTTATTTTTTACGGTGTATTCTATCCCTCAAGGCTAATATGACGTTTCTTATAATCAAGAACAGAGCTGATTAATGTCAATAAGTTATGATTTGTGCTTGGTCCCAAAAAGGCTATTATGAGATAATTTGTATGTAGTTAGTAATGAAATTAATGTGCTTTTTCATGTCAATATATGTTGTAAGTAATATGAAGGGATCACTTATGACAGGTGACGTAATCCTTTGTCCATAGAGAATCATTGTACCATGTCTTTCTATGGGGAAAATTGGTATAAAGACACGCCCCGTCCAAGAGACGGGAGCCATTATTCTGAATCCATCTTGAGTGTGACACCTGTGGCTCCCGCGCCTGTCATTCAGATTTCTGCAGTCATACTGCTTTTGCTGTACATCTCTGTATTTTTTCCTACCCGAATAAAACCCACTTTCGGTTCTGAAGACGCAGTCTATGGAGTTTATCGAACGAAGAAACTGAAGAGATTATTTCTATCAGAAGGTTGACCTTCAAACAAGACAATGACCCTAAGCACACAGCTAAAATAACAAAGTAGTGGCTTCAGAACAACTCTGTAACCATTATTGACAAAATGACAGAGCCAGAGCCCTGACCTAAACCCAATTGAGCATCTCTGGAGAGACCTGAAAATGGCTGTCCACCAACGTTCACCATCCAACCTGATGGCACTGGAGAGGATCTGCAAGGAAGAATGGCAGAGGATTCCCAAATTCAGGTGGGAAAAACTTGTTGCATCATTCTCAAGAAGACTCATGGCTGTACTAGCTCGTAAGGTACCTTTGCATGCCACAACTATCACTGGCGATCGGTAGCAACCGTACGTGCGCGGGCACATTTTTAACGGTTGCTAACGATCGCCGATGCCGCATGTACACGCCGCAATTGCGTCGTAAACCCAAGGGAACGTGGTTCCCCGGAAGTTGAAACTGATCCTGCGGGAAACATCCAGCAGGAAGGCTGGCTAATACATGACGCCATTGCAATTGTGTAGTGTGAATGGACAGCTCTTTAAATATGGCGCCCTGTGAAGGGACAGCCAATGGAAACACAGTAGCCATCACCAATCATCGCTGATGGGGCGCGGAAAACATCACACTGTGGCACGCCCCTTGGAAATCACTAGGCGACGCAGATTCCATCCCTATCGCCCGTTTACACGCCAATACCAGGGCAATTCACCATCTAGGTTGTCTCTGATTTTAGAACAGTGGTCTGAAACAGCAACCCGGAGCAAGTGCGAAAATCCCGATCACTTTCCCAAATTACACGGCGCAACTTCGTAGCAATTTCAAGGCAACCGTGACAAAAATCCCGATTGCCTGGCAGTTGCTACCCCGCAGTGGCGGCGTGTAAAGGTACCTTAAAGGGCGCTTCTACTCAATACTGAGCAAAGGGTCTGAATACTTATGACCATGTGATATTTCAGTTTTTCTTTCTTTATAAATTTGCAAAAATTTCTATATTTTTGTTTTTTGTCAGTCAAGATGTGGTGCAGAGTGTACATTAATGAGAAAAAAATGAACTTTTTGAATGTACCAAATAGCTGCAATGAAACAAAGAGTGAAAAATTTAAAGGGGTCTGAATATTTCCGCACCCACTGTACATCCCGATTCAGCCTTGTCTGACCTAAATATGTACTGAAATCACTGGGAAAAATGATTTTATTACTTACATATCCCTATGGTAATTAGAGTAGTGTCTGTAGAGTGCAGACACTCTGGGTGTTCTCTCCTTGTCCATTTTTTCCCCGCGCTCCGTTGTTATCACACCTTGATGGGAGTGATATTTTAATTTCCAGCAA
The DNA here is from genome assembly GCA_033576535.1 of Allobates femoralis. Lineage (NCBI taxonomy): Eukaryota > Metazoa > Chordata > Amphibia > Anura > Aromobatidae > Allobates > Allobates femoralis. Next base: position 387,886,202 of record JARQOC010000001.1, on the reverse strand, counting down.
CCTTACAGATTTTCAAATCTGTGTGATACTTCTTCCTGTTGTGATGCCATGGTTGCGTCATTTCCAGTCCTGCGCAGTGTAGGGGAGTAATGGGTGTACTTGTCCGGCTCTAGAGCATGAACTGCACATTCTGAAGCCGGCTAGTATACCCAATACATCCGCACAATTCACAGGACCAGAAATTAAAGCAGCCGGCGCGTCATACCTGGAAGGAGCTGCCCACAAATTTGAAAATCCAGGAGCACACTGGAAATTAGAATATCACGCCCACCGGGGTGTGATAACAATGGAGCAAAGGGGCAAAAATTAACCAGGAGAGAACAACCAGAGTGTCTGTACTAACAAAGACACCACTTAATTAACATAGGGACATATAAGTAATAAAATCACTTTTCTCAGCGATTACAGCACAGTATTAGGTCAGACAGGGATGGTTCGAGATGTAGTAGGAAGCTGCAGGGGCAGGTAGTCATAGATTTGGGGGCATAAATAACCTGACAGGTTCCCTTTCAGCTACAAGTCTACCATCACTATATGTGAATCCTCACATTGTGCACACTGTGCGGTGTGAAAACTCTCTGGTGCCAGAGGCAGGAACAGGCATTTATGTGATCTCAAGTATATGATATATATACTCTCGACCACATTAAAGCTAGACTGTTTCTGGCCTTGTTCAATAAAGGTGCATTAAGGGAGGCCGAGCAACTCTAGTTGGCATGTGACTGCTTGTATGCAAATCACATACTTGCAGTCACACGCCTGCCGAATCACCACAGCACTGCAAACAATGTGAGGATTCACAAGTCTGCAGTCACATATTATCTGTATATACATATATCTGATATATAATATATCTGATATCTGTATATAATATATCTGATGTCTGTACATAGTCTCTCAGCGCAGGAGCCAGCTGTCGGTCTTGCAGTTGTGGTCACATATAAGATTATTTCCTCCTACACATCCCAAAGCAAAGAGTTTGAACTTCACCATCTTCAAATTCTTGGCCACCAAAATACTGCCTTTCCACCTGGAGGATACAGATGGTTTCCGAAAGCTTATAGCTGTTGCAGCTTCTCAGTATTTGTTGCTAAGTCCTAACTACTTCTCCAAGAAAGCTCTGCCTGGCCTACACTAGCATGTTGCAGACAACATCACCCGTACATTGAGAAACACTGTGTGTTACAGGGTGCATATCACTACTGACACCTGGATGAGCAAACATTGCATGGGTCATTACATCTCGATAACTGTGCACTGGGTGACTATAATGGATGGGGTCCAGGCAGGAAAGGGGCTAATCCCCAAGTCCAGAAATCCCCAAAACATTTGGGACAAACCTCTGTATGTACCACTTTATTCACTGCTTCTGCCTCCTCTAGGGCCTCTAGCTGCACCCTCGACCTCTCCCTTAATGTTCCAACAGTCCAGGGGGAAACCCCCCATCTCCATACTGTGCTGCCAGAGCTCACCGCCATCAAGCAGTGTTGAATTTAAAATGTCTTGGAGATGTCAGTCATACAGCTGAAGAATTTCCTCTCTCAGGAAAAATTCACAATAAAGAGTACTTAATTATCTCAAATAATCTTTATTATAACAAATTCATTTTATAACAATTAAAATTTAGAACATTTCCTCTGAAGGGACACGTAAGGACTGATCGAACGTAACACTTTTTATCATGGTATGCAATCCATTAACCATTTATATCATTTGTTCCTTCAATGACATAATAAATCATTATCAATTGTTTCTATCTGATCTATATGCATGAAAAAAAAAACACAGTCAGAGATTTGCTAGGTCCAATACTTTCTGGCTATATTCAATGTGGTTATTTTAGGAGGGAAAGCTAAAGAAACAAGGGACCTTGTTTTAAGCTGAAGAATTGTGGACAGCTATGGAGGCAAAGTTTGGGTAATGGCTATCTCCACTAAACCTGGAGCCAGGGAAGGCCAAGTGCGTAATGGTTCAAACCTGGTGGCAGCTCTACACTGGGGAAAACTTACACACTTGCCTTGCATGGTTTACTTCCTGGTTGTCCAGAAATTCCTAAGCCACTCTCCTGGCCTTGATGAGCTGCTGCACAAAGCTCTATCGCTGTGTGCCGATTTCCTCCGTTTGCTCCCTGCGGCTCATCGGCTGGCATCGCTACAGAGATCTTTCGGACAACTAGTTAACCGGTTGATATACGATGTGTCGACACGGTGGAATTCCGCTCTGTACATGTTGCAGTGACTGTGGCAGCAGTGACAAGCCCAGCGCAGTATCTAATGACATATACAATGACTTACAGCAAGCCAAATGTGGTGAAAATGATGCTTGCAGAGTGGACACAGATCAAGGACCTTTGCACCCTTCTTCACAGTTTTGAAATGGGTACTAAGATGGTCATCTACATGCTGGAGCAAAGTTTGAAAAGTCTGTGAAATGATATGGTACTGATAAAGCCGGCAACCGGGCTTCAATGCTTATGCTAACCAGAATAGACTGATTTGTAAAATAATAAAGTTGGATCGGCACCGACCCAGTTATATCTGGACGCTCAGAGAGAAAGACGCATCAGGCAGGTCTTCCAAGAGAGGGTCACACACTTTATTAGGGGGGTCAGATTATATAACCAATTCGAGGACACTCATACAATGGGATATTACATAACAGGATAATACGTGGCAAGATGGCGGAGACATAGTCATACGCAAAAATATACAAAAATGCAAGTAATGCGCCAGGACCAGATGTAGACCTATCAACACCTTCATAGAGATATGACTCCTAATCAATGAATGTTCTTATTCACCGGTCATAAACCATTTGCTATAGTCATTAGACATCTGTTTGCTGCACTTTATGCGCTCAGGGTCACGGTCCGCTGACTCTATGCCGACTGCATGAGTATTATTCTTCTAGGGGAAGACAAAGAGACAGTATAGGAAATGTTTTGCTATACTCTCATACCTGTGTCTGCATATTTTCCTATGTTCTCATTCCCCAACCATTGCCGTATTATATTACTAAAGGGTATATAAAGTTTAAAAGGAATATTAAAAGGAATAGGATGATAAGCTACAAAATGGCTCCTAGAAGGACAAAATGGCTGCCAATACAGAGTAGATACGAAAACCAGCCAACTTCTTTAACAGTACCAGTGGGAGAGGAGAGGAAAGAAGAGGAGGATGCGGAAGGGATATCAATATCCCAAAGGTCTGGACTCTCATAGCACGGGTGGCATGGCAGTGTAATGATCGGAGGTCCTAAGGAGATCCAGTAGTTCACAGACCGAGAAAGAGGCAGGTATAAACAGTTTCTTTACTGAGAAATAATTTGTAATAAGATTCAGTGTAAGATGCAACACTTTCCACTTCGTCTTTGACACAATCTCTATTAGTTACACACTCAGTATTAGTTGGAATCAATGTGCCAATCTCAGAGTTCCCAGGTTATGTGTGTTACACTTGGAAACAGGAACGAAATTACCTACTCACTAGACCAATCACAGCATACAATTAACTAACTAAAGAAGTGATGTAAATCCGGTGAGGGCGATCTATAGGAACCTCTAGGATGGCACACTGAGTATAAGCTTATCACAACTAACAATAACAAGGCATTAAGCTGTATCATTATGGCTTATACATCTAATATAGGGATACCCGGGTATCTTAAAGCTATGGTACAGTTAAAATCAGGTGTGGTCTCACACAAGTCTGTGATTCGCGTTGGCTGCAGCGAGTCCCAAGAAAAAACCTTTGGCACCATAAAAAAACAACAATTGCAGAAACAGCAACAGAAACAATGTCCATTACTGTAGTTTTGTAGTCTCAGGGTATGGTCTGGGAGCACACTTTACCAGGGGTGTCAGGATCCTCTCACTGTGAGTGGCACTGGACCCCTTCTCTCCTCTAACATCTACTCACAGTCTCTCTGCAGCAGGCACTTGATTTCTCATAGAAAAGATGTCCTCTGTAGCTTTCCAGCTATTCACCACGTGGTACACTCAGCACAAGGTCTCTGGTTCAGCACAGCAAGAACTTCTCAATGCTCCAGAGTCACACAGCTCTCACATGCACTGCTCTTGTTCCAAGTGAGTGACACATTTCTTATCAGGGCAAGAGACCAACAGCCTTCACAGAGACACTTGCAGAGCCGTAGCAGCCTTATCAGAGTCCAGTCTCTTCACCTCTCAAAGTGTCTCACTCTGCAGACCCTCCTCCTGCCTTCCCTTGCCACATGTCTGCTCAAGCTCCTCTCCATACAGGGTTTCCTGAGCTGTCCATGTTTGTAGCCCAGGCAAGAAGAATGTGGGGTCCTAATGCTCTCCCAGTGCTACTACAGTTCACACTCTTAGAGTAGCATGGAGTACCGCGATAAAGGGTTGGCTCATGAAATGAGACTAACTTATATAGTGAAGATGAAGGAGCTGAGGAACAAATGGAGAAGGATGAGGATGAAAAAATGATGAGCACATAACAGTCAGGAGATGAAGAAAAAATGATTCCCCTTTCTGTTGTCTGAGGTTGGCGGGAGAGGATGGAGGAAGGAACCTTGATTGTTACCCCACCACCAACACAGCAAGGACTTGGGCCTCATGGATGCGCCATACACTTGAGTGCCTTCTTGCTGCATTATCAGTAACGTGATGACAATATTGTTAGGATTCAAATTAGCAATAACTACTGGGTTGCTACACTGTTGGATCAGCCGTACAAAAAAAAAATGTAGCCAGATGCTTCCTGCCCTGGACATAGACATGAGGATGCTGGAGTATCAAAAAAAGCTTTTAGGCTATGTCAGACATTACTTTTTTTGGCGCTATTTTCCACGGGTGCTTTTTGCCGCGTTTTGCAGCCGTGCAAAAAAGCGCCATAAAAAAAAGCGGTGCATTCACAAACCACGTTTTTTTTACGGGCGCACTTCTCCCCCATAAGCGCAGGGGAGAAGTGATGTCTCACAGGGTAGGAAGAATCCTGTGTTCCTCCCCTGTGTGACATCTGTGACAGCCCCTTTTGGGTTTTGTAGTGTATTAATATACACTGCAGTACCTAAATAAAAGTCATCCAAATGTCTTAAAAATAATAAAAATTGAATTCCTATCCCTTCGCCAGCTGTTCGGGTTATCGGGAGCAGAGACATACACATGTACTGACATTCCAGGACCTGCCAAGATCTGTGATTGGCCGTTCTCGATCATGTGATATGTGACATGCATATCACATCATCACAAGCAGCCAGTGACAGATCGTGCAATGCCCTGGAAGGAAACAAGGTGGATGTCTCGGCTCCGGATAACCCAAACATCCGGCGGAGGGTAAGTATTCAATTTTTATTATTTTTAATACCAGTTAGATAACTTTTATTTAGGTTTCGTAGTGTATATTAATACACTACGAAACCCAAAAGGGTCTGTTGCAGATGTCACACAGGGGAGGAACACAGGATTCTTTCTCCCCTGTTTGACATCACATCCTGCAGTGCCGGCATTATATGTGCTGGAATTGCGCATTGTCTGACCGGCGATGCGTAATTCCAGTGGGTATAATGGCCCCTATGGGAGAAAGCGCGTGCGTGCATGTGTAAATAATTGACATGTTGATTCGTTTTACACACGCTCTTTCTCCCATAAATGCACAGCGTATATTTACGCAGCATCTGCACGGCAAAAGTGAAAGTCCATTCACTTTGCTGGCAGACGCAGGTGCGTTTTTTTGAAAAGCGCACGCAAAAGAGCAATAAAAAAAGTGCACAGTGTGAACATAGCCTTAGACAATCTTAGGGCTGGTTTTCCCCATAAGAGCAGTGAGGGACACAGTAAGCATCAGAGATCTACACTTTCAGCTGTCACGGTCGCGCTCGCGACCCATGAGGTAAGGGGAATGTGGACCCACTGGACCACAGGGGGGACCCGGGCCTGCCCAGACTAGGGAAGAACAGCAACCGGGTTCTGTGGCAGCTGAGCATGTGGGCTAGGTGGTAACCTGCAGGACAAGACGACACCGCACACTTCAGGTATAGCAAAAGTAACGTTTACTGAACAAGAACACACATCAAGGACACGGAACATCATGGACACGGAACATCACGGACACCAGGCGTGAACGTCAGGGTCATCTCGGACACCAGGCGTGAACGTCAGGGTCATCTCGGACACCAGGCGGGAACCTCAGGGTCATCTCGGACACCAGGCGGGAACCTCAGGGTCATCTCGGACACCAGGCGGGAACCTCAGGGTCATCTCGGACACCAGGCGGGAACCTCAGGGTCATCTCGGACACCAGGCGGGAACCTCGGGGTCATCTCGGACACCAGGCGGGAACCTCGGGGTCATCTCGGACACCAGGCGGGAACCTCGGGGTCATCTCGGACACCAGGCGGGAACCTCGGGGTCATCTCGGACACCAGGCGGGAACCTCGGGGTCATCTCGGACACAAGGCAAGACATCGGGGTCATCTCGGACACAAGGCAAGACATCGGGGTCATCTCGGACACAAGGCAAGACATCGGGGTCATCTCAGACACAAGGCAAGACATCATCAGGCAGGACCTCAGGACCATCTCGGACACCAGGCGGAACCTCGGGATCATCTCAGACACCAGGCACGGACACCAGGCAGAACCTCAGGTCCATCTTGGACACCGACAGTCAGGACGTCTGGACTCCATGCAACGGACACGGCTCCAGACCGGGAACAGCAAGACACAAGGAGGAACAAGACAAGGACGTTGGCACCAACACAGACAAGACGGGTCCAGGGACACAGACATCAGCTTTCCCCGAACTGGTAGCAGGCAGAACAGGAGCTGTAGACAAGGCAGACCAGGAGCAGCATGTTGGACCAAACACACTGGGCTAGGTTAAGAAACCTAATGCGAGGCTCTGGCGACGCCCAACAGGGAAGAGGAACTTTAAATAGGAGCTGACCCTCAGCTATAGGCTGGGGACAGCAATTCAAGCGCACACCCTCCATCTTACTAAACTGGGGAAGGTGTGGCGGCGCGCACCCTAGGCACAGTCAGAACCCATACAGCATAGCCAGCACAGGAACCGATGCCCAGAGCACCTGGCAGCGGCTGCAAGCCTAGACACACGTGGAAAGTCATGCACCAGCTGCAGAGGACCTCACAACCCGCGGATAGCTTCCACAGCGGGAGCCAGGGTCCACACATGAGAGGTAAACAGCGGAGCACTGACAATACAACATGTGCAGCTACGCAGCGGAGCTGGGAACTGAGCAGAATCCTATCCAGGTAACATACTACAGTCTCCCAGCTGGACAGGGGGGGGAAGGAGCATTGGGTGAAAGCGCAGTAACGCCGAGGGAACCAAGACACCAGACCACCGGCGTTACAGTATCCCCCTCCTCAGGCCCCCTCTTCTGAAAACCCAAAAGAAAAAAGTCCCACAAAAAGTTCAATTGGGTTAGGCGGTACGTCCCACAGGTCACAAAAAAGCAGCAGAGTCTATCACTCGAGTGATCAGAGCCGCTGACCACACGGGGCTCGAGCAATCTAGTCCACATACCAAGTGGGATCCGGGGAATGTCCTGCAGTCCACACATGCTCAGCGGAGTCCATGGCCAGAGCCTACTGTCACGGTCGCGCTCGCGACCCATGAGGTAAGGGGAATGTGGACCCACTGGACCACAGGGGGGACCCGGGCCTGCCCAGACTAGGGAAGAACAGCAACCGGGTTCTGTGGCAGCTGAGCATGTGGGCTAGGTGGTAACCTGCAGGACAAGACGACACCGCACACTTCAGGTATAGCAAAAGTAACGTTTACTGAACAAGAACACACATCATGGACACGGAACATCACGGACACCAGGCGGGAACCTCAGGGTCATCTCGGACACCAGGCGGGAACCTCAGGGTCATCTCGGACACCAGGCGGGAACCTCAGGGTCATCTCGGACACCAGGCGGGAACCTCAGGGTCATCTCGGACACCAGGCGGGAACCTCAGGGTCATCTCGGACACCAGGCGGGAACCTCAGGGTCATCTCGGACACCAGGCGGGAACCTCAGGGTCATCTCGGACACCAGGCGGGAACCTCAGGGTCATCTCGGACACCAGGCGGGAACCTCAGGGTCATCTCGGACACCAGGCGGGAACCTCAGGGTCATCTCGGACACCAGGCGGGAACCTCAGGGTCATCTCGGACACCAGGCGGGAACCTCAGGGTCATCTCGGACACCAGGCGGGAACCTCAGGGTCATCTCGGACACCAGGCGGGAACCTCAGGGTCATCTCGGACACCAGGCGGGAACCTCAGGGTCATCTCGGACACCAGGCGGGAACCTCAGGGTCATCTCGGACACCAGGCGGGAACCTCAGGGTCATCTCGGACACCAGGCGGGAACCTCAGGGTCATCTCGGACACCAGGCGGGAACCTCAGGGTCATCTCGGACACCAGGCGGGAACCTCAGGGTCATCTCGGACACCAGGCGGGAACCTCAGGGTCATCTCGGACACCAGGCGGGAACCTCAGGGTCATCTCGGACACCAGGCGGGAACCTCAGGGTCATCTCGGACACCAGGCGGGAACCTCAGGGTCATCTCGGACACCAGGCGGGAACCTCAGGGTCATCTCGGACACCAGGCGGGAACCTCAGGGTCATCTCGGACACCAGGCGGGAACCTCAGGGTCATCTCGGACACCAGGCGGGAACCTCAGGGTCATCTCGGACACCAGGCGGGAACCTCAGGGTCATCTCGGACACCAGGCGGGAACCTCAGGGTCATCTCGGACACCAGGCGGGAACCTCGGGGTCATCTCGGACACCAGGCGGGAACCTCGGGGTCATCTCGGACACCAGGCGGGAACCTCGGGGTCATCTCGGACACAAGGCAAGACATCGGGGTCATCTCGGACACAAGGCAAGACATCGGGGTCATCTCGGACACAAGGCAAGACATCGGGGTCATCTCGGACACAAGGCAAGACATCGGGGTCATCTCGGACACAAGGCAAGACATCGGGGTCATCTCAGACACAAGGCAAGACATCATCAGGCAGGACCTCAGGACCATCTCGGACACCAGGCGGAACCTCGGGATCATCTCGGACACCAGGCACGGACACCAGGCAGAACCTCAGGTCCATCTTGGACACCGACAGTCAGGACGTCTGGACTCCATGCAACGGACACGGCTCCAGACCGGGAACAGCAAGACACAAGGAGGAACAAGACAAGGACGTTGGCACCAACACAGACAAGACGGGTCCAGGGACACAGACATCAGCTTTCCCCGAACTGGTAGCAGGCAGAACAGGAGCTGTAGACAAGGCAGACCAGGAGCAGCATGTTGGACCAAACACACTGGGCTAGGTTAAGAAACCTAATGCGAGGCTCTGGCGACGCCCAACAGGGAAGAGGAACTTTAAATAGGAGCTGACCCTCAGCTATAGGCTGGGGACAGCAATTCAAGCGCACACCCTCCATCTTACTAAACTGGGGAAGGTGTGGCGGCGCGCACCCTAGGCACAGTCAGAACCCATACAGCATAGCCAGCACAGGAACCGATGCCCAGAGCACCTGGCAGCGGCTGCAAGCCTAGACACACGTGGAAAGTCATGCACCAGCTGCAGAGGACCTCACAACCCGCGGATAGCTTCCACAGCGGGAGCCAGGGTCCACACATGAGAGGTAAACAGCGGAGCACTGACAATACAACATGTGCAGCTACGCAGCGGAGCTGGGAACTGAGCAGAATCCTATCCAGGTAACATACTACAGTCTCCCAGCTGGACAGGGGGGAAGGAGCATTGGGTGAAAGCGCAGTAACGCCGAGGGAACCAAGACACCAGACCACCGGCGTTACATCAGCAAGGGGAACATTGAGTCGTCAGTGTAGAAACATTACCAGCAGCAGTTTAACTGCCAGAAGCAATATCGGAGAGTCCATTGACCTATTTTTTAAACTAGTTCGTCCACCAGCAGAACAGAGTACAAATCTGATATACAGTATAATGAATAAATGGAGAGGATGCTGCAGGAGTATGTAGAGTTCAATATCCATGCCATTAGGGGGTTGACCATTTTGCATTTTGGGCTTCAAAAATGGAGGAGTGGCTGGGGCATGCCAGTCACACCTTGAAGGTTTTGTCATGCCTGGCAGGCAGCATCCTCTCAGAATGAGTCTTCAGAGCTGCTGGTGGTGTCCTGATAGATAAGTGCATCCAGCTGTGTAGACCGCCTAACTTTCATAAAAATGTACAAGTTTTTGATCTCCAAGTTTTTTTCCACCACCGTAGCAGACTGGGCAGACTTGGCAATGTTGTACTTTTCATTGATCTCGCCGTTATACAATTTTTTATGCTAGATCAATTTATGCCACTTTGGTAGTATCTAGCCCTAATTTTTTTAAATGAAGAGACTCTTCTTGGGGTCTCCTTGTCTTTTTCCGGAGTTAAACAGAGCTCTCTGAGCACAATGCCTACATGTGTCACTCATCTCCCTGATACTAATGAATATTTATCAATTACAATTAAAGAAGCAGGTTTTTGGCTCCGTTTCAACTTAGGTGCATCAAAAAAATCCATGCTATGTTTAAATAATCAAGATTTTATTAAGTTTTTTTACTATGCATATAAAATCCATCTCACAACATGTAGTATAGGATACATCTTAGTAATACATTTATTTCATACAAAAGATCAATTTTAATGTGATTTGTGACAGATAAAATTCCCTAGATTCAGAGTATAGCCCCCTATTTTTTGAAATGGTGTCCTTAGTCAAGGGTATGTGACTTAGATTACTGCTAAGTGATGCACCCCTGTGGGAAAACTGGAACAGTGAGAACGTGTGTTAGTAAGAAATCCCCCGTCCTGATAAACTATAAGACCAAAATGGGAAAGAGCTGGACTTTTTTTTAAACCAAATCTCTATTCCCACAAGTCAAAGAATATCAAGGACAGGAGACGCTCCTCTCACTCTAAACACAGTTCCCCACACTGTGCTTCAATGTAATTATTGCAACTTCCACATGAAGTGCAATGCAGTAAACCTTTTCCAGGGAGAAACCCCTTACTAACACCCTTAAAACTTACCCATATCGAAGGGGAGAAGGTGTCCGGGTGCCCCCAGACGCGTTTCACTATAAACTTTCTCAATAGTGACCCCTCAATAAGGGTAACAAATTTCTTTATATTAATGAATATTTAACCTGGAATTGCTAGGTAAGACCCTGTTCCATACCCTGTGCCATAGAAATAAAATAGTTGGAGCGCACATAGAGTGATATCCTCTTAGTTTAGCCACCAGGTGTCCCCTTTCTATGGAAAGACTCACCAGGTCAGGTTGTATGAGTCACAACCAACTTTGACAGCTTTCTCCTCAGGTCGCAGCAATGCCCAGCCAGGGGAAGATAAGATAAACAGTATTTCTGATATGTGCGTAATACTGGTAATCTTGATGCCCTGATGAAGTTGTATTTACACAACGAAACGCGTAGGAAAGTGGTTAAATAAACAGAGTATACACCATTTCTCTGTTTGTCATCATTGGAGGTCAGCGCAGTGATTTATTTCAACTCAGCGCTTTCTGTTTGTTTATCTTATCATACCCTGTGCCATGCCATGGGTCAATTGATGCCACTTTCATGGTATCTTGACCTAATTTGTTGAAATATGGAGACTCATCTTGAGGGCGTTCTGAGCACAATGTCTACACGTGTCACTCATCTCCCTGTTCCTGATTAATGTTGAAGCTTGAAATACTGAACTAAGCCTTATCTCATGCATCTGTAATGCACCATGATAAAAATGTTAACTCCGTGGAATAGGTACCACTTTTCTTGGTGTCTGCACCTAATTTGAGCTGCTTTGGCAGTATTTGTGCTCCTTTTAAGGTCTTTTCTATGCCCTTGATTTTGCCTCCCATTGATTTCAAAAGGGTTCAGAAGTTTGGCGAACTCTTCACTGATCTTCACCAAACATATGCCAATTCGGCAAACCAAATCCGAACTTCAAAACGTCTGCTCATCTCTTTTCACAACTAGCCATGATAGAGGCCCTTCTTTTCCATAGCTTATTCTTATTGAAGTACAATATTGAATCAGTAGCTTTTGAACTAAATTTTTGTGACACTGGTTACACTTGATAATAACTGCAGATAAAAGGAGACACAAGAGGCGCAGATTGTGCCTTATCAAAAAGACACTTTTGTTTGTTTGTAGGTCATAAAGGTTTCCACTCACCTTTCAGGTTGTGACACCCACAACTAGTTTGAGCGCTTTAGCAGCTGCTGCAGAACCGTCACGCCAAAAACTGCGGGAAAAACAGGAGTTTAAACAGGAATGGTTTCCACGGTCCGCGCTGCTGCTTTAATCAATGTACTCCACAAAGGTTGTTACCTCCATTACATTCTTTATTCCACCATAACCCAATGCATTTCAGTGCTGTCCCAGGTACCCTGAGGAAGGTGCAGGGACAGCACTGAAACGCGTTGGTTTATGGTGGAATAAAGAATGTGATGGAGGTAACAACCCTTGTGGAGTACATTGATTAAAGCAGCAGCGCGGACCGTGTAAACCATTCCTGTTTAAACTACTGGTTACACTTGGTCACGATTAGCCACGATATTGGCCTTTGATTTCCATAACTTATTCTTATAGAGGACCAAAATTGTTTTTGTTGCTTCTAAGGCTACGTTCACACATTTGCGTATTTTGCTGCGCTTTTTTGCGCGCGCTTTTTGCCGCGTTTTTCGGCCGCGCAAAAAAGCGCAGCAAAATACGCAGGGGCTTTCACACACTGCGCTTTCTTTCCCCCAGAAAGCGCAGTGATGTCACAGAGGAGAGGAAGAATCCTGCTTCCTCCTCCCCTCTGTGACATGTGTGACCGCCCCATTAGACTTCACAGTGTATTAATAAACACTGTGAAATCTAAATTAAACAAAAGCAAGTTAATGAAAAATAAAAAAGAATCAATACTTCACCTCTCCGACGCCTTCTCCCGTTGTGCGATCCCCGTTTCTAAGTCAGATCTCTTCTGACAGGACCTGTGATGATGTCAGAGGGGGGCGTTCCCGGGGCGGTCCCATCGCTGATTGGCTGCTCGCGGTCACATGACTGCGAGTGCCCGGGAATGCCCTTCCTCTGACGTCACCACAGGTCTTGTCAGAAGAGATCTGACTTAGAACCGGGGATCACACAGCGGCAGAAGGCGTCGGACAGGTGAAGTATTGATTCTTTTTTATTTTTCACACACTTGCTTTTGTTTAATTTAGATTTCACAGTGTGTATTAATACACTGTGAAGTCTAATGGGGCGGTCACAGCTGTCACAGAGGGGAGGAGGAAGCAGGATTCTTCTTCCCCTCTGGGAGAAAACGCAGAAGTAGCTGCGTAAACAATTGACATATCAATTGTTTACGGAGCTGCGTTTTCTCCCGGAAAACGCACTGCGTATTTTTACGCAATGTCTGTACTGCAAAGTGAATTTCCCATTCACTTTGCAGGCAGACAAAAGGCACATTGCGTATTTTGAAAAGCGTGCGTAAAAAAACGCGGCAAAATACGCAATGTGTGAACGCAGCCTAAGGATGCACTTTTCTTGATTTCCATAAAAAATTCCTAAAAATTAGAAAAATATGTTTTGTGGCTGCTCAGCTCAATTTTCCTGACACAGGTTTCATGGCAGCATGACTACAACGGAAGATTGCTTTCCATAACTTATTCCTACAGATGAGAAAAATTGGTTTTATAGCTGCTCAGCTCTATTTTCCTGAGGCTCTTGCTTTTGGTAACTTATTCCTAAAGATTTAAAGATGAAAAAAATATTAATTGTGGCTGCTCAGCTCCATTTTCATGGCAAGACACAGTGCACAGGGGAAGAGACACAGAACACAGGAAATGAGAGACAGTGCACGGGGAGGAGGGGGGAGGACAGACAATGCACAAAGAGAGAGAGCCAGAGAGAGAGACAGTGCATATTTCAAGGGCACTTGTAAAAGGTGTAACTCCACATCAAAACGTTGTTCCACATTTTTGGGCTCATTAAAGTCCATTTTTCATCATAATTTTTTGAGTGCTGCCTGAATTTCTTTTTTCTGAATCTGCCTCACAGCTGGACACTGTGTACTTCTGGATTTTTTGCACCAGACTGCTAAGTATTAATTGTGCTTCTCTGTTTTATATATATATATATATATATATATATATATATATATATATATATATATATATACAGCCCACAGCCTCTATATTATACAGATACAGCCTCTAGCTTCTATATTATATAGATACAGCCTGCATCTTCTATATTATGTATATTATATATATAGCCAGCAGCTTCTATATTATATATATACTAGCTGTAGTACCCGGCTACGCCCGGGTTAATAAATAACTGCTGTTAGCTATAACAAAATAGAATTTGAATATGTCATATTAATGACCTGTAGGAAAATAGAAGCTGAGCTGTGATTGATTGCTATAGGCAGCCTAATAAATCTCCAGCCAACAGTAAACCCTCCCCCTGGCCGGGCAGTATATGGTACCTCACACATACACATAATAGACAGCTCATGTGACTGGCATCTGCCTTAATTCCCTATATGGCACGTGTTGCACATTGGCTGTTTTTAATCAGATGCTTATGTTTGGAAAATAAAGATAGCACACGTATGAGGCGAGTTGTGTGAGGTGATTTGTGCACATCTGTGTCTGTCTGTGTGGTGTGTGTGTCCCTGGGGTGTGTATGTGTGTGTCCCTGTGGGATGGGGTCTGTGTGGTGTGTGTCTCTGTTGTGTGTGTCTCTTTGTGGTGTGTGTGTGTGTCCCTGTGGGGTGAGTGCATGTGCCCCTATAGGGTGTGTATGTGTGTGTCCCTGTGTGGGGGGTCTGTGTGGTGTGTGTCTCTTTGTGGTGTGTGTGTCCCTGTGGGGTGAGTGCATGTGTCCCTATAGGGTGTGTATGTGTGTGTGCCCCTGTGTAGGGGTCTGTGGTGTGTGTGTGTGTATCTGTGTTGTGTGTGTCTCTTTGTGGTGTGTGTCCCTGTGGGGTGAGTGCATGTGTCCCTATAGGGTGTGTATGTGTGTGTGTCCCTGTGTGGGGGTGTTGTGTGAGGTGTGTGTGTCTCTGTGTTGTGTGTGTCTCTTTGTGGTGTGTGTGTCCCTGTGGGGTGAGTGCATGTGTCCCTATAAGGTGGCTATGTGTGTGTGTCCCTGTGGGGGGGGTCTGTGTGGTGTGTGTCTGTGTTATGTGTGTCTCTTTGTGGTGTGTGTGTCCCTGTGGGGTGAGTGCATGTGTCGCTTGGGGGTGTGGGGGTGTCTCTGTGTTGTGTGTGTCTCTTTGTGGTGTGTGTTTGTTCGGGTGCGTGGTGAGTATCCAATGTTGGGACTGCATCTTAGCGACTATACACTTGCTGTTACTCTTTGTGTGCGTGTGATGTGTGTACATGTCCCATGTGTGTGGTGAATATCTCATGTTGGGGCCCCACCTTAGTGACTATATGCTGGTATAGGCTGTTAGTCTTTGGTGCTATCATTAAGCCCCTCTCATTCACAACTGTCAACTGGTAACTATCACTTTTTCCCCATTATGTAGATAGGGGCAAAATTGTTTGGTGAATTGGAATGCGCGGGGTTAAAATTTCACCTAACAACATAGCCTATGACGCTCCCGGGGTCCAGACGTGTGACTGTGCAAAATTTTGTCTCTATAGCTGACAGCTGTCGATTTTCCTCCCACACGTTTGCTTTCCCTTTTTTCCCATTATGTAGATAGGGCCAAAATTGTTTGGTGAACTGGAACGCGCAGGGTTAAAATTTCGCCTCACAACATAGCCTATGATGCTCCCGGGGTCCAGGCGTGTGACTCTGCAAAATTTTGCGGCTGTAGCTGCGACGGTGTAGATGCCAATCCCGGATATACACACATACACACACACATACATACACACATTCAGCTTTATATATTAGATACATCTTGCAGCCTTTATATTGTAAATACACAGCTTGCATCCTATATATTAATGCATACAGCCAGCAGACTCTATACTATATAAATAAAGCCAGCAGCCTCCATATCATAAGTATATACAGTCTGCAGCCTTTATATTACATCTATATAGAGCCTGTATGTGTTAAAGGGGTCCACTAAGACTCCTTTGCCTAGGACCCACAAAAACCTGGAGCCGGCCATGATTGAACCTCTGAAGCCAGGTGTACACGTCCCGGCTTTAGAGAGGCGCTCTGCACATCATCGAAAGTGCAAAAGCCTAGAGATCAAAAGGCCGTTGTAAATCTAACATGTTGGATCCATCTCTCTCCTGACATTAAAATCAGGAGGCACCCATGCACATTAGACCGTCTGCCAATCGCATCAATATCAATGAAAAAAGGAGGGGCTTTGGGTGTCACTAAAGCATGATCAACCAGTCACTTGTAAATATAAACAGGAAGGGAAGGAAAAGAGATGTTTGGAAGGGCTGGGATCAAATGCACACATCAAGGAATTATGAAAATTACTAAATTTTATTGAAAAAAAAGCACAAATTTATAAGAAAACCAAAATTTGATAAAAACATTTAAAATTGTGTGAACACAGCACACCACAAACTATAGTGCCACAGAAAATATCCACAATATTCAATGTGAATGGGGACTATGGCTCACAAATAAGGTTTCTGCCAAAACTGCCAGGGACCGTTTAAAGTACCCAAATTGCGCATTGACTTTAATGTGGCAACCTGCAACAATTAGATATACTGTACCAAATATAAAGTCAAGGAGCACAAAGAGGCTCGCTGCTGATCTCCCAGTGGTGGCAGCCGCTGATCTCCTGCCGCCAGGAGGTCAGCGGCGCCTGCCGCTGATCTCCTGGCTGCCATCCGCTCACTGCTATTCCGCCGGGAGATTAGCGGTGGCCAGCTTTAAATCTCCCACCAATACCGCGCTGCTCAGCTGATCAACCAATCACCTGAGCAGCGCGGTATTGGCAGGAGATTTAAAGCTGGCAGCCGCTGCTCAGCTGATTGGTCACGTGCCACAGATGTTAATTTCACCGCACTCCCAATGCATTAGCATCGGGCTTATTTCTAATTATATATAATGTCCATGTAGTTGAACTGTGTGTATGTGTCTGTATATGCATTACATGTATTGTCCATGTAGCAGAGTTGTGTGTTTGTATGTGCATGCATTGTGCATGTAGAAGAGCTACAGTTTGTGTGTAGTATGCATATAGCAGAACTCTGTGTGTCTGTATGTGAATGTATTCTGCATGTAGCAGAGTTGTGTATGTAGTGTGCATGTAGCAGAGCATTATGTGTCTATGTTCATATAGCAGACCTGTGTCTATACAGTGTTGGCCAAACGTATTGACACCCCTGCAATTCTGTCATATAATACTCAGTTTCTTCCTGAAAATGATAGCAATCACAAATTCTTTGGTATTATTATCTTCATTTAATTTGTCTTCAATGAAAAAACACAAAAAGAATTGTCCTAAAGCCAAATTGGATATAATTCCACACCAAACATAAAAAAGGGGATGGACAAAAGTATTGGCACTGTTAGAAAAATCATGTAATGCTTCTCTAATTTGTGTAATTAACAGCACCTGTAACTTACCTGTGGCACCTAACAGGTGTTGGCAATAACTAAATCACACTTGCAGCCAGTTGACATGGATTAAAGTTGACTCAACCTCTGTCCTGTGTCCTTGTGTGTACCACATTGAGCATGGAGAAAAGAAAGAAGACCAAAGAACTGACTGAGGACTTGAGAAACCAAATTGTGAGGAAGCATGAGCAATCTAAAGGCTACAAGTCCATCTCCAAAGACCTGAATGTTCCTGTGTCTACCGTGCGCAGTGTCATCAAGAAGTTTAAAGCCCATGGCACTGTGGCTAACCTCCCTAGATGTGGATGGAAAAGAAAAATTGACGAGAGATTTCAACGCAAGATTGTGCGGATGGTGGATAAAGAACCTCGACTAACATCCAAACAAGTTCAAGCTGCCCTGCAGTCCGAGGATACAACAGTGTCAACCCGTACTATCCATCGGCGTCTGAATGAAAAGGGACTGTATGGTAGAGTACCCAGGAAGACCCCACTTCTTACCCCGAGACATAAAAAAGCCAGGCTGGAGTTTACCAATACTTACGTGAGAAAGCCTAAAACGTTTTGGAAGAATGTTCTCTGCTCAGATGAGACAAAAGTAGAGCTTTTTGGGCAAAGGCATCAACATAGAGTTTTCAGAAGAAAAAAAGAGGCATTCAAAGAAAAGAACATGGTCCCTACAGTCAAACATGGCGGAGGTTCCCTGATGTTTTGGGGTTGCTTTGCTGCCTCTGGCACTGGACTGCTTGACCGTGTGCATGGCATTATGAAGTCTGAAGACTACCAACAAATTTTGCAGCATAATGTAGGGCCCAGTGTGAGAAAGATGGGTCTCCCTCAGAGGTCATGGGTCTTCCAGCAGGACAATGACCAAAACACACTTCAAAAAGCACTAGAAAATGGTTTGAGAGAAAGCACTGGATACTTCTAAGGTGGATAGCAATGAGTCCAGACCTGAATCCCATAGAACCCCCCGTGGAGAGATCTAAAAATGGCAGTTTGGAGAAGGCACCCTTCAAATATCAGGGACCTGGAGCAATTTGCCAAAGAAGAATGGTCTAAAATTCCAGCAGAGCATTGTAAGAAACTCATTGATGGTTACCGGAAGCGGTTGATCACAGTTATTTTGGCTAAAGGTTGTGCAACCAAGTATTAGGCTGAGGGTGCCAATACTTTTGTCTGGCCCATTTTGTGGAGGTTTGTGTGAACTGATCAATGTTTTGCTTTTTGCTTCATTCTCTTTTGTGTTTTTTCATTGAAGACAAATGAAAACTAGAAGAAAAGTAGAAAAGCGCACATAGGGTCTTATCCGGGTGTAATCGGGGTGTTGCTGTCACAACAACTATTGAAGCATAAGCCGGCTTGCAGCACTCCGCCCAAGAGAAACCGATTAAAGCATTAGATGAAAGGTGGTAATTTGTGCGCTGCCGTCTGTCCGTTGGTTCCAAGAAATCCAAGGAATCACAAGATGTTAAAAGCAATACCTTTAATGTCTAATTCTTACGCGTTTCGTGGTACTTTGTGGATCTATGATGAAGTGGTCTGAAGTACCACGAAACGCGTAAGAATTAGACATTAAAGGTATTGCTTTTAACATATTGTGATTCCTTGGATTTCTTGGAACCAACGGACAGACGGCAGCGCACAAATTACCACCTTTCATCTAATGCTTTAATCATTGAAGACAAATGAAATGAAGATAATACCAAAGAATTTGTGATTGCAATCACTTTAAGGAAGAAACTGAGCATTATTTGACAGAATTGCAGGGGTGCCAATACTTTTGGCCACAACTGTAGCAGAGCTGTGTGTATCTAATATATAATTTGCAGAAAGACAAAATAGACTTATTGCCTCCGTATTCTACCCTATTACATTAAAATTAGCGCTAATGACCCCTCCCTTTTACTCTGCAGGGAGCGGACATGCAGCAGCAAGGAGGGACAGGTACAGTGTTAAAGGAGCCCACTGAGATTATTTCGCTCGGGGCCCACAAAAACCTGGGGCCGGCCCTGACTGATACTGCTGAAAGATTCTCTTTAAAACTGTAATAAAAAATTTAAAAGAAAAACTAATGTAGAATTCCATATTTTTCACCAGTTTCCTACACTTACTGTAAATTTCTTGGTGCTGTATAAATAATGATTTTATACTGACATTTTCTGATAAATTTTTATAGATTTTTTGATGGTGCACTTATGTGGAGCCCACTGGAACGGGGTACTCGGTGCCGGACCGGGGTATCACGGGGGAGATCACGGCGATCCTGGTCTGGACCGTGTCCTGAGCCCACAAGTAAAGGGGAATATTTACAGGGGTTTGTCGTGACGCCACCCACAGGTTGTGGTCAGTAAGGGGACCACCGCTGCTGCTGTTCGCTGCCAGGAGGATGGATAGATGAGGCTGCAACAAGATGGATTAGCCCGCTATGGGCCGAGGCTGCTCCTGACAGGATATAAAGGTGTAATAAAGTTCTGTAAGCAGGGAATCACACACGGGAGACTGAAGCAGGGTTCACCGGGTTTTACTTCACAAGTTCTTTCAGTATACAGTCACTTCCACAGATAACTCCGGACATTCACTGAACCCACTGCAGCCAGGTCTCCTTCCTAAGACCCTTCACTTTCTGAAACCTTTCAGGCTTTCCTCTCCTGTTGTCCCCATGGGCTGTATGAGGGCAGCTCGGTCCCTTGTTTGTGGCTTCTCCAAGTGTATGGGCAGCAAGCCTGGGTCCTATATGCTGCTGTTTCTCCAGCCCTTGTGTTGGGTGACCAGACCTGGAATCTGTGCCTCCCCATCGGTGTGTCCGTGTAGCGGCGTGTAGCTGCGGTCACCCAGAGCTGACTCTCTGGTTCCAGCCAAGCCTTGGGTGTCCCTGTCCTGCAAGGGGTCATCGGTCTCTTTCCTACCCGTGTAACGTCTGCACTAGGAAGAAATTCTCTTCACCATCGTTCACTGTCACTGCTGCCGTGTTCCTTGGATCTGATAGCACGGATCCAGTTTCAGTCTTTCCCCTTCCTTTTGGGCTGCAGGCTATGGAGCGGGCTTTCTCTCCAGGGAACGGTGTCTCGCAGTATTCTGCGCCTCCAGGGAGCCTCAGTCTTCAGGGAAGTGTCCCTCTGTCTTTTCTGGTCTTTACTTCTCAGCCTACCTCGGCCTACTGCCTAACTACTTCCTGTTCTCCCTTTTTATCCTAGTGCTGTCACCTGACCTATGTCCCCACCCACTTCTCTCTAAACCCTACCACCCCTTGCCCGCCTAGAGTCCCGGGCTCCGGGTTGGGTGTTGTATTCTGTGGGTGTGTGTTTTGAAGGTGCTTTGTGTAAAACCTGTCACTAACTACCTGACTGCAGTTCCTACCTGTGGCCACCTTGGTCGCAGGGGGGCCACACTTACAAAAAAAATTCCTGCTAATTTTGGCAAAGTTTTTCATTACAGTGTTTGCCATGTGAGATGAATTATGTTATATTTTAATTGGTCTTCTATAGATGCGGAAAACCTTTTTTTTTTTTTAGTTTTTTACTTTAGTGTTACAGTATATACTGAACAGACTGATCTCCTATAAAAGGAGCCACAATGGTAGTAATGAGAGCCTTCGCTAAGTCCCTTGCTGCGTGTCAGCTCATCAAACTATACAATTGTGTTGCAGGTGCCAATAGGAGCTACAACAGCATGACAGGATGTCGATGGTCGGTGGGTGCAGAACCGGACTTCCCAACCTGGATCACAATGCTTTAATGCCACTATCAGATTTATAATGGTGTTTAAGTGGTTAACAGCAATGTAGCTCTGATTGCAAAGCATATTAAATACTGTAGATGCATTTCAAACATCAACTGTATACAGTTAGGGCCAGAAATATTTGGACAGTGACACAAGTTTTGTTATTTTAGCTGTTTACAAAAACATGTTCAGAAATACAATTATATATATAATATGGGCTGAAAGTGCATACTCCCAGCTGCAATATGAGAGTTTCCACATCCAAATCGGAGAAAGGGTTTAGGAATTATAGCTCTGTAATGCATAGCCTCCTCTTTTTCAAGGGACCAAAAGTATTTGGACAATGGACTCTAAGGGCTGCAATTAACTCTGAAGGCGTCTCCCTCGTTAACCTGTAATCAATGAAGTAGTTAAAAGGTCAGGGGTGGATTCCAGGTGTGTGGTTTTGCATTTGGAAGCTGTTGCTGTGACCAGACAACATGCGGTCAAAGGAACTCTCAATTGAGGTGAAGCAGAACATCCTGAGGCTGAAAAAAAAGAAAAAATCCATCAGAGAGATAGCAGACATGCTTGGAGTAGCAAAATCAACAGTTGGGTACATTCTGAGAAAAAAGGAATTGACTGGTGAGCTTGGGAACTCTAAAAGGCCTGGGCGTCCACGGATGACAACAGTGGTGGATGATCGCCGCATACTTTATTTGGTGAAGAAGAACCCCTTCACAACATCAACTGAAGTCCAGAACACTCTCAGTGATGTAGGTGTATCTGTCTTTAAGTCAACAGTAAAGAGAAGACTCCATGACAGTAAATACAAAGGGTTCACATCTAGATGCAAACCATTCATCAATTCCAAAAATAGACAGGCCAGAGTTAAATTTGCTGAAAAACACCTCAAGAAGCCAGCTCAGTTCTGGAAAAGTATTCTATGGACAGATGAGACAAAGATCAACCTGTACCAGAATGATGGGAAGAAAAAAGTTTGGAGAAGAAAGGGAACGGCACATGATCCAAGGCACACCACATCCTCTGTAAAACATGGTGGAGGCAACGTGATGGCATGGGCATGCATGGCTTTCAATGGCACTGGGTCACTTGTGTTTATTGATGACATAACAGCAGACAAGAGTAGCCGGATGAATTCTGAAGTGTACCGGGATATACTTTCAACCCAGATTCAGCCAAATGCTGCAAAGTTGATTGGACGGCGCTTTATAGTACAGATGGAGAATGACCCCAAGCATACAGCCAAAGCTACCCAGGAGTTCATGAGTGCAAAAAAGTGGAACATTCTGCAATGGCCAAGTCAATCACCAGATCTTAACCCAATTGAGCATGCATTTCACTTGCTCAAATCCAGACTTAAGACGGAAAGACCCACAAACAAGCAAGACCTGAAGGCTGCGGCTGTAAAGGCCTGGCAAAGAATTAAGAAGGAGGAAACCCAGCGTTTGGTGATGTCCATGGGTTCCAGACTTAAGGCAGTGATTGCCTCCAAAGGATTCGCAACAAAATATTGAAAATAAAAATATTTTGTTTGGGTTATGTTTATTTGTCCAATTACTTTTGACCTCCTAAAATGTGGAGTGTTTGTAAAGAAATGTGTACAATTCCTACATTTTCTATCAGATATTTTTGTTCAACCCTTCAAATTAAACGTTACAATCTGCACTTGAATTCTGTTGTAGAGGTTTCATTTCAAATCCAATGTGGTGGCATGCAGAGCCCAACTCGCGAAAATTGTGTCACTGTCCAAATATTTCTGGCCCTAACTGTATGTGTCCAGGGGGCTACGGCCCAGAGGTAAGGTAGTCTGGTTTGAGTTCTGGTCCAGGCCAAGGTGCAGTCCCGTCAGGCCCGCAGCACTGCAAAGTACAACTCATATTAAACTCAAGCTGTCTTGTTAAACACTGGCACAAACATTACAATCTTTACAGTTTCTCTTTGTAGCAGACTACTACCCACTTTTCAGTACCTCCAGGCTTACGCTTGCTACCTCCGACATTCGAGCCTCTGGTTGCGTGCTGCTTGACTCCTCACTAGCTCCAACCCCATACTCCCTTATAGGGGTACGGGACTGCTTGCATAAATGATAGGGTTTGCTTTTTAGGACCCCTTTCCCCCACTGCTAAAACCATATAAAATCATTCCTCCCGGTACATGCCAATGTTATGTACTTTAACCACAATCATCAGTAGCAATGGCCGATTTAGTACAATGCCCAAAGTTCCTGTGAAACATTTCTATCCTACTGGGGGACGCTCCTGTCAAATTTCCATGTCAACGCCTTTTTAAAGACTGAGCCCTGCCCCCCTAGAGCACCAGTAATTCTCATTATTAATTCTTAACTAAGGGGGCAGTCTTCACCCTGGCCCCTAGAGGGCCAAAAACACCCGGTTACACAGATGCGAAATGCATAATTACACTACTGTTACAACTTCATGAGTATAGAGTACTTTTCACAGTAAAGGGGGTGGGTATTAGTATCCGACACTCAACAGCCTAAACGATCAGCTATTATCAGCTTGAGCTGCAGCCTTATAATAACAGTAAATGGAGCTAGGACATCACAACTTGATTCACTGTTTAGTGATCACTGATGAGCCCTTCAGTTCAACTCCTATTCATTTCAATGGGAGCTGCAATTCTAAGCAATAACCAATACACAGTGAACACCGTGCCCGGACTGATAGGCGGGAGATTCGGGACTTTTCCTGATGGGCCGGTGGTTGTGGAGTGGGCAGGACCACAGCACCCGCTCCTCCAGCAGGCCAGCTTTTAAATGATTTTGCGGCCGCTGCCGCTCGCCGGCATAGCGGGGTCTGGGGAACGGCGCCGGCTGCTAAGTTGCCAGTATACATCATCAGAGAGAGAGTGACTCACTCTTTGCACAGTCACAGACTCACACCAATCGGTGGGCGGGTGGCCCTGACAGCGGCTCTTAAGGAGAGCACGGCTGTACAGCACATTCTTTGTGGGCGGAGAGAGCACACATTCTGCTCTCCCGCCCATGAAATGGATCGCGGCCACCCCGGCCATTACCAAGTGGGCCCGTGTGCAGGAAGTGGAGCTGGCCTGCAGGCAGCAGTCAGTAACCAGTGACTTTGTCTCAGTCACAGACTGAGTCTCCTCACTCTTCCTGTGACCTTTCTCAGCTGCGAACCCAGGGGCTGCCAGTGCGGGACAACAAGCAAAGCTGAGGCCAGATACTTTCACTTTCGTCTGACCTGAGATGTGTGGGGTGGGGGTGGGGCAGGGCAGGCTGCTGTGTGTGTGTTTGTGTGTGAGGACAGGCTGCTGTGTGTGCATTTGTGTGTCTGTGTGTGAGGACAGGCTGCTGTGTATGTGTGAGTGTGTGTGAGACAGGCTGCTGTGTGTGTATGTGTGAGAGAGTGTGTGTGAGGATAGGCTACTGTGTGTGTATGTGTGAGAGTGTGTGAGGACAGGCTGCTGTGTGTGTGTGTCTGTGTGTAAGGACAGGTTGCTGTGTGTGCATGTCACGGGTGGCACGGATGACAGGGTAGAGGCCACGCGCAGACGGTCCCAGCGTTTGGCCAATCAGCCATAAGGTTTGAGGACGGTCCGTCTTTCAGGGGCATTTACCTTCTGTGTAGATAAAGAGAAGGTATGATAAGATCTCCCTATCATGGGGAGACGGCTGGGAAGGTCTTGTGCTCGGTCTGGTTTCTACACCAGTATTCTGGGTCTCTAGGACCCAGCAGGTTCTTCCCACCTTTATAAGGAGTTTCATTGCCCTCCCTCGGTGCAGGTGATATTTCCTTGTGCACTCATTATCCTTGCTCCAGCAGAAGCTGAGGTTGTGGAGGTTGCTGTGCTCTGCTGCAAGATAAGTGTTTTCTTTCCCCATTGTCTGTTTTTTCCTTGTGTTTGTCTTTAGTTGTTAGTGGAGGGGTCTAGTGAACCTCTCCATCTGATCCTTAGATAAGGTAGTGCTAGGATCAGAGAGGGACGAGGTTCGTGGTCGGCGACAGTTGAGGAAACTGTATAGGGACGTTAGGGCAGACAGGGTCAGCCCCAGTAAGACTAGGGGTCACCCTCTCCCTCTTGTGCCCATAGCTTTAGGGACTCCTTATTCCCCCCCCCCCCCCGTCGTGGTCCTACGCTGAGTGCCTCTCCCGCTCCCAGCGTGACATTATCACCTGCCAATACTGTAACTGAAGGACGGGGAGGAACCGATTTTTCTTCCTTTCCTTATGGATCCTGTGTCTGCTTTGGCCCAGCAGCTGCAGTCCCTGTCTTTGGAGGTTGCGCTTTACAGGGCCCGCAACCGCAAAATGGTGTCTTGGGGAATCAAGCATTGGGTCAGGCCAGACCTGAACCTAAGGTTGCCCTCCCTGACAGGTTTTCAGGAGGTAGAGATAAGTTTACTGTGTTCAAAGAGGCCTGTAAATTATATTTTAGGCTTAGGCCTTATTCCACTGGTGATGAGCAGCAGCGTGTAGGAATTATTATGTCGCTACTGCAGGGAGATCCCCAGTCCTGGGCTTTCTCTCTGCCACAGGACTCTACTTGTCTCCGCTCTGTGGATGAATTTTTTGACGCCCTGGGCCTCATATATGATGACCCTGACCGTGTCTCTTTGGCTGAATCCAGGTTACGCCATCTCCGCCAGGGGACTCGGTCGGCGGAATCATATTGTTCTGAGTTCCGCAGGTGGGCTACGGACACGAAGTGGAACGATCCGGCGCTCCGGAGTCACTTTTGTCAGGGTCTTTCGGAGAGGCTGAAGGATGCTCTGGCGGTTTATGAGACCCCTCCGTCCCTGGAGGCGGCTATGTCGTTAGCTATTCGTATGGATAGACGCCTCCAGGAGCGGAGGGGTAGACCTCCTGTTACTGGGAGCCATTCTCGTGGTGATTCCTGGTTACCGGGAGGTCACGCGGAGGGTGAGTCGTTCCTCCCGAGCGCGGAGGAACCTATGCAGCTAGGAGGAGCGGCGGCCTCGAGGTTCTCCTCCGGTACCTCCCGGGGCAAGGGGAAGGGGGTCTGTTTTTTCTGTGGGAAAGGGGACCATTTTATTGGGGCCTGTCCCTACACCCCTAAACGGACTGGGGGGCCTGGACCTTCTGTGACTATGGGGGGTGTGGAGGTGGTCGAGCGGGAGGTGTGTGTATCCTCCATTTGTACTTCCCGTTTCCTCCTAAGTGCGGAGGTGGCGCTGGAGGGCACAACGGAGGGTATTTCTGTGTTTGTGGATAGTGGTGCGGGGGTCAGCATGGTGGATGCTCATTTTGTAGACGCTCATGGGCTTAACTGCTGTTTATTGTCTCGCCCCATCCGTATCTATGCCATCGACTCAGCACCTCTTGCTCAAGGTAGTCTCACACATATCGTACATGACATTAAGTTGACGGTTGGATCCCAACATCAAGAGACGATATCTTGCTATGTTCTAGACGGTCTCCCCGCTCCCATTGTCCTGGGCTTGCCATGGTTGATTAAACATAATCCCGTAGTGGATTGGCAGTCCCGGGACATTGTGGAATGGAGTGATTTTTGTTCTGAGAATTGTTTGGTTACCTCGTTTTCGGTGGTGTCTGCTGTATCTCTGCCCCCGTTCCTATCGGAGTATGAGGATGTGGTCTCAGAGAAGGGGTGCCAAGACCTGCCCCCCCATCGGGCATATGATTGCCCAATCAACCTCGTTCCCGGAGTTAAACTGCCCAAAGCTAGGATGTTTACTATATCGGGTCCGGAAAGACAGGCGATGAAGGATTTCATTTCCGAGAGTCTGCA
Organism: Allobates femoralis; assembly: GCA_033576535.1. Taxonomy (NCBI): domain Eukaryota; kingdom Metazoa; phylum Chordata; class Amphibia; order Anura; family Aromobatidae; genus Allobates; species Allobates femoralis. The sequence continues at coordinate 387,859,159 of JARQOC010000001.1, read as the reverse complement.
GACGGGTCACATCAGGCCCTCAACCTCGCCGGTTGCGGCTGGTTTCTTTTTTGTTAAGAAAAAAGATGGGGGCCTCCGTCCTTGCTTGGATTTCCGGGAGTTGAATCGGATTACTGTCCGTGATCCGTACCCCCTCCCTCTGATTCCTGATTTATTCAGTCAGGTAGTGGGTGCTAAATGGTTCTCCAAGTTGGATTTGAGGGAGGCCTACAACCTGATTAGGGTCAGAGAGGGGGATGAATGGAAGACGGCATTTAATACCCCGGACGGCCATTTTGAAAGTCTCGTAATGCCGTTCGGGCTCACTAATGCCCCTGCGGTTTTCCAACACTTTGTCAATGACATATTCCATCATTTGGTGGGTAGATTTGTGGTTGTTTACTTAGATGATATCTTGATCTATTCCCCCGATTTGGAGACGCATCAGTCCCATGTCAAGCAGGTGTTACAGGTCTTACGGGACAATAAGCTGTATGCTAAACTCGAGAAATGTGTCTTCGCCGTTCAGGAGGTACGGTTTTTGGGGTACCTCCTGTCGCCGTTGGGTTTTCGGATGGATCCGGAAAAAGTCCGGGCGGTGCTGGACTGGGAACAACCGGACAATCTACGGGCATTGCAACGTTTTTTGGGGTTTACCAACTTTTACCGTAAATTTATTAGGAACTATTCGGTGCTGGTGACGCCTCTTACGGACATGACTAGGAAGGGGACAGATTTTTCCGAGTGGTCGGAGTCTGCTCGCCGGGCTTTCTCCTCCCTAAAGCGTTGTTTTGTTTCCGCACCTATTCTCCGTCAGCCCGATCTTTCTCAGCCCTTCGTGGTGGAGGTGGATGCGTCTGAGGTGGGGGTGGGGGCTGTATTGTCGCAAGGCCCTTCGCCTGGGAGATGGGTGCCCTGCGCGTTCTTCTCCAAGAAGTTGTCGTCGGCCGAGAGGAATTATGATGTTGGTAATAGGGAGCTGTTGGCTATTAAATTGGCTTTTGAGGAATGGCGTCACTGGCTGGAGGGGGCTGTCCATCCCATCACGGTTATTACCGACCACAAGAACCTGTCTTACCTTGAGTCCGCCAAGCGTCTCAATCCCCGGCAGGCTCGGTGGTCCTTGTTTTTCACGAGATTTAATTTTACCGTCACTTACCGTCCGGGGGTTGAGAACGTGAAGGCTGATGCGTTGTCGCGTAGTTTCCCGGGTGGTAGTGCTCATGAAAGTCCCGTTCCCATCTTACAGGAGGGGGTGGTTGTTTCTGCTCTTTGCCCTGATCTGGAGGGGGAGGTGTTGAAGGTCCAGGGGGGCGCCCCTGCCTCCTGTCCTTCTGGGAGACTTTTTGTGCCATCATCTTTGCGTCTCAGGGTGCTGTCAGAGCATCACGACTCCGTATTGGCAGGGCATCCCGGCAGTAGGGCCACCTTCGATCTTTTATCTCGCCGCTTTTGGTGGCCGGGGTTGAGGAAGGACGTAGCGGAATTCGTATCTGCCTGTAGTGTGTGTGCACGGGCTAAGGTTCCGCATACCCGTCCGGCTGGTTCTCTCTTGCCATTGTCTATTCCTGAGAGGCCATGGACGCATGTGTCAATGGATTTTATCACCGATCTCCCGGCGTCGGCAGGCAAGACGGTAGTGCTGGTAGTGGTTGATAGATTCAGTAAGATGGTTCGCTTTGTGGCACTGCCCGCACTTCCTAATGCTCGGACACTGGCACAGGTGTTTGTAAGTGAGATTGTGAAGCTTCATGGAGTTCCCTCCGAGGTGGTTTCTGATCGTGGTACTCAGTTTGTCTCCAAGTTTTGGAAGGCTTTTTGTGCACGTTTAGGAATTGCTTTGTCCTTCTCTTCTGCTTTTCATCCTCAGTCTAATGGGCAGACCGAACGTATGAATCAGAATTTGGAGACTTATCTGAGGTGTTTTGTCTCTGATAATCAGGAGACTTGGGCGAGTTATCTGCCCTTGGCCGAATTTGCCCTTAATAATCGTCTTCAGGAGTCCACTGGCAAGTCACCGTTCTTCGGTGCATATGGGTTTCATCCTCAGTTTGGTACTTTTAGTGGTACTAGTCCTTCCGGAGTTCCTGAGGAGGACCGATTTACCTCATCCCTCTCCTCGGTTTGGCGGGGGGTACAGAGTAGCTTGAAGCTCTTAGGCGACAGGTACAAACGTATGGCTGACAGGAAGCGTGCGCCAGGTCCGGACCTGTGTGTGAATGACTACGTGTGGTTGTCTACCAAGAATGTGAAGTTGAAGGTGCCCTCTTGGAAGTTGGGGCCCAGGTTTATTGGCCCTTATCAGATAACCGCCGTTATCAATCCCGTGGCGTTTCGTCTTGCGTTACCTCCCGCTCTTAAAATCCACAATGTATTTCATAGGTCGCTCCTCAAACCGTATGTGCCGTCGTCTAACCCGTCTCCTTTGCCCCCGGAGCCCATCTGCGTGGCGGGGAATTTGGAATTTGAGATCTCAAAGGTGGTTGATTCTCGCAGGTTGCGCCGTTCTCTTCAGTATTTGGTGCACTGGAGGGGATACGGTCCTGAGGAGCGGATGTGGGTGCCGGCGTCGGAAGTCTCCGCCGCTAGGCTGGTCCGCGCTTTTCACCGTTCCCATCCGGATAAGCCTGGTCCTGAGTGTCCGGGGGCCACTCGTGGACGGGGGGGTACTGTCACGGGTGGCACGGATGACAGGGTAGAGGCCACGCGCAGACGGTCCCAGCGTTTGGCCAATCAGCCATAAGGTTTGAGGACGGTCCGTCTTTCAGGGGCATTTACCTTCTGTGTAGATAAAGAGAAGGTATGATAAGATCTCCCTATCATGGGGAGACGGCTGGGAAGGTCTTGTGCTCGGTCTGGTTTCTACACCAGTATTCTGGGTCTCTAGGACCCAGCAGGTTCTTCCCACCTTTATAAGGAGTTTCATTGCCCTCCCTCGGTGCAGGTGATATTTCCTTGTGCACTCATTATCCTTGCTCCAGCAGAAGCTGAGGTTGTGGAGGTTGCTGTGCTCTGCTGCAAGATAAGTGTTTTCTTTCCCCATTGTCTGTTTTTTCCTTGTGTTTGTCTTTAGTTGTTAGTGGAGGGGTCTAGTGAACCTCTCCATCTGATCCTTAGATAAGGTAGTGCTAGGATCAGAGAGGGACGAGGTTCGTGGTCGGCGACAGTTGAGGAAACTGTATAGGGACGTTAGGGCAGACAGGGTCAGCCCCAGTAAGACTAGGGGTCACCCTCTCCCTCTTGTGCCCATAGCTTTAGGGACTCCTTATTCCCCCCCCCCCCGTCGTGGTCCTACGCTGAGTGCCTCTCCCGCTCCCAGCGTGACAGTGCATTTGTGTGTCTGTGTGTGAGGACAGGCTGCTGTTTATGTGTGAGTGTGTGTGAGACAGGCTGCTGTGTGTATGTGTGAGAGAGTGTGTGTGAGGACAGGCTACTGTGTGTGTATGTGTGAGTGTGTGTGAGGACAGGCTGCTGTGTGTGTATTTGTGTGTTTGTGTGTAAGACAGGCTGCTGTGTGTGTATTTGTGTGTCTGTGTGTGAGGACAGGCTGCTGTGTGAGTGTGTGTGAGATAGGCTGCTGTGTGTGTGTGTGTGTGTGTGTGAGTGTGTGTCTGTGTGTGAGGACAGGCTGCTGTGTTTGTATGTGAGTGTGTGTCTGTGCGTGAGGACAAGCTGCTGTGTGTGTATGTGTGAGGACAGGCTGCTGTGTGTGTGTGTGTCTGTGTGTTAGGACAGGCTGCTGTGTTTGTATGTGAGTGTGTGTCTCTGTGTTGAGGACAGGCTGCTGTGTGTGTCTGTGTGTGAGGACAGGCTGCTGTGTGTATGTGAGTATGTGTCTGTGTGTGAGGACAGGCTGCTGTGTGTTTATTTGTGAGAGTGTGTGAGGACAGGCTGCTGTGTGTGTGTCTGTGTGTGAGGACAGGCTGCTGTGTGTGTATATGTGAGTGTGTGTGAGGACAGGCTGCTGTGTGTGTGAGTGTATGTCTGTGTGTGAGGACAGGCTGCTGTGTGTTTATTTGTGTGTCTCTGTGTGAGGACAGGCTGCTGTGTGTGTATGTGTGAGAGTGTGTGAGGACAGGCTGCTGTGTGTGTGTGTCTGTGTGTGAGGACAGGCTGCTGTGTGTGTATTTGTGTTTCTGTGTGTGAGGACAGGCTGCTGTGTATGTGTGTGTCTGTGTGTGAGGACAGGCTGCTGTGTGTGTATATGTGAGTGTATGTGAGGACAGGCTGCTGTGTGTGTGAGTGTATGTCTGTGTGTGAGGACAGGCTGCTGTGTATGTGTGAGTGTGTGTGAGATAGGCTGCTGTGTGTGTGTGTGTTTGTGTGTGAGGACAGGCTGCTGTGTTTGTAAGTGAGTGCGTGTCTGTGCGTGAGGACAGGCTGCTGTGTGTGTATGTGTGAGGACAGGCTGCTGTGTGTGTGTGAGTGTGTGTCTGTGTCTGTGTGTTAGGACAGGCTGCTGTGTTTGTATGTGAGTGTGTGCCTGTGTGTGAGGACAGGCTGCTGTGTGTCTATGTGTGTCTGTGTGAGGACAGGCTGCTGTGTGTATGTGTAAGTGTGTGTCTATGTGTGAGGACAGGCTGCTGTGTGTGTATTTGTGTGTCTGTTTGTGAGGACAGGCTGGTGTGTGTGTATGTGTGTGTGTGAGGACAGGCTGCTGTGTGTGTATGTGTGAGTGTGTGTGTGTGTGTGTGTGGGTGTGTGAGGACAGGTTTCTGGGTGTGTGAGACAGGCTGCAGTGTGTGTATGTGTGACTGTGTGTATGAGACAGACTGCTGTGTATGTGTGAGTGTATGTGAGACAGGCTGCTGTGTGTGTGTGTATGTGTGTGTGTGTGTGAGGACAGGCTGCTGTGTGTATGTGTGAGTGTGTGTCTGTGTTTGAGAACATGTTTCTGTGTGTGTATGTGTGAGTGTCTGTGTGTGGGGACAGGCTGCTGTGTGTATGTGGGAGTGTGTGTGTGTGTGTGAGGACAGACTGCTTTGTGTGTATGTGTGAGTGTGTGTGAGACAGGCTGCTGTGTGTGTATGTGTGAGACAGGCTGCTGTGTGTGTGTGAGTGTGTGTAAGACAGGCTGCTGTGTGTATGTGTGAGTGTGTGTCTGTATGTGGGGACAGGCTGCTGTGTGTATGTGGGAGTGTGTGTCTTTGTGTGAGGGCAGGCTGCTGTGTGTGTATGTGTGAATGTGTGTCTGCCTGTGAGGACAGGCTGCTGTGTGTGTATTTGTGTGTCAGTGTGTGAGGACAGGCTGCTGTGTGTGTATGTGTAAGTGTGTGTCTGTGTGTGAGGACAGGCTGCTGTGTGTGTATTTGTGTGTCTGTGTGTGAGGACAGGCTGCATGTGTGTGTTTGAGGACAGGCTGTTACATATGTGGCTGCTGGGCAGGCTGTTACATGTGTGTGTGTGTGTGGACAGTCTGCTGCTACGTGTGTGGGGGCCAGGGCAGGCTGCTGCATGTGTGTGTGAGGACTGGCTGCTGTGTGTGGTGGACGGGGTAGGGTGTTGCATGTGTGTGGGGCCAGGGCAGGCTGTTACGTGCATGTGGCGTCCGGGGCAGGCTGCTACGTGCGAGTGGGGGCTGAGGCAGGCAGCTACGTGCGTGTGGGGGCCAGGTCAGGCAGCTATGCGTGTGTAGGGGCCAGGGCAGGCTGCTACATGTGTGTGGGGGTCGGGGCAAGCTGCTACATGTGTGTGGGGGGGGCCGAGGCAGGCTACTGCGTGTGTGGCAGGCTGCTGTGTGTGTGTGGGGGCCAGGGTAGGCTGCTACGTGTGTGTGGGGGCCGGGGCAGACTGCTGTATGTGTGTGGGGGCTGGATCAGGCTGCTACATGTGTGTGGGTGACGGGGTAGGCTGGTGCATGTGTGTGGGGACTGGGGCAGGTTGCTACGTGTGTATGTGTGTGTGTGTGTGTGTGAGAGGGCAGGCTGCATGGGCGTATGGGTGTAATCCTCAGTATCTGTATTCTTATGTATATATACTGCACATTACGGCTTCTTCTGTCCTATATACTGGGTGTGATCCTCAGGATCTGTATTATTCTGTATATATACACTGTACAGCAGGGATCTCAAATTCCAGGCCTCGAGAGCTGCACACGGTGCAGGTTTTCAGGATTTCCTTCATATTGCACAGGGGTTGGAATAATCACCAGTTCAGGTGATTATACTGTCACCTGTGCAATATAAAGGAAATCCTGAAAACCTGTGACTCACCGTAGCCGGGGTGTTCACGTCGCAGGCGTTGATTCTCCTCTTGTCATGGAACCGCGCCTGCAGCTGTGAGGCCCGGTGGTCCAGATCAATAGGGGAATGGCGGAACAGTAGGGGTTAAATGTCTTCGTGACGCCACCTGCGGGTGTTCGGTAACGGTACCGACGCTGCTGGGCCTCCGGGGGATGTTATGCAGCAAGATGGGACGCTCCCCACAGGATGAGAGGGAGTCCCCGGGGCTAGGAGCTGCGCAAGATGTTGTGAGGCAGCGGCGGTAGTACTGCTGTTAAGCCCAGGAGTCAGACACAGACACGCCAAAGTCTTTTAAGTACCTTTACTGGTGGATAACCGGTGGATAAGGGAGAGAGTTTAGATTACTCTGGTGTCCCTGAGAGGTGTCTTCTCCTTTCCTCTGACCCCAATTGCAAAGGTCTCTCTCACTGGCTAGCTGGCTGATTGGACCTAGTGCGTCCCTCATAAGATGGAGGTTACACACAGGCTGGCAGCTCTTGTAGCGACTGCACACACTCTGAAGTTTCTCCCTCCAAGACTCTATTTATAGGGGGAACTGGCTCAAAGTGACCAGTGGAGCTCCCCCTAGAGGCTCGGGGTGAAACCAGGTGTTCTAAGGTGTTGTTGTGTTGTTAGGTGTTTTGTGAGTATTGCTTTGCTGTTACTTGCTCCAATTGTGCCCTAAGGATTCTGTGGTGCCCAACAAGGTGCCAGGGTGCCACATTTCCCCTTAGTTAACCTCAGTTCTCCCGGCTGAGCAAAAAGTTCTTTTTACAACTTAACACTAAGCATTTTATAAACAGTCAATAACAAAGTCTTAAAGAAAAATACAAAAATCACTAAAAAGGAAGGGAAAAAATATGAAAAAGATGAAAAGCAGTCCATACAGCACTAGTCCTTCTGCCACAGGCTGGAAAAGGTAAAGTTTTAGGTCACACAACTCCTGTGACAATTGTCCAAAGTTTATGAAAAGGGAAAAAGGTAAAAGTCCACACATATTTAAACTTTATACATTCCCTACGGGTGTCTCTGCTTGGGAGGCCGGTACTAACCTTCTTTACCTTACCAGGCGCTTTCTGTCCCCAACTTAATATACTTGGGACAGAGCCCAGTTCCTCCACCCTTCTGTACACTACTTTTTACAGGTTTTGAAAACAGTTACTATTTACATTGACAGGTACTATATTCCACTACATTTTATACCCATTCTCCAAGTCTGTTTGGGGGTTGTCCTAATGTACTACGTGTGGATTTGCGTAGTGTGGGTGTTTCCAAAGCTGTTGGTGTAGTGTACGAAGTGGTTCTTAATTCTCTACTTCTGCTTTGTGGTATGCCATAGTAAGTGCGTAACCTATCTACTGGACTATCCTCTGTAGGTAGTTGTGTAGAAATGATTTCTCTTACTGTGGGACTAGCAGGTTCACCGATAACAGGAATCTCAGGTTCCAAAATAACAGGCTGCATATCTTGCACTTGAACTTGTTGGATTGGTTGATTTTCTACAGGTTGGTAGAAATGCATAACTGGTATGATGTATGCTCCATCGCATTGTGGCCAGTCAGCTGGTAAGTATCCAATGTCTGTAAGGACTAGATTCTCTTGATTTTCTTCTGTAGTTACTGCAGTAGGATAACTGGTTACTTGTGGGATTAACTGTGCTGGACATTTCTTCAAATGGTCCCTTGAAACAGTTGCAAAAGTATTCCCATTATCTTTGCTGATAACGCAAGTTTTTGAGTTGTCATACTGTGATGGCATAATGGTGTAGGGTTCAGATTCCCAACTGTTATCCAATTTGTTGGTTTTTCTTTTTCTTTTTAGCACTAAGTCACCTGTTGCAAAAAGTTCTGCTGAGGCATGCTTGTTAAAGTCTTTTTCTTGTTTGGTTCTGCTGATTTCTAGATTTCTTTCAACACTTTCTTGTACTTTTCTGTACTGTTCTTGGCGTTGAGTGACCCAATCTTCATCAGAAGAATCTTCTGTGGGTTCGATGGTTCCCATCTATAAATCAATAGGCAATTTACCTGGTCTTGCTCGCATCAAGTAAGCAGGTGTGTAATTGGTTGAACTGACAGGTATGTGGTTGTAGATGTCCACGAGATCTGGAAGTTTCTCTGGCCATTGATTTCTCTCATCAACTGGTAAGGTTTTGAGCATGTCAATGACAATGTGGTTCATCTTCTCACATAAACCGTTCGTCTGGGGATGATAAGGTGTTGTGCGGATCTTCTTACACCCATATAGCCCTAAGAATTCTTGGAACAGAGGTGATTCGAAGGCTGGCCCTTGGTCGTCAAGACTTGGTCTGGATACCCATGGGGGCAACAGAAGTAACTCTGGAAAGCTTTGGCTGCTACCTCAGCAGTTAAATCCTTAACTGGAACTACTACCAGGAATCTTGAGTAGTGATCGATGATGGTGAGAGCGTATGTGTACCCGGTTCGACTTGGGGTAAGCTTCACGTGGTCAAGAGCAACTATTTCAAGAGGTTTGGTGGTAACAATTGGCTGCAACGGAGCTTTCTGACTTAGATGGTCTTTTCTTCGTAGGTGACATGGTCCACAGTTTTTGCACCACTTGTCAATTGAGCCTCGCATACCGACTCAGTAGAACCGATCTTTTAGGAGTCTCTCCAGCTTCTTCCATCCAAAGTGTCCGGCATCATCATGGTAAGCTTCAAGGATCATTTGGACTTCAGTCTTGGGAACTACAATCTGCCAGATGAGTTTGTGGGTTCTTGGATTGAGGTATCTTCTGCATAGTTTACCTTGGTAGACAAACAACCTTCCTTTCTCTTTCCATAGGCGTTTAGCAGTTTGTGAGGCATCAGGGTCCATGTTGGCGTGTTCTTGAGTGATCAGATCCCTTACCAGGCTGACATCTGGATCGTTGGCTTGAACCTCCTTCCAGTCATGGTGAGGTAAAGGGTTCACGGTCCTCTCTACACGTTTCTGGTCCCTCTGATGACACGTTGCTGTACCCATACGGTGGAAAGCATGTCTTCTCCCTCTTCAGGAAGGTTAGGCATTCTGGACAGGGCATCAGCATTGCCGTTCTTGTGACCTGCCCGGTATTTTACAGTGAAGTCATAGTTTGAGAGTCTTGCTACCCAACGCTGTTCTAGGGCTCCCAGCTTTGCAGTCTCTAACTGTGTCAGAGGGTTGTTATCTGTGAAAGCTGTGAACGGGGCGGAAGCCAGGTAATGCTTGAAACGCTCTGTGATTGCCCAGACCAGGGCCAGGAACTCTAGCTTGAAGGAGCTGTAGTTCTACGGGTTCCTTCCCGTGTGACGGAGCTTTCTGCTGGCGTAGGCTATCACCTTTTCCTTGCCCTGCTGGCGTTGAGCTAGGACGGCTCCTAGGCCTTCATTGCTTGCATCAGTGTACAATAAAAACGGGAGATTGTAGTCAGGATAGGTCAGGATATCTTCTCCTGTTAGAGCATCTTTCAGCTTCTGGAAGGATTGTTCCTGCTCTGGTCCCCAGTGGAACGGGGGTCCCCTGATCTTGCCGTTTTTGGATTGACCTACTAAGAGATCTTGCATAGGTGCTGCTATCTTGGTATAGCCTTTGATGAATCATCGGTAGTACCCGACCAGTCCTAGAAATTGACGTACCTCTTTGTGAGTAGTTGGTGGTGGCCAGTCCTTGATGACGGTTACTTTATCCGGATCCGGTGCTACGCCTTCAGCGCTTACCACGTGTCCTAGGTATTGGACCTTGGGTTTCAGCAGGTGGCACTTGGACGGTTTCAGTTTCATCCCGTACTTGGACAGTGACTCGAACACTTCACTCAGGTGCTGTAGGTGGTCTTCATAGGTCGGAGAGTATACAATGACATCATCAAGGTATAACAGGACAGTCTCAAAGTTCTTGTGGCCCAAACAACACTCCATCAGTCTCTGAAATGTTCCTGGGGCATTGCACAACCCGAATGGCATACTGTTGAACTCGCATAAGCCCATAGGTGTCGTGAAGGCTGTCTTCTCACAATCCTCCTCTGCAACGGCAACCTGCCAGTACCCACTAGTAAGATCTAATGTGGAGAAGTAGTTGGCAGATTTGAGTGCAGCTAGTGACTCTTCTATGCGGGGTAACGGGTATGCATCCTTGTGTGTGACATTGTTGATTTGCCTGTAGTCTACGCACATCCTCATACTACCATCTTTCTTTTTAACCAGGACTAGTGGTGCGGCCCAGGGACTACAGCTATCCCTAATGACTCCTGCATTTTTCATGTCCTGAAGCATCTCTTTTGCTTTTTGGTAGTGAGTGGGTGGTATAGGCCTGTACCTTTCTTTGATAGGTGCTTGGTTGCCTGTGGGGATATGATGTTGTACCCCTTTAATCCTCCCAAAGTCAAGTGGGTGTTTGCTGAACACTTGCTCACACTCCCGAACTACCCGGTATACTCCATTTATACTGTCACCTGTGCAATATAAAGGAAATCCTGAAAACCTGTGACTCACCGTAGCCGGGGTGTTCACGTCGCAGGCGTTGATTCTCCTCTTGTCATGGAACCGCGCCTGCAGCTGTGAGGCCCGGTGGTCCAGATCAATAGGGGGAATGGCGGAACAGTAGGGGTTAAATGTCTTCGTGACGCCACCTGCGGGTGTTCGGTAATGGTACCGACGCTGCTGGGCCTCCGGGGGATGTTATGCAGCAAGATGGGACGCTCCCCACAGGATGAGCGAGAGTCCCCGGGGCCAGGAGCTGCACAAGATGTTGTGAGGCAGCTGCGGTAGTACTGCTGTTAGGCCCAGGAGTCAGACACAGACACGCCTTTACTGGTGGTAATCAGATACGCCAGACCGGGTTAGTGAAGTTAGCACTCCTGGAGGTTCACAGTAAGCAGTTGTAGTAGGCTTCCTTTCTCTATTTCTCTGATTAAGGTCGGGTGGATGTGGGCAGTGTGTTCAATGGAACTTGATTCACCTGGTTAGCAGCACTGAGGGCACTGTCAAAGGGTCTGAGCAGGATCAATACTCTTCCCTGGGCTCTCGTTGGTAGGTGCTTCAGGTGGAACAGGTGGCTAAACCTCCTGTTAGATGGGCTGGTTCTCTGTGGTGGCTGGGTAGCTCTCACAGCTTCGGTTCCAGTAACCAGTGGATAAGGGAGAGAGTTTAGATTACTCTGGTGTCCCTGAAAGGAGTCTTCTCCTTTCCTCTGACCCCAATTGCAAGGGTCTCTCTCACTGGCTAGCTGGCTGATTGGGCCTAGTGCATCCCTCATAAGATGGAGGTTACACACAGGCTGACAGCTCTTGTAGCGACTGCACACACTCTGAAGTTTCTCCTTCCAAGACTCTATTTATAGGGGGAACTGGCTCAAAATGACCAGTGGAGCTCCCCCTAGAGGCTCGGGGTGAAAACAGGTGTTCTAAGGTGTTGTTGTGTTGTTAGGTGTTTTGTGAGTATTGCTTTGCTGTTACTTGCTCCAATTGTGCCCTAAGGATTCTGTGGTGCCCAACAAGGTGCCAGGGTGCCACACCTGCACCGTGTTCGGATCTCGAGGACTGGAATTTGAGATCCCTGCTCTACAGTACCACTTCCCCTGTCCTATATACTGGGTGTAATCCTCAGTATCTGTATTATTCTGGATATATACACGGCACAGTACCACTTCTCCTGTCCTGTATACTGGGTGTAATGCTCAGTATCTGTATTATTCTATATATATACACTGCACAGTACCACTCCTCCTGTCCTGTATACTGGGTGTAATCCTCAGTATCTGTATTATTCTGTATATATACACTGCACAGTACCACTTCTCCTGTCCTGTATACTGGGTGTAATCCTCAGTATCTGTATTATTCTGTATATATACACTGCACAGTACCACTTCTCCTGTCCAGTATACTGGGTGTAATCCTCAGTATCTGTATTATTCTGTATGTATACATTGCACAGTACCATTTTTCCTGTCCTGTATACTGGGTGTAATCCTCACTATCAGTATTATTCTGTATATATACACTGCACAGTATCACTTCTCCTGTCCTGTATACTGGGTGTAATCCTCAGTGTCTATATTATTCTGTATATATACACAGCAGAGTACCATTTTTCCTGTCCTGTATACTGGGTGTAATCCTCAGTATCTGTATTATTCTGTATTTATACACTGCACAGTACCACTACTCCTGTCCTGTATACTGGGTGTAATACTCAGTATCTGTATTATTCTGTATATATAGATGGCACATTACCACTTCTCCTGTCCTGTATACTGGGTGTAATCTTCAGTATTTGTATTATTCTGTATATATACACTGCACAGAACCACTGCTCCTGTCCTATATACTGGGTGTAATTCTCATCCAGCCGCTTTATGACTAAGACCACAGTTATGGTCGAAACGCGTCAATGTACGTGATTTTAAACTCTTGAAAATAAAATTGATTATTTTAAGAAGATGTGGAGCTAGACAAATTTCTTTGGATTACTGGGTGTAATTCTCAGTATCCGTATTATTCTGTATTTATACATGGCACAGTACCACTTCTCCTGTCCTCTATATTGATGTAATCCTCAGTATCTGTATTATTCTGTATATATACACTGCACAGTACCACTTCTCCTGTCCTGTATACTGGGTGTAATCCTCAGTATCTGTATTATTCTGTAAATATACTCTGCACAGTACCACTTCTCCTGTCCTGTATACTGGATGTAATCCTCGGCACCTGTATTTTTCTGTATATATACATTGCACAGTACCACTTCTCCTGTCCTATATACTGGATGTAATCCTCGGCATCTGTATTTTTCTGTATATATATATATATATATATATATATATATACACTGCACAGTACGACTTCTCCTGTCCTGTATACTGGGTGTAATCCTCAGTATCTGTATTATTCTGTATATATACATTGCACAATACCATTTTTCCTGTCCTGTATACTGGGTGTAATCCTCAGTATCTGTATTATTCTCCTCGGCATCTGTATTTTTCTGTATATATATATATATATATATATATATATATATATATATATATATATATACACTGCACAGTACGACTTCTCCTGTCCTGTATACTGGGTGTAATCCTCAGTATCTGTATTATTCTGTATATATACATTGCACAATACCATTTTTCCTGTCCTGTATACTGGGTGTAATCCCTCAGTATCTGTATTATTCTGTATATATACACTGCACAGTACCACTTCTCCTGTCCTGTATACTGAGTGTAATCCTCGACATCTGTATTATTCTGTATATATACACTGCACAGTACCACTTCTCCTGTCCTGTTGTCAGAGATGTGGTTTTGAACTTTGATTTTCAGCATTTAAATGTTGCTTAATTTAATTATCCCTAATATGGAAGTCATCACTCCTCTTTTGTATAGGTGATGATTTGCCCTTCGCTCTGGATTTGACTGCTGGGACCCCACAATCCTGTGAAACGTGGCTTTGAAGAGCACCATGTAAATTAAGCTGTGGTAGATTGTATACTCTGCTGCACCATTTACATGTGGCTCTTCAAATAACTCCTTTAAGAAAGTGATGAGGCCACGGCAACTTCAAGGGAACCTATCAGCTCCATAAAGCCCCCAGACTATCACTACCTGTCCCTGCACCTTCATATTACTACTCTAACTATCCCTTTCTGTGCTAAATGTGCCCTGTGACTGTGTAATAAAAGCTTTTTAGCACTCACTCATTAGTTTGATAATGAACAGGGGGCTATCGTTGCTAGACCCCCTGGGCATTCTATCTGTGTCCCGTGGCCGCCTCCTGTATAATTTATTATGCTCCGATGGGCGTGATGTTGCCATCTAAATGCACGCCCCCCCAGCCTGGCTCGCACCGCTCTGCAGAATGGCGGGTATGACGCCGAGCGTTGTAATCTCCGTACTCATCCTCAGAGCTGCGCATTGCACATGCTCTATGGAGCACATTACATCAGCTCATCACAGATATCATCACAGATGAGCTGACGTAATGTGCTCCATAGAGCATGCACATTGTGCAGCCTGATGTCCTGCCTGCGGAGTACCGGAAATGACGCGTTTGAGTGATAAAAAGCTTTTATTACACAGTCACAGGGCACATTTAACACAGAAATGATAGTTACAGAAGTAATAGGAAGATGCAGGGGCCGGTAGTGATAGCCTGGGGGGCTTAATGGAGGTGACAGGTTCCTTTTAAAAGCAAACTTCACTGATCAGGGCTAATGGGTGATATAGTGTGTGAGCTGGTGGGGTTTGTTTTCTAGGGCTGCTTTCTGGTCCCAGTCCGGTCCTGGTGAACACCTGTCCTCCACCAGAGCTGAAAGCGGCTGATCAGTGGAGGTGCCGGACACCCACTGATCTAACATTGATGACCTATTTATATTTAGAAACCTCCACCAGATGTTACAGACAGCATGACAAATGAACTGATTTCTGAAGAATAGTGGGTGACCTATGAATAGCTTCGTGAACCTGTGTTAGTCAGCCTACACACATTGTAAAGAACTTTCAAATCATGGGCTGAGAAATGTAGAATTAATGTGTGGGCTGCAGTGTTAAATGAGTTCTTTCATTCCTTTGGATGTAACCAGCACACATAGCACTGCAGGAAATGCTCAGTCACAAAGCATAATATTATTCTCTGTCATGCTGGTGTAACACCATAGAAATGACGAAGAGTGAGCAGCAGGGACAATTCACCGCAGAAGCTAAATTATTATTGCTTTATTTTTGTGTCCTGTGTGTGTCAGAAGAAAACAATTGCCAGATATTGGAAATGGCACAGGAAATCTCTATCCAGTATATCGGGTGTAAAAAAGTAGACCAAATATGTAGTGTTCTATAAAGCAATTGACTGACCGTGGCCGGGACTCCGAGGAACAGGCGTTTCTTCTTCCTCCTTGGGAACCGCGCCTGCTGGTAGTGGGGCCTGGTGGTCCAGATTCAAAAGGGTTGGCTGAACAGTTAAGGGGTTAATTGTTTCGTGACGCCACCTGTGAGTGTTCGGGTGATGTCCACCGGCGCTTCTTGGGCCTCCAGGGGATGGAATGCAGCAAGATGGAACGCTCCCCACAGATTGAGCGGGAGTCCCCGGAGCCAGGAGCTGCACAAGATGTTGTGAGGCAGCTGCGGTTTTCCTTCTAATATGCAGAGATAGACAGTTCTGAAGAAGGCACGGACACTGATAGTCTCTGTAACGGGTGCTTTACTGTAACCAGCAGGTGATACATGGCATACAGTTAACAGATAACGGACCGGGTGGACTCAGCAATGACCAGTGTTTCTCAGAGCTCCGCGGTGTTCCTCCATTCTAAGCTAATTGTGTTGCCGTTGTCGCCTTGGGGTGCCAGGTCGGGTACAAGCAGGCTGCTTCAATTTCCCTACTGGAGAATTCTGGCCAGATTTGTGGGGAGCCTTGGGTCCCTTTGGTGGGTACTCCGCTGGCAAGACGACTCTGTGTGCGGTGGCGGTGGGGTGCTCCTGGATAGCGGTCCCTCCACTCCTGGTTTGCATAGCAATGCTGAACAACTGCTAGCTTCGGAACCAGTAATCCGGTTGTAGATGGGCACGGGTAGATGGTGACCCATATATGGTTGCCCAGAGTCCGGTTGTTGAGGCACCGAAGTAATGGCGCCTAACCAGGGGTGATGGCCAGGGGGCTGCACGGGATTGTGCAGGCCCCCTCTCCTACGTTGCCAACTCTCCTCTGTCCCTTTCTCCACTTCTCTCCTTCTCCACTACACACTACCTCTACACTCTGCCCACCAGGACCTTATTGGCCCTCTATGCTGATGTGCATGTAGGGTATGGAGCTCTGAGTTTTAACCGTGTCATTGCTTAGTCAGAGAATATTGCTGCTGCTGTCTTGGCTGCAATACCCTCCTGTGACACACTCGTTGCGGGGCGCCACACAATATTATATTTTTTACTTATTTATCATGATAAAAACAAATATATTTTGGTTACACAACTTTAAAAGGGAGTCAATCAGCCTAAACTGACTAAATAAACCAAGCACAAAGCCTTGTAGGGAACATGGCCTCTATAAAAATCACACATTAAATCTACTGCTGCCTCTGTCCTGCAGAAATGGAATTTTGATCAAACATGCTAATGAGAAACTCACCTTACTGCCAAACATAACATGGACACTTTACTACATAAGCAGGCACATAATCAACTAGCTCATCAATGCAATTGTTTCTTTAGATGGGGCAGCAAACCTGGACGCCTGTTGCCATCATTAACGAAACCATTTTGAACAGTGACTAGAGTTTTGATCAAACATGCTAATGAGAAGCTTACCTTACTGCCCAGCATAACATGGACACTTTACTACATAAGCAGGGACATAATCAACTAGCTCATCAATGCAATAGTTTCTTTAGATGGGGCAACAAACCTGGATGCCTGTTGGCATCATTAACGAAACCATTTTGAGTTGCTAACATTAAACTCCCCGATGACTCCATTAATCGAGAGTTAAAATTTGTGCAGTGTTCAGGGATTTCTACGCAGATCTTTATGGCCTATCCACTGAGTCTCAGGATGAAGGATATAATTTTTTCCACAAGGTTGATCCACTTTCTACCTCTCAAAGAGACATATTAAATAAACCGATTTCTCCAGAGGAAGTTGGATTGGTCATTCAGTCTTTCAAATTGAACAAATCCCCTGGCCCGGACGGTTACTCAGCAGAATTTTATAAATTATTAGGACCTTTACCCCATCTTACCTCTCTTTTCAACCATATTGTTGACTCAAGTTCTATGCCTGATCGATTTAATGAAGCATGCTTATTGCTCATATTAAAACCGGGTAAAGATCCACTACTCCCTGCTTGTACCGCCGGTTTCCCTTCTAAATGTACCTTCGTGTGATTTTTCCTGAAGAAGGGGTTTGTTGGTTACCCTGAAACGCATAGAAAATAAAATCACATAGGGCCATGCCATGTCAAGTGAACCAATGATTATTACCTCTATATTTTTAATTCTTTTGAGATTTTGTTATTTGATAATAGCATGTCAGACAATGCAAAATGTGAAGAGAAATTTTTTTTAAAAAATTTATTTTTTTTAAATGATTTTCAAAGTTCGAGAAAAGTGTGAATTTCGGTGTTGCCTGCCTTTACGTTTCCCCTCATAATTCAGGCTAGAAATAAGATAGAGAGACAAAATAAACACTGTTCTACTCAGAATTGTACAGGCTTTCATCAAATATGTCACAAGAGGATCTTTGTTAATATTTTATTCATGCGATAGCAAACGCAAAATTTTAAAATGCATTTACGAAAAATTGGCATAATTTAAATATTTCAAAAACTGCCATATGTCTGCTGTGCTCTTAGCCACATCTGTACCAAATTTCAAGTTGGGATCGCGATGGGATCATATTTTAAAATATTTTACTATTAATAGCGTTAATGGGTCATTCCATATCAAGTGATCTAAATATGAATTTTTTTTTTACCTGACGTCTTTAGATTTTTTTAATTTTTTTTCTATTTGAAGTACTACTTTAGTTAATTACAAATTAAAAGTTTTGAATTTTTTTCTTAATCAGTTAATTTTTTAAAACATTTTGTTTAAAGTTAAATAAAGAATAAAATTTATTGCAATGCAATCAGGAGACTATTCCTTTTTTCTAAAAACCCTCCTATTTCTTTCCACTTATACATTCCCTTTTTTAGAAAAAAAGGAATAGTCTCCTGATTGCATTGCAATAAATTTTATTCTTTATTTAACTTTAAACAAAATGTTTTAAATAATTCTTTATTACATTTTTTTATATATATATCTAATTTTAATATTCCCATTTTTTAATCTTTATTTTTAAGAAAAAAAATTGATGAAAGTTTTTTCCAAACGTTTTTTTCCTTTGATTGTAGATTTTTTAGGTGAATACCTCTTTCTTCTCCTC
The DNA here is from genome assembly GCA_033576535.1 of Allobates femoralis. Lineage (NCBI taxonomy): Eukaryota > Metazoa > Chordata > Amphibia > Anura > Aromobatidae > Allobates > Allobates femoralis. Next base: position 387,841,068 of record JARQOC010000001.1, on the reverse strand, counting down.
TTGTTCTCTAGAAAGCAAACAAAACACAATTACACATATCTATGACATAACCCAGAAACCTGTATACTGAAGGTGGCACAGGGCATTGGAACACACTTACATAGTGAATCCCCGAGTCTTATGAGTTCTATCCCCTGGGAAGATAGAGAATATGTATATATTTTTTTACCTTGGTTCAGTATGTATATTTTTCCAAGCGGTATTACAGGCGTTTCCGCACTATTTTTCCTTCAGTTTTTTAATGGTTTTACTAACCGGATTTTTTAGAATGTTTGTGATGTGTCATATTTATGTTTACATGTAAATTGTAGAGTTTTTGTGATAAATTGCGCCAAAATTCAGTTTCCTCCCTGTTTTGATGACGTTTTTGACGTCACATGGCCAGGAACACCCTCTAATCATTGTTATGATTGTTGCTATATATAAGATCGGTCTTGTGGGGTGGAGGTATCCCTGATGAAGGTGCCAGGAGGGCGCTGAAACGCGTAGGAGAATAAAGAAGGATCTGATTCAACACAAACTACTCGTGTATTCATTGATGTGAGTAATCCTGACAGCACGGACTGTTGTACACCTCTCTTCCCCAAGCATCTTGTTAATCTGAAACATTGTTTGCTTTAGTTACATGTCGGTATTCACTGTGAAGGTGGATCTGACTCAGAATGAAAATATGCCTGCTTCACACACAGTGCAGTGGGGACACCTCGTGGGAGGTTCATGAATGGTTTGAAACCAGAATTTTCTAATGAATTATATTAGAAGGCTTATTAAAATGACTTGCTCTACATTATTATTAAATAAAAATTTAAACAGCGGTTAGGCTTTCCAAAACTCAAAACATTATACTCACCTTCCTCTGAGCAGTGTCCTTTTCTACCTCAGGCCCAGGAGCCAGCAGCTTACATCAGCCTACTTGCCATGGCGCATAGTATCACTGCCATGCACCCCTAGTTACGGGCATGCTGACATCAGCTGCAGACCTCTGATTTGTCAGCAGTGTGTATTGTAGTGCAGTGACCCAATGGGTCTCTTTGCCACTATACACTCTAGCTGGATGTGCGTCCTTGAAGTTGGTGCCGGGGCAGGCGTGCCTTCCAGCAGCAACTTTGTCTCATAATTTTGTATTTTCTATTGAGCAAGATGTATGGTAAACTAGCCTCAATGTATAATTTTCCTTCTTCACCATCAATTTCTCTAGTATAATGAAAAGATATTTAGATATGCTTGTTTTATATGCTTGACCACTGAGATACTGGATTATTAGAATTTTTGTTTTGTTAATTATAAGCAGGAGAGTTTAAAAAAACTGTATGTCGCCTGGTGGATACTGATTTTACATCAAGACACATACCGTATATCTTATCCACGTCCTGCGAAAAAAAATAAAAGCATGGGGAGCAAATTGACTGAAGTATAGATTTTACATCTGCAGTATAACAATATATGTTGCAGAGCTTCACAGTAGATTTCACAATTTTGCAAAGCCTGTAATGAAAAATTTGTACTTGTGAATGTATCCTATGTCTTTCACACACCAGCTGCTAGGTGCTGCTTATGTAAAGCAGAATATATATTATTTTCTTGTGAGTCATTTATTTCTATGGTCTTTATATAGATCTAAACAATTTGCAGTCAGCTACCAAAGCCACCAATTGTTCATGTTCCTATAACTTTGTGATGAACGGTTACGCTAACGCTTGCTTATAAAGGTCCTGCTGGGAACATCAACACCCACTGTACATATACCAGGCTCTTAGCATTTATCCTGCTCTTTTTAGCTTTTACCACTGCATTAGAGTAAGTTATTAAGTCTAACCTAAAATTGAACACTCTGTACTCTATGTTTGCTCAACTAAAATTTGACATGTGAAAAAAAAAAAAACATTTTATTGTGGTGCTATGGAAAACTTATTACATTTAATTAAAAAAGTAACAAAATATTTGACAATATATTTTCACATATTGGTATATGTCTCCCACACATACCGTAGTAATATGTAGCTGAATTAAATATTATATATACATTCTTGTAGGACAAGACATTACGAGAGAACACGTTATATTTATACCAGTACAACGTAGTACTGTAATCAATATAAGTGTATAGAGTACTGTATACAAGGGACAAAATGTGGCAAAAGACTACTTGCCTTACAGACAAACACTAGAAAACACACTGAGATTACATCTTGGGGTAATAAAAATAAGATTTTATTAAAAGGTAAAATGTAATACATAGTGAGTCAGCTCAGAAGGAATAAGGGGCAGAGCACATGTCGGCTATAGGCGGCCGTCACACGGTGCAATATCTTGAACGATATTGTAAGCGATCACGTGCACGCGCGATCGCTAACGATATCGCTCACATCGCTGGTGAGCTGTCACACAGGCAGACTCACCAGCGATGTGGAGCAGCGAGATCGCTGGTAACTATGGTACACATCGGGTTACTAGGCGCCGCGCGGCGCTTAGTAACCCGACGTTTACCATAGATACCATCTCCCAGCATAGGCTCTGCCGCTGGGAGATCGTTCATCGTGGTGTCACACACCAGATGAAGCAGATTGTTCAAGCGTTCATCGCTTGATATGAGCTCCGGCTCTCATATCTGCGATGTCACGATCAAGCGATTTTACATTGTAAAATCGCTTGATCGCACGTAGCGATGCACAAACGATATCGCTTAAGCGATCAAAAAGCAGATCGCTTAAACGATATCGTTCAAGATATTGCACCGTGTGACGGCCGCCATACTATAGCAAATATAAGAAACAATGTAATCATCGCAGAAGAACTATGGCCCCCTGACGAAGGCTTGTTGAAACATGCATCAGGGTTCTGTAGTACACATGTGTCTTTACACCCATGACAACCAGGTAATTCACCCTGTTAAACTCCTTAATGACAGTCAATACGCTTTTTAACAGCGATCATTCAGAGGCCTTATTCCTCAGCACCACTTTTTAACGAAATTCTTCCCCGCTGTCGAAATTCATGTGGGTGACAGCTAACACCCACGTGCATTGGCTCTGTCCATTTTCAGAACCAGTGAGATGATTAACCCTTAAATACTGCTGTCATTTGTGACAGTGGTATCTAAGAGGTGAAAAGGGGGTTAAAAGACCTCCTGTTGCAGGGTTGGCCAACCCTGATAATAATCTCAGTTGCCGATCATGGCCATGGTACATTAGGGTCGTCTGATGATGCCAGGGTACAATAGCCTGTAATATCCTGCTATGAGCAGGGTCTTACAAGCACAGTCAATGAGGCACTCACAGATCTCCTGTGCTGCTTTACACGAGTACAGCAGGACATAAGATCAGTGATCAAAATGAGAAATATTCATGTGCCACAGCTGGACTTGGTTAAAATTTAAAAAAGTTGAATAAAATATATATTAAAAAAAACACAAAAATCATGAAAACCCATTATTCCACTAAAAACACAGCTTTTGTGTTAAAATAAAAATAAACAAAGAAATGTATGAATAATTGGTATTGTCTCATCCAGAACAAGCCAATCTATAAAATGGTCATGTTGTTTATTCCGTATGGAAAACACTGTAAAAAAATGATAAAAACATGTCAAAACTTATATTTTTTCATCATACTAACACACAAACAGGCTAATAAAAAGCGACCAAAATGTCATATGTAAGAAAAATGGTAGGAATCAAAACATTATGCCTTCCTGCAAAAAATAAGCCCTAGTATGGCTCATTTGCGAAAAAAAATTAAAAGGTTACAGCTCTCAAATACGGCAATGCAAAAACAATACATTTTTGTAAATACATTTTTAGTGTGTAAAGGTAGCAAACATAAAAAATTATATAAGTCTGTATAGCTGTAACTATACTGACCCGAAGTATAAATCGATCTCTCACTTAGCCACAAGATGAACACTCAAAAAAATAAAAAACAATGTGAACTGCTGCTTTTTGTTTATTTTCATCTGCAAAATGAAAGTAAAAACGATCAAAATGTTATGTCCCAGACATTTTGAAAAAAAAATCTCCAAATCATTGCATAAAAAATAAGCCCCCACACAGCTATATTAAAAAAAAAAAAAAAAGTTACAGCTCTCAAAATATGGCGATGCAAAAACTGTTTATTATAAAAAAAATAAAGGATGTTTACTGTGTGGTAGAAGCAAAATATGAAACAGAATATAAATATGGAATGGCTGCAATGGAATGGCTGACCCGAAGAATAAATCTGTCCTATAACTAAAACCGTACAGTGAACTGCGCAAAAAAAAAACTACGGTATTCTTCCACTCTTGTTTATTTTTTCATTATACCTCCTAAAAACTGGAATACTCGGTTCACATTTATCCTGCGCTCTCCGCTGATCACTCACATTAGGGTTTCTGTGTATATGCCATAAACCGTGATTCAGATAAAATCCCTAATGGTACCTTTACACGCCGCCAAAGAGGGCAGCAACAGGCAGACACCACACATGCATGCGCGCATTTTCAACGATTCCTAACGGTACCTGATGCCGCAATTTACACGCCGCCACAAGGTGTTCCCCGGAAGTGCCGACGTGTGCTGCAGGATACCTTCTGTGGAGCACCTTCCCTGATTTACATGCCGCTACCACAAGGGAATATGGGCGGACCTGGGGCAGCAGGGACAACACATAGGTGTGCCAGAGTTGTGTATTACGTGACGCTCGTACGATGATTGGACAATGCAATAGCATCATGATTGGCCAGCCAGCGCAGGAAGGCTGGCTAATACATGACGCTATTGCAAATGTGTATTGTGACTGGTCAGCTCGTTAAATATGCCGCCCTGTGCAGGGACAGCCAATGGGTACACAGTAGCCCCCACCAATGATAGCTGATGGGGCGTGGTATACATGACGCTGTGGCACACCCCAGGGAACTCAAATACCGTGCCTGTGCCCCGATTACACGCTGCCACCATAGGGATTATGCCTGCTTGTTTTTGAGCACGGTTGAAACACAGGTATGCAAAGACACAGGAAGGAACTTCCTGAATTACACCCGCCACTTTGCGGTCTTTTGAAGGCAAAAGGCACAATTGTGTCCGATGCCTGGCGGTTTCTACCTTTCGGTGGCGGCGTGTAAAGGTGCCATAACAGAACTGCTCACTTTTCAGGCAGATGGAGACACTTTGGACTTAGTCTTGGTCTCTGTTCACCAGTGTCCCATCATTTTAAGCATTTTCATAGTGCACAAGTGCAGACTACCATAGTTCTGTGCATGGCTAAAAAGATGGAGCAGACGCCGAAGCAATGCCAAAGTCTGAAGTGTCTCTATCTGCCTCAGTATAGTGGGGTTTCTGTCAGGAGTTTCATCTGAATCACATTTTAGGGACATTTTACATGAAAACCTCATCAACCTTAAAGAGGACCTGTCACCAAACCAGGCATGGTGATCTAATTACAGCACTGGATGCAGCATGTCTGCAGCATGCAGACAAGGGGTCCCCCAGCACTTGGATAGCCCTGTACCCCGAGATAATACAGTTAGAAAACTTACATGCTACAGCCACTAAGGAGGTGGCTAGGGGCTGCAGCCAAGGGCAGATTCACACCCCCTGCATGTTTAATCTGCCCACCGCTGCCAATCATTCTCTCCCTCTTCAGCAGCATTTAAACAGAGTTTTTTTTCTCTCTCCCAGAAAGTCAGTTTAGCCCCGCCCCCTGAGGGGCAGAGCCAAACGGCAAGTTCTGAAAAAAAAAAAAAACTCTGTTTAAATGCTGCTGAAGAGGGAGAGAATGATTGGCAGCGTTGGGCAGATTAAACATGCAGGGGGTGTGAGTCTGCCCTTTGGTGCAGCCTCTAGCCACCTCCTTAGTGGCTGGAGTGTGTAAGTTTTCTAAGTGTATTATCTAGTGCCCACGATCAGGACACGCCGTGTTCTGGACACAGCATTTTTTCTCTTGCAGAGACGAGGGTGTTCTCTATGGGTGAACGCACTGTTTGTGCTCACAATCAGGATTCTGGATGTAGCAAATTTTGACAGTATTCTCCTGCCAAGAACACTTGCATCTTCACAAACATAAATTGACATGCTGTGGCTCAGGAAGGTGCCGTGTCTCCAAATGGGCACAATGTATGGAGGTGCTACGATATATGGGTTCACAATGTATGTGTGCACTGCAAAATACAGTGAATGAAATAATTATTTGATCTCTTGCTAATTTTGTAAGTTTGCCCATTGATAAAGACATGAACAGTCTATAATTTTAAGGGTAGTTTAATTTTAACAGTGAGAGAATATAAAAAAAAATCTAGAAAATCACATTAAAATTATATAAATCTATTCGCATTTTGAAGAGAGAAATAAGTATTTGATCCCCTACCAACCATTAGGAGTTCTGGCTCCTACAGACCAGTTACACGCTCCTAATCAACTAGTTACCTTCATTACAGATAGCTGTATTAAATTGTCACCTGTATAAAAGACTCCTGAATGCACTCTCAATTATCAGTCAGACTCTAACCTCTACAACATAGGCAAGATCAAAGAGCTTCCTAAAGATATCCGGGAAAAGATCCTAGACCTGCAAAAAGCTGGAATATATATATCAAACAAACAGGAGGATTTGTTATGCTTAAATATACTTTATTTATTGGACTTACAGCAGGATGAACACAAAAAGGAGAACTGACTATTGCAAAATCCCAGGTCCTCATATAATCCTTTTAAAAGTTTTCATTTGCATACATAGTAATTACACAATCCCCATATGACCTCAGAGTTATATGTCAGCCTACCCACCAACCAGGTGTATCCACCTATATATACCAGTGTATGTATGTAAGGCTGCTCATAGGTCCTCTTATAGAAAAGTGACCAAAGTAAAAGTATGCAGATAGGTTACCTTAGATGTTAATGGACCTGGGACCGCTGTGAGAAGGACCCCTACGTCTGTTTCGCAGGCTAATATGCCTGCTTCTTCGGGGGGGTGTATTGTTCCTAGCCCGCGCGTCCTATTTAAGCAAACACCGCCAGGCTCCATGATAGTGACGCCGGAGGTGGGCAGGACTTCAACCCGGCAGTCTGGGAAAGCTCTCGCGTCACATCCTGCTGACGTGTGCGTAGCTCACGCAGTGGAGGAGCACGGCGTTACCCAGGTAACCGGGGAAGCCTCCAACACAAGCTCCACACCGCCGCTTGCTTGAGATGAGTCACCATAGCAGCGGCGGTGAATGAGCAGGGCAGTTCACAATCATGGTCTAGTACCAAGTGTTTAAGGTGTATATATCAAGGCCATAGGGGACAATAAGATAAGACCCAATTAGGGGTATCTTGCCAAGTTACATCTCATGACCCTCATTGAAAACAATTGAAATATACTGGAAAAAACCCTCCCATAAACAACATGCTACAACCAAATAATAATTTGCACAACGGCGGTGTTGCTGTCCCCATTGGCAAAGGAACATCCATCCAGGGAGGAAGATAAGGGTGAACACGCACGATCTATAAAAAACTTTTCTTTAAGAGGGCCTATGAGCAGCCTTACATACATACACTGGTATAAATAGGTGGATACACCTGGTTGGTGGGTAGGCTGACATATAACTCTGAGGTCTTATGGGGATTGTACAATTACTATGTATGCAAATGAAAACTTTTAAAACGATTATATGAGGACCTGGGATTGTGCAATAGTCAGTTCTCCTTTTTGTGTTCATTCTGCTATAAGTCCAATAAATAAAGTATATTTAAGCATAATGAATCCTCCTGTTTGTTTGATATAAATAGTAAGAAAATAGAAGAAACACAAAATGAGTGTTAATCGACATCGATCTGGGGCTCCATGCAAAATCTCACCTCGTGGCGTATCCAGGATCATGAGGAAGGCGAGAGATCAGCCTAAAACTACATGCGAGACACTTCTTAATGATCTCAAGACAGCTGGGACATGGTCACCAAGAAAACCATTGGTTACACATTACACCATAATGGATTAAAAGCCTGCAGTGCCCGCAAAAAACCATTGCTCAAGAAGGCACATGTGCAGGCCCATCTGAGGTTTGCCAATGAACACATTGGTGATTCTGATGAGTGATTGCTGTGGTCAGATGAGACAAAAAGTGAGCCCTTTGGCATTAACTCAACTTGCCGTGTATGGAAGAAGAGAAATGCTACCTATGACCCAAAGAACACCATTCCCCCAGTCAAGCATGGGGGTGGAAGCATTATGTTTTGGTGATGTTTAACTGTTAAGGGCACAGGACTACTTCACTGCATCAATAGGACAATGGAAAGAGCCATGTACTGTAACATCCTGAGCAACAACCCCATTCTCTCAGCCAGAACATTAAAAATGGGCGTTAGGGCTGACTCCACACGGGTTTATAACCCGATCCATATTGCAGATGAGTTTGCCACTTATTATTCTAGGCTTTACAACTTACAAGATGACGGATCCATTCCACAACCTTCCCCGGCCTGTATTTCGTCCTTCTTAGATAGGGCCATTCTCCCGAAGGTTTCCCCATCTCAACTAGATTTTTTGAATGCTCCTGTACTGTGTTCTGAAATCTCGCAGATCATTAGGGATTAAAAGAAAAACTCGGCCCCGGGTCCTGATGGCTTTTCTTTCCCTTACTATTCTCACTTTCTATCTATACTTTGTCCTTACCTCAAAAGATTGTTTGACTTTTGGGCCTCTTCGGGATCTATCAAACGTGAAGGTTTGGAAGCCGCCATAGCCACTCTGCCTAAACCTGGGAAGTCCCCTACATCCCCTGGGAACTTTCGCCCAATTGCTCTGCTGAATGCAGATTTAAAAATCTATGCTAAAATATGGGCCAATCGTCTTCTTACTATTTTACCTTCTCTAATTCACCCTGATCAGGTTGCGTTTGTGCTGGGCAGGCAGACAAGGGATGGCACGAGACGGTTAATCGACCTGTTGAGTGTGGTGGAGGGGGGTCGCCTCCCCAGTGTATTCCTGTCACTTGATGCTGAAAAAGCTTTTGACAGCGTGCACTGGGGCTATTTGGAGAGTACCTTGCTCAAATTTGGCCTCACTGGTCCTATTTTCTCTGCCATCATGGCTTTATATTCTAATCCAAACGCCTCGGTGCGTGCCTCGGGGTTTAAATCCCGGGCCTTTACTATTTCCAATGGTACTTCGCCAGGGCTGCCCCCTCTCCCCGCTGGTCTTTGCGTTGATTATGGAACCTCTGGCTGCTATTGCTCGGCAGTCTCCAGACATTAAAGGCATCCCCGTTGGAACTGCTGAATTCAAAATTGGTCTGTATGCAGACGATGTTGTATTTACCTGCACTGATCCTCTGCGTTCGCTGGCTGCGATCTCCTCTCTCCTGCATGACTTCTCTGCGGTCTCGTATTACAAGCTCAACCTGACCAAATCCACGTTATTCCCTCTCTTTCTATCACTTAACCTCCAATCTACTATCCAATCCACCTATAACTTCCTCTGGGCTCCCTTAGGTTTTACGTATTTAGGGATTAAATTGACACGCCTGGCGGACATAACACGATTGAACTGTGAGGCAACTGCTGCGGACTTGCGAGCTACTATCCAAAAATTTACTGATACCCCCCTTTCGTGGATGGCGCGCATTCAGACGGCCAAGATGATGCTCCTCCCCAAGTTAATTTACCTATTCAGATGTTTGCCTTAACTATACCTGCGAAGCGCATTTCCCTCTTTCAGTCTATATTAGATTCCTTCATATGGAATGGTAAGCCACATAGAATCAAACATCGTTGGATGGTTCTCCCGTATTCTAAAGGTGGTTTGGGAGCTCCCAACCTAGCAATATATCATAAAGCTGCGATGCTTGAACCACTTAAATTGTGGTGGGAGGAGGCCTCACATTTGCCTTGGCTTACCATTGAATCATATTTTGCCCCACAAGGCTCTCTTAGGCGATTGATGGAAATGTCGTTCTTGCAGTCCCGCTGTAGGGGAACACTTCTTCATACTATGATCTCAGCTTCCAAGCTTTGGGCTACAGCGGGTCCCTCAGTATTCCCTTACATGGCTAGATATATATCCCTGGATGTTATGTCGGAAATAATCCCCAATATATCTTTACAACAACTGAAAAAGTGCCACCTCTTGCATATAGTGGATTTGTTTGGTCCATCGGGTTTACGTTCCTTTGGTGAACTTCAGTCTCGGTTCTCCCTACCAAACTCGTCGTTCTACACCTTCCTACAGTTATCAAGCTGTTTACGCAACTTCCTGAATTTTCAGGAGCCCCCGGTGGTTGGAGATTCCCCGGGTGACCGATTTTTTAAGCCCGGCACTCATAGCTCACACGGGGTTTCAGTGCTGTACGCCTCACTGCTACTCCATGAGGTCCCCCATAAACTCCCGTTCATGTTATCTCGGGAGTCTCTTCTATCCTTTTCGGCTACACATGAGGACTGGTCCCTTGCCTTGTCCCACCCAAAAAAATTTCTTCTTGTCTGGGACACATGGAGCAGGCGAGAAAGATTCTATTACAATGGTATTTACCCCCCGCACGCATGGCCCGGCTCCATCTCTCCTCATCTGCCTCCTGCTGGAGGGGTTGTGGTATGTCGGGTTCCCTGGCACATGTGTGGTGGGAATGCCCTCTCATCAAGCCCTTCTGGGTTCAGGTAGAAAAGCTCCTATGTGAGATTACTCGTCTGCCCCTGATACTGTCGGGCCCGCTAGCGCTCCTGGGTATATCTCTATCAGAAGTTCCCTCCCCGTTGCAGCCTATTGTGTTTAATATTCTGGTTGCTGCTAGACTATGCCTGGCGGCGCATTGGAAGTCACCGGAGGTGCCATCTAGAGAAGAGTTGATTTCTAGACTTAGTCTCCACTACTGCTACGAATCTCTCTCTGCGCCCTCTCTTTCTAAAAAGAACAAGGTTCTTACGTGGTGGGACCCCTGGACTTCCTCTGCCCTCGCCTCGGATATTCATACCCATCTTTTACAGTGAACCATTGCACTTGTTATAATTTTGTGAAATCGTGGCCTTGTTTTGAACTTATTCGAGCTCATTTGCATACTGTATCACCATTGTCTGTACCTGAATTGGTCCCTCTCCCCCCCCTTTTCCTTCCTTTCTTTTGTATGTTCCCCGAAGGTCTGTTCAGACCCTCATTTGTTTGGTCTTGCATATTATGATTAATGTTCAATAAAAAGTTAATTAGTAAAAAAAAAAAAAAAAAAATAAAAAAAATGGGCCTTGGCTGGATTTTCCAGCTCAACAATGACCCAAAACATACAGCCAAGGCAACAAAGGAGTGGCTTAAAAAGAAGCACATTAAGGTTATCGAGTGGCCTAGCCAGTCACCAGACCTTAATCCCATAGAAAACTTAAGGAGGGAGCTGAAGCTCTGAGTTGCCAAGCAGCAGCCTCAAAATCTTAATGATTGGAGATGATCTGCAAAGAGTGGACCAAATTCCCTCCTGACATGTACACAAACCTCATCATCAACTACAAAAAAACACTGACTGCTGTGCTTACCAAGAAGGGTTTTGTCACCAAGTATTAAGTCTTGTTTGTCAGAGTGATCAAATACTTGTTTCTCTCTGCAAAATGCAAATAATTTTATATAATTTAGACAATGTGATTTTCTGGGTTTTATTTTTGATATTCTATCTCTCACTGTTAAAATTAACCTATCCCTCAGCAAGGGATCAAATAATTATTTCCTTCACTGTATATGGTGCACAATGTATGGGGGCAGTACAATATATGGGCTCAAAATGTGTGGGCACTTATATACCATATTTGCAATTTTCCTGAATGAGCATGGCGTGGATTCTACAAAATAGCCACTACAGCCATAGATAAATTATTTGAGAGGTGCAATTTCTACAATGGGTCACTTTTGGTGTTTTACTGTTGTTCTGGCACCTTAGGGGCTCTGCAAATATCACCCCCAAATTATTCTAGCAAAATCTGTGCTCTAAAGCCAAATATTGATTTTTCCTACCCAATCCTGCCGTGATGCCAAACAGAACTTTGCCTACATGTGGGAATCGCCACACTCATAAAAAAGTGGGTAACAAACTGTGGGCCCACTTTTTGGTGTTAGCTCTTGTAAAAGTGAGAAATTTGGTGCTAAAGCAACATTTTTGTTAAAAAAAAAAAAAGAAAATTTTCAAAATGATGACCTAATGTCCTTCTATAATTTACCTGTGGGTTAAAAATGCTCACTATACCTCTGGATAAAATCCTCGAGGGGTCTGGTTTCCAATATGTGGTCAACATTGTGGGTGGTTTTTACTGTTTAGGTACTTTAGGAGCCCATCAAATGCAACATGGTGCCTACAAACTATTTCAGCTTAATTTCTTTCCAAAATACAATTATCGCTCCTTCCATTCCAAGCCCTGCTTGGAACGAATCATCTGCATTTCAATCAAAAATAACTTGGCACATAAAATTTGATTCAAGATTCTTTTAATGAGCAGCTTGTGCAGACAGAATTAAAAAGCAAAACGTTTTGGCCCATCGGCCTTCATCAGTTGCTAAACAAAAGAATAAAGAAAATATAAAAATATATTGCAATCTGAGAGTCCTCAGTGGTTGATACCTTTTAATGGCTAACTGAAAAGATGGTAAACATAGCAAGCTTTCGAGACGACTCAGGTCTCTTCTTCAGGCTGAAAATGACACAAATTCTGAAGACACATACATTTATACATAAGCAATAGAGGAAAAAAAAAAAAAAAAAAAAAAAAAAAGGAAGGGGAAAGAAGAGAACAGGAAAAAAAAAAATGGCAAAACAGTGTTATATGCTCTGGTGGATATGACAGGTGACGCAAAGCAGAGTCGGGTAGGGAGGGGTGGAGGAGCAGGGACACAGAAAGCAGATTTCTAAGATAAGCGGAACCAATTGTATTAGGTAGATGGTTAGTAACCCATGGAGACCTGAAATTACTTAGTTAAGTTCTGGAGAGCAGATTAAGTGAGAGAGTTCACAGAAGTGTCAGGAGTTCATTGTCCTATGATTTCAGTGTGTAGCAAGCTGTCTCCAAATGCACTTTCATTTTATATATAAAATGCATGAATCTGCTATCCCCAAATGTCCGTTCATTTTACATAGAATCCCATACCGGAAACCAATTGACTGTCCAACATATCTCCGATGGGACAGCTTTCATCCAAAGCACATAAAAAACTCTATTGTGTACAGCCAGGCCATCAGATACAATCGGATATGTTCCAACCCTACAGACAGAGACAGTCACCTTGAGGACCTCAGAAAGACCTTTTTGAACCAGGGCTACCATCCAAGAACAATCGAGAACCAGATTACAAGAGCCACCAGAATATCAAGGAATCATCTCCTACATTACAGAACTAGAGAAGAAAACAACAGAGTTCCTCTTGTAGTCACCTACAATCCAAGTCTGGAGGTGCTAAGAGGAGCTGCACGGAAACTGCAACCACTCCTACAAAAAGATGCCCGACTAAAATCAATATTTCCGGATCCCCCACTCTTGTGTTTTAGACAACCTCCGAATCTAAAAAACATCATTGTGAGAAGCGCCCTGTCCTCTCCAGCAGCAACAGGAACCTTTCCCTGCAACCAGAGAAAGTGCAAAACCTGTTCATCTATAATGACAACCAACAAGATAAGGATTCCTGGGACAGATCAGGACTACAAGATCCCAGGTAACTTTAGCTGCACTACAAGCAATGTGGTGTATCTAATCATATGTACCAAATGCCCAACAGGTGGCATGTACGTAGGTGAGACCGGATTACAATTCAGAACAAGAATGAATTCTCATCGCCACTCAATAAAAGAAAAGCGGATGGATCTACCTGTAGCAAAGCATTTTTGCAGCTCTGAGCACAACACTGAATCCGATATGAGGCTGCTCATCTTAAAGAGTGACTTCAAATCTCAGAGAGAGAGAAGAATTTGGGAATACAAATTGATAACAACCTTCAACACACTCGAAACCGGACTAAATATTTCACATGGATTTATGGGATTCTATGTAAAATGAACGGACATTTGGGGATAGCAGATTCATGCATTTTATATATAAAATGAAAGTGCATTTGGAGACAGCTTGCTACACACTGAAATCATAGGACAATGAACTCCTGACACTTCTGTGAACTCTCTCACTTAATCTGCTCTCCAGAACTTAACTAAGTAATTTCAGGTCTCCATGGGTTACTAACCATCTACCTAATACAATTGGTTCCGCTTATCTTAGAAATCTGCTTTCTGTGTCCCTGCTCCTCCACCCCTCCCTACCCGACTCTGCTTTGCGTCACCTGTCATATCCACCAGAGCATATAACACTGTTTTGCCATTTTTTTTTTTTCCTGTTCTCTTCTTTCCCCTTCCTTTTTTTTTTTTTTTTTTCCTCTATTGCTTATGTATAAATGTATGTGTCTTCAGAATTTGTGTCATTTTCAGCCTGAAGAAGAGACCTGAGTCGTCTCGAAAGCTTGCTATGTTTACCATCTTTTCAGTTAGCCATTAAAAGGTATCAACCACTGAGGACTCTCAGATTGCAATATATTTTTCTATCCACTGGCTAACACGGTATAAATATTCTTTACCTTAAAGAAAATATGATTCATGATAAATCCTCATGTTACATAAATGTAAAATACAGAATAAACTAAGATTTAAGGTTGATAGCAAGCTCCCAGACCTCGTCTTAGCCCACTCACTCAGCCAGATCAGAAAATCCCACACACTACACTGATGAGGGGCAGGTACCCCGAAACACAGCGTCTGTAGTTTGGGGTTCTGATCTGGCACAAATCCCTTAGTTATATTAAAAGCTTGTTGGAAAGCGATTATGACTTTGAGGAAGCTGCTTAAATGTGGCACTGGAGCTTCTCTACTTCCTTAGTGAAGTGCAAATTTGCATATTTGCATATATCTGAGAGGAGGGAAGTGGCTTACAATCTCCTCACCTACTTCGCTGTCTCCATAAGGTTGATAGCAAGCTCCCAGACCTCGTCTTAGCCCACTCACTCAGCCAGATCAGAATATCCCACACACTACACTGATGAGGGGCAGGTACCCCGAAATGCAGCGTCTGTAGTTTGGGGTTCTGATCTGGCACAAATCCCTTAGTTATATTAAAAGCTTGTTGGAAAGCGATTATGACTTTGAGGAAGCTACTTAAATGTGGCACTGGAGTTTCTCTACTTCCTTAGTGAAGTGCAAATTTGCATATTTGCTAAGATTTAAGATAATTTGTACCATTAATTCTTGTCACTGTGCTACTTCATATATGATGATGTAATGATTCACATAAGCTGTATGGAAGAAACAAAAAACCTTGCTCAATCGAGAGGCTTCAACAAGACAAGAAATATGATTAATCCATTGAAACATATAATAGACAAATGAGGGCCGGCACAAAAACCTTATGGCAACAGTAACCTGCCATATTAAATTATAAGACTACACTCACCAAAGTGATGACGCTGGAAGATTAGAACACCGCAGTGTAGGAGATAACAGCGTGCTAAACGCAGCATCTCGCGTCTCTTTATCCCCATAACCTGGAAATTAGAGGTTAGTCATGTGACATTACGTCATCATGATGTGAGCGCATGCACAGTGACAATGTTGGTGGGTAACTATAGTTAGCCAATCACATGATACCGCGTCATCAAGACGCGCTAATGTAATAGACACTACAAGGATACCGGGTCACATGGTGATCACATGATCGCCATACCCGGAAAGGAATATAATGTAACGATGTTAGTACTATAGAATTGAAGAAAGTAGCTAAAGGAAATTATGGGTAAAAGTGAAATTAATGTAAGACCATGATAGAATCGTCCAGACAAGGAGAAAGGGGGGAGAATAAAGGGGGAAAAAAAGGGACAGAGGAGAAAAGGGGAGGAGAAGAAAGATCAAGAAAAAAGGGGGGAATAAAGGGAGAAAGAGAGAAAAAAGATAAATAGGGTAATGAAGTAATTTGTATATAAGTTCCATGCCTCAACTCGAA
The DNA here is from genome assembly GCA_033576535.1 of Allobates femoralis. Classification (NCBI taxonomy): domain Eukaryota; kingdom Metazoa; phylum Chordata; class Amphibia; order Anura; family Aromobatidae; genus Allobates; species Allobates femoralis. Next base: position 387,825,116 of record JARQOC010000001.1, on the reverse strand, counting down.
AATTCTAGGGTATCTTACGAACAGGTTATCCTACAATTCCAGAGTTTCAGAATAATTTTCTCCCCTGTTTTAGGAGAGCAAAAAAGCTGACATTGGTTCGGCCCTTAAAGTGTCAAGACAAACCTTTTCATCCAGTAAAAAGCAGGGTACTTTTCCATGCTTAAATTGCTTACAATGTAACAATGTTATGAAAGGAGATAAAATTTGTTATCCCCATAGGGGTGAGGGTATCCCCATTAAAAGCTGTTTAGAGGGACGGCCGGGTCTTGGTAGATTTGCAGTGGTCTGATACTCCTTCCGTTTCAATATGATCGCTTGCACAGTGCTCCTTGAGATGTTTAAAACTTGGGAAATCTTTTTGTATCCAAATCCGGCTTTTTTCCTGGTGTGTTCCTTGGTTTTCATGATGCTTTCTGCACTTGAAACACAACCCTGAGACTGTTTCCCAATGATTCTGGCCCAAAATATGACTCCTCCACCTCCTTGCTGACATCGCAGCCTTGTTGGGACATGGTGGCCATCCACCAACCATCCACTACTCCATCCCTCTGGGCCTTCCAGGGTTGCTCGGCACTCATCAGTAAACAAGACTGTTTGAAAATTAGTCTTCATGTATGTGTGGGCCCACTGCAACTGTTTCTGCTTGTGAACACTGTTTAGGGGTGGTCAAATAGTAAGTTTATGCCCCACAGCAAGCCTTTGAAGGATACTACACCTTGAGGTTCAAGGGTCTCCAGAGGTACCAGCAGCTTCAAATATCTGTTTGCTGGTTTGTAAGGTCTTTTTAGCAGCTACTTTCTTAATCCGATGAACTTGCCTGGCAGAAACCTTCCTCATTCTGCCTTTATCTGCACAAACACGTCTGTGCTCAGAATCAGCCACAAATCTCTTCACAGTATGATGATCACGTTTAGGTTTTCGTGCAATATCTAATGTTTTCATCCCTTGTCCAAGGCATTGCACTATTTGTTGCTTTTCGGCAGCAGAGAGATCCTTTTTCTTTCCCATGTTACTCGAAAACTGTGGCCTGCTTAATATTGTGGAACACCCAGTTTTCCTTTTATTGGGCTCATCTGCCAAACTAATTATCACAGGTATCTGAGATTGATTTCAATGATCCAAAGAACCCTAATGGTGGGTTTACACACACCAATTTCTGTGTCCAATATCTGAACAGATCTCTGGTTGCAGTGAAATCATGGACATATAGTTCCATTTTGTGGCTGTGTACAACATGGAGCAATGTGTCCATGATTTCACTGCAACCAGAGATCTGTTCAGATATTGGACACAGAAATTGGTGTGTGTAAACCCACCATGAGACACAATACCATCAATGGGTTTCATTGACAAAAAATTAAAAAAAATACCCCTATGGCACTTAAAACCAATTTGCATAATAATTTGGAACACAGTGTAATGCCTAATGAGTGAGTATAAAATCATTTTTATCTACTTTCACAGGATGCTTTTAGGAGACAAAAGGAGTGTGAGATTAGTGATAGGATGCTGCAGGGACGTGTTTTTGTAACTTAGGTGGCTTTTTGGAGGTGACAGGATCCCTTTAAAACAACTGCACCTGGGGACACATCTTTAAAAAAAAAAAAAAAAAAAACTTTTAAGCTCCAAATACATATTAGATACCTACAGCCTCATTTAGAAGTCCATTTTTTTGACATCTGAGAAAAGACTGATGGTTTATTTTTAACATTATCTATGGGAATTCCCGCCACCTCCTGATTGACAGCAGCACATCACAGGACCCTGATGTTGAGATAGATGGCAGCACGCTCATGTGTTCTGAGAATACAGAGGGGTGGGGGCACCAAAGGACAAATTTGCACAGGGTGCCATTCAGCATAAGGCCGGCACTGTTAACATGGGTTTATGAGAAACCGTTCCTCTCAAGGTAATCTTATTAGCTTCTATGAAGAGGTAAATTCTGGACTGGACCAATTAAATGCAATGGATGTTATGTATAAGGACTTTTTAAAACCTTTTAATACAGTGCCATACAAAAGGTTGATACATAAAATGAGAACAATGGGGATAGGGGAAAATATGTGTAAGTGGGTTAAGAACTGGCTTAGTGATAGGAAACAAAGGGTGGTCATTAATGGAACACACTCAGAATGGCTCACAGTTAACAGTGGGGTACCACAGGGGTCAGTGTTGGGCCCGCTTCTTTTTATCATATTTATTAATGACTTTGTAGGGGGCATACAGAGTAGAATTTCAATATTTGCAGATGAGACTAAACTCTGCAGGGTAATCAATACAGAGGAGGACAATTTTATTTTACAGAAAGATTTATGAAAACTGGAAGCTTGAGCTTGCGTGATGAACAGGTGCATAAACCTTGCAAGCCCCTAACTGGCCTCACTCCCCCCAACTCTCCTGGTCTCCCTCTTTCACTACAGATGAACTATTCTTTAAGAGAATAAATGAATAATATTAGAATTCATAAATTGGATTGGGTGTAAAATAAATCGGTTATGGTACGTATTTTTTCAATGAGGTACTTACTGCGAACCTCTGGCGTTGTCAAGGGAGGTTCGCGATATTGTCCAGACTAGTAGACATTTCTGTTAAAAAAAGTAGAAATTAAAAGAGGGATTACAGACAGAGATAGGGAGGGAAGGCACATTGTTTTTGGAGATATATTTACACTCAACGAAACAGGAAGACAATCTCGGCAGACAATCTCGGCAGACATTCCCGACACACCTGAACTGTGAAAGTAAACACGTTAGGGATAGAGATTGATTATAGACAAAGGGATGGAGTGAAGGCACAGTGTGTTTACTTACACTCAACGAACCTGGCAGACAGTCCCGGCAGAAAGTCCCGACAGACTTGAACTGTGAAAGTACACACAATGTACATTAGGGATAGAGATTAATTATAGAGAGAGACAAAGTGAAGGCAAAGTGTGTTTACTTATATTCAACGAATACGGTTGATAATCCTTGCAGACGATCCCGGCAGACGATCCCGGCAGACGATCCCGGCAGATTTGAACTATGAAAGTAAACACAATGTAAATTAGGGATAGAGATTGATTATTGACAGAGGGAGGGAGTGAAGGCACAGTGTGGATATACTTACAATAATTAAAAGGTTGTGGTCAGTCAGTGGAAGTTGACACAGGCACATGTGATGCTGCACGTGCATAGAATATATACAGTTCCAGGGTTCTGGGAGAGTGTTTTTGCAAGATTCTGGGCAAACTCAGTGGGCATGCCGGATCCAGTTTTACCGGATCCAGCATGATCTGGCAAAACCAGATCTGGCACCCATTGACTTCCATTATAATTGTTGCCAGATCATACTGGATCCGGTTGGATTCAGTTTTTAATTTCATCCAAAAAAGTTATATTATACTTTTTTGCTTTAGTTAAAAAAAAGGATCTGGTCGCAACTTGATGCAACAGAATGTTACTGGACATTAATGAAAGTAAATAGGCAAAAACAGGAACCTTTATAGGATCCTGTTTTTTTTAATGAAACACTGGATTTCTGCAATATTTAAAAAATCGGAGGTGTGAAAGTAGCCTTAAATGAAAACCGTAGTGCTGGCAAAGAGAAACATCCAGAGATGTGAGTACATATAAGTCATCTTATGTGCCCACATGTAGATCGTCTTACATGTAGGTCATGAGTTGAGTGGGAGGTGTTTGAGTGGGCTCCAGCTATGGAAGTTTAACCTCTTAATTCTGCAGACGAAATAAAAAAAGGGAAAGTTTACATATTAAAAATATATATACAGTATACATATTTAATATATAAATCTGAGTGTGTGTATGTATGTGTGTATGTCACAATGGAATTAATCAAATATAAATCCACAAGTAGAACTTAGGAGACACAAATACCGTACAAATACAGTGTCATAACTATGAAGGTTATAGGCTAACATTCTATTGTGACCTCATTGTTGGGTTCTATAACTAAGAACAGTTAGTTATTATGCCCGAGCAACACTGGGTGCTACAGCTTCAACCCCTGGCAAAAATTATGGAATCACCTGGCTTGGAGGATGTTCATTCAGTTGTTTAATTTTGTAGAAAAAAAGCAGATCACAGACATGACACAAAACTAAAGTCATTTCAAATGGCAACTCTCTGCCTTGAAGAAACACTAAAAGAAATCTTGAAAAAAAAATATGCTAGCTAGTAACGGTTACTTTTGCAGACCAAGCAGGGGAAAAATTATGGAATCACTCAATTCTGAGGAAAAAATTATGGAATCATGACAAACAAACAAACCTAACAACATTCAAATACATTACTAGTATTTTGTGGCACCACCTCTGGGTTTTATAACAGCTTGCAGTTTCTGAGGCATGGACTTAATGAGTGACAAACAGAACTTCATCAACAATCTGGCTCCAACTTTCTCTGACTGCTGTTGCCAGATCAGCTTTGCAGATTGCAGCCTTGTCATGGACCATTTTCTTCAACTTCCACCAAAGATTTTCAATTGGATTGAGATCCGGACTATTTGCAGGCCATGATTGACCTTGCGTGTCTTCTTTCAAGGAATGTTTTCATAGTTTTTGCTCTATGGCAGGATGCCTTATCAACTTGATAAATGAGTTCATCATCCCCAAACATCCTTTCAATTGATGGGATAAGAAAAGAGTCCAAAATATCAATGTGAACTTGGGCATTTATTGAACATGTAATGACAGCCATCCCTCCAATGCCTTTACCTGACATGCAGACCCATATCATCAATGACTGCAAATTTGCATGTTCTCTTCAGGCAGTCATCTTTATAAATCTCATTGAAATGACACCAAACTAAATTTCCAGCATTATCACCTTGCCCAATGCAAATTCGCGATTCATCACTGAATATGACTTTCATCCAGTCATCCACAGTCCACGATTGCTTATCCTTAGCCCATTGTAACCTTGTTTTTTTCTGTTTAGGTGTTAATGATGGCTTTTGTTTAGCTTTTCTGTATGTAAATCCCATTTCCTTTAGGCGGCTTCTTAAGGTCCTGTCACATGTAGCGACATACCAGCGCTCCCGACAACGATACGACCTGGTAGGGATTGCTGGTATGTCACTTTGGGGTCGCTGGTGAGATGTCGAACAGTCAGATTTCCCCAGCGACTTCAGCAACGATCCGTAATGATACAGAGGTCGTTGGGAATTTTCATTCTCGGGTTTATTATTGAGATCGTTGGTCGTTGTCCTTTTCAAACACAGCGATGCAGCGTTCCCAGTGGGAGCGCAACAACCAAAAAATGACCCAGAGCACTTTGTAACAATCAGCGATCTCACAGCAGGGGCCTGATCGCTGCTAAGTGTCACACGTAGCGAGATCGTTAGCGAGATCGCTGTTCTGTCACAAAACCTGTGATGTTACAACGATCTTGCTAACGATCTAGTTATGTGTGACAGGGGCTTTACAGTTTGGTCACAGACATTGACTCCAGTTTCCTCCCATTCGTTCCTCATTTGTTTTGTTGTGCATTTCCTGTGTTATTGCTTTAAGTTTCCAGTCTTGACACTTTGAGGTCTTCCTTGGTCTACCAGTGTGTTTCCCTTTAACGACCTTCCCATGTTGTTTGTATTTGGACCAGATTTTAGACACAGCTGACTGTGAACAACCTCTTTTGCAACATTGCGTGTTGATTACCCTTTTTTAAGAGTTTGATAATCCTCTTCTTGTTGACATCTCTCGTGTTGTAGCCATGATTCATGTCAGTCCGCTTGGTGCAACAGCTCTCCAAGGTGTGATCACTCCTTTTTAGATGCAGACTAACGAGCAGATCATATTTGATTCATGTGTTAGTTTTGGGAACGAAAATTTACAGCGTGATTCCATAATTTTTTGACTCAACCTCTGTCCTGCGTCCTTGTGTGTACCACATTGAGCATGGAGAAAAGAAAGAGGACCAAAGAACTGTCTGTGGACTTGAGAAACCAAATTGTGAGGAAGCATGAGCAATCTCAAGGCTACAAGTCCATCTCCAAAGACCTGAATGTTCCTGTGTCTACCATGCGCAGTGTCATCAAGAGGTTTAAAGCCCATGGCACTGTGGCTAACCTTCCTAGATGAGGACGAAAAAGAAAAATTGACGAGAGATTTCAACGCAAGATTGTGCGGATTGTGGATAAAGAACCTCGACTAACATCCAAACAAGTTCAAGCTGCCCTGCAGTTCGAGGGTACAACAGTGTCAATCCGTACTATCTGTCGACGTCTTAATGAAAAGGGACTGTATGGTAGGATACCCAGGAAAACCCCACTTCTTACCCCGACACATAAAAAAGCCAGGCTAGAGTTTGCCAAAACTTACCTGACAAAGCCTAAAACATTTTGTAAGTAAGTTCTCTGGTCAGATGAGACAAAAGTAGAGCTTTTTGGGCAAAGGCATCAACATAGAGTTTACAGGAGAAAAAAAGAGGCATTCAAAGAAAAGAACACGGTCCCTAAAGTCAAACATGGCGGAGGTTCCCTGATGTTTTGGCATTGCTTTGCTGCCTCTGGCAATTGACTGCTTGACCGTGTGCATGGCATTATGAAGTCTGAAGACTACCAACAAATTTTGCAGCATAATGTAGAAAGCTGGGTCTCCCTCAGAGGTCATGGGTCTTCCAGCAGGACAATGAGCCAAAACACACTTCAAAAAGCACTAGAAAACGGTTTGAGAGAAAGCACTGGAGACTTCTAAGGTGGCCAGCAATGAGTCATGATCTGAATCCCATAGAACACCTGTGGAGAGATTTAAAAATGGCAGTTTGGAGAAGGCACCCTTCAAATATCAGGGACCTGGAGCAGTTTGCCAAAATAGAATGGTCTAAAATTCCAGCAGAGCATTGTAAGAAACTCATTGATGGTTACCAGAAGCGGTTCATTGCAGTTATTTTGGCTAAAGGTTGTGCAACCAAGTATTAGACTGAGGGTGCCAATACTTTTGTATGTCCCATTTTTGGAGTTTTGTGTGAAATGATCAATGTTTTGCTTTTTGTTTCATTCTCTTTTGTGTTTTTTCATTGAAGACAAATTAAATGAAGATAATAATATCAAAGAATTTGTGATTGCAATCATTTTCAGGAAGAAACTGAGTATTATCTAACATAATTGCAGGGGTGTCAATACTTTTGGCCACAACTGTACATATGCCACAGAAATGGGAGAAATATAAAGGCAGTAAGTGCTAATGGTGCTGAATGAGGATTTCATAGAAACAGAATTTATGAAATGTTGCATTCAGTGTCGGTCTGAGGAACCAGGGCCCCCAGTAACTGATTCGGGGAGCCCACTGTTCAGCTACATACAAATATTTCACTACTCTCATTCACAAAGTTACCATTGCTTCTACGTAATAACACATTAGGTATAGTGATGAGGGAATCTACTCGTCACTATTAGGTATCATGGTATTCGGGCTATTGGGTCCTCGACGAGTTTTTGTGTGTGTTCGTCTCATGAGATTCGAGTGTCCTGCCCAGCATGTTTGCACCTGATTTTCTGCCAGTAAACATGCTGGGCTTCCTTGCCAACCACAATAATGCCATACCATGTTGGTTGTGGCATTACTGTGATTGGCTTGCTGCCCAGCGTCATAAGGTCTATTTAAGTCTTGTTGCTGCCATCTTGTGTACATTGCATCCAGAAACAGTGTAGTAGGAGCATAGGGAAAGAGCGAGCAGCGTGTATGGAAAGTGTGTCTGCCATCTAAATAAAACACAACAGCTCTTTTAAGAGCTACACTACATTGAGTCTATAGTAGGTCAAAATACTGAAGGGAGAGTTTATGGAGCTGGGACTAATTAAACAGTAGTATTTCAGTATCTCCATATAAGAACAACAGCTCTTTTTAGAGCTACATTTCCAGCACACATTGCAAACTATTTAATAGAGTAGTTGTCTTTTGTGGTGTCCTTTAAAAATCACATGTCCTTTTTACCCCTATACTTTTTGGGGTCACAGTTTGCTTGGCCTGTGCCATAAAAGTCTCAAATATTAATATGGTCCTAGTGTGCTCTTATAAATCCTGTCAAATAGAGTAGTTGCCTTTTGTGATGTCCTCTTAAGAGCAAGGGTCCTTCTGTTCCCTGTAATTTTGGGGGTCACATCTTGCTTGGTCTGTGTCAAAAAGTCCCAAATATTAATAGGGCCCTAGTGAGATTTTCAAATACTGTCAAATACAACACTACCATTTTTTTGGTTGTTGTGGAAAAACTGTGACCTCTGCACTCTAGGTTTGGGGTAACATTGTCCATGCCACCTGAAGTATATATGTCCAAAAAAGAAATTTGCCAAAGCCTGGCATTAAGGGACAGAGATGAAGGCGTGATGTTGATGTTGGTGCTAAGGCAGTGTGACAGTACAGAAAAATGTTGATGCTTCAACTATGTTCGAGTCACAATTTTCCGGTCCATGCCGTAAACCTGTCTTGAAGCCAGAAGAGCGTGAGCAGGTTTTGTCTTGGATGGCAGACAAGACCTCCAGTAAGTTCTCAACCAGCACCAAATCTTCCACACAGTCTACTCTCAGTAGCCCAAAGGCTGACCCTTCAATCCTCAACTTGCTCCTCCCTACATTATACAGGAGACATATGACCCCAAAGTTGGCCACTCTGAGGATCTGTTTTGTACGTATCTTTTTGTTGTCTCTAGCTTTACCATGCAGCATTGAAGAGGGACGTGAGCAGGTGGTGTGCAGTGATGCACAAATATTTCAGCACCCATGGGTAGAAGAAAGCCACTTTGAGAAGCGTGATTTACTTTCTCAAGAGATGTTGGATGAGGATGAGGAGACAGTTGCCATCAGGTCAGACTAAAATCTCAATTCAGAAGGAGGATCAGATTGAGGAATTTGGAAGATGATGTGGTTGATGATAAGGCCAGTGATCCAACCTGGATCGGAGGCACGCAAAGCAAGCACAGCAGCACAGAGGGGCGTGGATTTGTAGAACCAATACAGGCAGGAAGGGGTAGTGGTATGACCATAGTAAGAACTGGGTCATCTTTTTTCAAGATTAACCTCACTCAGCCAGATCTCAGGCCAAGGGGGCATTCTTCCTCTGTATGACATTTTTATTCTGATAGTCCTTTAGAGAAATACACAGTAATTTGTATCAGCTGCCATACCAAGGTGACCAAAAGCAAGAACAATTCCAACCTAAGCACCAGCAGTATGCAGAAGCACAAGCTGTGGTTGCACAGACACGGCAATCAACATCAACCACGTAAACTTTGTTGTCCCAGTGAAGCGTGCAGTTATCCCTTCCTCAGATCTTAAAAGGGAAGTGTAAATATCCAGCCATGCACCCACTGGCACAAATACTAAACACTCACATTACCGGAATGCTAGCCCTGGAAATGTTGCTGTTTAGGCTTGTCGGAAAGGAGTCTTTCTATGATCTCTTGGCTGTGGCTGCCCCACAATAATTGGTTCCCAGTTGTCACTATTTTGTCTGGTGTGTTGTCCCCTCATTACACCATCATGTGTTAAACAACATAAACCGTGTTCTCACCAATGCCGTAACTGGGAAAGTTCACCTAACAACAGACACATGGACAAGTTGTTGTGGACAGGGATGATACATTTCTCTCAAGGAACACTGGGTAAACCTTGTGGATGGTGGAACAGAATCATAACCTGAAACATCACACATTCTACCCACGCCAAGAATAGCAGGCCCAACTTCCATTAGGGTTTCCGTCTCCTTGTATGTCACTTCCTGTCTTCCTTTGTCCTCTTCTGCCTGTTCCTCATCCTCTGCTGAATTACCATACCCAAAGCTGGGAGCTCTGCAGCAGTGCCTCAGCTAAGCGGCAACATGCTCGGCTGAAGCTCATTTGTTTAGGTTATAAACCACACACTGCAGTAGAACTGTTGCAAGGGATTAAGAAACAGACCAATCAGTGGCTCTTACTGCTGAACCTCCAACCAGGTCTGGTCATGTGAGATAATGGGTATAACTTGGTGGCGGCTTTAAAGCACAGCAAGCTAGTAGACACTCCATTCATGGCTCAGGTGCTGAACCTGTAATAAATTGTAGGATTACTCAGGTATCTATTTGTAAATGGGAGCAGTGAAAACACACAGAACCAAGTTTAAAGTTGAACAAGTATATGGCATAGCAGATAAAGCTAAGTATGGCAAGAGTAAGTTCATTAAACAGGCATCTACTGAAAGTCTCCAGAAAAATTTCTCGCAAATAAACTCCCAGATGCCTGAGAATGGGAATCCACAGAAAGACAAGTCCAAACACTATTTAGTACAATTTTAAACAAAGAGTCCCAATGTCCAGAGTGCTGCACAACAAACAGTTCAGTAAGTGCTGGCAAGGCACACGAAGCTTACGTGACATAGGGCCAGGTCAAGACAACAGCAGAGTCTGGGGGCAATGCACAGGCAGCTGTAAGCAGAAGAGTAGCAGGAGACAGGTGATATTTGCTGGAGTCCAGAGGTAATTGCTGGAGAAGCTGGAGTGGATCAACAGGAGGTGGAACAGACTGGTATAGCACATGAAGCCAGGGATTTAAACTGAATACTTGAGCGTGTCTACACAGTAGGCTGCAGATTATAAAGGAAGGGGGAGGATCACGTAATCAGGAGTGAAGCGGTGGACATTTTTTTAAAAAGGGGCAAGATGCGCAGAATGTTAATAGAGACCTACAGTCCTGACAAAACGTAATTGTACAACGGTTTCTAAAAATATACCCTGACTTGCCAAACTTACTTGAGAAGGTATGCCATATTTGTGTTAACTGGAAAAATAGCCAAGTGGCTAAATGACCAGACTATGGTGTAAACTTTTTGAGTTCAAAACCCAAGCGTGACAATTTTTTTTTAATTTCAAATCAATTATGCTGCTTAACCCCTTCCCGACCCATGACGTCATGGAGACTTCAAGGAAGTCGGTGAGTTCCCGACCCAGGACGTGTCCATAACGTCATGGTGGGTTTGCGGTCGTGCAGCTCCGATGACCAGGTCAGTGACAAGTCATCGGAGCTACACGCAGGCAGGGACCTGTGGATGACCCTGGGGGGGATACCTTCGCCCCCCCGTGCCTCCAATTACTGTGATTGGCAGTTGAAAATGAAACTACCAGTCACAGTGATTTCAATATTTGACCATTGAGATTTAGTCAAATATTGACAAACAGCCATGGCTGATGCTGCAGCAGCATCAGCCATTGGCTGTAGCAGGGTGACCTCGGTGTCACCCCCGGTAGATCAGATTGGAGTTAGCATCCATGTGATGGTATCCCTCCAATCAGATCTGGAGGGGCAGTGTGACCTGTCGGTGCCCTTCCTCCTCAGCCTCATCCAGTTCATGGAGGCTGATGAAGGAGGACCCCTGCTGCCTGCTGCCCCTCACATGCCACTGATCTGCCTGCTGCCGCCTATTGCCTGCCATCATCCGGTAAGCCGCCACTGCCCCATTTTCCCCTGTGATCGCCCGCGCACTGATCCCCCTTCGATCCCTCTTTGAACTCTAAATGTTCACAGCATAGTCTGGTCATTTAGCCACTTGGCTATTTTTCCAGCTAACACAACAGGTGATTTTGTTTAACTTACAGACAGACTCAGTAAAGAATAGTGACCTCTAGTGGTTGATATTTCATTTTCGATACCTAAGCTGTGATTTCTGATTTTTTATTTCTGAAGCTAAATTAAAGTGATTCTGATGGTTGATATTTCATTTCTGATGGTTGATACTTCATTTATGACTTCTGAAATGTCACACGTCAGAAGTAAAAAATCAGAAATCACATTAATTTAGCTTGGAGCATGACTCAATTATGCTGATTAATAGAAGAGTTTAAGCTATATTTCACCTTTAATATATTATATTCTGAATACAATCCTGACGTGTTAAAAAAAAATGTATTATGCATGCTGTGTAATCACAGGGTTCTTAGCCTAAGAAATAGACAACTTTCAGCCAAATTTCACTTTTAATGTTAAGGTAAAGAATATTTGTACCGTGTTAGCCAGTAGATAGAAAAATATATTGCAATCTTAGAGTCCTCAGTGGTTGATACCTTTTAATGGCTAACTGAAAAGATGGTAAACATAGCAAGCTTTCGAGACGACTCAGGTCTCTTCTTCAGGCTGATAATGACACAAATTCTGAAGACACATACATTCATACATAAGCAATAGAGAAAAAAAAAAAAAAAAAAAGAAGGGGAAAGAAGAGAACAGAAAAAAAAAAATGGCAAAACACTGTTTTGCCATTTTTTTCTGTTCTCTTCTTTCCCCTTCTTTTTTTTTTTTTTTTTTTTCTCTATTGCTTATGTATAAATGTATGTGTCTTCAGAATTTGTGTCATTATCAGCCTGAAGAAGAGACCTGAGTCGTCTCGAAAGCTTGCTATGTTTACCATCTTTTCAGTTAGCCATTAAAAGGTATCAACCACTGAGGACTCTCAGATTGCAATATACTTTTAATGTTAAAAAGTTAAATATGACTGAAAGCTGTGTGTATTAACCAGAATAATTTATTATAAAAATGAAATAAAAAATCATTTTAAAAAAAACCAAATATATATATATATATACAGTTAGGGCCAGAAATATTTGGACAGTGACACAAGTTTTGTTATTTTAGCTGTTTACAAAAACATGTTCAGAAATACAATTATATATATAATATGGACTGAAAGTGCACACTCCCAGCTGCAATATGAGAGTTTCCACATCCAAATCGGAGAAAGGGTTTAGGAATTATAGCTCTGTAATGCATAGCCTCCTCTTTTTCAAGGGACCAAAAGTAATTGGACAATGGACTCTAAGGGCTGCAATTAACTCTGAAGGCATCTCCCTCGTTAACCTGTAATCAATGAAGTAGTTAAAAGGTCAGGGGTGGATTCCAGGTGTGTGGTTTTGCATTTGGAAGCTGTTGCTGTGACCAGACAACATGCGGTCAAAGAAACTCTCAATTGAGGTGAAGCAGAACATCCTGAGGCTGAAAAAAAAGAAAAAATCCATCAGAGAGATAGCAGACATGCTTGGAGTAGCAAAATCAACAGTTGGGTACATTCTGAGAAAAAAGGAATTGACTGGTGAGCTTGGGAACTCTAAAAGGCCTGGGAGTCCATGGATGACAACAGTGGTGGATGATCGCCGCATACTTTATTTGGTGAAGAAGAACCCGTTCACAACATCAACTGAAGTCCAGAACACTCTCAGTGAAGTAGGTGTATCTGTCTCTAAGTCAACAGTAAAGAGAAGACTCCATGACAGTAAATACAAAGGGTTCACATCTAGATGCAAACCATTCATCAATTCCAAAAATAGACAGGTCAGAGTTAAATTTGCTGAAAAACACCTCAAGAAGCCAGCTCAGTTCTGGAAAAGTATTCTATGGACAGATGAGACAAAGATCAACCTGTACCAGAATGATGGGAAGAAAAAAGTTTGGAGAAGAAAGGGAATGGCACATGATCCAAGGCACACCACATCCTCTGTAAAACATGGTGGAGGCAACGTGATGGCATGGGCATGTATGGCTTTCAATGGCACTGGGTCACTTGTGTTTATTGATGACATAATAGCAGACAAGAGTAGCCGGATGAATTCTGAAGTGTACCGGGATAAACTTTCAGCCCAGATTCAGCCAAATGCTGCAAAGTTGATTGGACGGCGCTTCATAGTACAGATGGACAATGACCCCAAGCATACAGCCAAAGCTACCCAGGAGTTCATGAGTGCAAAAAAGTGGAACATTCTGCAATGGCCAAGTCAATCACCAGATCTTAACCCAATTGAGCATGCATTTCACTTGCTCAAATCCAGACTTAAGACGGAAAGACCCACAAACAAGCAAGACCTGAAGGCTGCGGCTGTAAAGGCCTGCCAAAGCATTAAGAAGGAGGAAACCCAGCGTTTGGTGATGTCCATGGGTTCCAGACTTAAGGCAGTGATTGCCTCCAAAGGATTCGCAACAAAATATTGAAAATAAAAATAATTTGTTTGGGTTATGTTTATTTGTCCAATTACTTTTGACCTCCTAAAATGTGAGTGTTTGTAAAGAAATGTGTACAATTCCTACATTTTCTATCAGATATTTTTGTTCAACCCTTCAAATTAAACGTTACAATCTGCACTTGAATTCTGTTGTAGAGGTTTCATTTCAAATCCAATGTGGTGGCATGCAGAGCCCAACTCGCGAAAATTGTGTCACTGTCCAAATATTTCTGGCCCTAACTGTATATATATATATGTGTGTAGGATAATGGTTTTGAACTTGCAACCTGAGGGTGCAGGCCCTATCCTGTAGGCTACAAAGCTTGCTAACATAAATAGGTGCTCCAAGTTAAATTAAAGTGATATTTTAAAGTCGATACATGACTCGTGACTCGTCAGAAGTCAGAAATCAAGTATCAGATGTAAGAATTCACTAACTTGGAGCATGACACATAATGACGCTACATCATGTTACTAAACAGGTTACCGATCCACCTTGAAAGAGATGAGTAGTGGCAGCATAATTTTTGTATTTATGTGATATTGTGGGCCTGAGGGTGACTGGATTGAGGTATATATACGTTCCTGGCGGGAACTGGTGGTATATATACATTCCATCACATCACTTGCCACAATAGTCAACATAAATTAGAGCAGCTGTGCTTCTTTGCTTATCCTCTGTCAATACCGTGTTTTGCCAGCAGGATAACAGGGCGCCAGAGAGCTGCAGGTCTTGACCAAGTTTGTGAAAAGGCTCCATATCTCACCATCCATTACAGCTTTAAGCATGAAACTACCTTCATTGTAAAAAAACAATCATCTTGGCTATATTCTAAATAAATATGACTTGCAACTATTTAGCATATGATCACTTTTGTAGATTATTGTCATGTCATTGCATGATACTGTTTTGCGCTTAAAAATTTAAATTTTATTTTTGATTTTTTTGTAAATCCACATTTGGCTTTCAATACTGCCTGAATCTTTTTGGGTATGTTCTCGGTCAGGTTCATGCATGTTTGAACCAAAATCTGATCCAAGGTCTCTTCTACAAGTTTACAATGTTGTTACATTGGGCATGGTCGACTCAATTGGGTATGTATTCAGCTTTTTCTTCAACTCTACCTACAAGTGTTCGATTAGGTTGAAGTCTGGGGGCTGTGGGGTCAATCTAGTACTTTTACTTCATTGTCATTGAACCATTTGACAATCTTGATGTACTGTATGCTTCAGGTCGTTATCCTGCTGAAACACTATATTGTTTTTTTCGTACCCATAGTACTCAAGTGTGCAAAGTAACTTATCATAATCCTAACATCTGCCAAGAGGAGATAAAGCCACTCACAAAATATGCATGTAAAACTGAATTTTTATTATATATAATAATTAGTGATGAGCGAGTATGCTCTGCGCTGCTCGGTACTCGCACGAGTATCACTGTACTCGCGATACTCGTGCTGTGCTCATGGTCCTCATCCCTGCATGTTGGCGCTCTTTTGAGAGCCGCCCACATGCAGGGATTGGCTGGCAGACCACTGCAATGCCACAGCCCTGTTAGTTGTGGCATTGCAGTGATTGGCCGGCCTGCACAGCGTGACCGAGCCTTTATAAGACCCGGCCGCGCTGTGCTCTGAACACAGGCATCCAGACAGTGAGTGTATAGGGAGAGTGTCTGCTGCTGCTTAGGGACAGATTTGCAACCCTCATAGGTAGATCCGGAGCAGGGCTGCAAACTGCTGCTGACCACAACAGTCCTTCTCAGGACTAATCTAGGAGGATATAGGCAGGGTGATGCAGATCGGAATCCAAGCTTTTCTGTGACCATAACAGTCACCAGACTGTTGTATTTACTAGCTTGATACAGGTGAGGGACTAAAATACTTCTCTCCTGTGACCATAACAGTCACCAGACTGTTGTACTTACTTCCTTGATACAGGTTAGGGACTAAAATCCTACTCTCCTGTGACCATTACAGTCACCAACTGGGTACTTACTACCTTAATACAGGTTAGGGACTAAAATCCTACTCTCCTGTGACCATTACAGTCACCAGACTGGCGTACTTACTACCTTAATACAGGTTAGGGACTAAAATCCTACTCTCCTGTGACCATTACAGTCACCAGACTGGTGTACTTACTACCTTAATACAGGTTAGGGACTAAAATCCTACTCTCCTGTGACCATTACAGTCACCAGACTGGCGTACTTACTACCTTAATACAGGTTAGGGACTAAAATCCTACTCTCCTGTGACCATTACAGTCACCAGACTGGTGTACTTACTACCTTAATACAGGTTAGGGACTAAAATCCTAATCTCCTGTGATCTGAACAGTCACACACACTGTTGTACTTACTACCTTGATACAGGTTAGGGACTAAAATCCTACTCTCCTGTGACCATTACAGTCACCAGACTGTGTACTTACTACCTTGATACAGGTTAGGGACTAAAATCTAATCTCCTGTGATACAGTCACCACACTGTTGTACTTACTACCTTGATACAGGTTAGGACTAAAATCCTATTCTGTGACCATTACAGTCACCAGACTGTTGTACTTACTACCTTAATACAGGTTAGGGACTAAAATCCTAATTCCTGTGACCATTACAGTCACCAACTGTTGTACTTACTACCTTAATAGAGGTTAGGGACTAAAATCCTAATCTCCTGTGACCATTACAGTCACCAGACTGTTGTACTACTACCTTGATACAGGTTAAGGGACTAAAATCCTTCTCTCCTGTAACCATTACAGTCACCAGACTGTTGTACTTACTACCTTGATGACAGGTTAGGGATTAAAATCCTACTCTCCTGTGACCATTACAGTCACCAGACTGTTGTACTTACTACCTTGATACAGGTTAGGGACTAAAATCCTACTCTCCTGTGACCATTACAGTGACCAGACTGTTGTACTTACTACCTTGATACAGGTTAGGGACTAAAATCCTACTCTCCTGTGACCATTACAGTCACCAGACTGTTGTACTTACTACCTTAATACAGGTTAGGGACTAAAATCCTAATCTGTGACCATTACAGTCACCAGACTGTTGTACTTACTACCTTAATACAGGTTAGGGACTAAAATCCTAATCTCCTGTGACCATTACAGTCACCAGACTGTTGTACTTACTACCTTGATACAGGTTAGGGACTAAAATCCTTCTCTCCTGTGACCATTACAGTCACCAGACTGTTGTACTTACTACCTTGATACAGGTTAGGGACTAAAATCCTTCTCTCCTGTGACCATTACAGTCACCAGACTGTTGTACTTACTACCTTGAAAACAGGTTAGGGACTAAAATCCTAATCTCCTGTGACCATTACAGTCACCAGACTGTTGTACTTACTACCTTAATACAGGTTAGGGACTAAAATCCTAATCTCCTGTGACCATTACAGTCACCAGACTGTTGTACTTACTACCTTAATACAGGTTAGGGACTAAAATCTTACTCTCCTGTGACCATTACAGTCACCAGACTGTTGTACTTACTACCTTAATACAGGTTAGGGACTAAAATCCTAATCTCCTGTGACCATACAGTCACCAGACTGTTGTACTTACAACCTTATACAGGTTAGGGACTAAAATCCTAATCTCCTGTGATCTGAACAGTCACTAGACTGTTGTACTACTACCTTTACAGGTTAGGGATTATCTTAATCCTGGATCTGAACATCAAGACTGTTGTCGCTGAACAGGCAAAATGCGCAGGCGTTGGCAAGGGCGTTGGCATGGAACAAGGAAGTGGACGTGATGGTGGTGCAGGCAGAGGCCGAGGTCGTGTGCAAGCATTAATTTCGCAACAACAAAGTGGCACATCTACTCGCTCGCACGTCCTGTCCCAAATTCTTGGGGCCCGCAGCAGTACACCGCTCTTGAACCAAGACCAGTGTCAAGAGGTTGTTACTTGGATAGCGGATAATGCTTCAAGTCAGATGGGCACCTCCACAAACACCCTGTCTTCCACACAGTCAAGTGACAGTAGCCGTGATACTGCACCGCACATTTCCCAACCTGATCCTCCTTCCTACCACCAGGCCGAGTACACGTCCACGGACATTACTGATCCCACACTAGGACACTCGGAAGAGCTGTTCACGTATCCATTCACAGAATCTGGCTTCTCGCCAGCTCCTGTTGAAGTGGGTGATGAGGAGATGGTATGTACAGATGCCCAAATATTTGAGCAGCCACTTTCTCACGAACGGAATGTTGGCAACGTGTCTCAACAAGGGGTGGACGATGATGAGACACAATTGCCAGGAAGTCAGGAGGAGGATCAGGGTGCGGACGAGGAAGACGACGTGGTGGATGATCCAGTAGCTGACCCAACATGGCAGGAGGATATGCAAAGCGAGGCCAGCAGTGCACAGGGGGAGGGAGGCGTAGCATCCCAACAGGCAGTACGAAGCAGGGTCGTGTCCGCAGGCAGAAGGCAGGCAACCGTTCCCCGGAACAACAACACGACTCAAGGTGCCTGTGCAAATGTTAGGTCTTCCCGAGTCTGGGAGTTTTTTAAGTTGGCTCCAGATGACTCTAAAAAGGCCATTTGCAACACCTGCCATGCCAGTATCAGCAGGGGTACGAAAACTAGCAGCCTGACCACCACCAGCATGATCAGGCACATGTCAGCCAAGCACCCGACTTTGTGGGAAGTACAACAGAGTCGAGGAGCGGTGCTTGCTGATGTCACTGCTACGTCTTCGCGTGTTGTGCGTGCGAGCCAATCCCCTGTCCATGCTGGCCGCGAACAAGCCTCCAGCCCTGCACCTGAAGTTGCCCACGCACAAATAACACCACCATCAAGCACGTCCTTGTCCCAGCGCAGCGTTCAATTATCCATTCAGCAAACATTTGAACGCAGGCGCAAATACGCTGCCAACGTCCCACATGCCACAGTCCTGAATTCTCACATTTCGCGACTCATAGCGCTAGAAATGTTGCCTTTCCGGCTGGTGGAGACGGAAGCATTCCACGACTTGATGGCGGCTGCTGTCCCACGTTACTCGGTCCCCAGCCGCCACTATTTCTCCAGATGTGCCGTCCCCGCATTGCATAACCACGTGTCCAACAGCATCACACGTGCCCTGAACAACGCTGTTTCAGCCAAAGTCCACCTAACCACAGACACGTGGACAAGTGCTTGTGGGCAAGGCCGCTACATCTCCTTGACGGCACACTGGGTTAATATTGTGGAGGCTAGGACCCAGTCTGAGCGAGAGACGGAACACATCCTTCCCACACCAAGGATAGCAGGCCCTACCTCTGTCAGGGTTTCACCGACACTCTACAGCTCTGGAATGTCATGCTCCTCAGCCTCCTCCTCCTGTGCATCCTCATCCACTGTACCCTCCACACCAGTCCCAAGCTGGAAGCACTGCAGCACTGCCTCTGTGAAGCGGCAACAGGCTGTGCTGAAGCTAGTCTGCATAGTTGACAAACCCCACAATGCAGAAGAGGTGTGGACAGCTCTGAAACAGCAGGCAGATCACTGGCTCACACCTCTGAACCTAAAGCCAGGAAAGGTCGTGTGTGACAATGGCCGGAACCTGGTGGCAGCTTTGAGGCAAGGCCAGCCGACGCATGTTCCATGCGTGGCCCATGTACTCAACCTGGTGGTTCAGAGGTTTCTAAATTCATACCCAGAGCTGTCTGAACTGTTGGTAAAAGTTCGCCGTCTGTCTGCACATTTTCGCAAGTCACCTGCTGCTTCAGCCGGCCTTGCCGGCTTTCAGCGCCGTTTGCGTCTTCCGGCCAACAGACTGGTGTGTGATGTCCCCACGCGTTGGAATTCAACTCTGCACATGTTGGTCAGGATATGTGAGCAGAAGAGGGCAGTTGTGGACTACCTGCATCACCTAAGCCGTCGGGAAATGGGTCAAACTCCACACATAACACCTGAGGAGTGGAGATGGATGTCCGACCTATGTACTGTCCTCCAAAACTTTGAGGACTCCACCAAGATGGTGAGTGGCGATGATGCCATTATGAGCGTCACCATACCACTACTCTGCCTTCTAAAACGGTCTCTGCTGAAAAACAAAGAGGATGCATTGCAGGCCGAGCGCGATGACTTGGAGCAAGAAACAGTAGTGGGTGTGGGTGATAGCACACAGCCCAGCCTCATCTCATCACAACGTGCAGTGGAGGACTATGACGAGGAGGAGGAGGATGAAGACATGGAGCAACTCTCTGGCCAAATTGAGGATATGACATGCACACCAGTCATACCCTTGATTCAGCGTGGCTGGCCAGAGGACAGGGGAGATGAGGAGAAGGAGGAGGAGGAGGAGGAGGACAGCATGTTCAGTCATCGTGTTGGTCTGGATACTGAAGTGATGGCTGTTAAGAGTCTGGCGCACATTGCTGACTTTATGGTAAGCTGCCTGGCTCGTGACCCTCGCGTTCAGAACATCTTGGCCGACAATCAGTACTGGTTGGCAACACTGTTAGACCCACGCTACAAGGAGAACTTTATGTCTCTCATTCCTGAGGCGGAGAGGTCAGCCAAAATGCAGCAGTTCCAGAAGGCCATAGTCACGGAAGTAGGCAAATCATTCCCCTCACAAAACGCTAGCGGCATAGGTCAGGAATCGGTGGACAACCAAGGCGTACGGCCGAGAGGGGCACAAGTCCAATCCGCCAGAGGTAGGGGGACAGTCTTTACGATGTGGGACAGTTTTCTCAGCCCCTCACGTACCACAGCCCCTGAGGTGCGGGGTAGTGCCACAAGAAATGCTAAGTTTGGCCAGATGCTGAAGGAGTACCTTGCAGATCGAACAACTGTACTGCGAGATTCCTCTGTGCCTTACAATTATTGGGTCTCCAAGCTGGACACGTGGCATGAATTGGCTCTCTACGCCTTGGAAGTCCTGGCCTGCCCTGCCGCTAGCGTTTTGTCAGAGCGTGTTTTCAGTGCCGCAGGTGGAATCATTACTGATAAACGCACCTGCCTGTCAACTGAAAATGCTGACAGGCTGACTCTGATCAAGATGAACAAGGGTTGGATTGGGCCAGACTTCACCACACCACCAACAAATGACAACTGAATTTAAATTTTGTTCTGGGAATTTGCCATGTACCTCCACTCACCCATGGGTACACACTTCTGGACTTTGGCTAATCGCTGGACTGCTCCTTCTTCTCCTCATGTGCCACCATGATGACCGTTACAATAGTTAGGCTGTTGTTTCAGGTATACCCGCAGTGGTAAATTTTTTCGCCCATTCTTTTAGAATGGGCATTACAACGACAGGAGAACCGCTCCTTTTCAATGGGAAAAATGTTTTGAGGCCCTCATGCACGTCTCTATCCAGGGACAATGTGGAGCCTCCCAATTTTTGGCTGCCCTGCCAAAGGGCTATACTACAATACACCCACTTGAGGTTTACAGGCCCTACTGCATGTCTGTATGCATGGGTCATTGTTGAACCTCCCAATTTTTGGCTGCCCTGCCAAAGGGCTATACTACAATACACCCACTTCAGGTTTACAGGCCCTCCTTCATGTCTCTATCCAGGGACAATATGGAGCCTCCCAATTTTTGGCTGCCCTGCCAAAGGGCTATACTACAATACACCCACTTCAGGTTTACAGGCCCTCCTGCACGTCTCTATCCAGGGACGATATGGAGCTTCAAAATTTTTGGCTGCCCTGCCAAAGGGCTATACTACAATACACCCACTTCAGGTTTACAGGCCCTACTGCATGTCTGTATGCATGGGTCATTGTTGAACCTCCCAATTTTTGGCTGCCCTGCCAAAGGGCTATACTACAATACACCCACTTGAGGTTTACAGGCCCTACTGCATGTCTGTATGCATGGGTCAATTGTTGAACCTCCCCATTTTTGGCTGCCCTGCCAAAGGGCTATACTACATACACATACACCCATGTTCATGGTTTTACCAGGCCGCCCTACCTGCAAAGTCTCTATCCAGGGACAATATGGAGCCTCCCAATTTTTGGCTGCCCTGCCAAAGGGCTATACTACAATACACCCACTTCAGGTTTACAGGCCCTCCTGCACGTCTGTATCCAGGGGCATTGTTGAACCTCCCAATTTTGGCTGCCCTGCCAAAGGGCTATACTACAATACACCCACTTCAGGTTTACAGGCCCTCATGCATGTCTGTATGCATGGGTCATTGTTGAACCTCACAATTTTGGACTGCCCTGGTAAAGGAAAATACTACAATACACCCACTTCCTCAAAATGGGCACATTATGTCAAGACAGGGTACGTCTCTCCTCAGGGTCATCGGAGTGCCGCACAATGTTTTCACGTAAAATCTTTCATGTAATCACAAAAAGTAACATACACCAGCTGTATCTCACTATTGGGTATGTGCCCTTAACATTTCCACCCTAAATATTCATTTTGGTGTCATTTTGGAAGGTTTTCTGGTGACTCCGTAAAATTGGCGTGAAACTCGGACAACATTGTTCACAGCTGTGACTTTTGAGTGAGAAATGCTTCCAGGGGTCTTCCCCATGGTGTTGCCATGTCATTTCAGCACTCTTCTGAGAATTTTGTGACATTTTTAGGGTTTTTCCATGCTGCCGGCAGTCATTTCATAAAAATACTCGGGTCTCCCATAGGATAACATTGGGCTCGGTACTCGGGCCGAGTACACGAGTATCTCAGGATGCTCGGCCCGAGCTTCGAGCCCCCGAGCATTTTAGTACTCGCTCATCACTAATAATAATGCAAGAATTAACAATGGATGACAAAGGACAACAAAGACAACAGAGATCATGTCAGGTGGACACAATGCATATATATCATATATCATATATATACATATATCAGTACACTTTATATGATCATACATAGAGTGAATTAAGCATCCTACGTACAATATATATATTGTGCTTATAAGAATAAAAAAACATGTATCTTTTCCACGGCCAGTAGCAAAAGCTCATAAACGTCTACTCCCCTTAATACGACTTCACTGATGTTCAATATTCCGCTAGAAGGGACTGATAAGTGTGTAATTACTATCAACTCCTATGAGCACGTTACAGAATCAAAGCATATGATGTAAAATGCTTCTGTGTACAGAATTAAACAGCAGATAGTTATCTGGATATTACAAGCTGATATATAGTTTTATAAGACTGCCTAATTCGTTAATAAAGGGTCAAAAGACCAGACAATGTGCAAGAGAGCAATGTTATAACAGGCAAGAAAAGAGTAGTTACCTGACACAGGAAAGAAAGTAATATATATGAGCCTGAAACACCTCAAATTATATATAGAGAAGTATTAACAGGTTGTAGCAAGGGTTAAAGAGAAAAAGAAAGCCCACAATAAGAGCTACAGTGTGCCCTAGCACATAGATCAGAACATTTACTTGAATTGCATGAACACGATTTACTTACATCTTAGAGCCCACCTGACCCTTCTGACCTATGATTTGGACAGTGCTATCCCTCTCCCAGATGAGAAGAGACTGCAGCAGCCAATTACTGTCACTGATGCAGCATACATACAAGTGCCCCCATTGATGGCTGCACTAATCGCATATTCAGTGGACTATCTCCTCACCTCTGATGGAGAAACATCTGGGATCACTGGAGTGGCAATGCTGGTGCAGAGGTGGATGAAACTGTTTAGTTACTGCTGTTAAGTCACTTTTTAACATCCTGTACAACCCTTTTAAATCTATGAGGTATTGAGGTATATGTGTAAGTAAAGGGAATCTTTCTGTACTAAACAAATTCAAAGAACCACCCCTAAAAACAGTATTACAGAATCACATAGATAGTGAATGGGCTATCTCTCTTGACATTACTCTCTACCAAACCAAAAAGGTCTACACAGACTGTATAATGACCATCCATGTAAGCTTAGTTCTATGCCCCATTTCCTCAATATCCCTGGACCATTACTTCAATAAGCCCCTGTACCTTGTGCAACCCCTATCCCGTTGTAGATTGTAAGCTCTTTTGAGCAGGGTCACCTTCATTTCTTGCTTTATTTATTGTATTTTCTTTTTTACATTGATTCTATGCCAATTGTTTTGTATCCAATTATTCTACTGTATTTGTTCTCTACTGTAATTACTGACTGTATTATATTTTCTGTTCTCTAACACCTACATTGTAAAGCCTGCGGAATATGTTGGCGCTATATAAATAAAGCTTTATTACTATTATTATTATTATCACGTGCTGATTCACAAGAAGTTAAATGTTCGATTAGAAAGGCCCTGGGAGCCTAAATCAGGCAGAAGGGCCTCACGACAATTACAGAGGGGAAGGAGTGCAGGGGTTAATAGTGGGTTTATGGGGAGTAAGGCTAGCCTGCACTGTGAACATGCAGGGGTTTGGATTGATGAGGGGAATAAGGGGGGCAGGATTACTGGGGGGGGGATATATGGAGTGAGAAGGGGGAGGTACCTCCTCTTGTACATATGAAAAGGAAGGAATCCAGTGTCGTTCCTCTGTTACTATCCTTTATTGACAATCAAAGGATGAAAGTATCACAGACCCAAAGGGTTACACTAGACGCATTTCGGGGTACTCCCCCTTATTCGTTAGAATAATAAAAGGGAAAACTGACAAGTTTATATACTGTATGTATATATACCAAACCCCCCACACTTGTACAAATAATTAACAATCAAGACTAAGGCACACTTAACCCCTCCCCTGCCACACTACTCCACAATGGAAATTTGTACAGACGCAGTATCACGGTTATAATTGTTATATATCCACAATTTCAAAAACAATACCGTATCATCAAATTTAGCAATATACAGATGATATGTTTTTCTTATTACATCACAAACTTCTTATAGTAAAACTTATATGCACATGTTGAGTATATGATTCTAAAACTCAAAATCGTAACATTATAAAACACTGCATACAATATGAAAAATATGAAAATTGAATATGCTAATTCATCAAACAAACATTTATACAGTTTCTCTATGTATAATCATCAATTTGTTTATTATAAAAAAAAGTACCCAAACTTTCATAATTCATATTTGCATAATTCTCAATTGTCTTACTTTATTGAAATTTTATTGTTTATATCAATAAAAATATT
The DNA here is from genome assembly GCA_033576535.1 of Allobates femoralis. NCBI lineage: Eukaryota > Metazoa > Chordata > Amphibia > Anura > Aromobatidae > Allobates > Allobates femoralis. The sequence goes on along the minus strand of JARQOC010000001.1, from coordinate 387,800,073 downwards.
CAAATTATTAAAATTGAGTTATTGACACATACCCATCTATATTAGCAATTTTATTCTGAGTCAATTTTATTTTATCTTAATCATGTTATACTCAATTGTTCTTTTGATTTATTGCACAAAAATGCAACAATAGAAACATACCACCAATAAGTTAGTAAAAATACCAGAGATCGCTTTGAAGATTGAGACCTTTGGGACTGCAGGAATCTAATTCAAATATCCAATATAGTTCCCTATTATGGACCAGCCTCTCCCAGTTCCCGCCCCCTTTTGGGCAAAGTACCCTTTCTATGCCTTTCACTGATAGTGATGACAAATTTCCACCATGTTCATCTCTGAAATGCCGTGAAAGACCCAACAGTCCAGTGCAGTGATGGCGAACCTTTCTGAGGCCGAGTGCCCAAACTGCAACCTAAAACAAAATTATTTATGGCGAAGTGCCAACACGATCATATAACTTAAATTACAGCAGTGGTAATCACAAGCGCTGCACAGGGGGGAGAGCCAGCAGATGCCAACTCTCTTCCCTGTACAGGGCTTGTAGTCCTGAAACATTGATGATCAATTCAATTATTTTAACAATTAATTGATTTTAAACTTACCTTTGCAGTCTTCTCTTCTCTTCAGCAGTGGTCAGACAGCTCATGTGTACTGCACATTGAAGCTGAGCCGCTGCCACTGCCCTTTCTAGAAACAGCAGGTGGATTGATCTGTATGAAAAAAATGCAGAATATTAGACAGATAGGAGATAGATTTTATCATGGAATACAAGCAGATTTCATACTGAAATCGTGGTCCTCATCTTGTAGTAATATCTCCATCATGACCCTCTCCTTGCAGTAATGTGTCCCATCCTGACCCTCTCCTTGTAGCTATGTGCTCCATCCTGACTCTCTCCGTGTAGTAATGTTTCCCATCCTGACCTTCCCATTGTAGTTATGTGCTCCATCTTGTCCTTCCCCTTCTAGCTATGTGCTCCATCCTGACCCTCTCCTTCTAGTTACGGGCTCCATCCAGATCCTCTCCTTGTAGTAATGTGCTCCATCCTGACCCTCTCCTTGTAGTAATGTGCTCCATCCTGACCCTCTCCTTGTAGTAATGTGCTCCATCCCGACCCTCTCCTTGTAGTAATGTGCTCCATTCTGATCGTCTCCTTCTAGTAATGTGTCCTATCCTGACCCTCTCATTCTAGTAATGTGTCCCATCCTAACCCTCTCCTTGTAGTTATGTGCTCCATCCTGACCACCTCCTTCTAGCTATGTTCTCCATCCTGATCCTCTCCTTCTAGCGTTTTGCTACATTCTGATCCTCTCCTAGCTATATGTTCCATCCTGACCCTCTCCTTGCAGTTGTGCTCCATCCTAACCCCCTTCTTGTAATAATGTCTTCATCCTTATCCCCTTGTAGAATGCCCCATCCTTGTCCCCTTCGGGAATGTCCCATCCTTGTCCCCTTGTGGTAATGTCCCTATCCTGCCCCATCATGTAGTAATGCCCCATCCTGTTGTAATGCCCTATCCTTGTCCTCTTGCAGCAATATTCCCCATCCTGCAGTAATGCCCTATCCTTCTCCCCTTGTAGTAATATGCCCCATCCGTGTCCCCTTGAAGTAATATGCCCCATCCTGCAGTAATGTGTCTCATCCTTGTCCCCATGTAGTAATATGCCCCATCCAGCAGTAATGTGCTCCATCCTTGTCCCTTGGTATTATTGCACCACCATTGTCCCCATCACATAGTAATATGCCCCAACTTGCCCCCTGGTAGTATTGCCCTATTCTTGCCTCCATTACATAGTAATCTGCCCCATCCTTGTCCCCATCACACAATAATATGCCCCATCCTGCCATCACATAACAATATGCCCCATCCTGCCCCTGTTAGTATTGCCCCATCCTGCCCCATCACATAACAATATGCCCCATCCTGCCCCATGACATAATAATATGCCCCATCCTGCCCCCTATTAGTATTGCCCACATCCATCCATCATCCTTAGTATTGCCCATCCATCTCTCTCGTATTGCCCCATCCATCCATCCATCCATCTATCTCTAGTATTGCCCCATCCATCCATCCATCCATCTCCTCCTCTTAGTATTGCCCCATCCATCCATCCATCCATCCTCTTAGTATTCCCCATCATCCATCCTCTCAGGTTTCCCCATCCTCCTCCCTTGTAGCCTCTCTCCTTATTATCCCCATCATCCTCCTCCTCCAGGTATTGCCCTCATCCTCCTCCTCCAGGTATTGCCCCATCATCCTCCTCCTTGTATGGCCCCATCCTCTCCTCCTCCTAGTATTGCCCCATCATCTCCTCCTAGTTTTGCCCCATCATCCTCCTCCTTGTATTGCCCCATCATCCTCCTCCTCCTAGTTTTGCCCCATCATCCTCCTCCTCCTAGTATTGCCCCATCATCCCTCCTCCTTGTATGGCCCCATCCTCCTCCTCCTCCTTGTATGGCCCCATCCTCCTTCTCCTCCTAGTATTGCCCCATCATCCTCCTCCTCATAGTATTGCCCCATCCTCCTCCTCCTCCATTAGTATTGCCCCATCCTCCCTCCTCCTCATAGTATTGCCCCATCCTCCTCCTCCTCATAGTATTGCCCCATCCTCCTCCTCCTCATAGTATTGCCCCATCCTCCTCCTCCTCATAGTATTGCCCCATCCTCCTCCTCCTCATAGTATTGCCCCATCCTCCTCCTCCTCATAGTATTGCCCCATCCTCCTCCTCCTCATAGTATTGCCCCATCCTCCTCCTCCTCCTCATAGTATTGCCCCATCCTCCTCCTCCTCATAGTATTGCCCCATCCTCCTCCTCCTCCTAGTATTGCCCCATCCTCCTCATAGTATTGCCCCATCCTCCTCCTCCTCATAGTATTGCCCCATCTTCCTCCTCCTTGTATGGCCCCATCCTGGCTGCTGGTGAAAAAAAAAAAAACTTTCATACTCACCTTTCTTCACCGCTGCTGCAGCTTGCATCCTGTCTCCAGCACTGAGGGCGGTCACATGATGCTGGACGCGTCACGTTACCGCTGTCACATGACGCTGGCCGGGAGGGCGGGCTTAGAAGTGTCTGAGAGAGGAGAAATGTCTCCTCTGCTCAGATACAGCTTAGATCTGCCGGCGGCGCGGGCACGCCGGCAGATCAAACCGGCAGTGTGGTGGTGAGGCTGCGTGCCAGCGGAGGCGGCTCTGCGTGCCACCGCTGGCACGCGTGCCATAGGTTCGCCATCACTGGTCCAGTGCTTAGTGCATTAGAAGTCGCACTAGCAGCTGATATATGTTTGTCTAAACATTTTATTACGGTACGTGTTGTGCATCCTACATAATTTTTTGCACACCACGCATGTGGCTAAATATATCCCATGCGTGGTATTGCAATCGATATACATCTGTATGCGAAACTTCCTATCAGAATCACCACTGCAAAAGGAATCACTCACATTCATATATTTGCAAAGATTGCACCTGTTTCCCCCACATCTATAGGAGCCTTTGTATGCAGCCAATTCTGTTTTTTAGGGAGTTCGCTTCAAAAAATACTTGGTGAAATTAGGCTGGCAATGTCCTTTGATTTTCTAGCTACAGATCTCCAGCCTTCTGATAAAAGTTTGCGCAGGGACTCATCTTGATATAGGACTGGCATGTTTTTGTTCAACACTTTTTTTAATTTGTGCAAAGTCGCAACTTTATATGCAGTTACAAAAGTCGGTAAATGAACATTTCGAGGGGTAGAAATGGTATTGTTACTGATCACATCTTTTAATTTGTTGAAATTTATACGTGGTTTTCTCCCACCCAAAGAATTACATGTAATTTTATTTTCACATACAAGAGAATTTCTGCTTCTATTTTTGGTGATTGTGCTTTTTTAGTGCCCATGATTTATATCCTCTCTTGCGTAATCTGAATTCTATATTATCAGCCTCCTTGTTGTAGTCCATTGATCAGAACAATTCCTTCTTGCACGTATAAATTCTCCCAAAGGGAGGTTTTTTATTACGTGCCCTGGATGGCAACTATCTGCTCTTAATATAGAATTCCCACTAATGGGATTCCTATACCATTTAGAACTTATTTTTCCTGTGCTGTGTCCAGTTAATATCAGATCCAAAATTGGGCACTGTTACCATGAACTTCCATTGTGAATGATAGGTTGAAATCATTATTCTGAAAATATTACAACAGGGAGAGGGGTAGGTGTGGGAGATACACCAGATGACTGGGTCCAAATTAGGACCATGCAAATGGAGTCCGTAGAGCCTCGATTAAGAGTCTCAAACACGGGACTAGCCAGATATCCCTCCAGGGAAGCACCTAGCCCTTGGGTGGGATCCTTGCAGAGACCACCATAACCACCATATTAAGTGGCCTTTTTAGTCAATATCCCACTCAGTTACGAGTTAAGGATATGATAAGGGAATTAACAGAGCCAGGTATCCATCCACAGACAGCTGTTTTGGGGAATTACCCCTGATCAGTGTGGAGTAGGATTCTGGCTAGGTGGGAGCAATGCCTGGTAGACCAACATCACAAAGCACTCACTGATCTCAGGGAGACCAGTCAAGGAAACCACTGCAGGCAGCCGGCTAAAGCGCTCAAGCACAGAGAAATCCATGATGCATTGCTCCCACCTAGCCAGAATCCTCTGGAGAGGAGAAAGTCTAGTAAGGGGGAGGCCACTTAATAGAGAATTGCAGTAGTCAAAGCGGGAATGGATTAGGGCCACGGTGAAGGTTTTTGTTGTTTCCATGGTAAGAAAGGGGCAGACTCTAGAGATATTCTTCAGGTGTAAGCGACAGTAGTGGATGAGAGATTGTGTGTGGGAGGAGAAGGAGAGATTGGTGTCAAACATAACACCCAGACAGCGAGCCTGCAGCCTAGGCGTTACCGTGGTGCCGCAAATTATTCTTTAGAATCCGCCTTTAGTGGGCCACCAGGTGTAGTTGCGACGTTTCAGGATCAATCTCCCTTTTTCTAGCAGCTAGTCATGGCTTAGGCAAGATTATTTATACACTCCATTTACATGAGCATTTGTTTATACAATCTAATATATAATTGCCCAAACGCACTTCCGTAAGTTTCGGCACTACTTCTGTCGTCGTGTCCGTGGGCGCGGCGCCCACGCGAGCCGTTGCAGGGGCACGAGCAATGGCCGCGCAGCGGCCATTGCGAGTCTCCCGCCCCGGCGACGACCGACGAGAGCCGAGCGCCGTGGCCGAAAATAGAACCAAGGGCCCGGCCATGCACAGCTCTAAAGATCGCTATGTATCTCAATGGGAAGTGAGGCGCTATGCTCATTGGTTGGCGCCAGCACGCAGCGACCAATGAGCATAGCGCCTCACTTACAGCGGTAAATTTGAAACTCAAAGTCCTCCATTATATTTCAATGGGAAGTGAGGCGCTATTCTCATTGGTCGCTGTGTGCTGGCGCCGACCAATGAGAATAGCGCCTCACTTACAGCGGTAAATTTGAAACTCAAAGTCATCCATTATATTTCAATGGGAAGTGAGGCGCTATTCTCATTGGTCGCTGTGTGCTGGCGCCGACCAATGAGAATAGCGCCTCACGTACAGCGCTAAATTTGAAACTCAAAGTCCTCCATGTATCTCAATGGGAAGTGAGGCACTATTCTCATTGGTCGCTGTGTGCTGGCGCCGACCAATGAGCTTCGTGCCTCACTTCCTATGGAGATACATGGAGGACTTTGAGTTTCAAATTTAGCGCTGTAAGTGAGGCGCTATTCTCATTGGTTGGCGCCAGCACACAGCGACCAATGAGAATAGCGCCTCACTTCCCATTGAAATACATGGAGGACTTTGAGTTTCAAATTTAGCGCTGTAAGTGAGGCGCTATTCTCATTGGTCGGCGCCAGCACACAGCGACCAATGAGAATAGCGCCTCACTTCCCATTAGATACATGGAGGACTTTGAGTTTCAAATTTAGCGCTGTAAGTGAGGCGCTATTCTCATTGGTCGGCGCCAGCACACAGCGACCAATGAAAATAGCACCTCACTTCCCATTGAGATACATGGAGGACTTTGAGTTTCAAATTTACTCAAAGTCAAACTCAAAGTCCTCCATGTATCTCAATGGCCAGTAAGGCGCTTCTCTCATTGTACTCATGACAGTAGCAACATTAACCCCTTACATTCCGTTTTATCTGTAATTTCTATAACCCAGTGTGTAGTTGTACTGCCACTGCGAAGTTAACCCCTTATATACCATTTCTGCCTTAACTCCATTCTTTATTACTCTTATACTACTGCCAGTAGGAACATTAACCCCTTATATTCCATTATTGTTGTTATTTCTATTACACAGTGTATAGTTGTAATGACACTGCGAAATTAACCCATTATATACCAGTTCAGTATTAACTGCATATTTGGTAGTGTTTATAACTACTGCCACTGGTACATTAACCCCTTGAACACCATTTTGGATATAATTTACAGGGCTGTGTCTGTTGTGGGAGTGCCTGTGGGACATTAACTCCTTCAATAACATTTTTGATATCATTATAAGTTCCTATTCTGCTATAGTCCTGTTAGTCAGACATTAACTCTTTCTACACCTCCACTATATTGCTACCCTCACAGTTCTGCCTACATCGCCTACTTAGTCATATATCTGGTGTTTAAGTCTATTATTTAAAACTTAAAAAAATTATATACAGATTCTAGACTCCCGATTCTTTAGAATCGGGCTCACAGCTAGTTACTTATAAATAACATAAATTTTATTTTACACATATGTATATAGTGCCCTATGATTTTATACAATGTTAGAACTATGTCTTTTATACCTTTTATTTGTTAAATCTCCATTATATTATCTTTTCCTTTATATATTCACCTTCATATTATTAATAGAGGATAATCTCGTGTATCTGCTGCAGGTGCTAGTAATGAGACTGTATTATAACGCAACAGTGATCAAAGCTTTACCTATTTACATCAGCCGCCATTCTCCTCGTGTGTGCTCTCAGTGATCTCGCGTGCATGCGCGGTGTACACTGTTTGCAGCCTTTGCTATAGGATTGAAGGGTATCCGCCCAGCGCCATCTTTTGACTCTGGTGCATGCGCAGACTATATTTTGAAGTCTGCGACACGTGCAGTGTTCTCTATTGCTATAGGGCTACAGGATAGCCGCCCAGCGCCATCTTTTGACTCCGGTGCATGCTCAGACTGTATTTAGAAGTCCGCAGCCATATTATTACTGTCTTTTATCCAGTGTTTACTTAACTATTTAAAATGCCTATTTGCAATAAATTAACATTATTAAAAGTGCTTATAGTACTATGGCTTCTTTTAGGATATAACCTCTAGTTCTCCAGTGATATATTAAAGCTTTTTTATTTATATTTTTTATTTATATGCACATGTACACCCTCATTTCTATCTTTATATTGGTGGTATACATTCATATGTTGACCTTTCATACTTTATTATTGTACCCTTCACCTAGGGGTCACTTGCTGGGGTGTTTTACAACACTTCTAACAAGGTCACATATCAGCAGTATAAGGAAAACAGCCACAAAACTGCCATCCTTTCCCACTAGTCTTAGGATCAACAGGGTTACTTCCATTATTTCAGATCCATATATCGCATTCATTCCACCACCTTAGAATTGAATACTACAATTTTGTTATGCTTAAAGGCTTTACTGTTTTTCATATATAGTCATATCAACCTTACATCCATATAGTTAATAAAGTGCTATAGTGAACTATATTTGTTATTCATATTTATATAAAGTGCTAAATATCATAAAAATTAAATGTGTGTGTATATATATATATATATATATATATATATGTGTGTGTGTATATTTTTTTATAAATATAAAGTGCATTATCTAAAGTGCTTAAAAAATTAGCTTTTATATTAAGGTATTACGACGACGGTATGGATGTATTAGGTGTATTAGTTGCTTCTGATGGCCATTATCACTTTTCCACTGCAGCTTTTCACCTTTATATTATCCCGTTATCTATAAAGTACAAACAAGAAGGAAGACACATAAAAACCCAAATTTACATTAATATTTTAATCAAAGACATCCACAATAAAAGTGTTAAAAGTGATTAAAATCTTGTTGATACCCCTTTTGTGACTAGTGATTAGTGATATTATACTGAACTACATCCAATTTGCTTCTCCTAGAGTTACAACAGGCTGATTTTTCTATATCTATTTCAATTTTTATATCCATTTTACAACATCTTACATCATCATAACGCTATGTTCAATCTGTAGTCAACATTCATACCAGTGGGTTTTAAAGTGTTCAATCTATGGATCAACTCCAGTACTTTTGTCTTTAGCATCTTCATCCTATCTTCTCCATGTCTAATTGGGGGGACTGTATCCATCAGCCTAAATTTTAAGTCTCTTTCAGAATGTTTTTTGTCCGTGAAGTGTTTTGGGATCGGGAGATCACTTCTCTTTTTTCTTATAGTGTATCGATGTTGATTTAACCTAGTCTTGAACTCTAATGTAGTCTCTCCTACATATTTTAGGCCACAAGGGCATTCTAACAAATAGATGACATAGTCGCTGGTACATGTTAAGAAATGTCCTATTTTGTATTCTACCCCTTGATGGAAGAAATTTGCTCCTTTCTGCATATACGAGCAATTTACACATGAAATACAAGGGTAACATCCCAATCTAGTGCCAGAAGTTAATGTGGTTTGTCGGCTGGTTTTTATCGGGCCAAAATCTGAGTGTACTAACCTATCTTTTAGGTTTTTGTTTTTTCTATATGCCATCAAAGGCTTATATTAGAACTCTTCGATTTCCGGTAGACAATTACTCAGTATTTGCCAATGTTTTTTTTACAATCTTTAATATCTCTGGTGCCTCCTCATTATATTACCTGTCTCTTTTTGATGTTTTGTTACTCCTTTGTTATAAAATATCCTATCTTTGTGTTCTTTTAACAGTTTACTAGGATATCCCCATTTGATAAATCTGTCTAACAGCTCACTGGTCTTCATTTCCAGTTCTCCTTCTTCACTGACGATCCTTTTCACTCTCTGAATCTGTCCTAGCGGGATCGCTTTTTTTAGGGCTTGTGGATGGTGACTATTGTAATGGAGGAGCTTGTTTTAATCTGTTTGTTTTACATACAATGAAGTATTAAATTTGTTCTTATCCAATCTTACCAGTACATCCAAGAATTGAATTTCCTTCTCTGAATGTACCTTAGTAAACTTTATCATTCCATCTATTGTGTTAAGAAATAAAAAAAAAATCTTCTAGTTCTTTTTCTGTGCCCTTCCATAGTATAAACGTGTCATCTACGTATCTCCACCACTTCACCACATTGGTGAAGTGGTGGGATACATAGAGATGTTCTTCTTCCAGAACCGTCTTGACTGTGTTAGCGTACGCACACACCATTTTGGCGCCCTTTGCGGTCCCGACTATATGCAAGAAAAACGTATTCCCCAAAAGAAAATAATTTTGTTTTAATACTATCTTCAGGAAGTCAATAATAAATTGTTTAGTTGGCTCAATATATGCTGTGTCCTTCAATTTCTTTGCAACTGCTCCAATGCCTCTTTCATGATTTATAGAAGTGTAAAGAGACACTACATCAAATGAAACCGGAATTAATCCTTCTTCTACACTTATTTCTCCCAATTTTGTCAAAAAATCGTTAGTGTCCTGTATATAGGATTTTGCTGAAGTGGCGAATGGGCTCATTATTTTATCTAAAAATGCCCCTATATTACTAAACACAGATCCTATCCCTGCCTCTATGGGTCTTCTGGGGGGATTTACCAGGAAGTCCCACAGGGTCCTCATCTATGATCACTCCCAATTCTGCCTCTCCTAACAACTTTGATATATTTATTTGTATATCGTGCTTTGGGTCTTGGTTTAATTTCCTCATCACTTTTCCTACATATGATTGCTTGCCCATGATATATATAAAAGAAAAATACAATGAAGTAAATAAAGGAAAAGGATGCATATAAAAAAAAGAGAGACCGGAGTTCCCGCAAGAACATGATGTCACCACAGGTCCTATTATCAATAGGACCTTGCCGGAAAGCTTAAAATAGATATTTTTATGATTCGGACCCTTTCTTTAAGTAAAAGAAAGGGTCCGAATCATAAAAATATCTATTTTAAGCTTTCCGGCAAGGTCCTGTGCTTCCAGGACCTGTGGTGACGTCATGTTCTCGCGGAACTCCGGTCATGTGACCGGAGTTCGCGCGAGAACATGACGTCACCACAGGTCCTAGAAGCCACAGGACCTTGCCGGAGGCTTCGGTGGACCGTGGACAGGTGAGCATAGATTATTTTTTTTATTTTTAACACTTTCTTTCTTTTAGGGAATGTTTATTTTGGCTCAAATTGCGGCAGATGCGGTTTTCTGACCGCATCTGCCGCATTTTCGAACCAAAATCGAACATGTTCGAAATTCGCCGAATTGGAACCAAATTGTTCGAATTCGGCGAATGACTCGAATAGTGCCAAAATCAACTCGAATTTGAGATTGGCGAACTATTCGAGTCGAACATCGCTCATCTCTATTCTTAATCATAGTGTTACCCACACACAAAGAAATCAAAGTCATAAAGGCACAAATATAGTAGTGATTCAAAAACACATGTGGGCAAGGAAAGCAGCATCTTCAACACATTTCAGTTAACCCTTATATTTGTCCATACATTTCAGTATGTGTATAGGAAAAACAAACCACCCGGAGATAAGAGGGTTAATATATCAGGGAGAAATCATTCTTTAAATTCAAACCTTCTGGTTTGCGGGTTTTAAGATTTAGAATCCAATAAACCTCTTTATGATGTAAAAGTTGTTTTCTTATCACCACCCTTTTGGTAAATTTTTTTTTATCTATTCCAGTGACTCGCAAACCAGAAATATCGTCATTATGTTTGCTAAGGAAATGTTGGGAAGAACCTGCCTAACTTCGGGTGGTGTGATTTTGTACATCATAGATATGTTCTGATATGCGTCTTTGCAAAGTCCTTGTAGTGCAGCCTACATAATTGAGGTTGCATATAGTACAATGTGTCATATAGATTACAAACATGCTGCTGCAATTAATAACGTTTTTTGCATATCAGAGGTGTCAAATGTTTTTTGTTATTCAACATGTATAGGCATAAGTTGCAGTTCTTTTGACCACATTTATATGATCATCTAGAGCTGAGCCAGTTCTGTGGATTTCTGTTAATATTATGTTTATTAGTGTGGTCACTAGGGGACAGCAGGTTACGTAGGGTTAAACCTTTTTTCGGGACAAAAAACACAACCACCCTTCAAAATTTTCTTCAGAACCTCATCTATATGTAACACTGGTAAATACTTTTTAATGATGCCCACGATGGCATTATACTGATCGCTAAACCCTGTTGAAAAGACTACTTTTGAGGCTATGTCATGGTTTTTACCTTCATGTTTATTTTGATCCAAATATTCAGCTCTGGATTTAGAACTAGCAATTTGTTTAGCCCTATTTAAAAGAGATTGCTTGTATCCACGATTTTGTAATCGTTTGTCAATGATAGCACTTTGACTCCAATAGTTTTTTCATTTGAGCAACATCTCCTTGCTCTGATATACTCTCCTGCCGGGATATTCCTTATGACATGATTTGGATGGTTGCTGGTAGCATACAGTAAGGAATTGCCGGAGGTGGGCTTTCTGAACATATCAGAGTCAATGTTCTCACCATCAGGAATACTTAAATCAATATCCAGAAATATAATATGGCTAGAGTGATAAAAAGCAGTAAAAATAATGTTGAAGGGCTTATTATTGATGTAATCTACAAATGAGCAAATGTTCTCTGTGGGACCGGTCCAAATTATAAGGATATCGTCGATAAAAAGCTCACCCAAAAAGGCAAGACAAAACTTGTGTCAGGGTGGAGGGGACATGGCATCTATATACAGTCAGCATAGCACTATAAATCTAATGAATTGAGTTATTTATATATGACCTGTTCAATATACAACTGTAATTACTTACTATTTTAGCCTAAGGTTGAGAGCAAGTTCCCAGACCTTGTCTTAGCCCACTCACTCTGCCAGATCAGAATATCCCACACACTACACTGATGAGGGGCAGGTACCCCGAAACGCAGCGTCTGTAGTTTGGGGTTCTGATCTGGCACAAATCCCTTAGTTATATTAAAAGCTTGTAGGAAAGCGATTATGACTTTGAGGAAGCTGCTTAAATGTGGCACGGGAGTTTCTCAACTTCCTTAGTGAAGTGCAAATTTGCATATATGCATATATCTGAGAGGAGGGAAGTGGCTTACAATCTCCTCACCTACTTCGCTCTCTCCATAAGGTTGAGAGCAAGTTCCCAGACCCTATTTTAGCCTATACATTTCTGATTAAAGGTCCTAATGAATACTAAAGGCCCAGTTACACACACAGATAATTGTGCAGAGATTGTTTGCAGATCTCTGGTTGCAGTGAAATCATGGACACATTGTTCCATTTTGTGGCTGTGTACAATGGAGCAATGTGTCCATGATTTCACTGCAACCAGAGATCTGTGACCAATATCTGCACAATTATCTGTGTGTGTGACTGGGCCTTTACTATATACTTTCCCTATATCCCTTTGTTTTTCTTTAACAATCAATGGCTTTTTAAATAGCATAGTGGTATTTTCAGTAGTTGTCTTTGGGCTATGATGTTATAGCAGATATCTACTGATACACTACAAATACAATATACCGGTATATAAATTTTACTAACTAAATTATTAATTCAATTATTTAATTAATATCTTCAACTTTGTGTCTTTTATATCAGGCATATTTAACATACATGAATTCTGACTAATTTAATGTATTTATTCATACATTTATTATAACCACTGCTGCTTTGTTAATTTTTCTTCATCCCTGTCTATTGGAGACACCTATTTCTGATGTTTTGAATTGTGACGTCTCTAATACATCATGGCCATATGCATAGGATATGGTACCATCACTTCCACTGATAAGTGATGTTTTTCACCCCCTGGGGAATGTAGGGTAAGCTCAGGCATAGGGGGGTGAGAGAGGGTGATCCACGCAATCTCTGGCAAGGCATCTTACAACCCTGACAGACTGGTGGATCCCTTTCACTACCTCCAGCGAAACTGAGCGTTGCCAACCTGGTAGAGCTGCTACCAGTTCCTCCTCCGATAAAAACCTGGTTAATTCGGTTCTATAGTGCCAGACGCCAGCCTGCAGTAGCGTGTAATGTTGAACTAAGACATGTCAATTTGTGGATCGAGATAAAAGAGCAGCCCAGCATTAAGTTTTGTATTTACCCTTCCTAACGGTATTCCCGAGCCTGAATCGGAGTTAACATTCACTGCCAGAAGCGGTAACCCCGAGTCAAGCTCGGGCTTACCCGCGGTCAAGGCAGATGCGGTGAAAAAACCACACTTGCTGCGATTGCCGCATAGCCGCCGCACTTGCGGCGCGGTTGCGGTAATCGCCATAGTAAGTATAGGGGGACTTGCGGCAGGTGCGGCAAGTGCGGTTTTGCACTTGCGGCAGGTGCGGCCGCGAAAAAAAAACGCACTTGCCGCACCTGCCGCAAGTGCAAAACCGCACTTGCCGCACCTGCCGCAAGTCCCCCTATACTTACTATGGCGATTACTGCAACCGCGCCGCAGGTGCGGCGGCTATGCGGCAATCGCGGCAAGTGCGGCAGATGCGGTTTTTTCACCGCATCTGCCGCGACCGCGGGTAAGCCCGAGCTTGACTCGGGGTTACCGCTTCTGGCAGTGAATGTTAACCCCGAGTCAGGCTCGGGAATACCGCTAGGAAGGCTAGAGTCTTCTTTGATCAGCTAATTACTAAGAATTGCAGGCCTACTGTACATAACACCAAATTTCCATGCCAAAAAATGGTACCGCTTTTAGCACAAAATTCCTGACAGAATCATACTGCCAGGGAGGTTAATCGCTTCAAGGGCACACTAGAGCAAGCATTATTTATACAATGGATATACTGATACGGTAGTCAGATATGCCAATACAGGTGGTAATACAAAAGATATAAACAGACATACATGTCAGTTACCCATTTCATTGTTGCTGGCCCACATGGGAGATAATATACACTTAGGGGTTTCTGGTTACTTCCAACGCATTACACAATGTGACCTTCCTGGCAGTAAAAAACTAAAAAATATGGTGTGGACCTTTAAATCAATCACTTGATCAAACCTCTGATGACATCATGTGGGGATTGTCTGTAGTTCTGAGCCATCCCGCTGAGAGTTATGAAAGCCCAGCTTTCCACATGCCTTCCATCTCACCATTTGTAATTGAAACAATTTGTTGGTGGATGGAGGCATCCTGTTTTACACTCCTACTCTGAATAGGATGACTTATAGGTGAATGTAGAGGTATCTTTCATATTCTTTATACCTCCCCCCTTTAAAGACATACAGGTGCATCTCATTGAAACAGAATATCATCAAAAAGTTCATTTTGTTCAGTAATTCAATACAAAAAGTGAAACTCATATTATATAGAGTCATAGAGTCATTACAAATAGAGTAATCTATTTTAAGTGTTTATTTCTGTAAATGTTGATAATTATGGCTTACAGTCAATAAAAACCCAAAGGTAATTATCTAAAAAAATTAAAGTAGGGAGGATGAAGGGTTAAAAACCATGCTGCTGTATTGCACGAGACATCAAAGGGTGAATATAATATTGATTTATTAGTCAACGTGTTTCAGGACTCCTTGAAATGTGCTAAAACATAGCAATATGATTTTGAGTTATCCTGAGAAAGGAGCCAGGGAGCCCTGAAATGCGTTGACTAATAAATTAATATTATATTCACCCTTTGATGTCTTTGATGTCTCGTGGTTTTTTACCCTTCATCCTCCCTACTCTGTATGCCCCATGCTGGAGACTGCAGCAGCTGTGAAATGTTTTTATAGTGGTTGTGACTCTCACAACCACACAAGGTGAGCCTCTGATACCTATTTAGGTATTTTATCTTTCAGACCCTTCATGCTCCCTACTTTAGTTTTCTGAGGTAATGACCTTTGGGTTTTAATTGCCTGTAAGCCATAATCATCATCATTAACAGAAATAAACACTTGAAATAGATCACCCTGTTTGTAATGACTATATAATATATACGTTTCACTTTATGTATTAAATAACTGAAATAAATTAATTTTTTGATGATATTCTAATTCATTGAGATGCACCTGTATCTAAGGCTTTATGAATTTTTCACAACAATAATTTTTACACTTTTTATCATTGAATATTTTAAATTATACCCTAATAATCATGTTTTGATTTGAGTACTGTATCTAGTTTCATTTTTTCTGAGTAGATTTTATTCTCAGATTTTGTTGATGTACCTATTCTTGGGGCTTAGTGTGGAGCCCACTGGGACTGGGGTATCACGGGGGAGATCACGGCGGTCCTTGGTCCGGACCGTGTCCCGAGCACACAAATAATGGGGGTTATTTACAGGGGAGTTTGTCGTGGCGCCACCCACGGGTTATGGTCAGTGTGGGGACCACTGCTGCTGCAGAACCTCCGGGGATGATGTTTGGGCAGCTGTTGATGTAACGGCTCTCCACGGGCAGAGCCTGGTTCCCCGGGGCAGTCATGATAACAGTCTATGATGGATGCTGAATAGGGGTAGTGGTGGAGATAATAGCTGCTTGTGAGGGAACGTAGGGTTTGAGCAAAGGATCACACAGACTCACGGTTTGGTAGTTTTCCACGTCTTTACTGCAGTTGTTGGTAAGCAGAGCACTGTCCACGGAGTCTGTACCGGGGCCGGGTTATTCCCACCCTGATCGGATCCTTGGCTTCCCACTCCTGCGTTGTGTGTATGGCCCTGCTGTCGCTTTAGCTAGGCTGCCAGCCCTGTCTCTCCTCACAGGTACCCCCTTGCTAGGCAACTTGAGTCTTGTCCGTGTATTTCTGACCCCGCCGTGTTGCTTCACTGAGGTACAGTGTAGATCTATAACCTCCACTAGTCCGGTGTTTACTGTGCTGCTTGTGTCAGTCACAGTTTCGGATTCGGTATCCGTTTTTTGCGCTCCTCCGGGGCGAGTTATGAGGTAACTCAATCTCCCAGACGTGTTCTCCTGTTTCTATTGACTCCTCTTTTCAGACCCTGGCTAGGCCTGGAATTGAGTAGCAGACTGTGGAGAAGCCTGAGGCAGCCTCTTTACACCACAGTCTCTCTTCCTCAGTTCTCCCAGGAACTGAACTACTTCCTCTCTACACCAGAATATATAGGGGAGCTGCTTTAGCTCCCCCTTCTGGCCTAGAGGCGCTAGTGCAGTGTTCAGTGTTGTGTGGGTGGTGTTGTTACTGTGGCACATTAACCCCTGGGGTGCCACATTAGTAGCAGGGGAGTGCATTTTCTCCTGTTAAACAAATCATGTGGGACACCTTTTCATATCTGATATTCATTTTATTTTGTTTAAGAGTGAAAAATTGTGTTCCCTTGAGTGAACATGCACCCACTAACCTACATTTCTTATTATAAGGATTTACTGCATAGCTTTCTTTCACTATAATTCACCTTCCAATTTGGACATTGCATATCTTATTAGCTAAAGCAGGGGTCTCAAACTCGGCTGGGTTGGTGGGCTGCACATAGAATTTTTTTTTATCAGGGGGCCGCATTGCTTGTAGGAATAAGTGACATTTTTAGTAATACCAGAATTTTTTGCTCAATGTAGTACTGTCCAAATCCTTAACCCCTTCTAGTAGTAATGTCCCCATCTTGGTCCCTTTCTTGTTGTTATGTCCCCATCCTAGTCCCCCTCTTGTACTAATAGCCCCATCCTGATCCCCTTCTGTAGTAATGTCCACATCATGATCCCCTTTTGCAGTGATGTCCCCATCCTGGCCCCCATAGCGTAGTAATTTCCCCCATGCTGATCCCCTTTTGTAGTGATGTCCACATCCTGGCCCCCATAGTGTAGTAATGTCCACTACAAAAGGGGATCAGCATGGGGATGTCCACATCCTGGCCCCCATAGTGTAGTAATGTGGGGGACATTACTACACTATGGGGGCCAGGATGTGGACATCCCCATACTGATCCCCTTTTGTAGTTAATGTCCACATCCTGGCCCCCATGCTGGACCCCTTTTGTACTGATGTCTCCAACCTGGTCTACCTTCTTTTTACACACACACACACACACACACACACACACACACACACATACACACACACACGTTCTCAGACACACACACACACACACACTCTCTGACACTGACGCTCTCTGACACTCACGCTCTCTGATACTCACGCTCTGACACTCACACACACTGTGACACACACACATGTCCCCTATTGCTGGCAAACGTCCCTCTGAGCTGGCACACGTCCCCCATGGCTCGCACGCATCCCCCATGGCTGGCACACGTCCCCCATGGTTGGCACACTTCCTCTTGTGCTGGCACACGTCCCCTATTGATGGCACTCATCCCCCATGGCTGGCACACTTTCCCCATGGCTGGCACACGTCCCCCATGGCTGGCATATGTCCGCTGTGGCTAGCACACGTCCCCTGTGGCTGGCACATGTTCCTTATGGCTGGCACACATCCCCTATGGCTGACACATGTCCCCTTTTGCTGGTACACATCCCACGTGGCTGGCACACATCCTCTCTGACTGGCACATGTCCCCTGTGGCTTGCACATGTCCCCTGTGGCAGGCACATGTCCCCATGGCTGCCACACGTTCCCCATGGCTGGCACACAACCCCTTTTGCTGGTACATGTCTCCTGTGGCTGGCACATGTCCCCTATGACTGGCACACGTCCCCTGTGGCTGGCACACATCCCCTGTGGCTTGCACATGTCCCCTGTGACTGGCACACATCCCCTGTGGCTTGCACACATCCCCTGTGGCTTGCACATGTCCCCCATGGCTGGCACACATCCCCTGTGGCTGGCACACGCCCCCCTGGCTGGCACACGTCCCCCATGGCTGGCACACATCCCCCAAGACTGGCACACATCCCCTGTGGCTGGCACACATCCCATGTGGCTGGCACTTATCCCCTGATCCATTCAAATGGAAAGGGGGAAGGGAAAGGCCGCTCCTCCGCCCATTAACCTCCTGGATTCCTGCACCTGGTGTGGCAGCTTTGGCAACTGCTCAGGAAACAATGTGAAGTAGAAAACACCGGTGCTTGTCTTCTTGAATTTCTCTTTATTATTTTTTGAAAATTATAAAATCATTCAGCGTGCTAGCGCCCAGCTAGCATGCTGAATGATTTTATAATTTTCAAAAAATAATAAAGAGAAATTCAAGAAGACAAGCACTGGTGTTTTCTACTTCACACATCCCCTGTGGCTTTCACATGTCCCCTGTGGTTGGCACACATCCCCTGTGGCTTGCACACATCCCCTGTGGCTTCCACATGTCCCCCTGGCTGGCACACGTCCCCCATGGCTGGCACACATCCCCCATGACTGGCACACATCCCCTGTGGCTGGCACATCCCCTGTGGCTGGCACACGTCCCCTGTGGCTGGCACACGTCCCCTGTGGCTGGCACACGTCCCCTGTGGCTGGCACATGCCTGTGCTGCACAATCCCCGTGGCTGGCACACATCCCCCGTGGCTGGCACACATCCCCCGTGACTGGCACACGTCCCCCATGCTGGCACAGTCCCATGGCTGGCACACGTCCCCCATGGCTGGCACACGTTCCCCATGGCTGGCACACATCCCTTGTGGCTTGCACATGTCCTCCATGGCTGGCACACATCCCCCATCGCTGGCACACGTCCCCCATGGCTGGCACACGTCCCCTATAGCTGGCACACACTCCCCTGTGGCTTGCACACGTCCCCTGTGGCTGGCACACGTCCCCTGTGGCTGGCACACATCCCCATGGCTGGCACACATCCCCCATGGCTGGCACACGTCCCCCATGGCTGGCACACGTCCCCCATGGCTGACACACATCCCTTGTGGCTTGCACATGTCCTCCATGGCTGGCACACATCCCCCATCGCTGGCACACGTCCCCTGTGGCTTGCACATGTCCCCCATGGCTGGCACACGTTCCCTGTGGCTGGCACACGTCCCCTGTGGCTTGCACACGTCCCCTGTGGCTGGCACACATCCCCCATGGCTGGCACACTCCCCCATGGCTGGCACACGTCCCCCATAGCTGGCACACATCCCCCATGGCTGGCACACGTCCCCCATGGCTGGCACACGTCCCCCATGGCTGGCACACATCCCTTGTGGCTTGCACATGTCCTCCATGGCTGGCACACATCCCCCATCGCTGGCACACGTCCCCTGTGGCTTGCACATGTCCCCCATGGCTGGCACACGTCCCCCGTAGCTGGCACACGTCCCCTGTGGCTTGCACACGTCCCCTGTGGCTTGCACATGTACCTCATGGCTGGCACACGTCCTCTGTGGCTTGCACATGTCCCCCATGGCTGGCACACGTCCCCCATGGCTGGCACACGTCCCCCATGCCTGGCACACATCCCCATGCCTGGCACACATCCCCTGTGGCTGGCACATGTCCCTCATGGCTGGCACATGTCCCTCATGGCTGGCACACGTTCCCCATGGCTGGCACACATCCCCTTTTGCTGGTACACGTCCCCTTTTGCTGGTACACATCCCCTGTGGCTGGCACACATCCCCTGTGGCTGGCACACATCCCCTGTGACTGGCACACGTCCCCTATGGCTGGCACACATCCCCTGTGGCTGGCACATGTCCCCCGTGGCTGGAACTCATCCTCTATGGCTGGCACTCGTCCCCTGTGGCTTGCACATGTCCCCCATGGCTGGCACACGTTCCCCATGGCTGGCACATGTCCCCTGTGGCTGGCACACGTCCCCTGTGGCTTCCACATGTCCCCTGTGGCTAGCACACACATTCCCCTGCCCTGGCTATGGCCTCCATGCTCTTTCTTCACCCTCCTCCGAGTCTCTCTCCTGCCGCTGTGCTCCTCCACTTCCTGCTTCTCAGTGCAGGTCATGTGATCAGCAGAGAAACATTATCTCTGCGTGCCCGATCACAGCAGCAGCAGGGAGAGCGGGGAGACAGCGGGAGATCAGCACTGGAGGAAGGTGAGTAAAGCTTTTTTATTTTACTCTGGGCAGCAGCATGGAGGCCATATGGAACACAGGGGGCATGTGCCATCACTGAGGGGGGCGCAGGCACATATAACATGCGCTGCTCCCCCAGCCCATCACCGCAGTGCGGTTTCAGCACCATGGTGATGGACAGCGGCAGTGCATATTATATGAGAGGGAGCAGGAGATCTCTCGCTCCCTCCTGCAGCCTCCCCCAGCCCCCGGACAGGCTTCAGAGCCCTATTACCTCCCCTGCAGTATAATCCAGTCTTCAGATTTTCCGGTACGCCGCCACATGATTCACTGTCCACGGTGTTGTGGGCCGCACTGAGAAGCCCCGGGGGCCGTATGCAGCCCGTGGGCCGCGTGTTTAAGACCCCTGAGCTAAAACCTTTATTACATATCGTATGGATATAAGTTGCATTGCATCCAAATTCATGGATATACAACCCACATACTATTAAATTATATACATGAATGCTTAGGAGATTGTTCCGCTTTTTCCTGCTGTGGCATGACTGTAAAGAACATTATGCAGAGTTTATGTACTGGAAAATTAGTGTTCATTCTTTTCTGCTTGATAATGAACAGAAAGATACAATTAGAGCAAATTTTAACTTGAATTATTTAAATGGTAACCAGTCCCACATAGACAGGATTATTTATTACTTTCAACCTTTGCAGATCCTAGACGATAGGTATGCCTATTTAAATTATAGTCAGACTCTTTTACCTCTACACAAGTAATCATTATGCTCCCCCACATCATTTGATCTTATACTGAGTGGCAGTCCTTCAGTCATTAGCCCTAGATTGCCGTTCTTCTCTAACATTTCCTCTCCAATGTTTGTTCTCCTTGTAGCTCTCCTCCACCACATTCAAACTCCTCTAATTGTAGAGCTACAGAATCCCTTGATTTAAGAGACCGTTCTTCACACTTTCCAAGTTGTTTCTATTTTTTCTGTTTCCAACACGTGTTAACTACTGGTATATAGGTCAGTCCACTAAACTGCCGCATGACCAATTCTACCCTACCTGCTCCTAGTGTCTCCTCACCCATCCCTTGTAGACTGTGAGCCCTCGTGGGCAGGGTCCTCTCTCCTCCTGTACTTATGTGTGCCGTGTATTATCAATAATTATTGTATTTGATTATGGATGCAATTTTTCACATGTAATAAAGTCTGATCTTCAGCACACGGAAACAAGAAATAGTGATTCATATGCAGCAAAGAAATCTTTTTTATTTATTATATGTCAGTCAAACAATAGACGTTTTGGCTTCTTTAACCTTTCTCAACGTTACTGACCTGTATAGAAAGCAAGCAAAAACAAGAACAAAGTGCATAATTATATGACTGTATATACATCATATAAACAATAACAAAACACACTGTATTCAGTTTCTAAATGTAAACATAAAATGCTTCAATATGTGCAGCACATTAATCAGGAAGTCAGACGGTGTCTGTATTGGTGCTGTGGAGTATTCAATATCTCCTGTATGGGATATTTACATGCACACATATGTATCACATATGTATCAATAACATATAACTCCATAGTCAACGTGACTAAAAGAAAGAATTATATGCGTACCTATGCATATCAAATAGGCTTTCGCTATTTCAACTTCATAGGACAGGTAATGGTTTCAATTAATGGCTGTCGCAAGACTTGTTGTGCTGTTGTGCTGTATGCTTATAGGAAATAATTGAGAGAAGGAAGGAAAAGAAAAAGAGAGAAAGGGCATGGTATATGTGATGGGACATAGAGTGTTAAAAAGACCTCAGAATATGCCATCCATATGTTAAACCCATTTACCTTACCAAAGAAGAGATTAACAGTATATAATGACAATACTGGTGTAGATGGTCGTTTTTAGGACCCAGGTTATAATGTTCCTTATCTATGGGTCAATAGCTTCCTGTTCCTTACCACATTCCCAACATGTAAGGATCTTTAGAATTGTATCTGATCAACAGACACGTACCCTGAGACATGAAGAAATGAGTCACAAATTCATTGCCAGATGCAATCTGTGACAAAATGGACTCCTTTAATATATAACATAGGATGATTTCTTATGTAGCCAGACAATTCTTTGTATTTTGTGCTCTACCTTGTGATAAGCACACATTGTTCCTACAAGTCTCGAAGATGCTTGGTGATGTTTACCATGTGTAATGTAATTATCTCACTTTGACATAGAAGGTCAGAGAACTTAATCATCCTAAAAGTCCATTGTATTACTATGTGTACTGCTAGATACTATGTAAACTATGTCATTGAGTCTCCTTTGCCAGCAATACAATGCAACTAGAGGTAGTTTATATACAGCTTGAGATCAAGCCAATGAGAGCACAGTCTTATTCCACCAATCGTGCAGTCCCCAATATCCTGCAATGAGGGCTCAGGGTATATAAGGAGGGCTGTTCATTTGACTAACAGACTTGATACAGGCCACTAATCTAGGATCTACAGATCCGATTGGCAGGCCATAACCCCAGGCCTAGGCACTTTGGTGCCGACCAAGGGGATCAGAACCTGGATAATACTACAAAGACTTCAGCATTGAATGTTCAGATTCAGCTGGGATATCAAAAGACTGCATAAGGAAGCAACACAGGTTGGGACAATCCAGTCACCTGGCTACAGACTTTGTTGAGCTAGTTCAGCTTCCTAAATCTGGCATTATTCCTTTCTTGGTGGGTGCCTGCCAAAAGCAAGGTGCTGCTGGTTTGGAGTATATAGCCCTGGAAGATCTGAGGCACAAATATTCTAAACCCTGGTGAGCCAGCGGAAGGATGAGAGTCTGTTACATGTTACATTGTGTGTTTTGCTGGTTATGTGTTATATGCTGTTAACTGTTTGGGGATCCAATAAAGCCTTAATATTGTGGTTCCCTCACCCTTTGTTGTCTGAGTAGTGTTCCGCCCATGGTTAAGGAGCTCGGGCGTTCAGTTTGCGATGAACCCTGGTTCATGCTGTCTTTCTAAAGGCGGCTGGGCCAGCGGACGAGACCACCCACTGACCCCCATGTCTCCACACTATCCACCAACTATATCCACAGTACGTACAGATAATCCCTCTAATGAGACCGTACGGGCCCATACATAACTTGTGTGAACACGTATCATCCTTTTTCTAATTGTTTTAAATCCATTATCACAAGACATTGGCCCCTCCTGGGACAGGCTTATCCCTCCATACCGGAAATTTCCAGACCTTCCCTTTTTTGTCACAAAAGGTCTCAGAACCTCAGAGACAAATTGATAAGAGCCGATATAGGCTTAGAATGTACCCTACCAAGACAGACCTTTTTATCTACTCCACAATGGGGCAATTCCCCCTGTTTAAATTGTCAACAGTGCTCACACTTCGTCAAATGTGACACTTTCACCCACCCTTGGACTCGTAAGAGATTCCCTATTAGAGATTTCTTTACCTGTAACTCCATCTATGTGGTCTACCTTACTAAATGTCCTTGAGGTCTCGGATATGTTGGGGAAACTACCCAGCATGTCCGAGACCATATTAGCAAACATAAATCCACCATCAGATGTGGGAAAATCTTGCTACCCTTACCACAGCACTTTTCTACTCATGGACACACATTGAATTACCAAGACTTATGCTATATTACCTTACCCAGCTATTACAAACACTTTCTGTATTTATTAAGCATGTTTTCAATAAGATTTTGCCACAACTGATCATGTTTGTTTGTTTTCCTGCAGATCTTCTGATTGCATCTCATTTTCCCGGCACTCGATTATTACTGTCTCACTGGCCGGAGAAAGTTAGTCCCATCAGCACTATTTCACATGCGCCGTCTGCATTCCACGGCAACTTCCTGCGTTCCATACACAGGAAGCTGCCTACCAGCCTGCCCTCTCTAGGCAAGTGCAGCGTGCGGCAGAACGTCGGTACAACGATGCCTGCACCTGGGATGGTAGGCACATGACCGATCACGATTGTCTCCACTATGTTGAGGTGGCTCTTTTCTCACTTTATCTATATTCTCTCATGCACTTTCTCCAACATACAGTATCCACATTACTGCATAAGGTAACAGATGACCAGGACATCACCTATAACATAGGAATACCTGGATTTGGTAATATATTTCTAATCTTTATGTCCATCTCCTCTGGTAGTTGACCTGCAATATGGACAGCTGTTATTGGAAAGGATTCTAAGCCTGACAGGTAGAGACCCTATATAGCTATTGATAATAAGCATATTCATTATTCATAGTAACTAACATAAGTCTGTTATCAATCCATAGCTTTACATGTGCTCCTCCTCTGAACAGGAAGCTATTGATAATAGATATAGATAAGGAACAATATACCTGGGTCCTAAAAATTACCATCCACACCACTATCGGTCATTATATGCTCTTAATCTTTTCCCTGTTAAGGTAAATGGGTTTACCATATAGATGTCATATTCTGAGGTCTTTTTAACCCTCTATGTCCCATCATATATACCATGCCCGTTCCTCTCTTTCTTTTTCTTTTCTTTCCTTCTCTCAATTATTTTCTATAAGTCTACAGCAGAACAGCACAATAAGCCTTGCGACAGCCCCTACTTGATTTTCACCTTCTTGTCTAACATGAGACATCTGTTATGGACATATCTCCTGATTTCTCATTGTATTTTGTCAATTTTATTTGTTCAATCAGAGCATATCGATTTTTTGCACTTCTTATCTCAAAAGACTCCAGTTTCTCTCATGACTTTTTCTTTAAACCTCTTTCTATTTTTTTTTATCACACTTTTCTGTTCTAAATAAGCATTTGCTTTTTTTAAATTTTACTCTTATCTTGTTTCTTGGTAGCAGTCTGTGTGTGGAAAACTTCAGAAGGATGTGAGGCGTTTTGTGGAGCACTAAACTCTACTTAAGGGGGATGTCCAAAATGTTAAGAAACTTAGGTAAGAGTAAAGGTCGCTTTACACGTCACGATATCGCAACGCAGCTACGATAAAACGTCATGTGGTAGGGGCGCTGCAGTTGATATCGTTTGTGTGTTGTGTCGTGTAAATGAGCAACACAACTCAAAAACGATGCAACTACCATATCATTTTTGAATTGTGCATGCTGTTCAACCGTGCAATATTGGCTTGACGATCTGGCCTGATCGTGCTGTGTGACAGCGCAACTATGATTTGGAGCGCAAGTTCCCCTATTCACTCCAATGTTAATTGGTCGTTCCCTGAGTTGCTCAGACACCGTGTGCAAGAGGGGCGTATGACATCATAGTTGCGTAGTAGGCGATATCTCTCTGTGTAACATCTCCTATGCGATCTTGGACAAGTGCCAAAAACGTGCGCGCTCCCGTGAAATTGTATGCACTATTGGAACGATATTGCGAGGTGTAAAGCGGCCTTTAGGAGTGTCACAAAACTACATTCTCGGATATTATCACTGCATTACTATTTGCTTAATTGTTGTTGACCTCATATCTTTTGATTATGTCAGACATTCTTTTGTGCGTGTAATATATTATGAGCTATTTTGTAGGGCCCTTTCACATCAGCGTTTATTTGAAATCGCGGCAGATGCGGTGAAAAAACCGCATCTGCCGCGATTGCCGCTTAACCGCTGCACTTGCGGCGCGGTTGCGGTAATCCCCATAGAAAGTATAGGGGGACCTGCGGCAGGTGCGGCAAGTGCGGTTTTGCACTTGCGGCAGGTGCGGCCACGTTTTTTTTCGCTGCCGCACCTGCCACAAGTGCAAAACCGCACTTGCCGCACCTGCCGCAAGTCCCCCTATACTTTCTATGGGGACTACCGCAACCGCGCCGCAAGTGCAGCGATTATGCGGCAATCGTGGCAGATGCGGTTTTTTCACCGCATCTGCCGCGATTTCAAATAAACGCTGATGTGAAAGGGCCCTTACATAGCTTTTTATCACCAGGTTATCTACTTCATTTTTATTCTTTCTGTGCAAACTCAATTTTTTTAGCTGTATTTAATGTTTTCTTTAAATGATGAATTAAAGGAGATTTCCACTCCAGTGAGATTAATGATCTATTCTCCACTCAGCTCAGGCTCTGCTGCGAGCGCAATCTAGTGTCATACTGTGATCTGGTCCTGCAATCGGATCGCAGTTGCAGAAGAGAGGGAGAGAATAAACTCTCAATCTCCTCCATTGGCTGGTCTCTGCGTATATGGCACTACACTCTGATGACATCCAAGTACAGTCTAATGTTTCACAAACACCCATGTGAGTGGGAGTGAGCTGACACTTGCTGACAATCGCAGCATGCTGCAATTTTTCCTAATTCCAATTTGGGCTGAAAAAAAAATCATAGATGTGAGCGGCACCATTGTCTAACATAAGGTCGAGTGCAATGCGACACTTTCTCACATTGCACTTGGGCAAATCATACGTCTGTGTGACTCTACCCTTACTGAATGATAGGTATGTTGATACACTTATTATTTTAGCATTTTGGGGCAGGGGAAAATTTCTTGGCTGCTTGCTGTATTCCATGATGGGGCAAATTATAATGAGGACAAACTGGGCTACAAACCAGGAAATGAAGCCCCAAGAGGTCCCAAAAGATAACTGCCCTAATTATAATCTGCAGGGACCACCCAGGTCATTCAGAATTTCAGATGATGCTGTGCCCACATACACGTTGGTGCATCTGTCTCGATTCACTCTGCAGTGCAGCACATGACTAAATGCTGCCTGTACTGGGTCTGACACTACTTGTGTATAGTATGTATGTGGCAGACTGGCAGTGCTAGGCAGCAGCGCTCTATCTATGGGTAGGGGCACACTATTGTAATGATTAAAACCTGTGAATAAAATGTCAGGGATGTGTGTGGACTGAAACTACTTGCATAATCCCTCTACACTCTGTGTGCCCCTCCACCTTGGACATTTTGCTTGCATCATGTATTTATATACACCGTGTGAGGGGAAGAGGATGCTCCAAGACTGAAGGACAGTCTGCATAGTGTCACGTCACCGTCGGACTCGGTGACTGTTATCCCTGCCCAATCCACTAGGCAGCTCTGGATTCCTTCGGCTAGGGGTGCCGCTATTAGTGGGGCCATGTCCTCATTGGGACCTGCTCCATTGGCTCCTGTCTCTGTCACTGGGCATCGCCATGTTCTTCCTGTGGGTGATGCTGGTGACAGGAGAGCGGTCCCTGAAGAGGCATCTGGAAGGTGCTGGCTTCGTTTTTTTGTCAGAAGTGGGATGGTTGGTACCAGTCATGCATCACCATTTGGCCTGGGTGTAAAGGCAGTCCGGGTAAGGTCATCAGGTTGTGAGCTCTGGCCTATGAGAGAGAACCGCACCCCTCAAATACCCTGGGACCTGTCCTGCAAGCCACCAGATACAGTCTTGGTTTTCCCAGTGATCTAGTTTGTGCTCTGTTATAGTTCTTCTGACTTTGGCCTTGTTTGTTTACCTTTCTACTGTCTGATGATTTTGTACCTTTGCTGCCCTTCTGGTTTTGACTCTGCCTTCTGACTACCTTTTTGGATCCTGATTTTTCTACTCCCTGACCTCCTAGTCTTTTTCCTTCCTGGTGGCCTCCCTGCTCCGGTCTGCTGCTCACCTATAAGCAGCTACCTCCTGGGTTCTGCTGCAATTCCAGATCCCTGTATAAGGGTAAAGGGTCTAAGAGTTCTCGGGGTGCTGCCTTACTGACTGCTCAGCCTTTGTAGTGGACGGTCGCCACACATAGTGGTGGTAAAGATGCCAGGGGAGTTTGCGCCCCCCCTGAGGCAGTATAAATCCAATGCTGCCTCTCTGCTACTGCTCCAATCTTTGTTGATTTGCTGCAGCTGGGACCTCACATCTACAATGTACATCACTGTTGTAGCCAATCAATAATCTCAGCTGCTCTGCTGATGCAGGGACAATACCGCTAATCATATTTTTAGATTAAATTATTATTACTGCTTATCTTGCATTACATACAGTGCTGCTCCTCATTATTGGCACCTATGAAGTTTAAGTACATTATGTGGAATATCTCCTGAAAAAGTGAATCAAGTAAAACAGCTTATTTGTATAGACTACTAGTGTTAAATACAAAAGAGCAAATGATAAACAACAATTTAAAACAAAAAAAAACAATGGAAGGGAAAAATACAAAAACCTAAAGCTTGCTGTGACACTGGTATTTGCACCTTTTACATTTTTTTTTTTTTTGATCAAGTGTTTTTATTAGAAACAATCCATCAATCATCACAAAAACGACAATAAATCACTATTTTAAACAGTTTCTTCCCCCAATCAAACCTTTTACATTAAATTAGTATGGAAACACACTTTGAGCCTACTGTCGTAAATCACAAATGAGAATCGCCTCTGATATATTATTGGTGCCCGTGTGAAATGAATTAGCCAATGAATAATGACTTCAGTGTTTTAAAAAGCCACATGGTAGGCCTTGTTGCTTTGTCACATTGACGAAGAAAAAAAAACTGTCTGAGGATTTCAGAACTGCTATTAGCAAACACAAGACTTCCAAAGGGTATAAGGCCATCTCTAAAGATTCAACAGTTTCAACAGTGAGCAATGTTATTAAGAAGTTTGCCGAGCATGGAACTGTCAACAACCTCCCTGTACATGGGGGGAAAAAGGAGAATTGATAAGAGATGTCTTCAAAGGTTGGTGCACATGTTGGAAAGCAAAACAAAACTCTTTTAACATCCAAAGACCTGATGGCAAACCTGAAAGAGTCTGGAGTCATGGTTTCAACAAGTACCATAAGCTGCACACTAAACATAGCAGGGCTTTATTGATGAAGGCCAAGGAAGAAAACATTGTTGAAGAAAAGACATAAAAAGGAACGACTGATCTTAACCAAGGAGTGCAATAAAAAACCACAATCATTGCATGGGGGCAGAGAGAGTGCACGGGGGCAGAGCGTGCACATGGGGACAGAGAGAGCACATGGGGGCAGAGAGAGCACATGGGGGCAGAGAGAGCACATGGGGGCAGAGAGAGCACATGGGGGCAGAGACAGCACATGGGGGCAGAGACAGCACATGGGGGCAGAGACAGCACATGGGGGCAGAGAGTGCACACAGTGGGGGCCAGAGAGAGCACACAGTGGAGGCCAGAGCGAGCAAGTGGGCAATGATTGAACATGGGGGCCAGAGAATGAGAAAGCAGATAGAGCACAGGGGGTGCAGAGAAAGCGCATGGGGGCAGAGAGCAAACAGGGGAAATGGAGAGCACAAATGGGAACAGACAGCAAAGGGGAGAACTGAGAGTGCACAGGGGGGAACAGAGAGTGCACAGGGGTGAACAGAGAGCGCAAATGGGAGGAACAAAGCGCAAATGGGAGGAACAAAGTGCAAATGGGGGGAACAGAAAGTGCACAGGGGGAACAGAGAGCTATGGTGGGAACAGAGAGCACACGGGGAACCAGAGAGCACATGCGCACCTGCTCACATGGCTACCATCTTTGGTCACTTGGCTATATAAAGTTGGCGGCCGAATGACGCCTCACACCACTGCATCGCTTCCACTGCAAGATTACTGTAATTACAGAATTACTTTGGAGTGGAACTTGGTGGGAGCTAATAAAGTGGATAACAAGGCTTCGCTATCTATTTTGTATGCAGTAAAGGATTTCTTTGTGTTTTTTTTCTCTTTACTAATTGATTGTGAATGGCCGGTTGTCATACCAATGGCTGACATTAGCAATAGGGCTTCATGTCAGCTGCCAAAAAAACTGACATCAACCCCTTTATTACCCAGTCTGCCAATGCCACGAAGTCAGCTGGAAGAGTGGGGTAACTGCCATATTTGGCATCTCTCATGGAGTCACCAATTCTGAGGGGCCTGTTAGCTGAAATTTCAGCGTGGAAGGCCAAGAATGCTTGGGCCTCACCACGCTGAGCATTCCAGCCCCCAGCTGCCTGAGTTACCTTGGCTGGCAATCAAAAATACAGCAAAGCCCATACCATTTTTTTTTTATTATTTATTTAAACAACTAAAAAAAAATTTGGCTCCCCTGTATTTTTAATTGCGAGCAAAGGTAATTCTAGGCAGCGGGGGTTGGCAGCCAGTAGCTGCTTGGTTTTACCTCTGCTGGCAAAGAAAGATACAGCGAAGCCCTACAAATTTTTTAGTAGGAATTTTAACACTTTATTGTTACTTAAAAATTTGTGTTTTTTCTAAATACATGTGTTTACATACATTGGGAGAGAGCATGGGGGGGGAGAGAGACAGCGGACAGGAGAGAGACTGCACTGAAGGAAGAGACGGCCACCGCCTCCAGTGCCACAGAGTCTGCCCCCATCGTGATGTCACCGCCCACCCGATGCAATATCATCTAGTTAGATAACAACTCTGCATCCAAATTTTCTGAACCCATCTAAAAAGCAATTTAGTAGTATTAATTAGAAATGAGCAAGTCTACCTCTAAGTATTCGCTACTCGCACGGATATCACAGTATTCAGGTTACTCTGCAATTGCAGAGTATTTGAGTACCCGTCTCTCAATTTGTGAGTGTCCCGCCCAGCATGTTTGGTACCTGATTTTCAGCCACTAAACATGCTGGGCTTGTTAACCAATCACAGCAATGCCATAGTCATCTTGATAGTGACATCACTGATTGGCTGGCCACCCAGTGTCATAAGGTCTATATAAGCACTGCCACAGTCAATCTGGAACCAGCACAGTGTGAGCATAGGGACAGAGCAAGCAGCATCTAGCCTCTGAAAAATTGAATTGAGGGCCACAACTATTACAGTGGTCCTACGTAGATAATGTTTGTCATGGGGGGCCCCTGTCATGGTTTCTTCCTGCGTCTATAACATAGCCCTCAGAGGTAATTTTGGGAAATCTGATGTACATTCTGCACTGGACCAAGTACTAGAGTATTAACAAGTTTTCTCTTCCTATATAAACTGGGGAATATTGCCAATGAAAATTTCAGAACCATGTGGAGAAGCTTCTCCAACCCATCTTGGAGAAGGGACACCATATGTTGTTTGTCTATTCTCTGGCACAAGTGATGTATTTGAGCTCATCATCCAGTTGAGCAGCACAGCTTTATTTTTTCTTGGCTCACAGACTTAAGCTAAAGCTGAGGCTTGCAGGCCACAGTCACTGCTTCCTTCTTGTACTCCCTATCCCTTGCCCTTCTTTGTAGTTCCTGCCCTTAAATGAGTTAAATGAGCAAGTGAGGGTCCTACAATATAAATAAGTGAGGACACTCTCAAATGTACAGAAAAGGGCACTCCCAAATGTATAAAGGAGGGCACTTCCAAACGTATTTTACAGGGCCACCTGAGGGCCCTCACCAAACTCAGGTTTCCTGACACATGCAGGCCCTCTGGAAACTTGAACTGAGGACCACAGAATGACATGGAGGTGGTGTGGCAGGTGGAGAAGGAGGGTAAAACACAACACACCAATGGGCACATTGCAACTGTCATTATAAACTGCTATGGAATATATATTCCACTGTGTGAGTCAGAATGAGGGAGGGACCGCCCAGATGTATAGAAGAGAACCCTCCGAAATGTATGTCACAGGGACACCTGAGGCACCTCAGGGCAAAGATCAATATGCTACCAGGAATGTTCTAGCTTCCTTGTAAAGTGCTGGAGAATATCTAACTAAAAATGATTTATGACTGAGGTGTGGCACCCTGCCCTAACAGGTAGCCACAGGACAACCTAGTGCATGGAGGTATTTCCACAACAGGTAACCTACACACTCAGGCCACCTTCCACCCCAGGCCTGTAGGGGGAGCTCCACTTGCTGCCCTTAAGCAAGATCCTCTATAAATACCGGTGCTGAGGGCAGAGTTAGGCAGTTCAGTACGGAGCAGTACTGAGGAAGACTACCTGGTAACGAAGCCACGCTACGCCTGAACCAGAGGACAGCCTAGCCAGAGTGAGGTACCCGAGAGTGAGGTTCGGAGGCAAGGCTAGAGAGAAGGAAGTAGAATTGGGGGCAGAGAAGCCATACCGGCTCATCCCACTGGAGCAACCCGGACACTGGAGTCCGAGTCTGTTAAGGAGCATTTAGCCCAGCAGAACACCAGTCCGACCAAGGAGACTTCTGTTTCCCTGGTCACCTGTAACCATAACCAAACAAAGAGCCAGGACCCGCAGAAAATCCACAGAGGTAGTGGCAATCTGGAGAAGGTTCTTACACGAGATCTGAGTTACAGAGGAAGAGAAACGCGCAGAAGGGCAGGCCAGGTTCTATACAGGTCAGGGCTTCACCACAAGTAGGAGAAGGGGCAAGGAGGCCTTACAAATCACTGGCTGTGGAAATTCTGAAGAGTCTCCCGACCACCTGGAGTGTACCCTGGACAGTGCCGGTTTGTCCTCAGTAAAGGTATAGAAAACTACTCCCAGTGTGGGTGTCAGTTCTTCCTGGTGTCACAAACAGGATTCTGTGCCCGGTATTCCTGGGTACTGTGTGCCGTGTATTGACTGTGTTTTGTGAACTGTTGAAATCGGGCCACCATTACTGCGCCATAGAGCGGGAAGAAAGGGGGTGTAACGGCCGAAAGGGCGTGAAGACAGGTCCCGCCCCACACTATGCCGAGAACTTCCGAAGCGCAAAATCCCGAACAGGGGGATGCAGCAGTTCCCAGCCAGAATGTCACTGGCAATCCAGCACTAGTCGGTACCTCAGCCGGGACGTCAGCTGGTGGAGCCGTCGCAGCACCCTTGGCTGCGGCACCGATCGTGACCATCTCTCTACCATACGTCTTGGTAGCCAAATGGTTACCTTGGTATGATGGGTGGCCAGACACCTTGGCTGTGTTCAAAGGAAAAATCTGCAGCGCCTTAGATATGTATTAAATGACTGGTAAACAACGAGCGTCTGTTGTATTGGCACAGTTGACAGGTGCAGCAGAGCTGGAGATAGAAACCTGGTCAGAGGAATATCAGGAATTAATTACCAACATTTTTGACAAACTTATAGCTGTTTTTGAGAACCGTACTGAGGCTGACTTGAGGATGAGATTCTACCATCGTAAACAGAGACCGCAAGACACCATAAGAGACTATGCCTTGCATCTACGGGGGCGCTGAGAGCCTTAAAACAAGTAAGCCCAGCCAGTGTACAGGATGAGAATAGAATGCTGGTTGAACAGTTTGTCACGGGGTTATGGTCACCAGATGACATCAGACAAGTACTCTGGTGGGCCCTAGAACACCCTGATGCAGACTTTGCTACCTTAAAGGACTTTGCCATCAAAGGGCTGCAGCCCCTAACAACCCAAGATCCTACACTCCAACAGTGGCAGGGTAGTCCCTCTCCTGCACTAGAGATACCTTCTTCTTCCCATGCTGCAGAGACAAATGTGCAGACTGTGACCCCTGGTCCGACCAGCAGAAGTGCCATTCAGGGCACGAAACGGGCCATTGTCCGGCATCCCTCCATGTCCCCCCTCCCTCCATTGTACTGTATGGAATCCTGAACGGAACCCTGAAAAGGGAATAAATTCCTAAGAAGCACCAAATGGGTGAGTGCCCTCAATTTTCTGGACGGTCATAAGAGATAGTTGCAGTCCCTGGGCAGCTCCATTAGTCCTAGTCAGAAAGAAAGATGGCAGCATGAGAATGTGTGTAAATTACAGACAGGTCAATTACATAACACATAAAGAAGCTTACCCGTTACCCCGCATAGACGAGTCACTAGCTGCATTGAAGTCGGCTAATTGTTTTTCAACCCTAGATCTCTCTAGCGGGTACTGGCAGGTCTCCAATCCACCAGAAGACCATGAGAAGACGGAATTCACAACACTCATGGCCATATGTGAGTTTAACAGCATGCCATTCGGACTCTGTAATGCACCCGGAACGTTCCAAAGACTGATGGAGTGTTGCCTGGGGCACCAAAACTTCGAGACTGCTACTCTACCTGGATGACATCA
The DNA here is from genome assembly GCA_033576535.1 of Allobates femoralis. Lineage (NCBI taxonomy): Eukaryota > Metazoa > Chordata > Amphibia > Anura > Aromobatidae > Allobates > Allobates femoralis. Next base: position 387,766,054 of record JARQOC010000001.1, on the reverse strand, counting down.
TAGTGTATTCAAAAACCTATGTAGAACATCTGAAACACCTGGCGAAGGTATTGGAAGCATTGTCTAAGTTCGGGATGAAACTGAAACAGTCAAAATGTCGTCTGCTGAGGCCAAAAGTTCAGTATCTTGGACATATATAGTCAGCTCTGAAGGGCTGGCACCAGATCCAGATAAGGTTATTGTCATTGAGGAATGGCCAACACCAACCAATGTTTAAAGAGGTACGTCAATTCCTGGGGCTGGTAGGGTACTACAGAAGATTCATCAAGGGTTACACGAAGATGGCAACACCCTTGCAAGATCTCCTGGTACGCTAGTCCAAGAAGGGCAAGTGCAAAGGTCCTCCATTTGAATGTAGCAAGGAACAAGAAGAGTCCTTCAAGCAGATGAAAGAAGCCCTAACAGGAGAAGAGATCTTAGCTTACCCTGACTACAACTCACTGTTGCTGTTATACACTGATGCCAGCAACGTGGGATTGGGAGCTGTCTTTGTCCACAAAACAAAATGGTAAAGAAAAAGTAATTGCCTATGCCAGCAGGAAGCTCCGTCCTACAGGAATCCTGAGAACTACAGTTCCTCCAAGCTGGAATTCCTGGCCTTGGTCTGGGCCATCACAGAGCAGTTTAAGCATTACCTAGCATCCGCGTAGTTCACCGCCTTCACGGATAACAATCCTCTTACACACTTGGAAACCGCGAAGTTGGGTACAATGGAACAGCGCTGGATGGCCAGGTTGTCCAACTATCATTTCACCATCAAGTACCGGGTAGGTCATAAGAACGCTAATGCAGATGCCTTATCCAGAATGCCTCACATACCTGATGAAGGAGAAGATGTAGATGAGCTGGAAGAGGTAGAGCTACCTGCATTCCACCGTCACAGCGTATCTCAATGTCACCAAGCGTGCAGAAGACATGGCGAGGTGAGCATCAACCCGTTGCCTTACCATGAATGGAAAGAGACCCAAGACAGTGACCCGGCTATTAGTTTAGTCAAGGAGCTGATAGCCCAAGAGCATTCACGTCTTAACCCAGATGCCCAATCAGAAGCACAACACCTGTGGAATGAGAGAAGTAGACTGTTCATCTATCAAGGCAAGTTGTGTTGACGCTACGTCAACCCCAGAACACATGAGATGGTCTGGCAAACAGTGGTCCCCAAAGAAAGATGTCAAGATGGTGCTGGATGCCTACCATAACCAAGCAGGACAATTTGGATGGAAAAAGGTGGAGATATTGCTCAGAGATCGATTCCATTGGGTTAGAATGAGAGGAACCATAGAGAGATGGTGGGTGTACACATTGTGGACCATGCAACTTGAGAAGGAAAGACAGTGAAAGTCAAAGGGTGCCATTACAACCAATTGTGACCACAGAGCCACTTGAAATAGTAGCCTTAGATCACGTGAAGCTAATTCCCAGCAGATCAGGTTACACCTATGCCTTAACCATGGTGGATCACTACTCAAGATTTCTGGTAGTAGCTCCCGTAAAAGACTTAACTACGGAGACAGCAGCAAAGACCTTTCAAACCTACTTTTGTAGACCACCCAGGTATCCAGAACAAGTATTGACTGATCAAGGTTCGTCTTTTGAAGCAGAAATATTTCAAGTGTTTTGTCATCTATACGGATGTAAAAAGATCAGAACCACACCTTACCATCCTCATACCAACGGAGTGTGTGAGAAAATAAATAACATTGTCATAGATGTGCTTAAGACTTTGCCTTTAGAAGAAAGAGATCAATCGCCAGAGAAGTTGCCTGACTTTGTGGACATGTACAATAAAATACCTGTAAGTTCCACCAACTGCATACCAGCATACCTCATGAGAGCAAGACCCGGAAGATTGCCTGTAGATCTTGAAATAGGAATCGTAGTACCAGAGGCAGAATCGTTTGAAAAAGATTAAGATTCCAACCGCCAAAAACAATATGAAATGGTACAAGCCTGTGTAGCAAACAGATTAGGACAAGAGAAAAACAAGAGAGGAATTACAACAAGAGCGCTCAAGCTGAACCTCTAACACCTGGAGAGATGGTACACAAGCAAAAGAGAAGAACCCATAAGCTAGAAAATCAATGGGAACAAGAACCCTATACTGTGTTACAGTCTAACATTAACAACAGCAAAACTTGTGTTATTAGCAGAGATGGTGGAAAAACAACTGCTACAGTTTCCAGAGATCACCTCAAAATATGTCCAGAACAGTTGAGACCCCAAGAGGAAAGACCATGTAAAGTTCCTGAAGAAGAAAAGAGAGAAAAGGTAATACATACAGTACTAGGAGACTTTCCTGAAGACTAGCCTCAATGTGAAGGAACAGTAATAGTACCTGTAATCCACTTCTTTCAACCAGTTGAAGAACAGAGAAGACAAGACCCTGTCTAGTTCCAGGAAGAATCCCCCATTGTAGCAGAATCTGAGGACCCTGCAATTGGTGCATTTGCCAGCCCTGTAGTGAGATTAAGGTCTACAAAAAGCACATACACTTCCACACGTCACATAGTGTTGAGTACACCACCTGGGATACCAGTACTACGTAGGTTTTGTTGTAGTAATCAAGGTCAACCTCCGTCCAGGTATGGAGAGTGGGAATAAGTGTAAAATCAAACAAAGGAAGTAGTGTAAATATGAAAATGTGTGTACATTAACTGTGAATAGTAGTGTACAGAAGGGTGGAGGAACTGGGCCCAGACCCTTGCACATTAAATTAGGAAAAGAAAGTGCCTGGGGAGGAGAGGAGGTACCAGGTCTCTTAAGCCGAGATGCCCATAAGAAAATGTTTATTTGGTGTGTTTAAATTGTCCGACTTGAACGACTTTAACCCGTTGAAACCCTGAGCATACAGAGACTATACTGTACAGACTAACATTTTACCTGGATGTTCCCTACTCTATTAACATGGAACAAAGTCACAGGACTGGTTGTTACAACAAACTTTTTACAGCCTGCAGTGGATGGACTAGCACCGTATGGACTGCACCCACTTGTTTTTCACCATTTTTCAGTGGTTTTTGTAATTTTTCCCTTTTAAGACTCTGTTATTATACCTGTTGTTATTATTATTGTTGAATGTAAAATTGTTTTCTCACTCTAGCAGTATTGAAGTTAACTGGGGGGGAATATGGCACCCTGACCTAACAGGTAGCCACAGGACAACCTAGTGCATGGAGGGATTTCCACAACAGGTAACCTGCACACTCAGGCCACCTTCCACCCCAGGCCTGTAGGGGGAGCTCCACTTGCTGCTCTTAAGCATGATCCCCTATAAATACCTGTGCTGAGGGCAGAGGTAGGCAGTTCAGTACAGAGCAGTACTGCGTAAGACTACCTGGTAACGGAGCCATGCTAGGCCCGAATCAGAGGACAGCCTAGCCAGAGTGAGGTACCCGAGAGTGAGGTTCGGAGGCAAGGTTAGAGAGAAGGAAGTAGAATTAGGGGCAGAGGAGCCAACCTGGCTTATCCCACGGAAGCAACCCGAACACCAGGGTCCGAGTCTGCTAAGGAGCATTTAGCCCAGCAGAAGAACACCGGTCTGACCAAGGAGACTTCTGTTTCCCCAGTCACCTGTAACCATAACCAAACAAAGAGCCAGGACCCGCAGAAAATTCCCAGAAGTAGTGGCAATACAGAGAAGGTTCTTACACGAGCTCAGAGTTTCAAAGGAAGAGAAACGCGCAGGAGGCCAGGTCAGGTTCTATACAGGTCAGGACTTCACCACAAGTAGAAGGGACAAGGAGGCCTTACAAATCACTCGCTGTGGAATTCCTGAAGTGCCTCCCGACCACCTGGAGTGTACCCTGGACAGTGCCGGTTTGTGATCAGTAAAGCTACAGAAAACTACTCCCAGTGTTGGTGTCAGTTCTTACAGCCCTGATCCTGTCCAGCACAGAGACTAACTACCTCCCGCCTGCAGAGCCTCATCCCTGTGCCAACTCCTATCCCTACATCACTGCCCCAGGGACCCTGTTCCACGTACAGGGAGCTATACCATCAGGCTGCCCATCCAACGTCCCTGGAGGTCTGCTGCAGTGCTGGTGCCATCACCAGACTCCGTAGGTGGTGTCACGACTTCTACAATCAAATCCCTGTACATATTCCCCCTTTTTAAAGCGACCCCAAGGGCACGCTTCCGGACAACGGCCGCTTGTGACATCCCCAGTATCCAACGCCCAGGATCCGAGTATCCCAAGCCTTGGGGCGGGTCAGCTGGACCTACAAAATGAATAAATCAGGGCCCTCCCAATTGTAAATGGCAAAAAAAAGCAAAAACACTATGAGTGAACATATGCTAAAGGAGATACTTTTTCACTTGTTTATTTAGCCTTATATACAAGTGATTATGCATGGAAAACTGTTTCTGAACTGCATAATTTATGCACAGCCGAACGCAAAATATTGGATTTTTTTGTGCGTAGCTGTGTGCTTGCTTTATACGCAAGCAGACAGCTGCGCACAGAAAATGAATTGGATTCAGTCTGTGCGCATTGCCATCTGCTGGCAAGCGCACAGACGCTGCAGAAGATGACATCCTCCAAGGTCATCTGCAGGTGAATTCTGTCCTGCAATTCTCTTCTTCTTTCTTCTTCTTCATCTTTCTTTTTCTCTCTCCCTGCTGGCAGGGAGATCAGCGGCAGCAGCCGGGAGGAAGAGATCAGCGGCGGCTGCCTGGATTTTCGCTGATTATCTCCCGGCCGCCGCCACTGATTGGGTAGCCGGGCTGCCTCACTAACATTTTCATATGAATGCATGTGGACAATCTCCACTGCCTTCACATGAAAATGTTTGCGTTCGGCACTGCGTATGCACTCCATACGCTGCAGTGCCGAACACAAATGTGATCCCAGCCTAAGACACTGCAAGTACTGAGCACAGAGAGCACAAACTTTCAATGTTGAACATAGGCTAGGGTCACATTTACGTTTTGACCCTAGCCTACCGGATTGCTCTTTAAACTTAGTACTTTTCCCAGCACAGCATAGCGTTACCACTATGCGGTGCTGGATAACGCTGCCCCTAGTTACCCGATATTTACCTTCCCAACCAGTCACACAGCAAGCTGCTGGGAGTGCGCTTTACAGCGCTGCACAGGAAACGCTGTCTGGCGCGTTTAAAGAGCAATCCGGTAGGCTAGGGTCAAAACGTAAATGTGACCCTAGCCATAGTCCCAAATACAACATCTCAAGATTATTTACATATAAACTCTAAATAAATGTAAACAAAATGTACAGCAATTTTATTTTCTGTAGCTACTTGTGGTAAACTGAATGTTTGATCCTGCAGTATATTAATCTTTATTCTGGAATATTTATTTAAATCTAAAAAATTTTGATAAATGTTTGCAGCAATATTTAGTTGCAAGGTTCTCTTTAAATGTTTTTTATTTAGCATAAAGAATGAAATTGGGAGACAGTAAGGGTTATCCTCGATTAAATGATGAAATATATATTCATTATATGCATTAGCAGTGTATGTGAGACATCAGAGCAGCTAGTCTCCACTCTCCACCCCCACTAGCTGAGTTACAACCTAAATTTAGAAATAGAGCTTGCAGAGCAGAAAAAATGTAAAATATAAGTCATTTAGTGGACAGAAATGGTACTATATCTGATATACTTGCCCATGACAGCCTGTACTGAATAATCACCTGAAAAGACAGGTATGTTTTAAGAGAAGGACACAAAGCTCAAATGATCCCTCACAAACAGTCAAAGAGGAGATTAGTCCCACAGAAATAGCAATCAAATGTGATGAGAAATTATCCCACAAATGTCAACTAGAACCTGCTAGCTGAATATAAAAGGAGCATATCCATTTTCTCAGTCTAAATGAACAGTGGATTTATAGGTAAAAATTATATCCATTCATAATTCATGGATCTGTGAAAATTGGAATGTTCTCACCCAATTCATGGGAGTCCTCAGACCTTTGGCGTCTTTCCACATATTCAGGGAATACCAGTTAAGTCAAGTCATTGAGAGAGACACGCTTACCCTGACAAAGGAAAAGCTTACAGTCCCTCATGAATAAAGTATCCTGACCTGACAAGGGCAGTCCACAGCTAGCCCTAGCTGCGGCTAGTCCTAAATGTTGCCCAGGTGCCTCCCGTTTCACCCATAGGGCAGAAGCACCCTAATCTAATCCTGGCTAGTCATACACATCGCTGACTTAGCCTCATGCTAAATACACTGGTATAGCAAACAGATCCCTCCAGAGAAGAGGTATATAAACCTCATGGTTCTTACATGCCCTTTAATCAATATCCAATCATATTGTCAGAGCCAATATGTGCACACATCCCGCCTCATCACGCAAAGTACACTCACATGTTGATGATATATCTGAATCCTGTGTGAAGCACCATGCAGCATTACTTTCCACGTAGGACACTGCTTTGAGATGCATTCCATTCTCTTTCCGATGCCTGAAATGCAAGCATTCTGCATTGACGCTTGGAAGTAGAAAAGTGTGCGAGTCGAGTGCACAACTATGACGCATCATTTCAATTCCATGCACAACAGAAGGAAGAGCAATGTCATGTGATCTGAACCACCAATGATAGACATATAAGCATAACAGGCCCCCATATCAGTGGTCAACTGTTATCGAGAGGCCAGCAGTCTGACAGACTAGTGCGCCATTCTCCCAACTGATCAGGCATCACGCAACACCCAGACAAATCTCACCAGGGAAGGTGACAAAAGTAAAAGGGCCAGTGGTCAAATAAGTGGCACAATATACTAATCATGTATCCCTCATTGTATGCCCATATTATAATACATGATTTGACGGTGACTATCATATCACACATAAAATAACTAAAAAGTTGTAAGGCCTTAAATTAATTTTTATTAAGTATTGCAAGATAAAATTACAATCAAGTAAAATATACTATAGGATGTCAGACACGGAACAGGAATACTGATGTATATCACCACTAACTAAAAAGATGTATAGCAGACACCTGAAGTTCAACCTAGGACTACATATGTTAATACACGTATAATGAACTCCTCAATCACATCTGTGTAAATGCAAGTAGTAGACAAATGTCCTTTATAAGCTGCATAATTTAGAAGAAGATTCTAACAACTTATCCAAAATAAATACATGTGCCTTGTTAATAAAAACAACCTACATTTGTTTAGATATTAGCATACTGGTCCGTCTTCACCGCTTCAACGCACGATTCGTATATTTTCTTCCGCCTATATTTTCTTCCTTCTTCAGCTTTCTGTAGGTACAGGTAGACAGAGTACCATCCGGTGTCTTTGCAATCAGGACATCAAGAAATGGTAATGCCTCATAGGTGAACCTCAACCTAATCAGGTTTTCGTTAAGATTATCAACAAACATTGGAAGATCTTCCAGTGAGGCCCACCACAGGATGAAAATATTGTCTATGTAGGGGCCTCACTGTTCGATCAGTCCACTGGCATGATCACAAACATCATCAACAGAAAGACCATAGTTTCTTCCGACCAGTGCGAGCGAGTGTTAGAACTATCCGTCAACGGTGAAAAAAAAATTCTCCTCAGGCAAAAATCTAGTGCCCTTATTACAAAGTTGTTATGTACATAGAATTACCTCCCCCTCATTGAAAAAAAATACCTCTCATGGTGTATGAAGGATTATAGAGATGCCATCAATTTATGTATTATGTATCAATGTACAATTGCAAAGACAGTACGTATGGTGTCAAAATAACGACAAGATAATGCCTTAGATTCTAACGTAGGCTGTTAATACCTGACACAGTGGGTCTCACCTTGAGATGGGAGAGCCCTTTTTGATTCTTAATGTAGATTCTTGGACAAAGTGCTTCAGTGTCCGCGACGCGTTTCGGAGCCTCCTCCCGAGCTCCTTCCTCAGGTTCCCTGAGGAAGGAGCTCGGGAGGAGGCTCCGAAACGCGTCGGAAAATAAAGGCTGTAGCTGTACCAGACATTCCTGTGTCTGTGTTTCTTCGGTCTCGGAGCAGCAGCGCGGACACTGAAGCACTTTGTCCAAGAATCTACATTACGACCACGGACACCGTTGGGAGTGTGGTCCCTGCAGCAGCTGCTTGTACGCTATTCTACCAGTTGTGGGTTTCACAACTGACAAAGGTGAGCAATTCCACATCGATAAGTGAAAGTGTGTTATTGAGATAAGACCCTATTTGCGCATTCTTTCTTTCACAACTTTTTGATTCTTAGGTAGGCCATAAAATCGGGCCCTGACTGGAAATTGAGGAAATAAAAGCTCAAACTCTTTTTCATCAATAACACCATCTAAAAGATCACCTTCAATTCTTCAGTTAAATTTTTCATTGGGCTCTCTCTTAGAATAGCATAACCCTCTGGATCTTGAAGGAGGTCTAGATATATCCAATGGTATTGCTCAAGATCCATGACCAACACATTGGCCGTCATTTTCTCCTTGTTACAGTTGAACACTATTAGTAAATGTTATTTATACACTGAAGCTTAGCGTTATGCGTTGCTGCTGAAAGCCTGGGTGGTGCTGTGTATCACCCTCCTAATAGAATAAAGGTACTTTAAAGTTTATGTTAGGCTCACCGCTACTAGAAATGGCTAGCGGAGGAATGAGAGACACCCACAGTACGCTATACTTAATTGTAAAAGTTTTGTTGGCTAAAAATTAGTTTGTTCAACACTTGAATTATAGGCTAAAATTATAAAATATATAAAAATTATCAAATTACACTCATATACGCTTTTGAGTAAATTATTGTTAATCCAACTATAGGGTACTGTTGTTCTATTCTTGTGTCGTTGGTTGGTTATTATCCTAGGAGTTGGAAGGTGATGTTTCTCATTCACTCCTGAAAATATATAAGGAGGATATATACCTCTATGAATATCAATTGAAATCTCAGTGTGTGTATACCTTTAAGAACCTTTTGGTGCTGATCTTACCCAGAGTTTGTTTTGTTCCAATAAGGTGATCCAAGGTGTAACTGGTCTTTCTCTTAATGAGGGGGTTCTATGGATGCATCTGGATACTGTGTCTGGAGACTATATGAATATATACAAATTTCTATGTGTTAAAACCTTCAATTATGATGGATGTGAGATAGTTAAAATACTTACTGGTATGTGATGTGGTGGGTTTTGTACTGTGCTGTAGAGGAATAGGTTCTTTTTGATTGTGAAACAGTAAACTGAAAAAGAGTTATGCAAATTTGTATAATGAATATTAAGGTGATTCCGGCAATGTGCTACTATTGCCCGTTTAGCTACTGTGCTAATTATATCTCACCTGTTGTTTGTCCGATACAAATTAGGATGGTACTTTATATTAGAGATGCTAAAAGTGTTTTTTAATGGAGCCATTTAATTTTTAGTCAATAAAACTTTTACATTAAATATAGCCTACTGTGGGTGTCTCTCATTCCTCCGCTAGCCATTTCTAGTAGCCCTGAGCCTAACATAAACCTTACAGTTGAACACTGCATGAGATTTTTGGGCCATCAATCATTTAAGGCAGAGGTCCCCAATGTCAGTCCTCAAGGGCCGAACCAGTGCAGGTTTTCAGGATCTCCTTAGTATTGCACAGCAGGCAATGATTCCAATCCCTGTGCAATAGTAAGGAAATCCTGAAAACCTGCACTGGTTCAGCCCTCGAGGACTGACATTGGGGACCTCTGATTTAAGGTAATCTCCAAGATTTACAAAAACATCCACTGTAGTGATCTCACTAAGTTGTGGATGCATTTTGGTCCTTTTTATTTTAAAATGTGTCCATCCAATAGTTTTATATTAGGTAGCATATATTAAGCCCATAACTAACATTTTGATCCTGTTTTGCGAAATACTTCCGCCACTTCAGTTTAGATGTGAAAATGTTAAGATCTTTTATAGAGTGAAACAAATCAAAGACAGTGGTAGGGACAAAGGAATGTCCCCATTCAAGAACTGCTATTTTTGCAGTGCCTAGAGCTTGTGGGGATAAATCGATCACCTGAGGGTCTGTTTTTAACTCTGAAGTCTCACTGGTACCATCCCTCAATAAGTACCCTTCTCCTAAAAAAGGCTGCCCCTGTGAAGGTAGGGGACCACCCCGTCCTCTGCCTCAATCATGTTCCCTGCCTTTGTCTGTCTTTCCTTTGATGCCTGCACCACCATCCTCTCCCTCTGATAGGTCAATATCAGTGGACAAGGGATCAACTGATGGCTCGAGCTGCAAAGCCTTATTGTTCAAAAAGAGAAATACCTTATTCTCATTCAAATCTTGTCCGTCATACAAAAACTGTATGTTTTCTCTCTTTAATGTTGTTCTGAAACCTCTCAATGGTATTCTGCAATTTGTTTCCTATTTTGCAAAGTCTGGTTCCCTGAAAATGTGTTAGTTGTCTGTTTCTGCTCCTTTAGGTTTTCATCCAGTGTCAGTAACCTAACAGCACTACTGGTGTTCCACCTTTTTAATAAATTCAGGACTTCCATTTCTATTTCCTGAATTAAAAGTGATCCTCAACCCATGGGGTACTATCCCATCTTTAAGATAATTCTCTAAACTCTGAACATCCCACCAGGATGTCGTTTGATTCTCAAACGCCTTTGTAAGGTGCCTGAAGACCATGTTGTTTATGGGAGTGTATCTTTCATGGTACCTTTACACGCCGCTACCAAGGGTAGCAACAGGTAGGCACCGCACGCGCGCGTTTTCAACGGTTGCTAACGGTACCTGATACCGCAAATACACGCTGCCACAAGGTGCTCCACAGAAGGTATTTTCGATCCCTGGAAGTGCCGACGGGTGCCGCAGGTTACCTTCTGTGGAGCACCTTCCCTGATTTACACGCCGCTACCACAAGGGAATATGGGCGTACATATTGTGCGCCGTAACTACATAGGCGTGACTGAGTTGTGTATTACACACCTCGTGATGCAGTGCCTTGCATGGCACGAAACATGTCGGGGTTCTGAGCCATATTCCTGCTATATCTTTAATCCGGTCTCCATAATGGGTAAGTGCCTTGATCCCTGAACTTCTGAGCTTGTTGCTGTTTTTTTTTTTTTTTTTTGTGTATGGGCTGCACTGCTGGTTAGGTTAGGTCTATAGGTGTAATTTACACCACCCTCTGCCGCAGATGATTTTCGCCCTTCCTTCTCTTTCAACTGCTCTGTTATGTGGCATTACCTTATCCATTGTGGTGTTTGCAACTGGTTTGATCTTAAGCTGAGGTTTTGGCTCTAGGTTTCTTCCTCCACTTGTCTTATTTAATCGTTCCTTTCTCTGTGATCCTGTTGTCATGACCTTGTGGTTTTTTTGTTACCTGTGTGTTTCTCAATAAAGTGTTTTTTGGAGCAAAATTACTTGTGGGATCTCCAGGTTTTCTCTAAAACTACTGGGTATAAGACACATATTTGAATTAGAATAAAGAACTCATTTCTGAGATATATATAGTCTGTAGAGTTCCTAATATGTTAAAAAGATGGTTTTTCTGTGTTTCCCCTGTTTTGTTCTAAGAGTTGTGTATTACGCGGCGCTCGTACGGTGATTGGACAATGCAATAACATCATGATTGGCCAGCCAGCGCAGGGAGGCTGGCTAATACATGACGCTATAGCAAATGTGTAGTGACTGGTCATCTCATTAAATATGCCGCCCTGTGCAGGGACAGTCAATGGGTACACAGTAGTCCCCACCAATGATAGCTGATGGGGCGTGGTATACATGACGCTCAAGCACGCCCCAGGTAACTCAAATACCGTACCTGTGCCCCGATTACACGCTGCTACCATAGGGATTATACCTGCTTGTTTTTGAGCACGGCTGAAAGACAGATATCCAAAGAGACAGGGAGGTACAACCTGAATTACATGCCACCACTTCGCGGTGTTTTGAAGGTAAAAGGTACAATTGTCTCCGACACCTGCCGGTTTCTACCTTTCCTGTCTGAGAATACCTCTTTGGCCTTCCCCAGTCATTGCTCAGTGTTAAATCTTCCCCTTAGAAAACCTGTCATACCAACTTAGAACAAATAACAATATAGAATGGAGTATAAAAATACCCCAGGGAAAACAGTTTGTGAGGGATCGTTTGATCTCTGTGTCCTTCTCTTACGTGATGTTATAACTTTCTAATTGTGCACTATTGATTTGTGTGTATGTTCACAACATACTTTTTAATTAATATTCAGGAGTTTTCTCTCCTTTTTTAGAGGTACACCAAGTAAACATTACGTTTTAAATACCTATTGCACAATATGCTATTTCTATATGTCCACTATATTGTGTATTTGTACCTAAGTTGGGGTATCTTTATATCCCATGCTATATCGTATAGTTTAACCGGCTCACCAGTAACTACCTATAATAGTGTTCAGTGCCCCATTGTAAGCATCACATGGGAATGGCTTTTTATTTAGCTAAAACTATGGTCACCGTTCATACATTTTTGGTTTGCATCCTATTGTCCTGACGGCCAGTAAATGATGATTAACATTTTGATGTACATAGACAAGAAGCCAGTGATTAATGGCAATTCCTTTTCATCCTGAAGCCATTAAGGTTTTATCCTTCTGATACCTATGTTTAGAATTGTGTGTGATAATAGTGAGGACTGGAAGGCTGGCTCCTTCAGCTCCCCCTCCCCTACTATACTTGCTTAGAATAGAATTGAATCCATGGGGCTTCAAGTGCCTCCTCTATAGGCTCAGACTGTGTTAGTCAGCCTATAATGGAGCTAATGGCTGTTTTGTCATCCTTGGAGATCTGAATTTCCTTGTGTTGTGTCTGCTGCTGTTTGGACAAGTACTGCATACACTGCAAAGACTGAGTGTCAGAAAGGAAGGGCAGGAAAGGGCAGAGAACTATTGGGGAGAGACAAGCAATCAGGGGCATACAGTCAGTCCCTAGATCCTTCAAGACATAGAAATGGATGATACCGGTAAGTGCATAAAGCTGTGGATGCTGAGGAATGAATGATACCATACTCTATGTGTCAACATTTGTTTTTCATTTTCACATTTGCCTAATGGAAATGAGATTTCTTTATTGCCAAGAAAGTATTAAGGAGAGGCTAAGAACTGGTCTGCATCATGTGTTCTGTGTATGGAATGGCACTAAGCACTAGTGGGGTTGGCTGCTCTGAATTACAATAATCCTTATATATTTATAGTAACAGTCATACTGTTTTTACATTGGTGAATAGTCACATGTATAATATAATATTAATATAACGTGTATATGTTAGAATGAATGTAATAGTAGGAGAATGCAGTATGTGCATGTGACAGTGTCATTAGATAGTAGGCTGCATTCTGTCAGGCAGGACATGGGGCTGTCCAGATTCTCCTGGTGGTCACAGATGTGTCATTCCTTGGGCAGCCACATATAGACAGGAGCAGGAATGAAGTATTCATCTTCAATATAATGTATTCTATATAGGAAATAAAGTAGACAACATGGTCTCAACTTTCCATGTGTTGTATGCAGTGGGGGGTGAATATGTAGCATTAATAACACCTCTTCCCTTTTTGGAGTGGACATGATATACATGTATAAACCAATCTATATTCTATCTGGTCCAGAACAGAGATGCTTCTCCACAGCCTTTCAGACTGGTAAATAATGGGATGTGTGTGAATGAAGCCATGTGCATTTGTCTGCTTTCTCTACAGTAATTCTGTTCTATTCTCACCACAATAATGAATACATGCTGTTTGTTCTTATAGAAGGCGTTATGTGGGAAGTCATGACATTTACAATCACGTACCTTGCACTTGCCAACAAGGGACATATATATTTATGCTTCCGTCTCTCATAATATAACCATACATGGAGTAGATGAAGGATGTGTTCATCGAATATATGCCACTGTTTGATGGGCTTTACAGGTTTGGTTCCCTGAAGGGCTGTTCTCATTGTATTCTGCAGTGTCATCTGTAAGGCTTCCTGGCTATACTGCTTGCCACAGCCATTATTTCACAATGTCCTGTACATTAACCAGTATCTTCAGGTTTTATTACGTGAAACAAATGTTTCTTTTTATTCCATTGTGTTTTTCAGAGTATGATAAAATCAGAACATGACATCTTTTGTAATAGGTCTTTACTTCTTTGATGACTTGTTTTAATATTTGTCACGATGGTCTCTCTTACCTGGGAGACTTGTGATTGGTTTGGGACCTCTGTCTCATGACTGTATTGGGACTTCATATTAAACGTATTTCTTTCTTTTGGCAGTTGAGGAGTTATTGTCAGTTTCTGTTTGCTAGCAAGCTAGCTAGTTCTTGTCCAGGTGTGGCTACTCTGATGACTTCCATCCCCTTGACATGGTCACATGGTTCCAGCATGCTGTGCTGGTGATTGAACCCATTCCTGGCCAAACATCCTGAGGACAAAGAAGTTCTCTGGATAGCAGACTACTGCTAAGCCATCTGTTGTCAAGGAGTGAGGCAGCATGTGTGAATTTGCCTTGTTATTCCCTGTCTGTCTCCCCTTCTTGTCATTATTGCAGTGGTTGGAACTAGTGCTCCCGTCGGCCATTCCCTATTGAGGGATAACATTAGGGCAGGCAAAGTACTAGATATCCTGCTCGGCGACGGGTTTAAAGAACCCATATAGAAACGGTAGAGAGATCAGAGCACAGCTGCAGGTGAGTGCAGGTGGTCACCTCTCCCCTGTTCCATATGAGCAGGTCCCTCTGCTGTATTTGTTCCCCTAGGTGTCTCCCCATCTATTGTTTTGTGTAGTGCCCGGACATTGTTGATCCGTGCATTCACTGTCACGCACAGAAGCTGGACACCCTCAAGTCCAGTGTGACAATATTTTAGGACTAGCCAAAATCTGACAAAATGGAAAGCCCAACAATTTGATTTGGTTACCGCTAATATCCCCAGAATACTAAAGATTCTTTATTGTGTTTTTTTTTGTTGTGACTGAGCAAAATTCACTCTCTCCTATGCTTTACAAACTCCAAATATTAAAATATGCTTTGAGATCTCGAGGGAATCGATACAGCACAGCCTTGTATGGTGTACTAGGTACAACTTCTTTATTAGCACATGTTGGCACTTTAAATAGTGTAACAGACAAAGGAAAAGTTTGCTTAAACCTATGAGCCAATAGAAGTGTTTACATAAAATGTGAAACTTCCCCGGCCATTCAGTGTTATTTGAAGTCAATGGGTAAAAAAAATGCTTCAAAATCACCCCAAGAATTGACATGCAGCAGATTTTTTCTGCACCAAATCTGCACGAAAAAAAATAAGCAACATGTGCACATTTCAAAATTCTCATTGACTTTGCTTGTTTCAGGATAAGCATGCAGATTTGTTACAAAACTGCACCAAAAAACACATAAAAAAAGCACTGTGCGCACATGGCCTATAGGTTGAAGGGGTCAGAAAAGTCAGTGTGGAGGAGACCTCTACGAAATTGTTGGGTAACCACTTGTAAGCCTGATGTCCATATAATATATAAACTCCTGTGTTCCCACACCTCTGTTATTGAATATACTAGCAATTCCTTTAGCTAATGAGGTGCCACTTAATACGTTTATCATCTTTTCCTGGTGCTTACTGTCATTTGAGGTAAAATTTGATATTTCATTTTGTAAAGTGACACAATGAAGCTCAGGATTAAGAGTAGCATTTATTGCTACACACTGTGATTGTGGTAGTAGATCCATTACACTGAGTAGTCAGCTGTAGAGAAAGGGACGACTTTGTATCGTAGCCACTAAAAGTGGTGAAGTTCAGGTAGGGCTGCAGCATCCATTGGACAACTTGAGCCTTCTGCTCAGGCGGCAAGGCGGCAGGGGAGCTGCACCGTTGCAGGTGGGCGGCACCCTGCATCCCGCCGGAGGCGGACTGGTAGCACCACCCCCACCCCGCTCTTTAATCCTGCCGCCGGACTGGTAGCTCACCCCCCCCCTGCTCTTCAAGCCTGCCACCGGACTGCTAGCACCCCATTCCCCCCCCCCCCCCCCCGCTCTTCGCCTCAGGCAGCGGGGAGGTTTAGTTCACCAGTTCACCCCTGAGTTCAGATAACAGGAGAGGTCAACACAACTGGAATCCTAAGGCATCCCTCTCTGGCTTAGAAGCGGACCACTCCTGTTGAAGAGCAACCATGGCTCTGTCACTCATCCATGCATCTACAGACAGACCCACAGCCCTTATTTACTGGTACTATCTGGTTTAATAGGGAAAGTATTATTACTTATGTCACATTCACACTTCTCAGAACATGATGTAGGGTGCACCTGCAAGGGTTAATATATATTTCATCTCACTCAATCCAACGCTCAACCTCTGTTATAGGCTATAAAGTGAGCATAAATCATACCCCAACACGTCCACACACCCCAGTTACACCACACATGCTGCCACCAAACACACGGGGTAATGAGTCCCCAAAATATACTACAATTGACTGGGTGACAATCTCTGTAAAGCTATAGATTCTTTAGAGCATACAAAGATCAAACTTATTAAAGTTTTAAGCTTAAATGTAGAAATTACAGTTCTTATAATAAAAAGATATAAAAGATAATAGATAAAAAAGACAAACATATGCAAAACAGCATGAAATGAAATGGGAAAAAATACAGAAATACCTAACTTCCAGTCTAAAGTTATTCTTCTGTTTCCTTGAGGGAAGGAAAAATGAAGTATGGAACATATCAGTATAGGCTGACACCTACCTGTGAACAACCTTCTTTTATGCGACCCAGTTTTTTACATGTTTTATCCTGGGCTTGTTTGAATATTCTAATCTTAGGTCTGCAACCGAACTGTGGGCTAATTTAGGTATAATACATTGCATACTAAAGGCGCTGTTTTTTCCAAGCACCCGCCTTGTTATAGTAAATAGAGAATGTCAAGCCTTGCTACCAGGGACCATTTGTTCAGGCTTTAAACATACTCTGTCTTCTAATGGAACGCTCCCCCCTTCCCCTCCCACAGTTCTGAGTTCCTGTAATCAAAATACCTAAACGTTATGCCTTTAGAGTAGAATGGCAGACTGGAACCAATGTTACTGTAATGCCATTGTCATTCTTTTATCCCTACAGTTACATGTCTCTTCACCATATTTCCTTCACCAGTTAAAAGGGTTGTCCGCTCTTAAGAGGATTCGCCGTTTTGTAAGCCGGGAACGGACCGCAGTTTTGCGTTACGCATGTTCCTGGCAACAACACGACTAGTGAGGACGACCTCGCTCAATCCAAGTGTATGGAGCAGGCGTGTAAATTTAGAGGGCGTTGCCTTGCTCCATACACTTGTGTTAAGAGAGGCCACACCCACTAGGTGGGGGTTGTGGCTGGGAACATGCATACTGCATAACTGCGGTCCATTCTTGGTTTAGAAACCACAAATCCTTGCAGTGCACAGTGCATGTGCTAGGAAGATTGATCAGTCTGAAGTCACAGAGAGTGACTGCAAACTTATTAGCTTAGACTGGAAAACCCCTTTAACTAAAACATTTATTTCAAAGTCACTGGAATAGCTAAATAAGGCATAGTACTCACAGGACTGTGAATGCAAATCCAACAATCTTTAAGTGATATACTTTTGTCCAGGTTAAGAGCACCTGGTGATGTTTACTGAATTTCTTATCCCATTCATCATTCAGAACCTCATTCAATGTCATTGTTAGAGGCAATTACACCATTACCCATATTAGAATATGCAAAAAGATAATCATTCTGCTGGTAGTTTGACTCTTAAAATGGCTGGTGTGTATCTTAACCCCTTCATGACCCAGCCTATTTTGACCCTAAAGACCTTGGCCTTTTTTGCAATTCTGACCAGTGTCCCTTTATGAGGTTATAACTCAGGAACGCTTCAACCGATCCTAGCGATTCTGAGATTGTTTTTTCGTGACATATTGGGCTTCATGCTAGTGTTAAATTTAAGTCGATAATTTTTGCGTTTATTTGTGAAAAAATCAAAAATATGGCAAAAATTTTGAAAATTTCACAATTTTCACATTTTTAATTTTTTTTTCTGATAAACAAGAGAGATATGTGACAGAAAAAAGTTATTAAATAATATTTCCCACATGTCTACTTCACATCAGCACAATTTTGGAAAAAAAAAAATTTTTTGTTAGGACGTTATAAGAGTTCAAAGTTCATGAGCAATTTTTCATTTTTCAACCAAAATTTACAAAACCATTTTTTTTAGTGACCACATCACATTTGAAGTCCTTTTGAGGGGTGTACATGACAGAAAACACCCAAAAGTGACACCATTCCAAAAACTGCACCCCTCAAGCTACTCAAAACTACATTCGAGAAGATTATTAACCCTTCAGGTGCTTCACAGGAACTAAAGCAAAGTGGAAACAAAAAATGGATATTTTAATTTTTTTATCAAAAATGTTCTTTTAGCCTCAATTCTTTCATTTTCACATGGGCAACAGGATAAAATGGATCTTAAAATGTGTTGTGCAAATTCTCCCGAGTACATCGATACCTCATATGTGGTCATAAACCACTGTTTGGGCGCACGGCAGGGCTCAGAAGTGAAGGAGCGCAATTTGACTTTTGGAGCTAATTTTACATTCAAAAAGTGAAATGTCGCTCCTTCCCTTCTGACCCCTGCCGTGCGCCCAAACAGTGGTTTATGACCACATATGAGGTATCGGTGTACTCAGGAGAAATTGCCCAACAAATTTTAGGATGAATTTTATGCTGTTGCCATGTGAAAACGAAAAAATTTAGGCTAAAAGAAAATTTTTGTGAAAAAAAAAGTACTATTTCATTTTCACAGATCAATTTGTAAAGCACCTGGGGGTTCAATATGCTCACTACCCATCTAGATATGTTCCCTGGGGGGTCTAGTTTCCAAAATGGGGTCACTTGTGGGGGAGCTCCAATGTTTAGGCACGCAGGGGCTCTCCAAACGCGACATGGTGTCCGCTAACAATTTGAATAAAAATCAGCTCAAATTGTTAGCTGTAACCATGTTGTGTTTAGTGAGCCCCTGTGTGCCTAAACATTGGGGCTCCCCCACAAGTGACCCCATTTTGGAAACTAGACCCCCCAAGGAACGTATCTAGATGCATAGTGAGCACTTTGAACCCCCAGGTGCTTCACAAATTCATCCATAAAAATGAAAAAGCACTTTTTTTTCCACAAAAAAATTCTTTTTTCATTATTATGGATCAATTTGTGAAGCACCTGGGGGTTCAAAGTGCTCACTATGCATCTAGATACGTTCCTTTGGGGGTCTAGTTTCCAAAATGGGGTCACTTGTGGGGGAGCTCCAATGTGGAGACGCACAGGGGCTCTCCAAACGCGACATGGTGTCCGCTAACAATTTGAATGCAAAATGAGCTCAAATTGTTAGCGGACACCATGTTGCGTTTGGAGAGCCCCTGTGCGTCTCCACATAGGAGCTCATCCACAAGTGACCCCATTTTGGAAACTAGACCCCCAAGGGAACGTATCTAGATGCATAGTGAGCACTTTGAACCCCAGGTGCTTCACAAATTAATCTGTAAAAATGAAAAAGTACTTTTTTTCCGCAAAAATCTTTTTTTTTCAATAATTTGTGAAGCACCTGGGGGTTCAATATGCTCACTACCCATCTAGATATGTTCCCTGGGGGGTCTAGTTTCCAAAATGGGGTCACTTGTGGGGGAGCTCCAATGTTTAGGCACACAGGGGCTCTCCAAAAGCGACATGGTGTCCGCTAACAATTTGAATAAAAATCAGCTCAAATTGTTAGCTGTCACCATGTTGCGTTTGGTGAGCCCCTGTGTGCCTAAACATTGGGGCTCCGCAACAAGTGACCCCATTTTGGAAACTAGACCCCCCAGGGAACGTATCTAGATGCATAGTGAGTACTTTGAACCCCCAGGTGCTTCACAAATTCATCCATAAAAATGAAAAAGCACTTTTTTTTTCCACAAAAATTTCTTTTTTCATTATTACGGACCAATTTGTGAAGCACCTGGGGGTTCAAAGTGCTCACTATGCAGCTAGATATGTTCCCTGGGGGGTTTAGTTTCCAAAATGGGGTCACTTGTGGGGGAGCTCCAATGTTTAGGCACACAGGGGCTCTCCATATGCGACATGGTGTCCGCTAACAATTGGAATTGTTAGCGGACACCATGTCACGTTTGGTGAGCCCCTGTGTGCCTAAACATTGGGGCTCCCCCACAAGTGACCCCATTTTGTAAACTAGACACCCCAAGGAATGTATCTAGATGCATAGTGTGCACTTTGAACCTCCAGGTGCTTCACAAATTGATCTGTAAAAATGAAAAAATAATTTTTTTGTGGAAAAAAAGTACTTTTTTATTTTTATGGATCAATTTGTGAAGCACTTGGGGGTTCAAAGTGCTCACTATGCATCTAGGTACGTTCCTTGGGGGGTCTAGTTTCCAAAATGGGGTCACTTGTGGGGGAGCTCCAATGTGTAGGCACACAGGGGCTCTCCATACGCAACCTGGTGTTTGCCAACAATTGGAATTGTTAGCGGACACCAGGTCGCCTATGGAGAGCCCCTGTGTGCCTAAACATTGGAGCTCCCCCACAAGTGACCCCATTTTGGAAACTAGACCCCCCAGGGAACATATCTAGATGCACAGTGAGCACTTTGAACCACCATGTGCTTCACAAATTGAGACGTATAAATGAATAAAGAAACTCTATGTGAAAAAACATACTAGTCTAGTAGTTGCAATTCGCAGCATAGGGGACCCATGGGGCTCCGCCATATTTTTGGTCCAGCCAGGTACAACTTGGCAGCTACGGACTGCCACCCACCCCCAGCTGCCTCGTCATACCTGGCTGGAACCAAAAATACAGCGAAGCCTATTTTTTTTTTATTTCTAGAAATATTTCTAGAAAAAAAAATTACGTGGGGCTCCGCCATATTTTTGGTCCAGCCAGGTACAACTAGGCAGCTGGGGGCTGGAATCCTCAGCATAGAGAGGCCCAAGCGTTCTGGGCCCCCCATGCTGCGAATTGCAGCCCGCAGCCGCCCCAGAAAATGGCGCATTCATTGAAGCGCCATTTTCTGGCGCTGTACCCACGCTCTTCCAGTTGCCCTGGTGCCGGTGGCTAACTGGGTAATAAAGGGGTTAATGCCAGCTTTTTATTGGCAGCTGGCACTAAGCCCGAGATTCATAATATAGGGCCAATGTTAGACCCGCCATTAGGAATCTCTAGTACAGTAAATAGTCAATAAATACACACAGAGAAAAATCTTTTTATTTGAAAAAAAAACAGACACAATTCGGACTCCATCTTTATTATAAAAAGATCCGACGTAGTCCACAACGAAGGTCCCACGACGCTCGATCGCTCCGACGTAGTCCATAACGAAGGTCCCACGACGTTTGTCTCCGACGTAGTCCACAACGAAGGTCCCACGACTCTCGATCACCTTTGCTTTCAGATCGCTACTCTGGAGCCCGATCCGCCAGCATGGTGATCGAGCTGCAGAAAGTGATCTGACACCCCGGGCGCAGTGACCCATTATGTGCATCACTGCGCCTGGGCTGCCAGATCACTTTCCGCAGCTCGATCCCCATGCATGGGGATCGAGCTGCGGAAAGCGATCTGGCAGCACAGGCGCATTGACCCACTATGTGCATCACTGCGTCCGGGCTGTCAGATTGCTTTCTGCAGCTCGATGCCCATGCAGGGAGATCGGGCTGCAGAGCAGCGATCTAAGAGCCTGGGCGCAGTGACCCACTATGTGCATCACTGCGCCTGGGCTGCCAGATCGCTTTCCGCAGCTCGATCCCCATGCATGGGGATCGAGCTGCGGAAAGCGATCTGGCAGCACAGGCGCATTGACCCACTATGTGCATCACTGCGTCCGGGCTGTCAGATTGCTTTCTGCAGCTCGATGCCCATGCAGGGAGATCGGGCTGCAGAGCAGCGATCTAAGAGCCTGGGCGCAGTGACCCACTATGTACATCACTGCGCCTGGGCTGCCAGATCGCTTTCCGCAGCTCGATCCCCATGCATGGGGATCGAGCTGCGGAAAGCGATCTGGCAGCACAGGCGCATTGACCCACTATGTGCATCACTGCGTCCGGGCTGTCAGATTGCTTTCTGCAGCTCGATGCCCATGCAGGGAGATCGGGCTGCAGAGCAGCAATCTAAGAGCCTGGGCGCAGTGACCCACTATGTGCATCACTGCGCCCGGGCTGTTAGATAGCTTTCTGCAGCTCGATCCCCATGCATGGGGATCGAGCTGCGGAAAGCGATCTGGCAGCCCAGGCGCAGTGATGCACATAGTGGGTCACTGCGCCCGGGGTGTCAGATCACTTTCTGCAGCTAGATCCTCAGAATCCAGCTGTAGGAAGTGATCTGACAGATCCAGTACAGTGATCCACAGTGATCACATAATGGTCACTGTGGATCACTGTGCTGGATCTGTCAGATCACTTCCTACAGCTGGATCCTCAGGATCCAGCTGTAGAAAGTGATCTGACAGATCCAGTACAGTGATCCACAGTGATCACATAATGGTCACTGTGGATCACTGTGCTGGATCTGTCAGATCACTTCCTACAGCTGGATCCTCAGGATCCAGCTGTAGAAAGTGATCTGACAGATCCAGTACAGTGATCCACAGTGATCACATAATGGTCACTGTGGATCACTGTGCTGGATCTGTCAGATCACTTCCTACAGCTGGATCCTCAGGATCCAGCTGTAGAAAGTGATCTGACAGATCCAGTACAGTGATCCACAGTGATCACATAATGGTCACTGTGGATCACTGTGCTGGATCTGTCAGATCACTTCCTACAGCTGGATCCTCAGGATCTAGCTGTAGAAGTCATCTGACAGCTCCAGCACAGAGCTGTCAGATGCGAGCGGCCGGAGAGAAGAGGAGGAGGAGCGGGACGCAGCCGTGCAGCAGGATGGAGCGCGATCGCCGGAGGGGTGAGTGGGAGAAGCGATCGCCGCTCCGGTGGTCGGGGGGGGGCAGGCAGGGGGAAGAGGGGGGGTGACAGGGCTTGGGGGGGCACTCACAGGAAGCGGGGGCAGGCAGGAGCAGGCGGGCGGCAGGAAGAGGAAGCCCGCGGTAGGGACAGGAAGCGGCCGCAGGGACAGGAAGCGGGGGGGTAAGAAAGATGAAGAGGGGGCAGGATAGAGAGGTGGGGGACAGGGGGGCACTTAGAGGATGCCAGGGTAGCAGATCGGAGGGTAGGGAGAGCAGGGGCAGGCAGGGAAGCATGACAGGCGCGGTGATTTTCACTTTCACTTTTGAGCGCCAATCACCGCGCCTGTAGCCGGGGGGGTGGGGGTGGGGGCAAATCGACCCCCCATGGGGTGTTGTACAACACCCCATGTACCTGCAGGCCGAATGACAGGTCAGTGAGACCCTCACTCGGCCTGCAGGAGCCCGATCAATCCATGGCCCACCCCCTGGGCCAAGGGTCGGAACGAACTTGTTTCCATGGCCCAAACGGTGGGCCAAGGGTCGTGAAGGGGTTAAGTGGGTTTTCCCTTAAGCTGCATCAAAGTTAGGAGAACCTGGAATGGCTGATAAAATCTTAGGGTACCGTCACACACAGAGATATATTGCATGCAACTCACTGGTTGCAGTGAAATCATGGACACATTGTTACATTTGTACACGGCCACAAAATGGAGCAATGTGTCCATGATTTCACTGCAACCAGTGAGTTGCATGCAATATATCTCTGTGTGTGATGGTACCCTTAGTTCTGGGCTTTTCCTGACTTGTCTTTATAGGACAACCCAGTCTCTGACTTGATATCATATGTTCAAGACACTGATTCAGGGTCTGGAATAGAAGAATACACCTGTTTACTCACATTTTTATCAAATTATGCAAGGTTAGTCAAACAACCCCGTTTCCCCGAAAATAGGACCTGTGGGGGGATACTTTGCATGGGTATATTTGGGGCTGCAAGGGCATGGTGGAGATATTGGGGGCGGCATGGGAATTTTAAATTTTTGGGGTTAGATAATGGCAAAATTAGACATCCCCTGAAAATAAAACATAGTGCATTTTTGGAGGAAAAAAGTTAAAGAAAAGGGTGTCTTACTTTCGGGGAAACAGGGTATCATGCTGCATCTGAAGTAACGGTGGAAAGAATAGTCCTTTATTTGGTGCTGAACAAAAAAAACTATCCACTAACGGGTATAGCAGATGAGGGGTTTTGCCAAGATTTTACAGTTTTTCCTACTTTATGTCAGGCACACGTCATGTACGACTGGGTGTACTTTGCCACCTGGGTACTGAACCCTTGTATAACACTGCACACATAGCTGATTTTGACAAATGTGCTAGTCCATGGGTTCTTTAGGCCATTACTGAGAAGAGAGCTCAAGGCAGACAAAGTTTGCAACCCTTTTACCACAAACCTTCCTTAGTCACCTAGACTCACTGCATTTTACACACCTTGTTTTCCTGTTGAACCACCTGTTTCTGTAGAGATTTAAAAATATCAGGAATTACAGGTGTCACGGAGGTCATGATCTGGATTTGCACTAGACTGTTAACTCTAGATCTCTTTGCTGCTTCTGTCTGCAGGTACTTCTGAAGAAGGATTTCCTCTGGCTTCATTAGTGTCAGCTCGAGTGTGAGCTTTTATCTTCCCCTATGTCACTCTTAGTTGATAACAGAAGAGTCTCCATCAGGGCTTGTACACTCACTGCATTTTTATAGGTTTCTCATTTGACATGAAAAAAGATCTAGTTTCCCATATTGGACCATAATCATATCAAATTCCAAAAGAATATCTGCCAGCTACATACACATTGGCCTTCTTGCCCATTGGCACTCTACACGCCTCAGTGAGTGCCTTCAGCTTTGAATCCTGTGAGGACAAGTCAGGGAGGCAGGGGTTCAGCTTTTATTACAACATATTGAAACCGCAAAATATCTAGTGTAGAATTGGACAGCATCTTAGTATCTGGATCATCTACAAAAAAATCAAAATTTGAATTAGCAATGGGCTCATCTGAGACATGTTCAAACCCTGCTGTTTCTTGTAGAATCAGGCAAGTGGAATCATGAGGTGTATGTATTTCCACCATTGCCTCCTCTGTTAGTGAATGTAAAAATAGTTCCCTAGCCATCTGTCCCCCCTTTGAATCCTATGGCAGAAGTATAGCTGTATTCAAAACCATACATCGTTTGATTTCTATATTTGGGGGCATGTAAAGGGCACATTGAAGTATAAGTTGCTGGGCCATTAAAATGTGTCTAGGTTGTACCTGACAGAGAACACCACAAATACCGTGTTGAGTATAAAATATGACCTTGTAATGAAGAGCTATTTCTGTGGATTTTTCAAGCATGGCTTGAATTGCAGAAATAGTTCTGACACAAGAAGGTGCACCCTTTGTAATTTGGATACAGTCTAACTGAATAATAAGCCACAGGTTGTTGTCTATGTCTTTGGGTAAGTACTGAAGTGACATGGCCATTCATCTCAGTACAGAACAAAGAAAATTGTTTAGTATAGTTAAAGGGATCCTGTCACCCCCAAAACACCTCTAAACCTATTAAAAGCTGTCCCTAGAGCATATTAACACTTTCCCGCTCTCTCCCAGTGCGGCGCCGGTGTAAATACATCACCCGGCGCCGGGAATGACGCGGATCGCGTCACCCAGCCACACTGCAGCCCGGACGCTATGGGAGAGAGCGGAGGCGCGCAGGGAGGCGGCAATTTGAATCTGGGATGTAGATCACGCCTATTCAGGCGTGATATGAAGAAGAGGGGCAGCCTGGATGAGTGACTATGAATAGCATAGTCACTCATTATCATCAGTAATGAGGTACTATAAAAACGTTTTTCTTCAATGTCACTTGCTGCATTTAGGAGGTAAAAGGAGTGTAGGGAAAGTGTTAATATGCTCTAGGGATAGCTTTTAATAGGTTTAGAGGTGTTTTGGGGGTGACAGGATCCCTTTAAGTAAACCAAGTGCTCAGGAGACAGTAATCAAAAATTTTAGGGAGTGAAAATTTTGTCCAGCTTCTGGGGTAGGATTTAAGGGATGTGTGGACAGACAATCATACAGAGCAGAATGGAGCTGGGATACTGATCATATCCATGCCTACAGTATGATACCAGAGCCAGAAAGGTTCTGAGTTGTGTGATGTTTTGGGGCAATTTAAGTTGTTGTATTGCAACCTTTCTTTCCTCTGTAATATGCTTGGTACCTTGAGCCAAACAATGACCTATAGAGACTACTGTCTGCTCACAGAACCGAAGAAGTTTAGTCTTAGAAACTTTACATTTATGTTATGCTAGGAAACATAAAAAGAAGGCAGGGCCGGCCTTAGGCATGTGCGAGTCGTGCGGCCGCACAGGGCGCCACGCTCCAGGGGGCGCCGCAGGGAGACAGCTGTCACTGTTATTTGCTGCCCTGCTTTCGCTCCAAGGGGCTTCGCTAGATCTGCGCGGCTGCTAGTAGACAATGGGCGGCATCCGCAGGAGCGCCTGGTGGTAGCGCGGCCCCCTGCTGATGCCGCTCCCTCTACTATAGTCCTGGCCGCCGCCGTGTTATCCCCCCCCTCCACTCTGCAGTGTGAGCCCACCTATGGAGCTGCACAGGCCTGTGCTTACAGGACCTGTCATGATGTCAATGGAGGGGAGGAGTCAGGGATCACATGATCAGCATCTCCGAGTATGCAGGGCAGCTTCCACCAAGCAGGATGAAGTGAAGAAATGGATGAGGTGAATTTGTGTGGGATCAGGAGGGATGTACAGTGTGAATGTAGCAGAGCTGTGTGTGTATGAGGTGTAAGGAGCAGAGCCGCGTGTGCACAAGGTGTACAGAGCGGAGCCGAGTGTGTACAAGGTGTACGGAGCTGAGTGTGTATGAGGTGTACGGAGCGGAGCTGCGTGTGTATAAGGTGTACATAGCAGAGTCGCGTGTGCACGAGGTGTACGGAGCGGAGCCGAGTGTGTACAAGGTGTACGCAGCGGAGCCGCGTGTGTACGGGTCGGAGCCGCGTGTGTATGAGGTGTACGGAGCGGAGCCACGTGTGTACGAGGTGTACGGAGTGGAGCCTCATGTGTACGTGGTGTACGGAACTGAGTGTGTACGAGGTGTACGGAGCAGAGCCGAGTGTGTACGAGGTGTACGGAGCGGAGCCGCATGTGTACGAGGTGTATGGAGCGGAGCCGCGTGTGTACGAGGTGTACGGAGCGGAGCTGAGTGTGTACAAGGTGTACGCAGTGGAGCCGCATGTGTACGGAGCGGAGCCTCGTGTGTACGAGGTGTACGGAGCAGAGCCACATGTGTACGAGGTGTACGGAGCGGAGCCGCATGTGTACGTGGTGTACGGAGCTGAGTGTGTACGAGGTGTACGGAGCAGAGCCGAGTGTGTACGAGGTGTACGGAGCGGAGCCACATGTGTACGAGGTGTATGGAGCGGAGCCGCGTGTGTACGAGGTGTACGGAGCGGAGCCGAGTGTGTACAAGGTGTACGCAGCGGAGCCGCATGTGTACGGAGCGGAGCTTCGTGTGTACGAGGTGTACGGAGCAGAGCCACGTGTGTACGAGGTGTACGGAGCGGAGCCGCATGTGTACGTGGTGTACAGAGCTGAGTGTGTACGAGGTGTACGGAGTGGAGCCGAGTGTGTACGAGGTATACGGAGTGGAGCCGAGTGCGTACGAGGTGTGTGTACCAGTGGTAGCCCCCCGCGGATGCTGCTTCCACTCCTATAGTCCCAGTCACCTCTGCCGGCAGCATTCTTCTCCCGAGTCCCGGCCGCCGCTGTCTGCCCTCTGCAGCTCAGCACGACGGGGCACGATATTGTCATCAGTGAGTCCCACTGTGCTGAGACGTGCAGAGCTGCAGAGCAGATGCTGAGGAGACTGGAGCAGCGAGAAGAGAGGTGAGTATTTACTTTTTTCTTCTTAATCAGTGAGTACACTGCATTATACTATATGGAGGAATGTGGGGGTGTATTGTACTATATGTCATGCTTTAAGGGTGCAATATACTATACGGAGGACTGTGGAATGCATTATACTATATGGAGGACTGTGGCGTGCATTATACTAAATGGAGGACTTTGGGTGTGCATTCTAGATAGAGAACTGTGGGGGTGCATTATTCTATATGGAGGAATGTGGGGGTGCATAATTCTATATGGAGGTCTGTGGGTGTGCAATATGTTATTTGGAGGACTATGGGGTGCAATATACTATATGTAGGACTGTGGTGGTGCATTATTCTATATTGAAGACTATGGGGGTGCATTATATTATATGGAGGACTATGGGGGTGCATAATATATGGAGGAATTTGGGGGTGCAATATACTATGTGGAATACTATGAGGGGTGCTGTCAGGGGTCAAGTCTTGCTGGAGACTAGTCAGAAAGTCTGTTCCCTGACGGCTTCTCCCTGCCCACTGCCTTGAGTGACCGGTCTCTCCGTATACACGCAAATGGGGTGAATTCGCCAGGGACTAGCCTTTCCTGCTACTCTCCTATCTGTCTCGGTCCCCAGAAGCTTTTGGAGTATGTTCTTATTTGAAATGCTGCATTGTTTAAGAGTCAACACCTCTATATACAGTAGATAACACAGGATCCACCATTCACAATAGGTGATATCACAGCTCACCTCCTCCTCCTGTACAATGACTGATAACACTTCCATATACAGTAGATAACACAGGATCCACCATTCACAATAGATGATATCACAACTCACCTCCTCCTGTACAGTGACTGATAACACTTCTATATACAGTAG
This sequence comes from Allobates femoralis, assembly GCA_033576535.1. NCBI lineage: Eukaryota > Metazoa > Chordata > Amphibia > Anura > Aromobatidae > Allobates > Allobates femoralis. The sequence goes on along the minus strand of JARQOC010000001.1, from coordinate 387,737,381 downwards.
ATAACACAGGATCCGCCATTCACAATAGGTGATATCACAGCTCACCTCCTCCAGTACAATGTCTGATAACACCTCTATATACAGTAGATAACACAGGATCCACCATTCACAATAGGTGATATCACAGCTCACCTCCTCCTGTACAATGACTGATAACACCTCTATATACAGTAGATAACAGGATCCACCATTCACAACAGGTGATATTACAGCTCACCTCCTCCTCATGTACAATGACTGATAAACACCTCTATATACAGTAGATAACACAGGATCCACCATTCACAATAGGTGATATCACAGCTCACCTCCTCCTGTACAATGACTGATAACACCTCTATATACAGTAGATAACACAGGATCCACCATTCACAATCGGTGATGTCACAGCTCACCTCCTCCTGTACAATGACTGATAACACCTCTATATACAGTAGATAATACAGTATCCATGATTCACAATAGGTGATATCACAGCTCACCTCCTCCTCCTGTAAGATGACAGGTAACACCTCTATATATGGGAGGGTTGGTAATGACAGGTGGGAGAGGATATAGGTCTTCGGTCCCTGATTTTTTATGACCCTAGCATAGCAACGCCCCTCCCTGCTCTCCTTGAAGACCATGAATAGATCATGTACAAACATGTATGCTCATGTGTTCTGAGTAAGTAATGGCGTGGGGGCACCATAAGGCAAATTCGCACAGGGCACCATTCAACATAAGGCCGGCCCTGGATGGATGATTCATGCCATGAAATTTGATCAGAGCAACAAAGCAATAAATCATCTCCATGCCCCAAGTAACATAACCTTCAGATATGGAGGAGTCCATTTTTGTAAGACTGTACATTTCAACACCATACATTGCCAGTGAATTTTCGGGCACCTTGTGGCAGCACCATCCATATATACTGCTTATGACTATGAGTGAAAGCAAATGAATATTGGCAGTCTGGGTGCAGAGGCACAAAAAAATGCATTTGCGTAAAATGTGTGGAATTTGAGCCAATTATGAGGATTTGGCATCATAGGAGTTATGAGCTCAGTAACCTCATTTACAGCCATCTAATCATGAACCATATGGTAATTTTCTGGCTGACCTTTTTTAACCTTTTTCTTTATAGGGTACAGGGGTGTACAAGTGGAGGTAGTAGGAATGATTGTCCCTGACTTGTGTAACTCTTGTATCGTTACTCCAATAGCTGTATCCTGAGCAGGGCTGAGGGAGATCTGTTTAACAAATGGAAGTTAGACAACACGCTTTAGCTTTACCTCCACTGGTGGGACTGGTATTACACTGACATCATTCTTCCCAGTCACCCGTAATGTTTCAGGGACTTGAGCTAGTCATCTGATGAATGATATTTATCGTTAGCTGTAAGTTGGTGAAGGTACAAAAAGCTCCAACAGCTTCCTCTGTATGACTGGAGGTGAAGGATACCATATCATCTCCATTTTATTTAATATTAGCTTGCAGGGCACAAAGGCCATCTGCTCACAACAAATTTGTTGGTGCTATTTCACTGATTAAATATCTGGTAAGCAGTTTTTGAGATGGGTGTATTATCACTGCAAGACGTTTACTAAGTGGCATATTTCTTGAATCACCATCCACTACAACACACTCCATTAAATCTTTGGTGATTTCCCAAGGAAAAACATTATTTGCATTCATGACAGACTTGGCTGCCTCAGTGTCTTTTAAGAAATCTAATGTTCTATCTCCAGGTAGAGTTAATTTAACCATTGGAGTAGGCCAGGTAAAACCTGGCACTAAAATAGGGTGCATGCATGCTACTGGTTGGCGAATTGCTATAGTGAAGACAGCTATTTATTGAGTGGAAGGAGACTGCTGTTTGGAAGGTGCTTTGCAGTCCCGCTGTATGTGACTATGCTGTCCACAGTTGTAACAGGTTATAGAGCTATTACTTCTGCAATAGCCTCTCTTCTCCTCTGCCCTTTGGTAAGTAGGACTACCTTTGTTCTAGTAGCCTGAATCAAGTCAAGTCCTACTCCACCCCTTTTGCTACTTGTAAAAGGTCTTTTGGGTCTTTTCCTTCCCACTCAGGGCGCATTTTTACAAGTCCCTCCTTAATTGGTTTCTTTAGTCCATCTACAAAAGCAGTTCCCAATATTAAGTTTGTATCTTAGAGAATATTCCATATCTGTCCAGGTTATCTGCAAACGGGTAAAATGCTTTTTACTGTCTCATCTTTTTCTTGAGTTATGTTGTTTAAGTATATGGATTGTTCTCTCTTATTGTTCAAAGTCCATCTTTGTAAGACTTCACAATATTTCTTCCCAAAGACTAATGTCTGAAAACCTTCTGACCCATATCTATGCATCAGACAGTCTTTTGTCGATCCCGTTTCTTGCTTTATAATGTTTAAAGTCCCATCTTCTTCTTTTGCATCTAGTAATGCCATAGACAGTCATACATAACCTGTATCTGTTGAATTTGTCTAAAGAAAAGTACAGGCTTCTCGTCAGGGTTAGGGAGTTGTTTTATCATAATTAACCATTCACTTAGGCATCAGAGCCTGTACTTAATCGTAGTTTTAAGGAATTGTAGTCCCCCATACATGAGTACTAGTTGTCAGTGTTTGAGGGAATCCTGTATCAGCCAACCCTCCTGCAGCACTCTCATTACAGACATAATGGGAGCACGTTCAACATCTTGGTCCATTATAGGGAGGCAGTACCAATGGTTCTGTCTGATTAAGTATGTCCAGTCCATTGTAAAAACATTCATACAGCTCTTTATTTCATAATAAACATTTTGAATGGAATTACAATACGTTTTCTGCAATTGTTTCATTGCTACTTCACATATGGGAGTGCTGAAAAAAAATTCCCAGTGTTTTTTTGTATCAAATAAGATGAAGAAATTAATATTGCTATGCAAGAAACATATGTATGTTTTTTGTACATAATTGCCTGTATATATAATTCCCTTTGGTACTTTATACATGATGGATTTTAAGATCACTCCACATTTAAGCTGTTGATGTAATTTTATAAATGCATATGTTAGGATGGTAACAAAACAATAGCCTAGCGGCTTTATAATAGTGGATCATCTATTTTGCTTGTTTATTGTGCATATTTGTACTCTCCTGTTACAATTGATCTTTGATGTTTGTTTTTAATTGCACTTTTTTGAAAGGCTGTGATGTTTACAGACCCTCCTCTTAAGAAAGAGGATCGGACGACACACGCCAAGCACAGACCCGTACAAGCGGAGTTCCCGCAAAACAGTGCCATTGTCCCATGCCCCCACCACTTCCTCCCCGATTTGATGTAACCCTCCTAGGTCACCATTAAAGAGAGCAACACTAAAAGCGGTGATTACCGTCTTTTCATCTACCGCATTTATTATGTATATGTAACTTTAAGTCATCAAGGGTTTTTCATGTTTAGTATCAACTGTGATTTTGTTCTACTTGATTGTGAAAGGTATAAATACTCACCTGTATTGCAGTTTGTCATCCTACGTCTAAGGGCACAACTGGGCGACTGAAATATACCCAGACTCTTGTTTGATGGGTGAGATCATTGCCATTTTTTTAATCCAAGTTCAAATAAAATAAAAAGTTTTATATTACAAGAGGATGTGCCAGACTTTTCTCTAGATTACACTTTATTTCATATTGTGGTCTACTTCAAACCTCTGCTAATCATTTCCTCAGCTATATTTCTCCATTGTACAGCTTTAGCTGTTAGCCAATTGTCCAACCATGATGCTCTTTCATGAACAGATTTCAACACATCCAGACTCCCCTTTGAGGGCATTCTAGGCTTTTTCAGCGTTCTATTACAATTTTCACAGCATCTTTGCCTATATGTCTTTTAACTATTTTCTTTGCTGTCTATTCTTTAGGTGTATCTGTATGTCTCCATTTACTTGACAGGTTTCTCATACCCATGCATTACAGCCAAAAAACAAGCCCACAGAGGGGGGGGTAATGAAAAAAAAAAGATAGTGATGTCAAACTGAACACATCTATCATCTGCTGCATAGCACTAAATCCTGGTGGTTGACTTCTTTTAATGAAGGCAGTCACAGAGACACTTAAAAATCCTCAAATACAACCAGTAAATGGGCTACAAGATACCCTTCCTGTTGAGATGATCCATCTCAACAGCCAAATATACAGCAGCTCTAGCAACCATTCAAGTAGGAGTACCACCTGTTTAATTATAGTACATATGTATGTGTCTTCAGAATCTGTGTCATTATCAGCGTGACGAAGGGGCCATAGTGTCCCGAAAGCTTGCTATGCTTACCATTTTTTCAGTTAGCCATTAAAAGGTATCAACCACTGAGGACTCTCAGATTGCAATATATTTTTCTACCACTATGTTTCACACTTATATACTGATCACATCATATGCACACAGTTCAATCAGGCATAGGTCAGGCTGGCTTCACACCATGGTGTGATCCGGTCCGAAGCTGTCCGGTGTAAACCAGACAGCCCCAGACCGTTTTTTTGCCCCATGGTAGCCTATAGGGCTGGATGGAGCCGGATGGCAGCTCTCTGCCATCCGGTTTCATCACTGAGGTGGAATCTTGGAGAATACGGATCACTCTCTCCGGACATACAAATGTTGCTTGCAACATTTTTGTGTCCAGGGAGAAAAATCTCCCCAATTTGCCGGATCCCGGATTCGCCAGGATTCTCCCGGATCCGGGGCAATCCGGCGCTCCCTAACATGAAACCTATGGGGCCGGATTGCCCCGGACTGGGAGGATCCGTGAACTGGACACTGGCGACTGCACACCGCTGTTCTTTCAGGACCGCGGCTAGCTCCCTGCGAGTCGCAGTCCTGAATCATTAGCAGCTGCAGCTGCGTCCGGCTGCACACAGGACCGGAGGGCACATTTGACCCTCCGGTTCTGTGTGCTGATGCGGTCCGGGGCTGTCAAGGTCATCCTGGACAGCCCCGGACCGGATCACACCGTGGTGTGAAGCCAGCCTAACTCTTCCCAGTTCTTCCCAGTTCTTGGATCAGGCTATTTAATACAAACTAGATGGTGGCCTGATTCTAAAGAATCGGGTAGTCTAGAATCCATATATAGTTTATTTAGTAAAAGTTAGGGGAGTGCGGTGAAATTAATTGTGTGTATAGAGGTGGCTCAGTGGTTAGCACTGCGCGGTGGCTCAGTGGTTAGTACTGCGTGCGGTGGCTCAGTGGTTAGCAGTGAGTGCGCTGGCTCAGTGGTTAGCAGTGAGTGCGGTGGCTCAGTGGTTAGCAGTGAGTGCGGTGGCGCAGTGGTTAGCAGTGAGTGCAGTGGCGCAGTGGTTAGCAGTGAGTGCGGTGGCTCAGTGGTTAGCAGTGAGTGCGGTAGCTCAGTGGGTAGCAGTGAGTGCAGTGGCTCAGTGGTTAGCAGTGAGTGCAGTGGCTCAGTGGTTAGCAGTGAGTGCAGTGGCTCAGTGGTTAGCAGTGAGTGCAGTGGCTCAGTGGTTAGCAGTGAGTGCAGTGGCTCAGTGGTTAGCAGTGAGTGGGGTGGCTCAGTGGTTAGCAGTGAGTGCGGTGAGATTGGTCAGCGCAGCGGCGTGGGCAGAGTGGTCAGCGCAGCGGCGTGGGCAGAGTGGTCAGCGCAGCGGCGTGGGCAGAGTGGTCAGCGCAGCGCTGTGGGCAGAGTGGTCAGTGCAGCGCCGTGGGCAGAGTGGTCAGCGCAGCGCCGTGGGCAGAGTGGTCAGCGCAGCGCCGTGGGCAGAGTGGTAAGCACACACATACACTCCGCTATACTTACCACCGACCCTGCGTCTTCCCCGCCGCCTGGATCCTGAGTCGACATGTCGCCGCCCCCGGACTACTGGATCCAATATGTTGTCCGGGTAGTGTTGCGAGACATCTTGGACGCTATATTGGATCCAGTAGTTTGGGGGCAGCGACATGTCGACTGAGGATCCAGGCAGCGGACGCAGGGCCGGTGGTAAGTATAGCGGAGTGTGTGTGTGTGTATGTGTGTGTGTGTACAAAGTTGAGGGAAGTGTGGACAAAGTGACGGAAGTGCGTACATACACACATATACACACATACTGTACATTGCATATGGAGGGGTGAGGAGAGCTGAGGCTGGAGGGCAGAGGACAGGGAGAGGAGAGCGGAGGCTGGAGGGCAGAGGAGTGCGGAGGCTGGAGGGCAGAGGACAGGGAGAGTAGAGCGAAGGCTGGAGGGCAGAGGACAGGGAGAAGCGAGTGGAGGCTGGAGGGCGGAGGAGAGGGAGAGGAGAGCGGAAGGTGGAGGGTAGAGGAGAGGGAGAGGAGAGCAGAAGCTGGAGGGCAGAGGACAGGGAGAGGAGAGCGGAGGCTGGAGGGCAGAGGACAGGGAGAAGCGAGTGGAGGCTGGAGGGGCGGAGGAGAGGGAGAGGAGAGCGGAAGGTGGAGGGTAGAGGAGAGGGAGAGGAGAGCAGAAGCTGGAGGGCAGAGGACAGGGAGAGGAGAGCGGAGGCTGGAGGGCAGAGGACAGGGAGAGGAGAGCAGAGGCTGTAGGGCAGAGGAGAGCAGAGGCTGGAGGGCAGAGGACAGGGAGAGGAGAGCGGAGGCTGGAGGGCAGAGAAGAGCGGAGGGTGGAGGCTGGAGGGCAGAGGACAGGGAGAGGAGAGCGGAGGCTGGAGGGAAGAGGACAGGAAGAGGAGAGAGGAGGCTGGAGGGCAGAGGACAGGGAGAGGAGAGCAGAGGCTGGAGGGCAGAGGACAGGGAGAGGAGAGCGGAGGCTGGAGGGCAGAGGACAGGAGAAGCGAGAGTGGAGGCTGGAGGGCAGAGGACAGGGAGAGGAGAGCGGAGGGTGGAGGGCAGAGGACAGGAAGAGGAGAGAGGAGGCTGGAGGACAGGGAGAGGAGAGCGGAGGCTGGCGGGCAGAGGACAGGGAGAGGAGAGCAGAGGCTGGAGGGCAGAGGAGGGCGGATGCTGGAGGGCGGAGGCTGGAGGGCAAAGGACAGGGAGAGAAGAGCGGAGGCTGGAGGGCAGAGGACAGGGAGAGGAGAGCGGAGGCTGGAGGGCAGAGGACAGGAAGAGGAGAGAGGAGGCTGGAGGGCAGAGGACAGGGAGAGGAGAGCAGAGGCTGGAGGGCAGAGGACAGGGAGAGGAGAGCGGAGGCTGGAGGGCAGAGGACAGGGAGAAGCGAGTGGAGGCTGGAGGGCAGAGGACAGGGAGAGGAGAGCGGAGGCTGGAGGGCAGAGGACAGGAAGAGGAGAGAGGAGGCTGGAGGGCAGAGGACAGGGAGAGGAGAGCGGAGGCTGGAGGGCAGAGGACAGGGAGAGGAGAGCGAAGGCTGGAAGGCAGAGGACAGGGAGAGGGGAGCGGAGGCTGGAGGGCAGAGGACAGGGAGAGCAGAGTGGAGGCTGGAGGGTGGAGGCTGGAGGGCAGAGGACAGGGAGAGGAGAGTGGAGGCTGGAGGGCAGAGGACAGGGAGAGGAGAGCGGAGGCTGGAGGGCAGAGGAGGGAGGAGGCTGGAGGGCAGAGGACAGGGAGAGTAGAGCGGAGGCTGGAGGGCAGAGGACAGGGAGAAGCGAGTGGAGGCTGGAGGGCAGAGGACTGGGAGAGGAGAGCGGAGGCAGGAGGGCAGAGGACTGGGAGAGGAGAGCTGAGGCAGGAGGGCAGAGGACTGGGAGAGGAGGCTGGAGGGCAGAGGCCAGGGCAGAGGAGGCTGGAGGGCAGAGGGCAGGGCAGAGGAGGCTGGAGGGCAGAGGGCAGGGCAGAGGAGGCTGGAGGGCAGAGGCCAGGGCAGAGGAGGCTGGAGGGCAGAGGCCAGGGCAGAGGAGGCTGCAGGGCAGAGGCCAGGGCAGAGGAGGCTGCAGGGCAGAGGCCAGGGCAGAGGCCAGGGCAGAGGAGGCTGGAGGGCAGAGGCCAGGGCAGAGGAGGCTGGAGGGCAGAGGCCAGGGCAGAGGAGGCTGGAGGGCAGAGGCCAGGGCAGAGGAGGCTGGAGGGCAGAGGAGGCTGGAGGGCAGAGGCCAGGGCAGAAGAGGCTGGAGGGCAGAGGCCAGGGCAGAGGAGGCTGGAGGGCAGAGGGCAGGGCAGAGGAGGCTGGAGGGCAGAGGCCAGGGCAGAGGAGGCTGGAGGGCAGAGGGCAGGGCAGAGGGGAGGGCAGAGGAGGCTGGAGGGCAGAGGCCAGGGCAGAGGAGGCTGGAGGGCAGAGGCCAGGGCAGAGGAGGCTGGAGTGCAGAGGCCAGGGCAGAGGTCAGGGCAGAGGAGGCTGGAGGGCAGAGGGCAGGGCAGAGGAGGCTGGAGGGCAGAGGCCAGGGCAGAGGAGGCTGGAGGGCAGAGGCCAGGGCAGAGGGCAGGGCAGAGGAGGCTGGAGGGCAGAGGAGGCTGGAGGGCAGAGGCAGCTGGAGCCGGTAGGGCAGAGGCTGCTGGAGCCGGCAGGGCAGAGGCTGCTGGAGCCGGCAGGGCAGACTCACCACGGGCCGGGAATCAGCTGTACTGTAGCAGGAGAGGAGGGGCGGGCAGAGCTGCAGGAGAGGAAGTCCCGCCCTCCCTCCTCTCCAGGCGCCCGGCATGTCTGGAGGGCAGAGGGTGGAGGGGAGTGGCTGGAGGGCGAAACGTCGGAACGTTCCTGTGCCGCTGCCTGTAGCAGGGGGGCCCTGCACTGGCTGACGTCACCAGCCCCTGGGCGAAGGCCATCACGGAAGTGGCCTTCGCCTTTTCAGGAAGTGGCCTTCGGGTTTTATATAATAGATGAACTCTCCCAGAACGGACGTAGACCAAATAAATTTGTAAGAATAAGCGTCTTATCTTATACTGCAACTTTGGAATTAAATGTTTCTGGAGGGTCCTTCTCACTCAAGATCTGGATGGTATAATATGGGCCCCATCCTGACTTTTGGCAACAACTTTATGTGAGCAAAATTCATTATTTTGCATATCTTCCGAACTCCAAATATTAAAATATGTTTTGAGGTCTCGAGGAAATCAATATAGCATAGCCTTGTACGGGGTAAACGATACAAATTATTCTTTTATTAGAGCATGTTGGCACTTTAAATAGTGTAATGCACAAAGAAAAATTTGGTTCAAACCTATGAGTCAATATGAACAATAATGGTGTGAACAGAAATGTTAAACTTCCCTGCCCATTCAGTGTCATTTCATCACTATGTCGTCAGAACTTAAAGAACAAGATGGTAGGAGAGTGACCTGGCAATGGAGCTGTGCGGACGCTTCAGTTAGAGCTCTGCTGACTCTGGGTAGTTGCCTGCCCGGGTATTCATGTAATTACCAGACTTTTGGGCACAGAAAGTTGAGAACCCATCCATGCACCACTGAGACCCTTGTGGCTGAGTTCGGGAGCCGAGGACACCATAGATCACTGACAGGAGCCTGGAGCCAAGAGAGATCAGCCTGTAAGTTATGGCCGCAGTCGCATAGTGAGGAACCCATCACCCCCTCCCCTGCTTCCCTGCATGCTACAGAGATACGAATCTGATCCAGGAGCTGTAAGAGAGTAAACTAATAAGCTGCTAAAACCAAGCAGACTGCCATTTTGTAGTGGCCCAGGAAAGTGAAAAGCACAGTCTCTGGTTGCCATGGTGACTGCTCTGTGTATAGGAAAGTGAAAGCACTGTCTCTGGTTGCCTTGGTGACGGCTCTATCAGTTGCTCCTGTTGTTGATCGCTCTCTGCGGTGGCCATTACTAGTGTAAGGATTACAGCAGAGCCAGTGCAAGCTATATGGGCCTTTAAAGTTGTTTGCAAGCCCTGTTGTGTGGACTAAAGACTTTATCTTGAACTGAGCAAGTGTCCAGCATCCGAGGAGAGGCTGAGGAGATGTTCCCCCTGATGGAGCGAGTGATTGGCGTCCAGGAAAGCCGTGAGTGACTGCGAAAGGAGAGCCGGCGTTCGGTGCCATCCACATTGGGAGGATCCTGACAAGGTCCTGACAAGCCCTGGAAAAGAGTGCTCCACAGATTGCACCCCAAGCTTACAGAACTAAAGCACTGGACATGTGAATCTGGCATTGGCTGGTAAGCTGCCAAATTTTGCAGTTTTTTTTTACAATACGGTTTTTTTTTGGCGCCAAAGGTTTTTCTTTTTCTTTTTCTGGACTTGCTGCAGCCCACGTGGAATATACACCGGTGTAAAGCTACATTTGAGGTTGATGGTACCATAGTTTTGAGATACCCGGGTATCCCTGTGCTAAGTGTATAGCCAGCATTGATATAGTGTATTGTATTGTTATTAGCTGTGATAAGTTATACTCAGTGTGCCATCTCAGAGGTCCCATCAGACCGCCCACAGTTGATGTACATAGCCTTTAGTTAAGTTAAATCCTTGATAAGTCTAACGTGTAGGTAAATTTGTTCCTGGTTCTGAGTGTGATTTACAAACCCTGGGAATTCTGAGATCGGTGCATTGATGTCAGCTAACGCTGAGTGTGTGAAACTGTTATTGGTAATATTTTAAGGGGATTTTGAGATTTTTTACATTCCATACTGAATCATACTTTGATCCCCATATCAGTAAAAATACTGTTGTTTATTTCTGCCTCTGTCTCAGTCTGTGACTCACTGGATCTTAATAGGACCTCTGGTCATTACAGAGCCCAGACTGTGTAAGTGGGAATATTTACTGCCCAGCAACCTGTGCAGTGTCCCGAAGAGAGAAGGCAGGTGTTGGAGCTGGGGCAGCAGCTCTGTGTGGAGCGGGGTGTGTACATGCTTCCAGCATTGGAGCCAAAGGTGCCAAAGGTGCCATGATTCAGAAGCTGCATGCTGATGGCTGACTCAGATAAATCCATAGCCTGAGGGATGTTAATTAAAGGGGTTATCCAGGTTAAATCTATCTTTACACTATTGGGCTACACAGATACAAGTAGGTAGATGGTAATTACCTACCTGATCTGCTGTGAGCTCCTCTCTCTCAGCCAGGTAATGACAGGAGAGGTCACATGACCTCTCCTGCAGTGATTTTGCTGCTTCCTGTGATGTCATGTCCCGACACCAGAGCTGGAGCTTATCCCCCGCCCTGTACACATCATCACAGCTGAAGTCACTGTGAGTGACAGCAGCCGGGCCCGCTCCTACTAACTCAGCTCATGCCTACTCTGAGTAGCGAGGAGCTGTTGGAGGCTGTATGCAAGGACACCCAGCAGCGCCCGTGACTCACCGTAGCCAGGTTCTGCACGTCGCAGGCGTCTTCTTCTCCTTGTCACGGAACCGCGCCTGCGGCTATGGGGCCCGGTGGTCCAGATCAATAAGGGGATGGCTGAACAGTTAAGGGGTTAATTGTTTTGTGACGCCACCTGTGAGAGTTCCGGTGATGTCCACTGGCGCTGCTGGGCCTCCGTGGGTTGGAATGCAGCAAGATGGGACGCTCCCCACAGGATGAGTGGGAGTCCCCGGGGCCTGGAGATGCACAAAATGTTGTGAGGCAGTTTAGTAATACTGCTGTTAGGTCCAGGAATCAAACGCAGACACATTAAAGTCTTTTGGGTACCTTTACTGATGGAAAGCAGGTACACTCGGACCGGGATAGTGAGGTTGACACTTCTGGTGGTTCACAGCAAGCAGTGTTAGGCTTCCTTTCTCTTTCTTCTCTAGTGAGGTCAGGTGGATGTGGAATCCAGCCGGACCGGGTAGTGTGTTCAAAGGAACGTAATTTACCTGGGTAACAGCACTGAGGGCACTGTAAAAGGGTTAAGCCGGATCAATGCTCTTCCCTGGGCTCTCGTCGGTAGGTGCTTTAGGTGAGCAGGGGGCTAAACTCCCTGTGAGTATGATGGTTCTCTGTGGTGGCTTGGTAGCTCTCAGGGTACCTTTACACACGGCTACATTTGTAGCTTGTCACCAGGTAACTTACTGGCTGCAGTGAAAGCATGTTGACAAGGTTCTATCTTGTTGCTGTGTACAAATAGAATCATGTATCCATGATTTCACTGCAACCAGTAAGTTACCTGGTGACAAGCTACAAATGTTGCCGTGTGTAAAGGTACCCTCACAGCTCGGTTCCAGTAACCGGATGATGAGGGAGAGAGTTAGGGTAACTCTAGTGTCCCTGAGAGGTGCTTCTCCTTTCCTCTGACCCCAATTGCAAGGGTCACTGGGCAGATGTGCGGGTTTGGGCCAAGTGTGGCTCCAGAACCGGTGGTTGCACACGTCCTGCAGCTCTTCTAGCGTCTGCACACTCTGGTGTTTCTCCCTCCAAGACCCTATTTATAGGGGGAACTGGCTCAAAGTGACCAGTGGAGCTCCCCCTAGAGGCTTGGGGTGAAACCAGGTGTTAAAGGTGTACTAAGGTGTTTTGTTGTTTGTGAGTGTTGCTTTGCTGTTACTACTCCATTCATGTCCCAAGGGTTCTGTGGTGCCCAACAGGGTGCCACACCCGGACAATTGGATATCTGGGGGAGGGGGGCTCTGTGTGCTGTGGCTCTTATCACCTAATGTCTCCTTCGCTACACTTTCACTTCTGCTGGACCCTGTGTTACCCAGACACTTCATTGATTCCTCCTCCCCCAGTGCTTTCAGTGATGTCAGGAGATATTAACCCATCTGCTGCTGGATTTACTGCTAGCAGCACTGGGAGGTATCTAATATTGTCAGGGAAAACAGCATTGAGCAAGCAGCACTGACTGCAGAGAATGTGAATGCCGGACACAGGATCACTGTTTGTGTTTATGTACAATGCTGAAATGATGATAGAGATCAGCTTACTGACAGCCAATGAGTGTGCAGTGGGCGATGCTGGGCACTGAGGCTGGGTGGGATCAGCTCTGGCTGTGAATTAGGCAACCAATCTCAGTGACATACTGTCAAGTTTGGTTAAGCCACAAGTAAACAAAGTGTGTTCTAGAAATCAAGTGAGAATTCAGGAGGAAACAAAGTTAGAAACAAACTTTGTTTTATAGGGGTGTTGTATAGTACAATGCAGCTCAGATTAGCTTAAAAAATTGTTTTGATTTCGGGGTCGGACAACTTCTTTAAGGGACTGAATACCCAGTGGTGTCTCTGAGAAGGGAGAGATACAAGAGATAACACCAGGGGTCGGACTCTGTTAGCTCTTCTAAGCTTTATGTGTAAAGGCCCAGTCACACATAACAACGCACCAGCGATCCCGATAACGATAACGATGTGCAGAGATCACTGGTGCGTCATTTTTCACATCGCTGGTAAGATGTCAAACAGGTATCTCACCAGCGATGTGAAAAATGATGCACCAGCAATCCAGAATTATACCGAGGTCGTTGGGAATTGTCACTCCATAGTGTAGCATTGAGATCGTTGGTCATTGTCTCTGTCAAACACAACGATGTAGCGCTCCCAGCGGGAGCCAGATCGTTGGTGTGTGTCACACAGAACGACATCGCTAACAGGATCGCTGTTGCATCACAAAATCTGTGACATTACAGCGATCTCGTTAGCGATCTCGTTATGTGTGACAGAGCCTTAACTGATGTGAAGGGGGCTACTGAGACAGGAAATTGCCTGTGGGAGCTATCCTACTGCGAGACAGATAGTGCCATCTCCCCATGGGACATTTAAGCTGTGTACACTAGACTGTGCCTGTCCATACTCTCATTATTTATTATGAGGTCCAGAAGCAGAAAAGCATCTCCAGCCCCATCCCCCGCTGGCCATACTGCTGGGGGCAGCAGGACGTAGAGCATACAGAAACTCCCAACGGACCCTCCTAGTAATGCCTCTTCTCATGTTTCAAACATACGAGACCCTGATTTACACCCAAGCAGATTGCAACTTTGTGCTTCTGATCAGCCAGTCATCAATCCTGAAGCTGTTATCCAATCCACTGATGTGCCCCTGGGGTCTTGTGGAACTACTGGGGTGCAGACACCTGATGTGATGTTAGACAAAACTAGAGACTTGCAGATGAGGATGAGTGACATGCCTACAAGGGCTGATATGAAGGGCTACATCTCCCGCCTGGAGAGCATATGTAGGGCCAAGATACAGGACATTAGTACATTTGTGGCTCAAGTTACTGAAAAAGTGACCCTACTGGAGGCTTCTAACATTATACAGCTGGAGTCACAGGCAGGATTTCAGAGAACACTTGATCGGCATTCTGAACAAATCTCCCTTCTGTTTACCCTGATAGAAGACTCAGGCAACAGGGACTGGCATAACAATATTCATGTCCGAGGTCTGCCGGAGGCCACGGGGCCTTTAGATCTAGCCACTCCAAGGCCTCTTTAATACCTTACTTCAAAGACCTCAGGACACTGCCATTTTGTTTGATCGTGTACACCATGCTCTGAGACTGCGACCAACCGATGCCAACAACCCGCAGGACGTGATCTGCCATCTTAAAGAAGAAATTATGAGAAAGCCCACATTAAAGGCCCGCTGGACTTTGATGGTGCTGAAATTCATTTTTTGGCAGATCTGTCCCAGGTGACCCTTGTGAAATGGCGTGCACTGAGTCCGGTTTTAGAGGCCCTAAGAGAGTGATATATCATACTCCTGGGGGTTTCCTTTTCAACTTCAGGTTTGTAACCAGCAAGGAACTTTCATCCTAAGGGACCCCCAGGACTTGGTAGCCTGCACCGAGGGTCTGGGCCTGCCTGAACTCTTCATCCCGGATTGGCCCCAGAATACTTTCACGCGAGGGTGATAATCGTCGGCGGCCATATTGGCCGCAAAGGTCCCGCTGTTGTGGCTCCATGAGGCCCCGTCCAGTTGAGCAATTATCACTCTACTCTTTTATTACGTTAACCTACCGGAATATCATTGCCTTAATGCAGGCTCATTAATATTTGAACCTCTTTTCTAACTCCAATGCCTGATGTGCCTAGGGTATCTGGCCTATTTCCTTAGTTAATCTTGGAAGGGCCGACGACCCTATTTTCATTGTTAATGCTATGTTTGGTTATAATGTGTTCTCTATGTGCGGTGCAGGGGGGGTCTGATTTTGCATTCGTTCATGTGATATGATGTGCCTAGTTCTAATTATTATCAGTATTATTTTTATTGTCATTTTTATTTCTTTTCTTATTAAGCTCCCCAGGCGGAGCTGCTCCCTAGGAACCTTTTAAGTTTCATTGAAATTTTCTCTTCCCATTAGGGTCACTTGTTGTTACAAGTCCAACCGGGTAGCCTTGTCCAATACAAAAGGGTGTGGGGAACAAGAGGCGCAATAGTGCCCTTATCACTCGACACTATATCAGCAACCCGGTGAGCAAAAATGTCCACTCACCTGATCCAGTTGTAGCCTTGGCAGTTCTACAAAGTTGTTCTCGGGTACTTGACCTTGACCTAGGTTCAAGGACCTCGCCTGCCCTATGGTAGGCTTCTCTGTATTTTTTTCTCTTTCACCCTATATCTCTCTTTTTCTCCTTTTCCTTCTCCCTGGCCCACTCCTCCCCACCCTCCCGCTTGATTTTCCTAGTACTACTCCCAGGCTATGACCCCAGTAATGGCCACGCTGAAAATAGCTTCTCTGAATCTATGAGGTTTAAACATCCCATAAAAATGTGCCTAGATTCTTTATGGGATGCATAAAATGGGTGTACACATTCTCCTTCTTCAGGAAACTCACTTTAAGATGAACAATTTCCTGGCCTTATGTAACTGTTACTTTCCAACTTGGTTCCATGCTCCCAATTCCTGCGCTAGATCAAAGGAGGTCAGTATAGCGGTTCATAAAAGTATTATCTCCTCTCTTCAGGGGATGAAGATTGATGAGAATGGGAGATTTCTTTTTTGAAACTCTCAATAAATGCCTTTAGGGCAGCTTTGTTTTGTAGCAGAGCTGTAAATGTTTGGCGCACTCTCCCCCCCATCTGAAAGAGATTTCACACATTTCTCCGTGGTACACTCCTCGTATAGTCATATAGACTATTTTTTTTATTAGTCACCAATTTCTTGAATGGGGACCCACTGCTTCCATCGGCTCCATGACCTGCTCTGACCACGCTCCGATATTGTTGACAATTTGGCCACTTGATTCACCCCACCAGGTTTGGCAATGGAGGCTCAATCCTAACCTTCTGACAAACACGACATGTTCAGTTAAATCCACAATCGCAGACTTTTTGCTTCACAATTCTGAAAAAGAAACCCCACTGCGGACGCAATGGGAAGCCCTTAAGTGTGTGATTAGGGGTGTCCTGATCAGGGAGGGAGCCAGACTAAAAAAAGAGAAAGCCACAAAAATCACAAACGTGCTCGCGCAAATTCATGTGATGGAACAGACGCATACAAAAGACCCCAAACTCGACGTACTGTTTTTCCTGAACAAATTAAGAAACAACTTAAAGTTACATCTTGATCAATCCTATTCAAAATTCAAAGAACGCACATGCCAATTCCAATATAAGTTTGAAGACAAATGCGGAGGTCCTCTAGCCAGATGTATTCATTCCAGGGCACGTACCACGTTAATTCCTTCTATTAGAAGTGAAGGGTTTGCCTTGATACACCATCCCACCCAAATAACTTTTAAGGTACCTTTACACGCCGTTACAACAAGGTGGAAACAACCGGGTGCTTCACGTGCACGAGCACGCACCAACGGTTACAAACGGTACCGGATACTGCCTTTACACGCCGCTACAAGGTGCTTTACAGAAGGTTGAATCTATCTCTGGATGCACCGCCGGGTGCCTAAAGTTACCTTCTGTAGAGCACCTTACCTCATTTACACGCCGTAACAGAAGGTAATATGGGAGGACCTGGTGCAGCAGGGACAACACATAGGCGTGCCAGAATTGTGGATTACGAGAGGCTCGTACGCTGATAGGACAAAGCAATAGCATCATGATTGGCCAGCAAGCGCAGGAGGCTGACTAATACATGACGCTCGAGCAATTGTGTAGTGTGACTGGTCAGCTCCTTAAATATGCCGCCCTATGCAGCGACAACCAATCGCAACGCAGGAGCTTCCACCAATGATCGCTGAAGGGGGGCGGTTTCCCGGAGGCTGTGTCACGCCCCGGGGAGTTATCTAGGTGACGAATAAACCTTACCCTACCGTATTTACACGCCGTTACCATCGGGTTGAAATCATCCTGTTTTAGAGCACTGCTCTGAAACAGGTGCCACAAGTGACGGGTGGCAACAACCGCCTTTACACGCCGCTACCTCGGGTTGATTTGACGGTGCAAGATACATTTGTCTCATAAACCCGGTTGTTTCCACCCGGCTGTAGCGGCGTGTAAAGGTACCATTAGGGAGTATTACAAATCCCTATACAACATCAAAGGGTCACCTGGGGAGGTCTCCCCTCACTCTTGTTCGAACGAGATGCTACAGGAATATGTAGCAAAAACGGCACTGCCTACTTTACCAGACAATACTGTGAATGGACTAGATGATCTTTTCACTATTGATGAGGTTTCATTGATTATCAAAACGAGTCCCCTAATAAGAGCCCCAGGCCAGATGGCTTCACTGCCAAATTTTATCAAACTTTTGCGACCCAGCTGCTGCCGTTCTTAAAAAAGGTGTTCAATGCCATTTCATCGGCCTACCCTTTTCCCAGACAAACTTTAGAAGCTACTGTCACGGTTATTCCGAAACCAGGAAAGAGCCCGGAGCTGTGCTCGAGCTATCGCCCGATTTCTTTGATCAATATTGATATAAAAAATTTTTTTCAAAAATCCTGGCATCTAGACTGTCGCCTTCTCTGCCTTGGCTGATTGCTAATGATCAGGTTGGATTTATCTATCAGAGCGAAGCTCGTGACAATACGCTTAAAACAATCCAAATTCTCTTATCCAGAAGGAGAAGGACCCTGCCTGTCCTGACCTATCAGCGGCTGCAGCTGCATGCGGCTGCAAACCGGACCGGAGGGCAAATTAGCCCTCCAGTTCTGTGTGCTGATCCAGTCCTTGGCTGTCAGGTTCATCCCTGACAGCCCCGGACCGGATCTGACCGCAGTGTGAAGCCGCCCTAAGCTGGCCTTTTCTAAAGGTACCGTTACACGCTTCAATGTCATTAAGATATCACTAACAATCTCGGTCGTTAGGACATCTTTTTGACATCGTTGGTGAGATGTCACACGTGTAGATATAGTGGACAACGCACCAACGATGTGGCGAGCAGCTATTGTTCGCACATCCCAGCGAACGATCCTTGCTCACTATTGTGAATAGGAGAAGTCGTTAACGACATCGTTATCGCTGTGTAACACACAACGATGCAGCGGGTTGGCTGATCGAGGATCGTTTGATTTGAGAACATGTTCTCAAATCTGCGATCAACGATCTAATGATCCAATGATTTATCGTAGTCGTATCTCGGTGTTAGATGCAACGACATCCTAACAATGTAGTTTCAACGACTCCAAACCTGTGACGTTTGAGCGATATCGTTCACAATCTCGTACTATATAACTGGGCCTTTAGACAGACACTTTTGCTTGGGCCCAAACTTCTTACATAAAGTAATAGCATTGTACTCCAATCCTTCTGCTAGAGTGGGCTGTAATGGGTTGCCTTCAAAACCTTTTAATATTGGAAACGGCACAAGGCAGGGGTGCCCGCTTTCGCCGCTACTGTACGCTCTGGTTATGGAACATCTGGCCGTAGCTTTGAGACAAAACGTGAACATATATGGGCCACAGGTGAACGGGAAATCCCATGAGTTGGCGTTATACACTGACGGTTTAATGCTCTATGTTACTAACTCCAAAATTTCACTTCCCTCAATTCTTCAAGAATTTGATCTTTATAGCCATGTCAGTAATTTTAAAGTTAATCTCACAAAATCTGAAATTTTAAACATTACTATTCCATCAGAGCGGTGGCGACATCTTTAGGCTTCCTTCCCCTTCAAGTGGTGTTCCTCCTCCTTGAAATATCTGGGAATTACACTCTCCGCAGATTTATCACAATTATTTGACTTGAACTATAAGCTGCTGCTTTAGCTGATTGTTTCGGACTTAAATGCATTTGAGAAAAGGGGACTTTCTTGGTTTGGGAGAATAAATGTTTTAAAAATGGATATTCTTCCAAAGCTCCTGTATCTGTTTCAGGCACTCCCAATTGCCATCCCGAGAGCCTTTTTTCTGCGACTCAGAAAGATCTGTTGTAATTTTGTCTGGAAATCACATAAGCCTCGTTTGGCCCATAGAATTCTAACAATACCTAAAAGAGTAGGAGGCACCGGCCTACCCAACTTCCATTTATATTATTCCGCATCCACCCTCATCATAATTGTGGATTCGCTTTGTGGGGCTGGTGAGAAGCAGTGGGTGTCCATAGAAGAACATCTGATCCAGTGGTCTTTGACTTCTCTTCCATAGAATATTAAAGCAAACAATCAAATAATTTAGCTGTCTCTGTATTGACTCAAAACCTCTTAGTGACCTGGGACGGCATGAATTGAAACTTTAAACTTTCATGGCTTTGGGGCCCTTTGACCCCAATTTTTGAAAATCCAAATTTCCTGCTGGGCCGAGAGTCAAACAGGCTCTATTGGAGGCGCCCTTTCAACCTGCTATATCAGAATTCCATTCGCTTTTTCTTAATCTCCAGATTCTGTGTTTTGAACATCTGCAACTGCGGTTATATATCTCGTCCTCTCCATCTCCTGCAGCTCTCACAAACGACTGTTATCCCTTTGAGATGATATTGCAACAAGAACCAACTCCGACTAATTTGATCTTTTGTCTATATTTTATTTTAACAGCTAGTGATGACATACGTTCCCTATGGTATGTGAGGGAGTGAGAAAGGGAGCTGGACACAGAGTTCTCTGAGCAGGACTGGAACAAATCGTTCCTTTGTACCCACAAATTGCCATTGGCTTGCAAAACACAGGGGACCAATTTAAAAATTGTTTCTAGGTGGTATAAATGTTTGCGGGAACTGCATAGGATATATCTGGCCATGCCTGACATATGCTGGAGATGCAACAATGATGCACGTTCTATGGTTCATCTATGGTAGTCTTGTCCCCCAATTTTCGATCTGTGGAAAAAAGTTTTTCAAATCCATCAACATGTCACAGGTGAAGATATAGAGTGTCCCCTTCAGTTTGGTTTACTGTCCATGATCTCTGCAGTTAGAACTATTATTCCAAGAAAATGGAAACTACCAGTGGCACTTAGTGTGCTTGACTGGCACCAGGAGATGGACTCCATCTGCAGGATGGAAATACTCTCAGCCCACTCTGATACGCAGCTCCGCAAATACACTTGTACATGGCATGAGTGGATTATGTTTCGTAAAACTCCTGAATACTTCAGTATTTTAGCAACTTAAATTGTTGATCAGAACTAGATCCTGATTGAACTTAATGGTGCTTCGGCAAGAGATGGGTTTCGGTAGGCCCCTTCTTTGTTGTGTACCCCCCCATCCACTTCCCTCCCTTTTTCTTTTTCTCCTTCATCTTTTATTCTTTTTTCTTTCCTATAATTCCTTTTAGGCTATATGTTTTTTTGTTCTGTTTTTATTAGCTAACTACAGAATTTTGGTAGGCAATTATCTACATTAGCTGGAAAGGCATATACTCTGAACAGTTTGTTGTTATGAGACTTGATCATTTATACTTAAACTCTGCCTTGTTATATTACGAGTCAGCAATTCTATTTTGGCATCTTTGCTTTACTTTCATATCAATGAATATTGTTAACTATGTGAATATACATGTCTTTATCCATATTGTTGTTATACATGTTATATTTGTATGTGACATTTTCTTTTTCTTGAATAAAAGATTTTCGAAAAAAAGAACAAGATCGTTATCATAGACACACAACACATTACATTTTGAGACCACAGACCCCATTTGTATTTTTTTTAGAAATTTTTTTGTTGCAAGTCTTCTTGGCACTGGGTATGAAAATGAGTCGGTTGACAGGGTACTCGGACACAGGGACAGGTGGATACTTCAGTGGGAATACGGCTGGTCGGTTCCCGGTTCTGTGCCCTGGACCTTCAATGGCGGGGTGGGGGTGATGATGAGGGGATAATGGTAACGTGACGCCACCTCTAGTACCTGGTAATAGGGATATCAGCGCTGCGGCTGGCCGCTGAGGTGATGTAAATGCAGCTCTGGTAGTACAGCTCCCCACAGGTGGAGCTTTACCTCAGGCAGCAGGGTGGATGAGGGGATTAGTAGTTCTCACCTCGATGGTATTGTAGAGGCCCTCCAGGTGGCGAATAACTGAGATAACTGATGTTAAGGTACACAGTACAGTCTGGTAGAACAGGGTTGGAGGACTTTCCAGAGTCTGGCAGTGGTGTCTTTAGTATGGCGTTCTTGGTCCTGTTCCTCTGTCCCTGTCTGTATTGATGCATTTTTATGATTTCTCCAATTCATTTGATATGCTTTGGTGCAGATATGAAACCACCTTTTTAAATATGTTTTTTCATAGCTTTGATTCTGATCTTAAAAATGTAACTGGGCTGGGCGTGGCTAAGCCTATGGAAGGATAAGACGCAGCCTGCCTTAGCTCCTCCGCGTTAACCGCGATAATAGCCGCCACACTATCATAACTGCCGCTCTTTCTATATGGGCAAGTCTAAGAAGGGCCCGGGAAGCACCGGAACCGAAGAAACCGGCTCCCAGCCCGGAATTGATCGATACCTCCGCTCCGGACCGAGCACCCCCCGGCCTCCCACACCATCCAACATGGCGCCGCCACTGAAGGAGAAGGGAGCGGTGGGGCAGGACAGGCGGGAATCGGGCAACAGGTTCGCTTGCTTACAGGAGGACGGAGAGGAGGGAGACCTTCACACCAGCCTGCCGGTCGGAGCCTCCGGGGACGATATTAACAGGTACCTCCGGGATCTCCCACAAAAAGAGATTTGGAATGCTTCGCCTGCCGCCTAGAAGCCTCCTATAAAACTGAGATGCAGGCACTACGCTCAGAATTTGTCACGCGGGTGGAGGAGGTAGAAGGGGCCCAGGACTCGGTACTAGACGAACTCCAGGCACACAGATCCTTACTAGCCACCCACTCCGCAATGCTGGAGGATCTGCTTTACCAACAAGAAGATAGCGAAAACCGCAATCGCAGAAACAACGTGAGGATAAGAGGCTTGCCCGAGAGTGTTGCCCCCCTGGACCTACCGGCGGCGGTCCAGGCTCTATTCAAGCAGCTCTTGGGCGATGCATCTGGCCCAGATATAGAACTGGATAGGGTGCATAGGGCCCTCTCGGCGAGACCTCCCCCAGCAGCAAGACCAAGAGATGTGATCTGTAGAATCCACTTTTATTCGATCAAGGAGGCTATTATGAGAGAAATAAGAAACCAAGCTGATATTCCATACTTGGAGACTCATGTGACCCTACTACCAGACCTAGCGGGACGCACACTCCAGAAAAGAAGGGGATTGCGCCCATTATTGTCTGTACTACGTGAGAAGGACATCAAAACAGATGGGGGTTCCCCTTCCAACTAATAGCGTCTAGGGATGGGAAGTCTGCCACCTTTAGACGCTTGGCTGATTTAACCATTTTCTGTCGAGCCTTGGATATTCCAGAGGTCCCACTGCCGGATTGGCCCAGGATCCCGCATCTTCCACCACCCCCAGCCAGATGGCAGCGAGCCCAAAACCGAGGCTCCCCCGGCTCGGCGACGACTTGAGGCGGGAGCCAGTGCCTGGGACTGTATTCACCTCTTCACACAAGTGGCTTCCATGAGACACCGCAGCTCAGACGTAACTATGAAGACCAAAAGTTATTGTTGTCACCGTTGACTTTGTTTATTGGCTCTTCAACTAACCTGAGACTCTGCACTTGAACACGAGCTGCCTCGTCGAGGCCTTACTAACACTGTAATTGGACTATATTGCCCTTTCAACATGACAGGCAACCATCGGAGACTCTCCCGAATTTCCCCTCTCCCCTTCCCCCTTCTCTCATTTCTGCTTATCTTCATATACCTCTACAACCGGCCTACTACTTCCCCACACCAAAGACAATTCTCTCTCTACCCCCATCCATACTCAACCTCTGAAACACACCCTCTCTCTTCCCTTACTGTCCCCATATCATCAATATCCCTAACTACACCCTACACACTCACAACTCACATCCTTTCAACACGATCCCACACATCCCAATTCTTCTCATCCATCCTTCTCTAGCCCTTATACACCCTCTCTGAGACAGCCTATATATTCCCCCCTAATCCTACCATCACTGCATCACCTCCTGCCCCTCTCCCGACATTATGGATACTGCTAAACCTGCGCTGGTTCTTTACTTTCCCCTCTTCTCTTTCTCCCTTACCTGCCCTGGTCACCGATGGTTGCATATACTTGCTTGGCACATAGTATAAAGAAAACACACCCCGCTGTGGCGGCGAGGAATACGCGGAGGGCGGCTACCTCCATGGACTTCCACCTATACCCTCAGTGCTGGATGCGTCACGTTATCCAATCCTGCACAGCACGGAACACCCTCAGGTGTATCCGGAATTTTCTTTCTTTATTTTCTTTCTTCCTGCCCTTTTTACTTTTCCCCACCTTCTTCGTTCTTTTACTACACCCCATCTATCTCTACCTATCCCTACCCCCAATGCTGACGAACAAGCCTACAAATGTAAGAGAATCCCAACCACTCATACCCAATGGCAGGGAAGATTAAATACTGCTCCTTCAATGCTAAGGGGCTCAATGTCCCGGAAAAACGTAGACAAATCCTGACTTTTATGCATTCTTGTAAAACTCAAATACTTTTACTGCAAGAGACTCACTTTCGAACCGACCACTTTCCGACATGCGAGACCAGAAATTTCGCACTATGGTTCCATAGCACTACTCCTGAATCAAAATCAAAGGGTGTTTCCATCGCGTTTCATAGATCATGCTCCCCTGTAATACTAGATAAATTAATTGATTCACAAGGTAGATATGTTTTTTTAAAAATCTCATGGCAGTCATCTGTTTATGTCATAGCCAATGTGTACTATCCCAACAGAAAACAAAGGAAATTCAGCTCTACTATCCGGAGGGGCCTAGAGGCATTTGCTGGTGCGGTCCCTATCATCCTAGGTGGCGATTTTAACTTTCCCATGGATCCAAAGGTCGACACATCGTCGGGTAAGTCCCATTACTCTGTACCATCTCTCCACCACCTGACAAAAAATTGGGACAACCTCCATATGCTAGACATTTGGCGCATCCTATATCCCACCACCAAAGACTATACATTCTACTCATCAGTACACAACACATATAGTAGGATCGACAGATTCCACATAACTCATTCTCTCCTAGATAAACAGCTCAACGCCTCAATAGGTAACATATTATGGTCTGACCATGCCCCGATCTTTCTCACCATGACACTAGACAATGCAACACATAAAATGAGAACATGGCGACTGAACGACAACCTGCTAACCGATACTCTGTGCCATAAAGATATCATCACCTCAATCAATCACTTTGTTGAAGATCACAAACATGACAATACTCCATTCCCGACAAAATGGGAGACATTGAAATGTGTTTTACGAGGGATATTTATATCACACGGAGCACGTCTCAAAAAACGACGGACAGAGGAAACACAAGACTTACTTCGAGATATTTCAGATCTCGAAACCAAACATAGACTCACTCCTACACCAGTATTATATGCTCAATTGACAACTTTACGTACTAAACTCCTGTCCCTATTTGACCAAAAAGATCGGGCATTCCGAGACAAACTCCAAGCTCGTTACTATCACATGGGAAACAAAAGTGGTAGATTGCTAGCCAGGGCTTTACACCCTAAACCCCCTCAGACATACATTGCCCGCATCAAAAATAAAGAAGGAACACTAATGCATAGACCCAGAGACATACTGGACACCTTCAGACAATTTTATGCTTCTTTATATCAAATACATGGTCACTACGACAATATGTCCCAATCCCAACTTATGAAAATGTTTGAAACCTACATACAAAAGAGTGGCCTCCCGACACTTAACAAAGAACACAGTGAGAAACTATCTGATGATTTTACGCTATCTGAGATAGAAGATGGCATAAGAAAACTGAAGGTCGGGAAAAGTCCAGGGCCCGACGGGTATACGGCTAGATTCTACAAACGTTTCATGGATCTCCTCAGCCCTTTGTTTCTGCAGGTTTGCAATGACGTTTCGGCGGGAGGATCCTTCCCTGCACAGGCCCTCCTGGCCCACGTAGTAGTACTTCCCAAACCAGGGAAGGACATCACGTTATGCGGTAGCTATAGACCGATATCCTTAATGAACCTAGATATCAAGCTATATGCCAAGATCATAGCAGACAGACTAAGCCCTCTTCTCCCGGGAGTGGTAGATATGGACCAGGTTGGTTTTGTGCGGGGAAGGGAAGCCAGAGACAACACGATCCGTTCTCTCGCTCTAATAGACACGGCCAAAGCACGGAACATACCCATGTGCATCCTGTCGATAGACGCAGAGAAAGCGTTTGACAGGGTGCACTGGGGGTTCATGTTTGCTGCCCTGAAACACATGGGACTGAACGATATAATGCTACATCGCATAAGGGCCTTATACTCATGTCCGGCGGCCAGGCTTCGAATAAACGGATCCCTATCAGAACCCTTTAATATTAAAAACGGCACACGTCAGGGATGCCCACTGTCTCCACTGCTGTATGTGATATGCATGGAGACACTGGCATGCTCTCTGAGGGGGATCCCTTGATCCGGGGTCTGGACCTGGGGGGACGCACCCATAAATTGGCACTTTTTGCTGACGACTTATTGCTATTTATAACAAACCCCCTGATTAGTCTTCCAAATATCATGTCCGAGCTAACCACATATGGCCGCCTAAGCAATTTTAAAATCAACACCTCCAAATCAGAATTGTTAAACGTATCTCTGCATAGGCTAGTGGTCACCCTGCTGGAAAAAGAATACTCATTCACTTGGAAACAGATCTGTATAGACTATCTGGGGATGAAGTTACCCGCCAAAACAGATAGGCTATTTGATTTGAATTATCCGGCACTGCTAGACCGCGTAGAGAAAGATCTATCTAAATGGAATAGACTATCATTGACATGGCTGGGAAGGATCCATACGTTACGTATGGATATACTCCCTCGGATATTATATATTTTTCAAACTGCCCCCCCCTCAACTTACCTGCCGCCTTCTTCTCTAGACTAAAAACCCTTTTCATACAATTCATTTGGTCTCACTCCCCTCCGAGATTATCATACAACCTCTTATGCCGGGCCCCTAACAAAGGAAGAGTCGGCCTACCCAACATGCTCCATTACCATTGGGCGACCATGGGCAAATGTATCCTTGACCTATTTGACCGAGGTGATAAGAAAAGGTGGGTAGAGGTAGAGATGTCAAAGTCTGATGGGTGGCCTCTATCGCAGCTGTGGATCCCCCAACATGTTAAGGGACGGCATACCTCTTTTCTAATAACTCAGATCACTTCCTCGTTCGTTTCCCAAAACAAAACGTTGGGGTTGACCACCCATCCCGGCCCGATGACCCCCATCTTTGGTAACCCTGCATTTCAAGTAGACAACAACAAAACTTCCTTCCTAGGAATTCTGAAAACCTCCCACCCTACCATCAAAGACTACCTAGACACAAATAGACTTCGTTCGCTAGACAGCCTGTTCTCCTCAACCCAACCACCAGGCGATGCATGGCTACTCCATGCCAGATTACACAGTTACATAAAATCCTTACCATTACGCTCATTGACACGACAGCTGACACCTTTTGAACATATGTGCCTTCTGGGAACACAAACGCCACACACCATCTCGGCACTTTATAGCCTATACAGAGACATCATAAACACCAACTCCCCCGAGATCCCACGTTACAGACGTGCATGGGAGAAAGAGCTGGGAAGGGACCTATCTGATCTACAATGGGAAAAAGCATATATCTTCACAAACAAGGCATCAATGTCAGCCCTATCACAGGAGCGTAACTTCAAGGTGGTGGCGAGATGGTATAGGTGCCCGGTGATGGTCAAAACAATACGTCCGGAGGCTACTGACCAATGCTGGAGGTGCCAAAATGCAATTGGCACCTACACGCACATTTGGTGGAGCTGCCGCTTAATTATTCCATTCTGGCAATCGGTACGGGACCTATACATTAGAGTTTCGGGCCGCCAGATCGACTTCACGGAAGAGGTCGCCTTGCTTAACATGACTTCCATGTCCCTAACCCAATTTAAGAGAGGACTATTACGCCACTTCCTAACAGCGGCCAGGCGCCTTATACCTAGATGGTGGGGCCGCACCAGACCCCCCTCACGCTTTGAACTGGTTGATGAAATGAATGTTATCTACAGAATGGAAGACCTTCTCTCGCAGGCATTGCATACAGACTCAACTACAAAACGGTTCTGTGACCAATGGGCTCCATGGTTGCTGTTCAGGGATTCGCCGGAGCTGGAAACATGGCTGCTCCACTGACAATGCAACCTCCCAAACACCTGCTACATATCCAGATGGGCAAGGCTAAAGTTCGCAGCATAAATCCCCCCCCCTTTCACCTTCCCCTTCTTTGTTCCCTTTCACCCATCTACTTTCTTTCCTTTCTTTTCTTTACTTATGGAAATGTGGAAACCTTCCTCAACAGAAGAATTCTGAAATTGTTACCAATAGGGGACTATCCCCGACATTAGAATCAGTTATATATTTCATACTTAATTATCACACGAGGTTAATGTATCTTAAAGACTATATTGTTCGCGGAATAACAAACTGATTATTTCTCCTTACATACATTTCCTATATTACGGTATTATGACCCGTGTTAAAGAATGTTTTGTTTCAATTTACTTTGATACCTAATAAAAACAAATTAAACAAAAAAATGTAACTGCAGTTTTATATGTGCATTTTTTTATGCTTCACAAAGATTCATCTAGATAGAAAAAGCAACAGACGTCAGAGTTCAGCGGCATCTTTAGTCACACGTGGGAGCAGTTCTCATGAAATCATATCCACTTTGCTTGGACAGTGTCACGCTTGGACTAAGGTGATGTCCAGCAACCGTGCGCGATAGTGGCGCACGGACCAACGTTGTCCGGTGTGCAACAACTAAAAAACAACAGACAAGGAAATACCAAAGAGATAAATACTGTGGAAGGCCCTGCTCATATAGAACGGGGGAGAGGTGCCCTCCTGCACTCACCTGCGGCTGTGCCCTGATCTCCTTACCATCCCTATACAAGTTCTTTCACCTCGTCACCGAGCAAGAAACCTAAGCCCTCCACTTGCCCTGATGTTAACTCTCACTAGGGAAGGCTGGCGGAAGCACTAGTCCCATCCACTATAATAAAGAGACATGAGGGAAGGGGGAAGACAGACAAAGGACAACAGGACAGCTACTTCATGTCTGCTGACACTTCACCAGCCAGCAGACGGCTTGACAGCAAGAGGTTCTCCACGGAGCTCCTTCCACCTCAGGAGCTTGGCCAGGAATGAAGTTCAATCTCCACCAAAGCATGCTGAAACCTTGTGATCCTATAAAGGCAGAGGTAATCACAGAATGGCTACTCCTGGAAAAGGCCCGGGTAGCTTGTTTACAAAGAGATTCATTAATTATTTTGGCCAAAAAAAAGGACTTTTTTAATTAGGGAAATTTTAAAAAGGAAAAGGCCCCCGGGGGTTTTAAACATCCCCAATTTTTCTCCAAAAAAGGGGGAAAGGGGAACCACTTTAACAGTCCCAAAACCCCTCCCCCTTTGGGGGGTCCTCGGGGACCCTTGGAGCAGGAACCCCAACAAATACCAGGAAAGAACCCGGAACTCCAACCCATTTTTCTGAACCCTCGGTTCCCTCAAGATACTCACACACGTTTGTACTGATCAGTAAATTTATATTATGAGTTGTGGCCAACACAAATGAAAATAGAACATGAACAAACACACAACTAAAAATACAAAGTGTTTTACATCACACATGTACTGGCTCACAATTGACACTAAATACATAACTAACAGAATAAGTCACATAAGAAATGTTTACATTAACTTTAAGAAAAAAAAAAGATACCCTTTTCACATTTAAAATCATAGGGTGAAAACCACAAATATGCACAAGTCTCTATTGTTGTTGTTCACCCATGACCCACACACCTTTCATCTGATGGTGCTGCCAGGCCACCGAACCAGGGCCATTGACAGTTTGGAGCTCCAGTAGCTGTCTCTGCTGCTCCTGGGCATCCTGATGATGTCGGGCCCTGGCCCAACTGCTGGAGATGACGCTTATGCCAGTTGTCGTTTGCACGACACACACCTGCATCGTATGTTCCCCTAGTTGCAGGGTCAAATGAATCACCAAAACTTTGCTGGCGTGTATGATTGCGCATCCCACGACGCATAGAAAGAAAACGTTATGCAGCACAACAAAACGCCAATCAACCACTATTTCGATAGATTACCTGTTTCATATTTAAAGCTGTATGAAACACGCATTGAATCTATTGGGCATGATCAATGAACCACATTTTCAACCACATGACGTGCCCAGGATAGCCGGTAATGAAAAATATGTTGCCTCAGGGGTGATAAGTCCGTGGGGATATGGCGTAGTAGGTTGGAGTGAAAGTGGAAAGGCTACATCCCCCAAAAAAAAGGCAAGTTAAGATGTTACTGTCGGTGTCATCATTTGTAAGTTCAGGCGCACGCTCACTAAGGTCTTGGCCAAAGGGACAGTCCATACCCATTCCCCTCCCATCAGGACTCATGCCAGTTCATCACCAAATCAAGAGGAGGTATCATAGTTGGCATTGAACGAGGGCCATTGAGGGCTACACTGAAGTACCCTTTATATATTAAATATCGACCCGCTGTTGGGGGGTTGTGTGATACTCACATGACTTGCATCCAATTACCCACCCCCCCCTCCCACACACTCCCCCCGCAGTTTGGGGAATTGCCACCTCTCATGGAAGAAGTGGCAAATTCCAAACTTTCTGTAGAAAATGATGGAAGTGCTAGGTGTGTCACAGCGTCCGCGATGCTGTGGTATGGATATGTAAACTCACCTAAGAGCCAAAAGTATTTTCATCTTTTATTCCTTCTATCACTCCTACGCGTTTCAGCGCCACACTCCACGGCGCCTCCCTCCTCAGGGATATTACAATATGGTTACAGAGGGGGTTTTTATAGCCCACTTGTTTTACAGACAAGAGGTGTCATCTGTTTACTGATGGATGTATTCCTCATCATCAAAATGGGGGATCTGCCCGCCTACTTTTGGCAGCTTTTTTTTTTACAAAAACCATTAAATAAATCTCCAAAATTAGTAAAATCGCTGCTTGATGTTTTCATAAAGGAATAAAGTATAACATTCATAATAAATTTCCTTAAGAATCAGCAAATTAGGTGCTTAAAAACTGCAAAAAAAAAAAATTTGTTTTATATGTGTTACATCAAGTGGATTGCAGACACTTGTGGTGTGTTGATATGGACAACATATGACTTTGGATTGTTTGACACATTACACGGAGTATGTTTTGGTGGTTGGGTCACAGAATGTTGTTAATACAATAGTGTATTGATGTATTAACACTTATGCTTGAGCATGTTGGTTACTCATGTGAGTAGAGGGTTCAATGTGGCATGTAACACATAGAAGGTTGCAACATAGTGTGGACGCCCCACAACGAGTGCGTCACAGGAGTGTTTATTGCAGCCAAGACTGCAGCATAT
Source organism: Allobates femoralis (assembly GCA_033576535.1). Lineage (NCBI taxonomy): Eukaryota > Metazoa > Chordata > Amphibia > Anura > Aromobatidae > Allobates > Allobates femoralis. The sequence continues at coordinate 387,706,814 of JARQOC010000001.1, read as the reverse complement.
ATTCTATGACTAAGCAATAGAACATGGTTAAAACTAAGAGCTCCATACCCTTACCATGCACATCAGCATAGACGGCCATAAGGTCCTGGTGGGCGGAGTGTAGTGGTGTAGAGTGTGTAGAAGATAGCAGAGAGAGAAGGAGGCAGGTTGTTGGCAATGTAGGAGAGGGGGCCTGCACAGTCCTGTGCCAGCCCCCTGGCCTTCACCCCCGGTTGGGGGCGCATTGATCCCGGTGCCTCAACAACCGGGGACTCTGGGCAACCATATATGGGTCACCATCTACACGTGCCATCTACAACCGGATCAATGGTTCTGAGTGGGAGTCGTTTACTTTCTGCCATGCAACCAGGGAGTGGAGGGACGCTCCCCAGGAGCACCCCACCACCGCCACACACAGGTGTCTTGCCAGCGGAGTACCCACCAAAATGAACCCATATGCTCCCCAATTCAATGGTCAGAATTCACCGCCGGTAGGAAATTGAGAGCAGCCTCCTTGTTACCCGATTCTGGAACCCAAGGCGTCAACGGCAACACCAAACTAGCTTATAGAATGGAGGAACACCGTGGGGAGCTTGAGAATACACTGGTCATTGCTGAGTCCACACGGTTCGTTATCCCGTTTACTATGTATCACTGCTTGGTTACTGTAAAGTACCCGTTGCAGAGACTTTCAGTGTCCGTGCCTTCTTTCTAGAACTGTTCCCCCCATCGCCGCAAGTTGAAGGTAACCGCAGCTGCCTAATAACATCTTGTGCAGCTCCTGGCTCATGTGGGGACTCCCGACTCATCTGTGGGGAGCGTCCCATCTTGCATTGCATTTCCTACCCGGAGGCTCCAAGCAGCGCCGGTGGACATCACCGGAAAACCACTCACAGGTGGGTCACGACTTGACACACAACCTTTTAAATCTGCTTCAGTCCAACAATTCTTGAATATGGACCACACCCGGTAAACACAGCCTGCAGGGCGCGGTTCCTGTGATAGGTGGAAGACAACGCCTGCCCTGTGAGGTCCCCGGCTACGTGGGTTCTTGATAATAGCATTGTAATGGCCACATTATTGTACAATGAGAGCAGTCTGGTAGTGGTGTAATCACCAAATAATTCAACATTGCGCCTTTACAAGGCCATCCAACGCAGGCATACTAGGCACCAATCAGCGTAGTTGGGGCGCGGAAAACACAACCCCAGGCACATCTACGGCCTTGGTTTCCGTGATCAGTGAAAATCGACGGCCACACTTTCCTATATTGCGGGACCGTCACAATGCAAGATGCATACCACATCGCTTATGCTACCATCGCCATGATTTATATTTCTGCACATAAAAATCAAGGCAGATATCGCTCCAGCGATAATTTACAGTTGCATGACCCTGTTGCACTCACGATATCAATTTTGAACCACACCACGTGACGTTAGTGCGCCATATGCAGGCGATATTGTGTCATGTAACGTTACCTTTAGAATGGATCCAGAAACAATTCTGATGGCAAAAATGGATGCAAATGCCAACTTTTTTGTTTATTTTTGGAAAAAAATACAGTTTTTTGCAGGATGTGTCTTTTTAACGTGGGAGTCTATGGAAAACAATCTATTAACTGATTTACTATCTTGCCCATCTGCTTTCTTTCATTTTTATAAGGAATTAATTTTTGTTTAATGGGATAAGTTTAAATGGAAGATAAAAATCAGCAATTCTTGTAACAGATCCGTGTTTTTCAAATAGACTCCCATGATAAAAAAAAAAAATTGATCTTCGAAAAAATAATTTTTTTCAAACAAGACAAAAAAGTTGTGGTTGTTACTACTTTTTTGTCAATGATTGCTTGCTGGATCTATTGTAACGCAAAAGGCCGCACGGGCAACCGGTCCATGAGGTGCTGCACCGTGTTGGAACGCAGCTCCTCCGAACCTGAGGGGAAGCACGCGGGGTGGCTACCCGGAAGACCGCCAGCCGAATGTACTTCTACCATGAGCGGCGGGTGCAAGGGCTGCTTCTCCCCTGACTCAGTCACCCGATGGGAGCCGCTTCGACTCAGCAGCCTGCAAATAAACATGCTGCGGAGGGGAGAGCGAGCGGAGTTGATAGGCAAAACCGCACCGCCAGCTCCAAAGACGCTCGGCGGGGTAAAGCATAGTGAGGATGGGATTTCTTGAAATCCATCCTCTATGCTGCTTATACTGTACTTACGCAGCGTTTGGACAGCAGCTGGAAGTAAGACGCTGCATCCAAAACGCCTGCGTTACAACTAATCGTGTGCACAACATCCTCACACCCCCCCCCCCCCCCCCCCCCCCCTGGACATTGTCCAACTTTGCCTAAATGGCTACTATGTGGACCTTCAGCAGTTCATAAAACTGCCATAGCAAACCAGTGGAAACCCTTGGTGATCACGTCACGAAGGGCCAATGGAAGCTGACAAACAGCAATTGAGTATGTGTGGGTTTAGCTCCTGAGCCTTGCTCAATATATGTAGACATGACTTTTGATGCTAAGTTTTGGGCTGGTATTCAGACTACCAGTTTTGAATCCAGCAGAAATACAGACAAAACCCGAACCATCCCCCCGCCAAATGTAAAACCTGATGAAAATGGATTACTCCTGCATGAGTACTGATCCGACAGATGGATCCAGTGTAAACCGATTGTGTTGCGTCAGTTTGCAATCCAGGTTATGTATGTTTTTATTTACGGATCTGGTGAAAAAAAATTTGTGAATTCCCCCTAGTGGGTTGTGTCTTATTTAAACTGGCTTCTAAGATTGCTCAGTCAAAAAAATTTCCAGATCTGATTATGGCTGGAACCATATGCTACCGCATTGCTGCAAGCAATGAGCACATGTACCCATTTCCGAAAGTCAGGTCAATGGCCGGGTGAGAAACTACATGAGTTGTGGTGCCCACTGGGACGGGGTTACTCGGTACGGGCACGGGGTACTGAGGGGGATATCACGGCGGTCTCTGGTCCGGACGATGTCCCGGGTTTCCGCAAGTAAATGGGAGGGAGGAAAATTTACAGGGATAGGTTTTGTCGTTACGGTCACCACGGGTTGTGGTCAGGGTGGGACCACGCCTGTGCAGAATAACTACTGGGGGATGATGTTGGGCGCTGGGGATTGTAATGGCTCTCCACAGGTATAGCTGGGTTCCACCGGGCAGTGATCAGTCTTAGTCTATGGTTAAAGCTATAGGTTGTTGCACATGATAGGGATGATAGTGGAGGCGGGTGGGGCTGCTTAGACTGCTTATGAGGGAGAAACAGTGTAAGGGCCTTGAGGAAAGGATGATACACACTCTTTTCATCTTTTTTAATTACGGTATTGATAGTTTTCCAAGACCCTTACTGCAGATGTTGCGGGTAGCAGAGTACTTGTTCCACGGAGGGACTGTACCGGTGCCGGGTTGCTTCCCACCCTGAACTGGGTCCTCAGCTTCTCATGCTGTGCCTGTGTGTGTTGGCATCTGCTTTAGCTGAGTGCTGGCACTGTCTTTCCTACCAGTACCCCCTTTGCATAGGCAACTTGAGGTCTTGTCTAAGGGCCACGTCACACTAGGGTGACGTCGCCGGAGATGTCGGGCGGCGACGGGTGGACCATCGGACGTTTCTTGGCACCCAGTGAAAGTGTAGCCGTCCCCCGTTTACATGGGGCGACACCTCCATGACGCCATCGGCGATTTGAAAGGCAGGCATCGCCGCTGGGGTGTCTAAAAACACCAGCGGCGATGCAAGAGTACACAATGGGAGCCTATGGTTCGCATCGCCTGTCAGATCGACGTCGGCACGTTGTATCATGGGGGATGTGTTCACATCACCCAGAGTGGCCGGCTGGCTTCAAAGCGCTGCTGCTGAAACAGGCAAACACTCAAAATCGTGGCCCTTAGGTTTCTGGAACCGCCATTGTTGCTTCGCTGAGGTACAGAGTAGATCTACAACCTCACTATCCTCGCGTGTTTTACTGTGACTGCGTGTGTCAGTCACTATATCGGATCCGGTATAAAGTCTCTGCATCCTCCAGGGAGAGTTATTGAAGTCACATCAAGGTTTCCTAGGATGTGTTCCCTGTTTATTGTACTCCTTCCTTCAGACCCTGGCTAGGCCTGGAAATCAAGGAGCAGGACTGAGAGAAGCCTGAGGCAGCCTTTTTACACTACAGTCCTCTCTTCCTAAGTTCTACCCAGGAAAGGTTATGCAAATTAGTTCTCACAGCCATCTCGGGTGTCTGCCACTTCTGCCTTTCAATCGGTTATTTTCTCTCTTTAGGATCGTTTAGCTGCTTTAGATCAGACGTGGACAGAATGGGAAGACCGAATCTGTCCCTCCACTGTTAAGTAAAAAATTTCACAGCCTGCTTTCACCGCAGGTCTGGTCTTTATCCAGAACATGGTATGATTTACAATTTCTATTTCTTGTCTAATTACTGTATTTTTTAGCCTCTGTATTTCAATGTTTTTTGAAAGCTCTACTTATTGATGTTTTAATTTGTAATCAGCCTGGTCAGTTTTGTGGTTCAACTTCCTACAAATAAAGGTATGTTCCACAGCTGATTCAGCTAGCCTGTTTGAAGCGGAAGTCCACGAAAGGGACCGTTCGCTCCCCCTGCACTCTCCCTGCCCTGCACCTAAGATTGTAACCCTGAAAAAGCACAATAAAGCCAAGTATGTAAAAATAGATCTACTGAGTGCCGCTGCTCTCCTCATTTTTGTCATCCAGGAACTGAACTAGCAAACTTCCTCTTGACCCAGAATATATAAGGGAGATGCTTGAGCTCCCCCTTTTGGGCCTAGAGGTGCTAGTGCTGTCGTCAGGGTGGTTGTGGGGGAGTTAAACCCTTGGTGATGTTTCTGTGGCACTTAAACCCCTGGGTTGCCACACAGTTGCAATACAGTTTCAGCCTGATTTACTGGATTAAAAAAAAAACTATTGTGGAAACGAGTCAACACTACATTTGAGAAGGGTTGAATACAGTCTTTTGGGCTTTGGAAGTATTTCACTTGTTCTCATACTGAAGTTTATTTGCTGTAGATTAATTATACGTGATTCTTATTGTTCGAGATGAAAAAATCTAGCTTTTTGTGTATTTTTATATTTAGTTCCCTTTCCATATTTTATAAAAAATGGTTTCGTTGGGAAGTGCTTTTGGGATAATTCAGGTCGATTAAACCACCGGTCAGATGGTTAAAATAAAACAATCACAAGTACAGAAAAGTTAGATAGGTTTGTTGTTAATTAGCATACATTGTGCAAATAGATTTCTAGCCAATTTCTGATTTGCCATAAAATAAGTACAGTCTAAGGTGGTTCACACTTTGTGTGATCATTGCTGCAAATGTGGTGTAACTTATTGTGTAACTATATGCAAACCACAACAGTATATGCCTGTACAAGTGGGACGGATCTGAAAAAAAAAAAACGCTGCGTTGAATTCTGTTTTTTTTTGCATGTATCTGTTGGAAAGTTGAAAATTTACATAGGAACGCTAATGGGGGGTTGGTCGGGGCGCTAGGCATGCTCACTGTGAAAGCGGATCCAGGCCTGGCACAATTCCTCCACTGGCCGGATCACGGCCCCCCCCCATTGATGCCCCGTTCTATTTTTGGCATGTGTGCTGCATCCGGTGACATCAGCTTTTAACTAGCGCAAAATTCAACGTCGTATGTGACGGCCAGGGAAGGCAGGTCAAAGAGATGCATTTGTAAAGGATCCGCAGAAAACGTATGCAACCGCATGTGCCTGCGTCCTGACACTGGACAAAAAATTGCAGTGTGAAACGAACCCTAGACAAGCGGACTGAACTCAGCCTGCTACGTCATCTGTCTGATTCTTTCAGGAAAGAGTTATATGTCCATTTTTCTGTTGGTTATGGAATCAGGATGGTTGCTTGAGAAGCACACAGATGGAGAACTAGATGTAAAAGACTGGAGATTTTGTTGTGTGAAGCTTATTAAATCATTGCCAGGAAGCAAATTTTTGCATCTCATATATTGAAGAGCTTAATGGCAGTGGGGTTATAATCCTGCAATTATTCTGAGAACATGATTTATAATATATTTACTGTATAATACATTTGTGCGCAGAAGGAACTCCCCTATAAGAGCGATCTGTCAGCTGGTTTTTGCTGTGTAATCTGAGAAAAACATGAGGGTACGGTCTGAGACACTGATTTGGATACACTCAATTTCATTTACACTCCAGTGTTTTATTAGGACGAAGATTAATCACTGCCCAGACTAGGTCCACATGAGAGGTTTAGCAGGCTTACTGTCGATATACAATGTACACAGAAAGCTGTGGTCGTGTATGCGGTCTGCGTTCTGAGATCTGCTTCATCTAATAACTCTCATTGTGTCGACTACTAGTGAACATCGTTGGAATCAGGTTCTCTTTTTCTACACAATGCTGCTCTCAGAATGAAGCAGCAAAAAAAACCTTGGGACAGATTTCCTTTTGCTCCCTTTACAACCTTGGTTGTACTGGTTAAATATAAGGTGATGCTCCACTTGATTTGAATACGGTGCCTCACACATGAGCACCGATCCTTACCCTGCATGTGTCGACTGATCTGATCAGCCAACATGTGCCTCCAAAAAACTATGAGGATGGTTAAATCCCATTTTTCAATCTCTGACATTGGAGATTTAAAACCATCGCGTGTCGTGGAGTACACTATTCCATCAGGGGGCCCCCTCCCCTTGACGTTGATCTTGAGATTATAGAGGAGTTCCAATTGGGGATTTGTCATGACAGCATGGGGACAGCTGATAACCTCTATGACTGATATAAGCACCAGGGCATTCATAGAAGATCAGCACTTGTAGAGACAAGCAATCAGGACATCCCGGCTAGGACTCTTCAACGTCCCCTAAGGGTACCTCATACACGCCGCCAATAGCGGTGAGGAATTCTTGCCGGCGATATGTCGCCATGGCAACATCCCGTCAAATTGCCTCCCAGGTGCTGCGTGTATTGGGAATTTGGCGGCGATAAAAAACCTGTCGCACTGAGGTTCCGTATTTCACAGCCATGCTCTAAAAATCAGAGGCAATCATGATAGGCGGCGATTCCTGTTTTTGGAGTGTGTGACGTGAACGGGCTAATAGTGATGAAATTCTGCGTAGCCTATCTGATTTCCCGTAGTGCGTGCCACAGCGTGCTGGGAGACCCGCGCCCTTTCATCGATGATTGTGGTTGGCTACTGTGTTCCCCCTGGCTGTCACTTAACAGGGCACCATATTTGAAGAAGCTGTCCTACTTTCACCCACCCACACACACATTGGCAATGGCGTCATGTATCTAGCAGACTTCAAGAGCAGGCTGGCCAATCATAGCGCTATTGCATTGCTCCAATGAGTGTGTTTGGGGCGCAGGTGTGTAAAACAGTCATGGCATGCCTATGTTATCTCGCCGCGCCTGAAAATGTTACGCTCACATATTCTTTGGTGTTGGCGGCGTGTGATGCGGCAAAGGGAAGTCGAACCAGATTGGTTTCGCTGCTGTTTGGTGAGACGATATTTACCAGGGCGACAACTGGCCTTAGGTTGAGGGCGAAAACTTGCGCGGTGTAAAAAAACGCCACGGTAATCTGAGCGACCCGGTGAAAAAACATGCAACGCGCACGTATAGATCGCCTCCCGCCTCGCCACCAAAAGTTGCGGCCGTGTTAAAGGTACCCTAAGACGATGAGAGTGAATTACCCAATTCATAAGTGATAAAAAAAAGGTTTTTAAAACAGGTTCACTTTCTAAATTGAAAGAAATTATATTTCTTTGGCATCGGAATGGACACTCGAATGGACTTGCAAGAATCATACTGTCAGGTCAATTTTACCATATTGTGAAACATGGTAATTTAAAAAAAACACAAACAATTATGAAATTGCACTTTTTTCTGCCTCAATTTTCACGCACTTGGAATTTTTTACCCACTTTTCGTACAATATATGGTAAAATGAATGGAGTCATTGAATAGTGCAACTCATCCTGCAAAAAAAACCAAAGCCCTCAATATGGTGTATATTCACCAAAAAAAAAATTAAAGTGTGGCTCTTAGAAGAAGGGATGCAAAAATAAAAGTTCAAAAAAAAAGGTAAAAGCAAGGTTGTGAAGAGGTCGCGCAAAGGCCAACGGGTCATGCTGAAAAAAAAATTGCTCAGTGTGCTGAAATTGTCTGCCAAGCCTCGAATTACTCGCGCCATAGAAGTCTATGGGCGAGTGAAACATCGCACTGCAATGCATGCACTCGGCAGACTTGAGACTGCAGCTCGATATAACCACCGAGAGACCAACAATGGAGGATACTGGGGAGGATTAAACCTCTCTCTCTTCCTCCATAGGCGGGGTGAATGCTGATCACAGTTGAATTACACAGTAAAGGGGTACCTTTACACGCCGCTACAAACAGGATGGAGTTACTCAACCCGCAACTTCGGCCAATCCACAAACGGTTACAAAAGGGAAAAAAGCACCACTTTACAAGCCACCACAAGGTGCGCTATGCTACGTTACATCTACAGCTAGATACAGATCGTCGGGTGTTGTCTAATTAGTGCCATCTGTAGCTTACATTACCTCATTTTACACACCGTTAAAAACAATCTAATTTGGGCGGACCTGGTGCAAGAAGGGACAGCACATAGGCGTGCCACAATTGTTGGATGGTGACGAGACATCGTACGTGATAGGACTCAAGCAATAACATCATGATTGGGCAGGCATCACAGGAGGATGTTTATTACATGACGTGCCCTCGAGCAATTGTGTAGTGTGGACTGGTCAGCTCCTTTAAAAGATGCACCTCCTATTGCAGTGACTACCTATCGTTCATGCAGGAGCTTCTCACCAATGATCGCTGAAGGGGGGCGGTATTCCCGGAGCCTGTGTCACGGCCCCCAGCATTACATACCAGGTTAATCGCCTGGTGTATAGACATCCCTTCTGTTGCTATCTCTTTACACGCCGATACAGCTCGCTGGCTCACAATCGGCCTTTGTAGCTTACCTGTTTTCAGAGCAGTGCCGGACAACAGATGTATACTGTTTGCCGGCTGCCTACTACCGTCTTCACCACACCGGCTACATTCGGGCTATATTGACGACCGCAACAGATAACAATCCGTAAGCCTTGTTGCGGGTTGTATCAATCCTGTTGTAGCGGCGTTTGTAAAAGGTACCCTCATACTCACCAGAAGTACGCCTGTGCACAGTGTTTTAGCATAAAGAATTCCGATACTATCGTATCGGATGCCTTACGCCAGTGTGACTCAGCTGTTACCTGGGGCATGAGACTTGTCAGGAATCTCATTGGACTATTTGCTGGCATGAGGATTACCGTTCAAGTTTTGTGACAGGTCTGTACTCTAAAAATGACATCAAAAAATGTGAGATAATTGAAGCTGCCTAAGGGTATGTTGCCCACCAAGACGTTTTTTTGCTGCGTTTTTCCTGCGGTTTTGCATGCAGAAAAACCATTGGTTTTATGCTAATTTGTTCCCTACGAGTTTTGATTCCCAGACAAAGCCAACTGTAATTTCACAGAACGCCTGAGTACCCACACATTGGTTTTGCAAGTGTCAAAGAAAACTCGTTCAACATGCCTGTGTTTTTGGTGCCCCACAGGGTTTTTTAAGCAGTCCTGATACGCAGGCAAAACTGAGAATCTAGAGTCCTTGACAGGAGATTAGCTATGATCCTTGTCTGCGTTTTTTGTGCGCTTTTTTTACTGCGTTTTTGACTAGCGCGTTTTTTCAATTGAATTTAGCAAAAACGCAGGAAAATAACATGTATATTCTTTCCCATCCCGCTACCAAAAACGCAGGCATTTGACAGTTTCTTCGACACTTGCAAAACCAATGTGTGGGTACAGCGTTTCTGTGAAACACACTTGGTTTTTTGCTGTGGATCAAACCGCAGGAATAAATTTGCATACAGTTACATTAAAACACAATGGGTTTTCCTGCATGCAGAAAACCGCAGGAAAAACGCACAGAAGAGCACAAAAGGGTCTCCTGTGGGGCCATACCCTTATTATTTTCCTGCGTTTTTGATAAAGTCAAATGAGAAAAAGCAGGAAAAAACACAATATATCACAATACGCAGTAAACCGCACAAAAAAGACGACATAAAACGCGCAAAAAATGTGCAAATTAACGCAGACACCCAGAATCCATAGATAAATCTACTGTCAAGGAACTCTAGGATCCTCAGGTATCGCTGCGTTCCTGGACTGCTTAAAAAACGTCCCTCGCCATGTGGGCACATACTTATTGTCCTGTTTTTTTTCTAAGGCAAGTGTGCCCACTATGTGTGTGGGCTGTGTGCTGCATTTTGCTGACATCATTACGGCAGAAAAACGCCCTGCATCCACACAGTTTTAACATTGCAGTCAAATGTGATTTTCCTAAAAGCTGTGCCCACAATGTGTTGTTTTTAGGGTGCTTTGTTGCAGAAAAATCACCAGCGTTTTTTTTTAATGTCCCCTGCTGTTAACATGCCTGTGTTTGGGCTATGTTTTCCCCATAGACTTTACATTCTAAACCCCACAAAAAGCTACCACAAACGGATGGATTTCCCGCCAGTCACATATGCTGGTAGCGTTTTTATCACAATTTCCAAAACATAAAAATACACTGCAATATCACCCTCCCTGGGCATTCATACGATGCATCTGCAGTGATTTTCCTCAGTGCATCCAGCTGATTGCTGTGATTATATCGAGTTTCCAGGAACCTTGCACCTTGTTGATTTTGCTGCCCTGTCACTGGATGCGCAGGATCTGGAGATAGATAAACACAGCATCTGCTGAAGACATTTACACGCGGGATTGCCGTGGCATCGCTGTGGAGAGGGTGAGAAAGTGTTGGTGCTATTGGTCTTTGTGTGTCCCCTTATTTGTGCTAATCGTTTTTGTGCTTCGTTTGTATGTGTAGATGAAAAATGTAGCACAAACACAGCCCCAAAAAAGTAACCATGTGGGAACTTAGCCCTAAGGGCCCAGTTTGACACCGTCCAATGTCGAATGATACGATCAAACGATCTGACTTGATTGGCTGGACCTTATAACATCACTTATTTTAATTTTTGTTAGCACAATTAAAGGTATTTCACAACTACAAGACTTCTGTATCTTGTTTTTCACAATGAGAGCATTTCATCATGCTTCTCCAACTGGCTAACCACCTGGATGGTACACAAATCTTTTTTCTTCTATGATTAGCTAGTGAAATGTCACATGTTATAGAATATCGGTAACGACGCAGCAACGATTCATCGACAAGCAATTTGATACGTGCGGCCACGTCTAAGACTCGACTACATCCTTCTTTTCTCAGTAGGCGAGCGTGGTCAATAAATCATCGTTTTCGAGGTGTCACACACACACCCACTGTGCAGGTTGAAACGACCACCGCTCATCGTTTGGTTTAAGGGTCCGGTTCACAAACCACGACGAGCACGATCTGCCTGGATAATCGATTGATCGCTTGTACATGTCACTCGAACGATGTAGTTACAACGTGGTGTTGAACAACTGAAAACCGTGCCGTTTCACCCGATATCGTTAATGATATCGTAGTGTGTGATTGGGACTTTAGATTCTGTTCATATGCACTTACGGGTGAAATTAAACATTGTCATCAACTGTTCTATACTTAATATATTTCTAAAGATGCTGTTGACTTGAATTTTTCAGAAGTGTCAGTAACAAAACCCATTCAATCCACGAGGCAAAGAAATCCAAACCACAGATGTCCAAAAATTTAGTGATTAAATATTAATGGAAAATGACACAGGAAAAAAATTGGAACATGCTTACTGAAACTTATTTACATACTCATACAAAAGCTATTGTTCATGTTAACAGCTTAAAGACGCCTCTTATATGGCTAGTCGCATGCATTGCTCCAGGTGTGATTTAGGGCAATTCTTCCACTCTTCGCTTCTTCCAAATCATGATGGCTCCTGAGGGCTTTTTTATTAAAATTCACTAAGCCTTAGGCCGGCCTTCACACTGAGGTGTGTGATCCGATCCGTGGCTGTCGCTTTGAGGCAGGACAGCCGCGGACCCGATCGCACACAGGACAGGGGGGCTATTATTGCCCTCCGGTACTTGTGTGCAGCGCACGCCAGCTGCAGCAGCTGAACGCTCATCAGGCTCAGGATCCCGCGGTCCTCATCTAATCAGCCAGTCGGGAAACTCGTGTGTCGCACACAGGACCGGAGGGCATAATAGCCCCCAGTCCCTGTGTGCTGATTGGTCCTCGGCTGTCTGACTCAAAGCGGGACAGCACGGTGATCGGATCACACAAGCCGTGTTAAGGCCGGCTAGTGCCATTACCATAAATTTTCTATTTGGATTCAGGTTAGGGGATTGGCTTGGCTATTCTTGCAGGCTTTATTTTCTTTTTCGATTGAGTTTCCATGGGCTGTGTGTTTGGATTGTTGTCTTGCTGAAATGTCTCCTTTTTTTATCTTCGTCCCTGGTAGATGTCTGCAGATTTTTATAAAGAATGTCCTTGGTATATTTGTCACAATCATCCTTCCTTTAGGGTAGTTTGACAGTGCCATATGCTGAAAAAGAAACCCACACAGGATGTTCTCTGTCCAAACTCACTGTGGTATGGTGTTTTTGAGGTGGATGTGTATTATGTATGCAAAGAGTTAAATTTCTTCACTGATCACGACAATATTTTTCCAGTATTTCACAGCTTGTCCTAGGACTACGTTTACATGACTGAGTATTTTGTTTTTGCAACTGCACATATTTTGAGGATTGCAAATGTGGATGGGCTTTGCGCAAGAAAAAATAACGCATCGTATTCACACCTTCCGCATTCTCAAGATGCGCTTTTTTAGAGCCCATTCTACAATGTGGGCTATGGAAATAGCGCAAAACTGAAAAAGCACAAAAAGTTAGAGCAAAATTTAAACTCTTGAAAATTATATTTGTTCAGCAATAAGTCTTGTTGTTGTGAGTGTTCATACAGGCCATGCGTGGTAGAGTAATTAGTTATTATTTTCATTTGAAATAATTTTACCCTGAAATTTACAAGGTCTTTCTATAGCTCTCCAGCATGTTGAATTCTTGCTCCTGGACAACCTTTCTGATATTTCTTTTCAGTGCTGTCTGAAATCCTTGCAGCGAAACACTATTTATGGCTGTATTATAGTGAAATATTTATGCTTTGTTACTTTTGGAAATTATGGCTACAAAATGCGCACTGGTACCTTCAGTATAACCAATGCCGATCAGTATGTTTGCAACAAATAAAAGTTGTGAAGGTCCTGGAGACAGTCTCTCCTGCGTTTGTTACCCATCATTTGAGATTTTTTTAGTGTGTACCTTGTTAATTAAAATTACCTTTTCAAAGGCCATCAGTTGTACCAGTTGAGATTTTTCACCAAGTGGCAAGATTGCTTTCTAATTACTGGTAAATTTCAGCTGATTCATTTTTCATGGCTTTTTGCACCTCTCTCTGTTCTTGTGTTCAATACTTTTACCTATGCTATTTCACATTATTCAACACTAAATTTATGGAATCTATGCGTTTGATTTCTTTACCTTGTAGAGAGAGTGGATGAGTGTTTACTGACATATGGGGAGAAAATTCATGTCATTAGCATCTTTACATATTATATTTGCCAGTAATAAACCAATGATTGTTTCAAATATTTATTTCACCTACTGTATAAGAATCATTTATTCTGCTAAAAGGGCTAAAAATGCCAAACTTTTGTGTTGTACGGATACCTTAATTCAGAGTGTGATAATGGCTGACTCCTGGCCCAAGCTCATTTTTCTTTCAAGTTGATGTTTAGGGTTTGGCCGCAAGACATGCCTCGCAAATTTCATAATCACTGAATTTAGATAATATTCTCCTCTTGATATAATAAATTAGGTATTCCCGATTTTGTCTTGGACCATTTTTTAGGATTGGACATGAAACTGGATGTTGATAAAAATCTTGGCATGATATTATTACCAGAATGGAGTGGTACATACAAAATTCAAAGGTAATTTATGTTTTATTGTTCATAGATAATATAGTAAACTAATTACACTAACCTGCATGGATAAGTGCAAGGACTATGAATTGTATGATCCATGATACAGCACTCCAATCTCAATTGACTATGATCCCCTACTGTGCACGTGCAGAGGCAAAAGAATAATTAATACACCAAATGGCCTGCAGCCTCTCATGGCCACTTTACTCGTCACCAATTATCGGCATACCAACTCCGACAAAATGTCACGATGGTTCGTCGCCGTTGGACACGATATCTCTCAAAACATTGTTGTGCTTTGTATTGTGTAATACTGTCCAATACAATGCACGAACGATGCAAATCTCCGATTATCCGGGGACTACAGACAATGAGCGGAGCTCTCAACGGCGGCCCTATATTGGGATTAAGTTGTGGCCGGATCGGGGCTGTGTAAAAGCCCCAAACCAATTGCATGTGAAGTAACAACGGATACCCTATCTCTTCCATGTTACAATGGTCGTTCCTGGGTCGGACCGGTAACAAGGGGCGTTAATTAGACATCGCTGTGGCGTTGCCTCTGACCCATATCGCGCTGTGTAACAATCTCCTATGCGATCTTGGAATTCTGCCCCTGGAAAAAAGCGCGCTCCCGCGGGTTGTATCAACATCGGACGATGTTGGGACGTGTAAAAGTGGCCATGCAGACTAAGGTCATACTGTGTGTTTGTGATCCATTTCTTGTGACTGCATTTTTGCATCACAAAATCCAATTTTTGTCATGCCAGCAAAGTATGAGATTGCTGAAATGCTCTCTTAGTGCTGAGGCTGCATTTTTTCTGATAAGGTGTTGTTTCAAAACCCTGTACAGGAAAGATGTAGCATGTCAATTTAGTGATCGGTTTTGGAGCTAAAATAGGCTGCAAGACTACCCTTCCCAAGCAATATCCCACGTTGGACCAGGTCAGTCCTTCATTCCACGGCACCTGCGGTGCTACACAAAGTGGCTTACAGGGCCCTGTGCCCCATGTGACTAAGCTGAGTCACATGGCGTACAGGGTCTGGAAACGTACCTCACTGGAGGAAGAAATCACCTTATCACCGTGGGATCACCGGGCGCAGGGTACTAAAGTTTGTGTGTGTCTGTGTCCCCTGAAAATTGAGCAAAAAAGTAGCACAAATGGATGCAGTATTGTGATGCTTTTTTGCAAAAAGACGGATCAATTTTTGGTGCAGAAACTGCATCAAAAAACGTTATCAATAAAAAACGAAGCACATAACTGTGTGTCTGAACTATATTCTCAAATACCTCAAAATGTATCGACCCATCCTAGAATAATCTGTGTGCCATTTGTACAGGCTCCATGCACTTTGCACTAGCTGTAAGTCACATTAGAATTGCAGCTGTTCTTGGTTGTTGCTTGAACTTAAAGGGAAACCTGTCACCCCATTTGGGCATTTTTTAACTGTGTCCACTAGCTTAAGAACATGATGTAAAATGGTATTTTTAGTAAACCCTGTATGTGCCCAGACTTGCCCCTCATACTTGAGAAAAGATGTTTTATTCTCTACCATCATCGCATGCTTATTAAGTCCGGGAGGTGCTCTGTGGTGTTGATTGTAAATATCCTCGTCGTCCCTCTGGGCTGCAAAACCTGTCCTGCAGTTTGTAATTTCCGACCCAGCGTGGGCAGCGCAGTGAGTGCACAGCCCGCATCTCGTGCCTGCGCAGTGGAGTGCAGGAGGGATCCACCGGTGCTCCAATGAAGCTTAGTGCGAAATTCGTGGGACTTCACAATTCTCGCAAGACTTTTTGTGCAACTCTCGAGACATTGTATTTTTTTACTGTACAATGCTTATTATGCCAGAATTTCTGTTGTAAAAACTTTCATGAATGGGCCGTACTATTGGTTTTATATTGACATAGTGTCTTGGATAAATAAGCCCAAAATGATATTTTTATTTTGTCCACTCTTAAGGATACTATTAATCAGTGCAGAAATTCCGCGCTGCAGCTTGTATCGGGCTCCAAAGGAGGTGCCGCTCATAACACACTACAAAAAACTATCATCAATGGCTATGTGAGAAGTAGGGGCCATTTCGGCATTAATATTCATGAGTTGGGGGCTTGATCTGCTGTACTGTGCAAAAGATGCTTGTGAATGGCTCAATTTATCCTCCTGTTACCAGTTGTGAACCTAGCCCTATCTTGATGCCTAAGGCGAACTGCAAAAACTGCAAAATGGCGTTGCCCCTTCACCCCAGTAAAGGTTTTTAAATTCGGTAGAAACAAATCTGGTTTCATACTGATTTACTATTTCTTTCCTTGTAAACAAATGAGAAACTAGTGGGCATTTTAACTTAGAAAAAGAGGAAAAAAATGACGTTCCCTAAAACACAAGGATGTCAGCGCCCATCACACCACACCATACGAAGAACCACACAGAAGAATCCAGATAAAGGATCATTAATGGCAATGACAGGCTGGCAACAAGATACAGACACAACAATGATGGCTGGCCAAGATATGGTCCCGTAGACAGAAATAATCCTTGCATCCTTATAGAATACACCAGGCATACACCTCCCCCTTAACAGCTTCCACTCAAGGCTTGGCACCGATTGCCAACTATTATCTATAAAAAAACAAGAGAGGAAGGCAATCTAGGATTATAATCTTGGTGGCAGTTTGACAAGCTAGTTGGGGGTTTTGAACTAACCTGAAGTGGTTTTGCAGCCTGCATAACCATGTTGTCAGGCCTCGGTGCTCTGCACACACCGCGCGCTGTGTTGTAGTTACTGGTCCTGCGGGAAAGACTATTCACATAGGGCCATCTTGTGCTGACTACGAGGGTCACGCTGGTTCTTTGGTCTTTGCCAGGTCTCTTTTCTCATCTTCCCTATAGGCAATTACATTCTCCAATTGTTCAGTGCTGCACCTCACAAAGTACAATATATACTACAAACTATTGTGTTCCATCCTTCCTTTTGTAGCGTCCTCCTAAACCCACTAATTACCTCTTTTCTGTAACTATTATCTACTGGCACAGCCTACTAAACTCCTGAGCAGAGTCCAAAGTGGCTGCTGCTGGCATTAAACTACTCAAGACGATGCCACAACGTGCAGCACCATCCACATAATATACATATGAACGACCGCAATATGGCATTAAAAAGCAGCCACTTCACTAAGCTGGTACAATGGCCGCCATCTTCCAAAATAGCACCATGCTACTTCTCCTGAAATGCTTAGCCAATCACAAGCACTGCACACTGTCTGCGTTAGCTAAATAGAAGGGGCCTTTCAAATGGAAACTGGAGCAAGGAATATGGGAGTGGGAAGACGGACGAGCACACCTACCCACCGACCACTCAGCAGAGAGAAACATGGCTTGAACTCCTGTATGTTTCGAGGCCAGCATTGGTCATAAAAATACATTGGGCGGCCCATAACAGAGAGTTTTAATTGCACCCAAACCCAAATAAAAAATATATTTGAACTGTGGTGACATAGGTACATATTTCACAACTTCTGCAGCCTTACATAAGTAATTTATAGCTGAAGACTCCTAGATTAACTCGTTCATTGTTTTTTGGGCCCCATAATGGATAATGCCAAAAAAAGCCCCCCCCAAACACTGTATGATCCCCACGGGAAATATTCCTCAACAGGGCATAGTATGATGACCTACTGAAATTGCTCAGTTTAACCCCCGCTGTGCCCTGCCCCAGCCTCCATGAAATGAAATTTGGACACCTACAATAGTATAATGCCACTACTTGTCTAACGCTGTATAATGGCCCCCAACCCCGGCCCTCAAGTCCCTCCATAAAGAAATAAAGGCTCCTCATACCCTCCAAGTTTATCATGCCTCCACAGACCCCTCCAATATTATAATGACTTCCATTTAGTATAATTGCGCAATATTTCTCCATCATTATAATGAAATCATCTAGTCCCCATATAGGTTTTCCAATCATAGCCCCTACTATATTATAAGCATATCCATCCCCCCTATACATATTATTAATGCACCCCAAATAGTCCCCATATATTTTTAATGCACCCCTATATTCCCCCAAATTTAGATTGTGCACCCAAGTCCTCCATATAGTTTTGGTCACCGCTAGTCTCCACATAATATATTGCACCAAAGCCCTCCAAATAACTTTAATCCCACCCCCATAGCCCCCCTATATACTATAATGCATCATCTAGCCCCATATGAAAAAAAGTACCCCCATAGTTTTCCAAAGGGTGTGGAGTCACGAGCTAGTCCCCTTTTCGTGGGGGTTGGAGTCGTATAACAGGGGGCCCAAAACCCAGACTCTAAAATATAAAAATAAATTTGGTAAGTGTTCAATGCAAAATTTGTGCGGGGTTATTATTATTATGATTTATTATGTTCTATCTAAATATCTTGATATTTTATAATAATAAGGGATTAAAAGCATGATGTTAAATTGTACTACATTAAATTTTATCACTTACACATGCGCCATGTATAAAAGGAGTCGGAGTAAAGGGTTGGGAAATTTTGAGTCGGAGTCAGTGGTTTGGCTTACTGACCTCCACACTCTGGTCCCCCTGTTAGCATACTGCAACAAGTCCTCATATAGTAAAAAGTATCCCCAAAAAGTTTCCTTTTATTTTTATTGCAGCACCCACAGCCCTCAAAGAATCCCCCCTTGATATTATAAATAAGGGGGCCCTAGGGGGGGCCATTTATACTCCCCCCCCCTTTACTCTTAAATATAATAATGCACCCCATAACCCCTCCATATATTATAATGCACCCCTCATTGTCCTTAATATAATTTAAAGTATCCCCCTAGCCTCTATAAACTAAAAAAAAAAACTCCCACAAATTACCTCATGTTATATTGATATTACATAGTATCCATCAGTGTACTCACCGATTTAAAAAAAAAAACGTAAATATCGACTCTTCTCGTCTCACTAGAGCCGCTGAGCACAGTGGCGTTCAGAAAAAGAAAATAATCGTGCCCCGCCGTACCAAGCTGAGAGGGAACAACGGCTGCTGGGAACTCAGGGAATGTGTATGGCAGCGGGCGGGTTGGATATATAGGAGCGGAGAACAGCATCTGCTGGGGGCCAGCGTGCTACCATTAGGCCCATGCCGGATGACACCCTCTACTTACCAGCAGGGGCCCAACTGGAGAACAACCAACTTTAAAGTTGCCCCATTATTGGTGCACCCCCGACCATCAGAATACTAACTTTCTTTGCAAACCCCTTTTAGAAATGTGCTTCAATGGCAAGACTTCCTGCTTTGCACAAATGGGCAAGAATCCTTTCCTTACCCCATTTCCCCGCAACTTACTGGTTGCTCAAGTTGTAAAGTTTGTAAAAATAAAGCAGTGCACCATCAAAAAAGTATCAAATCTACTTTAGGCTATGTGCCCACGTGTTTTTTTTTCTCACAAAAAACGGGATCTTCCAAAAGAACGCATGGGTTTAAAAAAAAACAGTTTTTGGGGACCGTTTTTTCCTGATATTTTCAATTTCATGTTTTTTATGGGAAAAAGCTCAAAGAATGGCTGTGCTTTTTCTCTGCACCTAAAACTGAGGGAAAGAACTGAAGGTGGGGACAGCATTTCAAAAAATCCCCTAGACCTTTATGGATGCGTTTTTACATCGGATTTTGGGGAAAAAAAATGAAGTAGAAATCATTAAAAAATTACGCAAAACACTAGGTGAGCTACAGCCTACCCTTTCTGGCTGCCTGCCTTTAAAAATGGTTCCAAATACTTCCCCCGCTCACATTGTAGTGATGGAGTCACCATGAAATCAACCACCTTTTCAATCAAAATCAATTTTTGTCCTCTTCCTCATTCTCCTAATCCCCCTGACCCCTAAGGGTCCAAAAGTGTCCCAGTGTGATTCCACTTAAAACCCTTTCTGGGGGATTAAAATATATTGAACAGAAATATTTTTTTAAATATGTCTTGTTTTTAAAATGAAAAAAGTAATTTTTTATTAAAACCAAAAGAGAAGGGGAAAGGGCACCAACATACAGGGTTAACAACTCATGTGGCAGTGGCACCCCGAGCACTCGTTTACAAAATTGTACATGTACATTTACAGGGCTAGACTAGATGACATAACTTTGTATTGCTATCCCAATTGTGTTATTATAATGAAGCCGTTGTACAATTATGGAGCAAGACCCATGTTATATACAATGCATGTTTCACGAATCTAGATCATGCTAACAGTGTCACAAACTACCATTTCTTTAGTAACATGTTGATATATAGAACCATGTTACAGTTCATGCAGATAGCGGAACATAATTAAAAACTAAGTGTCACAAAGAATTACCAACAACTCTTATAACACAAATTGTAACGGGTATGAGCTTAAGGAGAGAATGACGCCATCCCCTATGCCGTTTCTGGCGTCACTTCTTCTTTTTTCGTTCAATACGTGTGTCACAAGCTGGGGTTAGGTGAGATTTAAAAAAAGGACGGCTTGGCCGGCAAGAATTACACACGTGCAGAGTGTGCACATCACGGTGCACGCTATCACGAAGCGGGGGATGGGCAGGGACTCCACCAGTTTTGTGTTTCCGCGATCATGTGACCTATCATGGCGATTGACAAAATCCTCCGCGCGCTGGCACTCGCCCACTCATGTCTCCGCAACCACTGGTTGACCAGCTAGGGACGGTCCGGCACCTACGCTCGGCGGTATATTTACATTCGTGTTATCCCTGTGAGAGTTCTACCAGACTCAGCCATGTTACAGCTTAAACCAATGGCGAACAAATATATAATGGTCGTGTTATGACCTATACAAATAGAAAATACATAGTAATAGTAGTTGATATGTTATCAAGATCTCTACAAATAGTATTTAGGGCCATACGGCTTAACGGGTATTATATTTCACAGCAAATACACATTGTTTAGTGGACCGTGTCGCATAAATGAAATAACAAAGGGGGGGGGGGGGATGGCTTAATACGTATTCTGATCATCTACAATACATTGATTATTCTGTGGCCCTATTGTACATAGTTGACAAAGTTGTTACGAGGAAAACACATCCGGGGTTGGCGTGGCTTGTTTAGAGCTTTCAAATCACCTTATACCTCATTTGAATGGAAATGAAAAATGTTATAACTCTTGAAACTTTAGCCACTAGATAGAAAATATACGGATGGTTCTCACACTTGCGTGATCAGGCGACATCATGGCTGCAATCGTGTTCTATCACATCCGGGTTTGTTCGTGCAACCGTTATGCAACTATAGTGTGAATTTTGCACCTCCATTTTTTTCTACTTTCTTGATCTGTTGCGGAAGTTGAAAATTTTCTTAGGACACGCCTAATTGGTGGGTGTTAGGATGGGCTCCTGGGCAATGGCTCACTGTGAATGAAGTGGATCCTGTTATGGCCAGGTCTTCCCGTCCGGATCCGGCCCCATTAAGACGCCTATTCTTTTTTTGGCTGCAGTGTGCCCGCCATCCTGGGATATTCAGGACATTTTAACGAGGCCACCAAAATCGCAATATTGTGCGGACAGGGGTGGAAGGCCAAAAGAAGTGTTTGTAAGGATCCGCAGAAACCTTATGCCACCGCATGTGCATACGTCCCAAATTTTAGTATATGAGCACATGGCCTCGGATCAGGAAGCTTCAGGTATGTGGACAGTTACAGGGCAAGATAAAATTAATGCAAGTGTGAAACCAATGGATTTGAATTCAAAGACCTCCTATACGTATATGAGGTTAAAGCGGGGAGGGGGGTGGGGGTTTGATTCTTTACTTACATGGTGCCTTTAAATCTAAGTTTTTGATAAAAGCTGTAAACTATTCCTAATACTTTTGTAAATATCTATATGCAACATTCTTGTATAAAAATGTATAAATACAAATCAACTGTTATGGTTGGGCTGACTGAAATTAAGTCTTGTCCATGAGGTGATCGTCTTTTCTTCTGCAATAAAGCTTTTACTGTGTTGTAATTGTACGGTGAAACTACAGAGGAGGATGCTAGTGAACTCGTAGTTGTGTATGTACACATGGATCAAAGTCATGTAACCTTTTTCCATAATAGATTGTTGTATATGCATGCTTTTAAGGCAGGTCCTCTGATATTTTGAAATCAATGGCCTAAAGTATCTTGTTTCTTTCATTTCCAGGCATCCTCATGTCCTCTGTGGACCGGCGCTCCGCATGTGCTTTCTGCAAATGTCGAATAACTTGCCATTCCACTTGAGTGCCCCTCTATAATTGCAGTATTATGTGCTCTTTCCAAAAGCTATTCCAGGAAGACAAATAAAAATTAATTAATGGTCAATGACATGTCAACAGGACATTACTAGATTTCACCTTATAATAGGCTGACATTGTGTTTCACATTTTTGTAGCACTATAAATATATGTTTGGTGGATAATGTTCCCTGTAGACTGTTGAAATGATCATTAATTATGTATGTCATAAACTTTATGTTCATAGCCATAATGACTTTGTCAAAAAAATCGTGAGCGGTTTCATTAGCTTCAGCCACACATGATTTTACTGTTTTTTTTAAAGCAACATGTGTTGCATAGGTGTGGGTGATTTTATTGGATGGAAGACCAAAAATTGTTGATAAAAAAACTGACATTTATGTTTTGTGTATGTAATTTACACACAAACGATTTATTTGTAGGCATTATATTTTCATAGAAGTATGTTTCTCTGCCCATACTAAATCATTATAATCTTAATAAAGGAATAGATTTATGTATCGACATTACTATGCTGTTAAAGCGGATCGAAACCGAAGGTGATACGATACCCAAATGAGTACTGAAAGTACACTTTGTGAACCTTCTAATTCGGCCTTCTGTAGGTTTTGTAGGAAGGGTATATGTCAACAAACGGACAAAAGAAACAATCCCCATTTCATTGAACTCTTCCTCAGCCATTCCATGAAGCACAACATGTTTATACACAATAAAAAAATTAAAAAAAAATACATGAGAATAAGAGTGAGAGAATCTTTCCCTCAGAACCATGTTATAACTAATTTCACAAGCTCTCACACAAAACAGTGCGAGATTTGGTTCGCACGATCGGAAACCTGAGCAATTTACTACAAATCGATCGAATGTGCTCTAGTTCAGGAAAAAAGTTTGAAATTTAAAGTGAACCCTAATATCCTTCACCTAATATGTTTGTTGTTTTAACGTTCTCCAGAAGTACACCGCTAGCTAGGTACAACACCTATCCATATGGTTAGGAAGTGTGCAGGGTGTGAACTTTGGAAACAGTTGCCTCTCTTAAAATATCTGTTATAATTATATACATACATTATTTTTAAATTTTTTTTATTCTTTTGTTATATTTTTCTGAATATATATTATATAAATCTAATATATAATTCCCCTAACGCACACTCCATAAGTTTCGACGCTACTTCAGTCGTCGTGGTCCGTCGGGATGCGCGCGGTGCCGCGGCATTTAGCGAGCCGTTGCAGGGGTCGCGAGCAGCCCCGCCGCCACGGCAACGGACCGAGAGAGGCCACCCCACGGAGCACCGTGGCGAAGAAAAATAGAACCAAGGGCCCGAGCCATGCACGAGCTCTAAAGACGCTATGTATCTCAATAAAGATGGGAAGTGAGGCGCTATGCTCATGGTCGGCGCCAGACACAGCGACCAATGAAGCATAGCCGCCTCTACTACAGCAGGTAAATTGAAACTCAAAGTCCTCCATTATATACTCAATGGGAAGTGAGGCGCTTATTTCATTGGTCGGCGCCACAGCACACAGCGACAATGAGCATAGCGCCTCACTTACAGCTGGTTAATTTGAAAACTCAAAGTCCTCCCATGTAATCTGGACATGGGGAAGATGAAGGCCGTTTGCTCACCTTGGTCGCGGCGCCAGCAACAGGCGACCAATGAGCTGTCGCGCACTCACTTACAGCTGGTAAATTTGAAACTCAAAGTCCTCCATTTTTATCTCAATGGGAACTGTGGCGCTATGCTCATTGGTCGCTGGTGTGCTGGACGCCAAACCAATGGCATAGCGGGCTATAACTTCCATTGAGATATAACAACACTATTGTCGGCAACTGGACCCCGGGGTGCCACACACTTCATGTACCATGTTGGCCTTTTTTCAAAAAAAAAATTAAAAAAAAGTTGATACGTAAAAGTTTTCTTTACTTCACCACCTTGTGAGTGTAGCTGGGAGTGTTTCTGCAAAAGGACTGCTTTGATACTGCCCTCAGTGGGGACTGCGCGAAACAAGCCACAAGCCTGAATTGTTTGAGATGTGGAAATGCAAGACACTACAACAAATGTCTGTAAACAGGACTGGCCAAGTGCAGTCCTCAAGGGCAGCAAACAGTGTATAGTTTCTAGGATTAATTTTGGCATTGCACACGGTGCTCGAATTATCTCCTTTGGAGGTAAATGAAATTAGCACATGTTGAATGCTATGAAATCCTAAAAGCATGCAATATTTTCAGAATTTGAGGAGTGTAGTTGGACACTCCCTTGCCCTAGAAGTCTCTCTGGAGGTAGCCCACAGGACAAGAGGTATCCTCGAGCCCTTTCAAACTGTTAACATTCCTGGATACCCTTAGACCATGGGTCTCAACACACGGACCCCCGGGGCTTCTCAGTTCTGGCCCCCGACACCGTGGACAGTGAATCATGCCCAGCGGCCGTACCGGAAAATCTGAAGACTGGATTATACTGCAGGGGAGGTGATAGGGCTCTGAAGCCTGTTCAGGAGGATGGGGGAAGGCATAGGGAGGCCAGCGGGACGATCTCCCTGCTGTAACGCTATTTCAATATGCATGCTGCTGGTCCATCACCATGTGCTGAAACTGCACCGCGGTGATGGGGTTGGAGGAGCAGGCATAGTCTGCTGCCTACAGGTAAAATAAAAAAGCTTCAACTCACCTTCCTCACAGTGCTGATCTTCCCGCTGTCTCCCGCTCTCCTGCTGCCACTGTGATCCGGGCACTCAGAGATAATGTCTCTCTGCTGCCACATGTCAGGCACTGAGAAGCGAGGAAGTGCGAGACGCGAGCGGCAGGAGAGAGACCCGGAGGGACCAGCTCTTGTTGCGAGGGTGAGAAAGGAGCAATTGGGGGCCATAGCCAGGGCATGGGAAGTGTGACATGCACAGGGGACATGTGCCAGCCATGGGGGATGTGTGCCAGCCATGGAGGACATGTGCAAGGCCACCAGGGGACGCATGTGCCAGCCATAGAGGGACGAGTCGCCAGCACGGGGGACATGTGCCAGCCTTTGGGGTTGTTGTGGCTCAGCCATGGGCGGATGTGTGCCAGCCTTAGAGCGACGAGTGCAGCCACAGGGGACAATGTGCAGCCATGGGGGGATGTGTTACAGATATGGGGGATGTTGTGCCAGCCATGGGGGACATTTGCAAGCCACAGGGGACGTGTGCCAGCCATAGGGACGAGTGCCAGCCACAGGGGACATGTGCCAGCCACAGGGGACGTGTGCCAGCCACAGGGGACGTGTGCCAGCCACAGGGGATGTGTACAGCATATAAGGGGACGTGTGACAGCCATGAGGGACAGTGGTGTGCCAGCATGGGGGATTTGTGCCAAGCCACTTGGGGGGGACATGTGCCACGCCACAGGGGATGTGTTGCCAGACCTGGGGGACAGTGTGCCGAAGCCTCAGGTGACGTGTGCCAGCCATAGGGGACATGTGCCAGCCACGGGGACGTGCGCCAGACATGGGGGGACGTCGTGCCAGCCAATGGGGAAACATGTGCAAGCCACATGGGGAATGTGTGCAGCCATGGGGGAATGTGTGCAAGCCACAGCGGATGTGTTCGCCAGCCACTGGGGGACGTGTGCAAGCCACTGGGGTTGTGTGCAGCCATGGGGGACATTGTGCCAGCTATGGGGGGATGTATTCCAGCCATGCGGGGACATGTGCAGCTACAGGGGGGACGTGTGCCTAGCCCACAGGGGACGTGTGTCCAGCAAAACAGGGGACGTGTGCCAGCCATGGGGAAACGTTGTGGCCAGCCATGGGGATGTGTGCCAAAGCTCACAGGGGACGTGTGCAAGCCATGAGGGTCAATGTTGACAAGCAACGGAGGACATGTGCAGCTCATGTGGGGACGTGTGCCAGACATGGGGGAATGTGCTAAGCCACATGGGATCGTGTGCAAGCACGCAGGGGACGTGTGCCGAGCTCACTGGGGATGTGTTGCCAGTCCAATTGGGGACATGTGCAAGCCACAGGGACGTGTGCCCAGCTCACGGGGACATGTGCCCAGCCGATGGGGGACATATGCCAGCCATGGCGGACATGTCAGCCCACAGGGGACGTGTGCAGCCACCAGGGGACATGAGTGCCAGCCTTGGGGACATATGCCAGCCATGGGGGACATGTGCCAGCACGGGGTAAAGTGTGCCAAGCCAATGGACGGGATGAGTTGCCCATCAATAGGGGATGTGATGCCTAGCTCAGGGAGGAAGTCTGTGGCCAAAACCATGGAAGAGTGCTGGTGTGCCAGCCATGGGGGTATGTGTTCTCAGTCATGGGGGACGTTGTGCCAGCCCATGGGGGACATGTGCCTAGCCGTGACGGGACCTATGCCAGCCCATGGTTGGACATGTGCCAGCACCAGACGGGACGTGTGCCAGCAAAGGGTGACTGTGTCGTGTGTCAGTGTGTGTGAGTGTCAGAGCCGTGAGTGTCAGACGAGCGTGTGTGGTGTGTCTGAGAGCTGTGTGTGTTTCGTAAGAAAGGTAGTCCAGGTTGGGCACTTCACTACAAAAGGGGTCCAGCATGCGGAAAATTCCTACCACTTATGGTGGCAGGTTCCGTGGACATTAAAACTACCAAAGGGATCAGTATGGGATGTCCACATCCTGGCCCCTTAAGTGTAGTACATGTCCCCCATATATACCACTATGGGGGGCCAGGATGTGGGAAATTCCCCATGATGATCCCTTTTCTAGGTGGACATTACTTCACTATGGCGGGCCAGGATGTGGAATCACTACAAAAGGGATCAGCATGGGAAAATTCCTACACTATGGGGGCGCAGGCATGGGGGAAATAGTGCAAAGAGGGGATACATGGATGTGGACATTACTAAGGAAGGGGATCAGGTATGGGGATCATTAGTACAAGAGGGGGACCATGATGGTGAACATAAAACAATAAAAGGGACCAGATGGGGACATTACTACTAGAAGGGGATAAAGATTTGGACAGTACTACACTGAAGCAAAAAATTCTTGGGTATTACTAAAATGTCATTATTCGTACAGCCAATGCGGCCCCCCTCGGATAAACAATATTTTTTTTCTTTGTGTGGCCCACCAACCCAGCCGAGTTTGAGGGACCCTTGCTTGAGTTGCAGACCGCAGTTCTGTGCGCTGTACCTAAGCGCACATTCCTGGGGCTGTGTGTGGAGCCGATCTACTAAGGTAAACATTGGTTTCTATGGGGTCCCGCAAGATTCTGGAAAAATGACGCGTTTGGCATCATAACTGGAAGGGCTGCAGAGCAAGAGGGGCAGGCTGGGGTCGGCGCGCATTTGTTTCAAATTATCACGCCATTCTGAGGGCGGAAACCAAGACAGCAGGAAGGCGGCTAGAGGGACAAGAGGAATGCCCAGAGGGTGCTAGCAACCTTAGCCCCGGTTCAATAAACTCTTACGCTCCCGAGTAACAAAGTTAGCATTTTTTTTTTTTTGTAAATACATTTTTATCAAAGGAGTCACAAGCTCACATTTTACCACAGAAAGGGATAGTTAGAGTAGTAATAGGAAGGTGAGAGACAGGTAGTGATTTGCCTGGGGCGGCTCTACCTAGGCTAACAGGTTCCCTTTAAATGGAACCTGTCACCTTGGATTTAAGCCCCCTCTTACTATCACTAGCTGTCCCAACCTTCTAGCTGCGCCCTATCTTATCCCTTTGTTGAGCTAAAGGGGCCCTAAATAAAACTATGGAGAAAATAACTTATAACTTACAGAAGTCCTGAGGCTGGGATCTGGAAAGGCGGCCCCACATTACCATTCTGCCCTCCTCGAACGCAGCGCACAATCGCTGCGGTGGCATTATTACTTTTTCATCGCCCGCCCTCCATCTATTTTGGAATCTCCATCCCTCTGATACAGCTAGTATGCACCGCGCCGCATACGCAACATTTCCTGCGTGGTGCATTATGGGTTAGATACGTGATCACGCCAGGCTACCGCGCCATGACGCAATGCGCTTTATAGAAGCCAGGGCCGATCAGTAATAAGGCCCAAAATTGCACTGGGGGTGATCATTAATTTGCATTTATATCCTTTATCTAGCCTGTACCTTCTCGGCTTGCCGCGTTTGTATACTGCTGTTAAAATTGAATGTGTTCCAAAAATTTATTCTGCACACAAAACCAAAAAAAAGATAGAAATGTAATTATTTAAAAGGCAAAAAACTAAGTAATAGAAGCATTTCACAACATATGTTTCAAAACCCACAGGATATTCCACACAGATTTAACTAATTGGCCAAAAGTATGCTTAAGTAATCTTCTATCCTTATTCGAGAGCCCTTTTGCATAAATGACATCATTGTAGTTCTTTATTCAGGACTGCAAAGAATACAGAATATTCGGCTGTTCCAACTCTTGACCAGGCCAATAAAGTTGACCATGAGAAAACACATGGAGATTGTAATATCGATTCCAACTACTTTCAAAGTCTGTCCCTGAGCCTTGTTGATGGACATAGGAATGTCTGTCAAACAGGAAAAAAAAAGGCAGCATGTTTCAAATCTCCAACATTTCTGCTAACCTGGTTGGAAGAAATAGCAATTCTACTCTAGTGGCAAGTAGGCCTTCTCTATGCTGAGATGGACTTCTTTGGCCTTGAGGAAGAAGCTCTTCTATTCTTATCTGCAAGCCTCGCTTTCACTCTCCTCAGAAAGTTCATTGGCTCTTGAGGAAGCATCTCTTCTTCTCTATTCTGCAAGCCTCGCTTCCCTCTCCCTCAGAAGAAGTCATTGGCTCTTGAGGAAGCAGTCTGCTGTTCTCTTGAGTGTCAGCCTTGTTTACTCGGTTTACATTCTTTAATTGGCCCGTAATGTGCAGCATTTTTCTTTTCGATCAGCTGACATTCGTGCCAAGGAATTCTTTTCTTATGAGGGCCATTATGGTGGTAAAAAATAGTCTGTAACTGGCAGTTTATATATCCTCTACATGGTGGAAAGGCTGATGTCAGTCACATTACCTCTAACACACCCTAACTTGACATCACCTATTACCTCACACAAGCTTTGTTAATACTGAGAATGTCCTTTGGTTGCCTATATTAAAACAATCAGAGCTCAGATTAATTAACTGTAGCAAAATAGAGCTGAGATGTGATTGTTTGCTATCGGCAGCAGCTGATAAATCCTCAGGCAAACAGGATGCCTCCCCCCTGACAGTTATATATTAGCTCACACATACACATAATAATAAACAGTCATGTGGAAATGACAGCTGCCGCTATTTCCTATATGGTACATTTGTTTTGTTCTTGTAGTTTGCTGCTTATTAATCGATTTACATTTTGATTTGAAAGTGGATATTACAGACTTGTGTGTGTTTTAGGGCGATATGTGGTGGAGGTTAGTGTATGTGTGGTGAAATGTGATGCATGAGGGTGGTATATGGGTTCAAGCACGTGGGTTATTGTCTGTGGGAACATTTGTGTGGTGTTCATATTCCCGCCCTGTGTGGTGAGCGTATCCCATATCAGGGTCCCACCTTAGCAACTGCAGGTAATATATCTATGGCACCATCGCTGTCATTCTTTAAGTCCTCCTTGTTCACATCTGCGGCAGCTTTAATTTGCATACAATACTTTTCTTTCACTTTTTCCCTTTATGTAGATAGGGGCAAAATTGTTTGGTAAATTGGTATGCTCGGGGTTAAAATTTCGCCTCAACAACATAGCCTATGACGGCTCTCCGGGGTCCAGAAGTGATGGACTGTGCAAATTTTGTGCTGTAGTGCAAGCCGTGCAGATTCCAAAATCCCGGACCTAACACATACAATACCTATACAATCACCATACAATACACAACACACCACACACACAACAACACACATTCAGCTTCTATATATTGATGTTTGAGCCTGAAGGTTGGCAAAAAGGGTTTGAAAAAATTCAAGGGGGTTCAAAATTACTTTCACAAGGCACTGTAGTTATCACATACAGATAGGCATTAACATGTCATTAGAGCAGATTGTTGATACTTTTCTGTTTAGTATTACACCACCCTCTGTGAATTGTATGTACAACAACTGCTTCTGAGCTCCAGTATAGTTGATGATCTCCTGGAGGTTTCCTTGCTTCTTGTTCTTATTCTCATATGAACTCAATTTAAGAAGAAAAAAAAATAAACGCTTGGCGAAAAAAGACTTGCCTGGCAAGAAAAAGCTGAACTGAGTCTTGATGGCCTTATGGTCAATTACATAATTTATTTATGACAACTATCAGTTTTTGTAGTCTGCCAAATATTTACTGTCTGCAAGCAATTTTTTTTATGTTTAAATACAGTGATCTTTAATAACACATTCCCGGGGTTTTCAAAATTCAAATCATTGGCTTTCTGTGCTTTTTTACGTTAAATTACAAAATACAAAAATTTCCCCGGTTAAAATTATTTTTTCAATTGGGTTTTTATTACAAATTGCGCCCCCGCTTTGCTTTTTCAGACTCTTTGTTTCCCTTCTGAAACACTTTTGAGGGGGCAAAAAATCTGGATCCCCCCATTTCCCTTTTGTGCATTAAGTCTTTTTTCAAAATTTGGGTAATTGCGCTTTTTCTCCTTTTGTTTATCCTCCCTTTCCCCGCCTTTATAATCCCTAGTTTACCTTCTAGCTAACGTAGTGTATTCTGCTTTGAATCTCTGGCTCCTTGCTTCCAAAAAATTTCTGGGTCTTTCCTTTTTAATATTACAGCTCAGGTCTTTTCCCCAAAACAACCTTTACTTTCTCTCAGTGATCACCTGCAACTTGCTGCCTGTGTGTTCCCGTTTTGCATGAGCCGCCAGGTTTGGTCATTGGGCATGAAAGCCCTTTTTGCTTTTAGCAGCTTATTTTTTGTTTAAAGGGATAAAAGCAAATATTCCGGGCTGTTTGGACTTTCTAAGGTCACTGTTCTGTTTTTGTAATTTTATTTTTATTTAAAAATTTTCTAACCCGGCCTCCTGGGTTGGTTTGGGCGTGCTTTTACTAAAACCCGTATCTCCCAGTGAGAGTTTTTTTTCCCAGGGGCTTGCTTGCCAGCATTACTGTGGAGAACTTTTTTTTTGTAACTTCTAGGGTTTTCTGTGCATTTGAAAATCTTCACTCATTGCTGCAAAGTTTTTGTTGTTTTCTATCATGTGTATAAAATATTGACCCTTTAAAAAAACATAAAACCCCTTTTTTCAGTTGAGTCATTTGGGCCCCAAGAAAGGGGATTCCTGAGTGTTTTCCAAATTTTGATTATTTTAAAAGGAATGCTCGTTTCCCAAACTGTGAAAAGCATGCCGACCTGGTATTGCGAGCTTTGTTAATTATTGATGATGCATGCAATTTCATATATACAGTTCAAATATAATAAGTATACCGGCTAAAGGAAAAACGCTTCC